>LR738715.1:561222915-561368722 GCA_902687465.1 Secale cereale
GAGTCTTGAGCTTTTGCCAATGCTTGTCTTAGCATTTTGAGGGGTCCACTTCTTCAGACATTTCCATACCCATATCATCGAACTTCTCTGAAATGATTCTCAAGTAAATATTAGTTCAATGATATATATGTTGTTATTAATTACCAAAACCACCCGAGGATTAGTTGCACTTTCAATCTCCCCCTTTTTGGTAATTGATGACAACATATAGATCAAAGCTTCGACAAAAGATATAATCAATGAATAATATCGTCGCTTTGAGAAGTATGTGATAAACAAGAGCTCCCCCTAAATTTGTGCATTATTTAAAATTTGCGTTTGAATGCAAATGCACAATCGATTAGGATTATGGGTCACTCTTCCATGTCACATACATCTTGGTGGAGCGCACAAAATGATAAGAATGAATAACATGCACTCAATCACCAAGACAAGAGTAAATAGCCATACAATAAGGAATAGCATATGATAAGCATTAAGCACACATTAAAGCATAGTATGACTAGGCACTCATTAAGGTAGCATCAAACGTAGTAGCAAGCACACTTAAAGTTTTAAGAACCAAAAGAAACCAAAGTATCTCAAAGAAACCGGCAAAAGAACGAAAGACGAAAGAGCACTCTCTCTCTCGAAGCCCTATGATCTATAACAATTTCTCCCCCTTTGGCAACAAGTTACCAAAAAGTTCGAAAAGGTATAGAGCTAAGCGTCACTGCGGGCTCTGCTGGCGGCTCCCGTCTGGGTAGATGTCGGTGTAGAGATAGCTGCATCGGCGAAGACTTCTACTGATGTCTGCGCTGGAAGAGTGGATGCTGGAGCTGGAGCAACTGCTGGAGCTATAGCTGGTGCTGAAGTGGTAGCCCTGGAGTCAGTCACTGGGATAGCTGCAGATCTGGATCCTCTCGGAACCGGAGCAGTCTGGCGATGAGAGTCCTGGACTAGATCATCCTGCATGAGCTCTGCTCTCTCCTGCCTTGTCTCCTCCATGTCTGCCTCAAGCTTGTTGACAGACACCTGAATCTCAGTCAGCTTCACGTCCAGAGCGTGGATCTTGTCCTCAACAATCCTCTCTAGGCTCTCCTGAGATTGCTCAATGCTAGCCAGGCGTTGTTCAATCCTCTGGGTAGCTTCAAGAATTTGTTCTCCAAAGCTCTTTGTCTTAGCTGCTGCTGCTGCTGCCTCTTTGTCAGCTTTAGCCTTCTTCGCATCTTCGATTTTGTCCTGTCCTTCAACTGAGGTAGGATCCTCTTCATCCATCACAACTATGTTGTCCTCATGCTCTGGCTGCAGTGGCAAGTGCTTCCTATCCAACATGAATTTGCCCGTGCCAAACTTGGCGTTGATGAGCATCTGAATCTGCGGGGCAAACCCACACGACCTCTTCTGGTCAGCTGCTGTCCTCTTAATGGTCTCTACCATCAAGTCCATCACCTTGAAAGGTGCCTTCTCATCGAGAATGTGCAGCATGTTGATAGAATAGCCTCGAATCATGCGGTGGTCTCCAGACTTAGGCATCAATGTATGCCTCAGAATAGTGTTAGTGGTGGTCAGACCTGCCTGGAGATAGTACACTGAGCCAAGCTTCCATCCTTCCAAATCAGCAGCGGGGATCTCCTTGTACATGTTCTTCATGGAATCATGACTCTTCTTAGGAATCCCATAGACATCAATGTCGTCCTCTCTCTGCACTGGAGCGTTCAGAAGTTCTGCCCATTCTTCAACAGTCGAAGAAAACCTTTGACCTTCAGTCATCCAGGTGATCCTGCCATCAGGATAGAAGTGGGCTGTGGCGTAGAACTGCATGATCATCTCGTCATTCCAAGCTGTCAGTTCTTGACCCACAAAATCAGCAACTCCACATGCAGTAAAGCTCTCATGCACATGGGGAAAGAAGTCCCGGTGCTCTTCACTATCAATATACTTCCAGTCAACATACCTGGTGTCAGCAACAATGGGCTTCTTATCCATCAGCACGGTCTCATAGAAATCCTGCTGCTCTCTGGTGTGGAATCTGGGGTCCACAGCAGTCCTTCTCCTTACAGCATATGGATCAGACTGTCTCCATAGCCTGAGACCTTTGTCCTTCCTTGCCTTCATGTCCTCAGCTTGAGGATGAGCATCATTGTGGAGTGGCAACTTGGGACGGAGCTTAAGCAACACATGCTCTTCATCTGATTCAGACGGTGGCATCTCACCTTTGTTCTTCTCAGAAGCTGGAATGCTTCTGGTTGTTCTCTTGGGCTTGACTGGAGCTGCCTTGGCTTGAGCAGGCTTCTTGGGCTTAGAGGAGGCTTGAGCCCGAATAGCATCACCCATGAACTTAGTTTTCTGAGGAGGAGGCTGGGGTGCATCTTCTTCTTCTTCTTCTTCTCCAGCAACAACTTGAGGTTCAGCATATACTACCCTCTTCCTTTTGGAAGTCTTCTTCACCTTGCTTGGAGCAGGCTCTTCCAAGTTGAGCTTCTTTGCAACTGCTGACTGCTTTACTTTGCTTGTGCCTTTCCTTGACTGCTGCCCTTGGTGCTCTTTGGCAACCACATTCCTCTTTGGCTTGGAGGTAACTTCCTCAGCAACAAAGTCAGAGTCCTCATCATCAGAAGTTCTCTTCTTCCTGGTTCTGGTGGCTGCAGGAGGCAAACCACTAGGGGTGCTCCTTTCACCATCATCACTGGAGCTGCTAGCAGGACTTGTATCTGCCTCTGGAATCTCAGCAAAAGGTGACTCAGACCTGTTCTGGCTGTCACTGACATCTGACATGGCTGAAAACCTGTGAAAAGATAAGGCATAGGCAGAGTAGAAGAGTTATCACAACTGCAGAGGTTTTTGCAAAAAAATGAGTTCAAAACTTAGTTTTGAGTTTTCACAGAATGTATTTCGGTCAAACCGATTCTAAGTTTCGGTGAAACCGAGGTGTTCAACAGAAACCTACACACCACTTTCGGTCAGACCGAAATGGGTTTCGGTCCTACCGATAACTTAGGGTTTCACTGAAACTACGTTTCGGTCATTCCGATTTGCACAACTCGGTTAAACCGAATGATGCAGTGCAATGGCCAGAGGCCAAATCGGTCATTCCGAGTTTCAAAATCGGCTTCACCGAGATGCGTTTCGTGGAAACCTAAACCTAAGAATTTTGCTCGAAACTAGAGGATCTGAACTAATGTATAGGGAATATCTCAAACGTGGATTGAATCATGGCAAGCCTATCGTGCAAGAATCGGATGGGGAGCACGAAAGGGATCGGGACACACCCTAACTTGGTGGTGTCCCTCTACGGCGGCAACGGTGGAGATGATTACCGTTGACGGCGGCGGAGACCTGCGGCGAGGGCGCACAGGCGACGACGGCGACGATCCGTAGACCAGGGCGACGGCAGCAGGGGTCTTGGGGGCAAACGGTTTGAAGAATTAAATCGCGCGCAGCCCTCAGGTATATATAACCCCATGCTGTCGGTGGGACCGAGTTGAAAAACTCGGTGTCACCGAGATGTATAACTGTTGTGCAGTTACGCATATCGGTCAGACCGAGATTTTGAACTCGGTTTCACCGAGATGAAACCTAGATCAGTCTAAGCGTTTCGGTTGGACCGAGATTGAGAAGCCGGTCAGACCGAAATGGACTTAGAAGGTTTTGGAAGTCAGCCTTAGACGAATCGGTGGCTCCGAGTGCTCCTATCTCGGACTGTCCGAAAAAGACTTGTTCAAAGTTGTGATATGAGCATGAATAGAATTTGAGACAAGAAAGCATAGATAGCTAGGGAAGGTGCTTAGGCATTCTTGTCCATCCATTTGGCCAGAAAAAAATCAAAACAATCAAAACAACAAATGGATGTCCTTGAATGGATGAAATCATGCATTCAACATGCTCACACAATAAGATAGCAACTGAAATATGTGTCAAACATGCACAACCAACACTCTAGCTACTAGCACACAATTTGTCGATGACTAGGTCATCTATATATGAGTATATTAACTTAGGAGCCAAATGAGAACATTTGATAATAGGTCATACTCATCGTTTAAGCACAAGTGGGGTTACCACTTTTTCATAAAGCATTTATGTGTTCACATCATTTGGAGATGCTTTAGCTCAATTTTTTAGAGCAAAGCTCCCCCTAGATGTGAGAACCCCTTTTAAAGGGTCAAACTAACCTTGGGTTGTCGTAGAAGACTTCATGTAGATGTTGAAGATGTGGATGCTCAATGTTGATGTAGATCATCAAGAGTTGGGAGCAATCCTTTGGATTAGGGCACTTTCAATACCTACATGGGTTAGTCCCACAAGGAACAAACAAGAATATCCATAGACATAGAGTGAAGTACATAAAAGATGATGTCCATGAAAGCAATGATTACCTTGTCCCTTGACTTACCAACAATAGGGTTTGTGACTCCATGAACTAGTGCATGATGTGGAAGTTGATTGCACAAGTTCTTGCCAAAATGAATATGAGTGAAGTTTGTTGGCGGAGTCACCCTCAAGAACCTTCTAGTTCTTCTTCTTTGGGATCCACATCATCTTGATGGGAATCCTTGGTGTAGTAGTTGAGCTTGACGAAGTAGAACTTGATGTGTCCTTGGGAACCCACTTGACCATGGCTTGAGGTGCTTCAATGAATGCATCAATCTCCTCTTGAAGCTTGTCCTTGGCCTTTAGCTTCTGGTCTTGTGGTGGAAGGTCATCTTGAGCTTGTTCCACATTGGAAGAAGTAGGATCATACTTCTCCTTTTGTGAAACAAACTATGGAGTAGGGTATTGACCTTCTTCCCACTCAACACCTTCGGCGTTGAACTTTCGCTCAAAACCAGTCCCTTGATTCTTCTGGTGTCTTCCTTGTTTGCGAACAATCTCCTCAAAGTTCTTGCTTCCGGCAAGACTCTTGTAGACACCTTTCTCTATGATTTCCTTCAATAAGCTATTTTCTTGCTCAAGTGTAACTTGGCTTGAAACATTGTTAGTGGAATCAAGAGAACTACTAGAAGCAACAATATTGGATTTAACATTGCTATTGTTACTACTAGAGGAAGAATTTTTCTTATGCTTGTCATGCTTAGTCTTAATAGGTGGCAAGAAATTAGACAAGAGAAGTCGTTTGGCAAGATATGAAGAACTCTTCTTTCGAAGATCGTCATTGATCGCTTTTAGAAACTCATGTTCTTGCTCTAGAGTGAGCTTCTCGAAGCGTAGCTTCTCATGAGATCTTAGGAGCTCTCTATGATCTTCTTGAGCTGTTTCATGAGCTAACTTAAGAGTGTTTAGTTCTTTAGTTAGACGCTCAATCTCCTTCATAGCATTGTCATTCGACTCTTCTTGACTATAAAGACTACTAGCATTTTCATCATTACTAAGCTCACTAGATTTATCATGCAAGAGCTCATCTTCACCAAGCAAGTCATCCTCATCACTATCAAAGTCAATGAATTCAGGGTGTGTTACCTTGGGGCCTTTAGCCATGAAGCATCTTCCAATTCCCTCATTTGGTGAATCAAATAAGTCGTAGGAGTTGGAGTTGGAGGATACGAGTGCAAGTCCGGTAACACCTTCATCTTGACTATAGTCGGAGTCGGAGTGATAGCTTCCATCGGATTGATTGTCGGAGTCGGAGCCGGAGACCCATTCACCTACATGAGCTTGATGTCTTCTTCTTGTGTAGCTTCTTGATGACTTGTCTTTCCTCTCCGAATCCTTGCTTCTCCGAGAGGGTCTTCGTTCATAACGATCATCTCTACTCCTTCTCTCTCTTCGAGGTGACTCATCTCTTGCTCTTCTTCTTGGAGATTCTTCTCTTCTCTTGTGGGGAGCCGTACACTCATTTGAGAAGTGTCCGGGTCTTCCACAATTGTAGCAGTTTCGATCACGACTAGAAGATCTCTTTTCATCATGTGATCTAGACTTTGAGCTTCTTTCTTTGCCTCTATTCTTGTAGAACTTGTTGAAGTTCTTAACCATTAGGCTTATCTCTTCATTGGAAATTAGCTTGTCACTTGAGGTAGCAGGAGCATCACTTGTAGCTTTGTAAGCACCACTTGACTTATTGTGAAGCTCTTCCTTATCCTTAAGTGTCATCTCATGAGCAACAATTCTTCCAATGACTTCAGTTGGCTTGAGGGTCTTGTAGTTTGGCATCATTTGGATCAAAGTGCACACGGTGTCATACTTTCCATCCAAAGCTCTGAGAATCTTCTTAATGATGAATCGGTCGGTCATTTCTTCGCTTCCTAAGCCGGCAATCTCATTTGTGATGAGAGCAAGCCTAGAGTACATTTCAGCGACTCCTTCACCATCCTTCATCTTGAACTTGTCAAGTTGACCTTGAAGAATATCTAGCTTTGATTCCTTCACAGATTCAGTACCTTCATGCATTTCAACCAAAGTATCCCAAATCTCTTTAGCATTCTCAAGACGGCTGATTTTGTTGAACTCTTCGGGACACAAAGCATTGAAGAGAATGTCACAAGCTTGAGCATTGTTTTGCAACATCCGCAACTCTTCCGGTGTAGCTTCGCGATCCGGAACTTTTCCTTCTTCAAAGAAATCACCTTGCATACCAACACAAATAATGCCCCATGCGGCTGGGTTATGACCAAGAATATGCATTTTCATTTTATGCTTCCAACTAGCAAAATTTGTACCATCAAAGTAAGGACCTCTACGATAATTACCCTCACTAGACGCCATACTCTCCTAGGTTGTGAAACCAAGCTTATGGAGTCCAATGCAATGGAAACCAAAACAATGGAGACCAAAGCTCTGATACCACTTGTAGGATCGAAAGTATGTCTAGAGGGGGGTTGATTAGACTACTTGACAATATAAAAAAATCTGCCTTTTGATCATGCAATGTTTTTGGCAGTTTCACAATTAAGATCAATTCAAGAATCACCCTACACATGCAATTCTAGAGTATAAGCAGCGGAAAGTAAATTGCACATGTAAAAGAGAGGTGGAGAAGATCAAACGCAGTTTGGTGACACGAAGATTTTTGTCGTGGTTCCGATAGGTGGTGCTATCGTACATCCACGTTGATGGAGACTTCAACCCACGGAGGGTAACGGCTGCGCGAGTCCACGGAGGGCTCCACCCACGAAGGGTCCACGAAGAAGCAACCTTGTCTATTCCATCATGGCCTACGCCCACGGAGGACTAGCCTTACTCGGGGTAGATCTTCATGAAGTAGGCGATCTCCTTGCCCTTACAAACTTCTTGGTTCAACTCCACATCTCAAAGACGGAGGCTCCCAAGCGACACCTAACCAATCTAGGAGGCACCACCCTCCAAAAGGTAATAGATGGTGTTGATGATGATGAACTCCTTGCTCTTGTGCTTCAAATGATAATCTCCCCAACACTCAACTCTCCTCACTGATATGGCTGTGGTGGAAGAAAGGTTTGAGTGGAAAGCAACTTGGGAAGACTAGAAATCAAGTTTCATATGGTAGGAATGGAATGGCTTGATCTCAACACAAGGGTAGGTAGTTCACTTCTCAGAAAGTGTATGGTAGGAGTGGTAGACTTTCTGATGGCTCTCCTCACGAATGAAGAGGGGGTGGAGGGGTATATATAGCCTCCACACAAAATCCAACCGTTACACACACATTTGACCAATCTCGGTGAGACCGAAATGAAAACTCGGTCAGACCGAAAGTTCAAATATAGTGAACGTTGGGATTTTCGGTGGGACCGAAAATACCATCTCGGTATGTCCGAAGTGAGTCAAAGGTTGGAGCTTGCCATCTCGGTGGGACCGAAAATAACAACTCGGATATTCCGAAGTGATGTCAATTGGTTACAGAAGGTTGGCAGTCCATTTTCGGTGAGACCGAAACTCAAAATCGGATGGACCGAGAAATTAGGGTTTGGAAGAATAACTGAGGTGGTTCATCTCGGTGGGACTGAGTTTGCAGAATCGGTTTGTCCGAGATTACTTATGAGTGTGTTAAGTAGTGAAGAGTGCTGATAGTTGAGGGAGCTTGATCACCAAGCACTTGAGCAACCAGATCATTAACAAAACCTCATCCCCTTTTAATAGTATTGGCTTTTCCTATGGACTCAATGTGATCTTTGATCACTAAACCAAAAATAGAGTCTTGAGCTTTTGCCAATGCTTGTCTTAGCATTTTGAGGGGTCCACTTCTTCAGACATTTCCATACCCATATCATCGAACTTCTCTGAAATGATTCTCAAGTAAATATTAGTTCAATGATATATATGTTGTTATTAATTACCAAAACCACCCGGGGATTAGTTGCACTTTCAGCTTAGTAAAAAATGATTATGTTTCAAGCATTTTTGTAATGGTGCTCTATTATGCCCGCCACAGAAATTATGTGGAAATTTTGAAGACAAAGAATTGACACGGGACAACGATATATTTTTGTGGCGCCCAAACTTTTTCCCCAACATGACAAACCTGCGGCGGGCACATATTAGGCAGCCGCCATAGCTTCTTTTATCCCATGGCTAGATTTGTAAAACTTGACGATTTGCGGCATCTTGTTTGTGCCCGCCACTGCTGTCCACATAGCAGTGGCGATGACATCTTCTACCGCCACTGCTACTTTACCAAAATAGCAATGGCGGGTATCTTCCCTCGCCCGCCAGTAATTTGTGCCCACTTATAAGCTTTTTTCCACTAGTTAAAAAAAGGTCAAACAAGGATCATCACATTGTGTAACAACTGTACCCCAAACAAAATTGAAAAGTTGTATCAATTAGTAACAGACATTCCCCAAACCGATACTGATCTGTGAACAAAATTTAAAATTAGTATCAATTTGTTAATCTAGACACATTTATGGTAGCTTGATGCAATTAATTTCTGGTAGAATGCAAGGTGCTTAGTGGAGTCACTTAGAGAAATAACCTCATTTTATGTAAGCACGTGTGCTTTTTCTATAGAGAGTAGAATCTTAGGGCCTGTTCTTTTCTAGCTTATGTCCAAATAAGCCAGAACCTAAAAAAACTCATTTTGAAGTAGTGAGCTTAAATTATTTTCACCGGGGTCTTCTTTGCAATGGAAAAAGATGGGTGAAGGGCAACTTCCCACATAAGCTCAACTAAAAGTGAAAGGTTACATCACAATGACACTGTTCTTTGGAAATATTACAGGCAAAATTCCATTGCCCTACCCCCTCATCACCCCACTAGTACATCGAGGTGCTATACAAGCTATTTTTAACCCCTTTTTGCGATGGCATTTTAAACCATTGCCTAGTGAGTGTGTGTGATAGGAGTTCCTTCCCACATGACCCAGAAACCGTTGGGGATGGGGGAGCCATGATGCAGACGCCTTGCCAAATGTAATCATATTCGATGCAGTACATACCAAATTTGATCACACATGTGGGATTGGTGATTAACGTTCCTAATGACGTAGTGAAACCACATGATGTTCCGTACTGAACCATTTGGGAAACAATATCTAAGGCACATGGGCGAACATATCAACTGTGTGCGATATGTTCCCCATCGCACACGAGTTTTCTGCGTAAGTCGTTTGCCATGCATGGCTCCATCGTACACATTTCCAAATAATTACCGTGTGCGATAATGTTCTATCACAAACGGTCCAAGAGCCCCTTCACACACATACAAGTGATGCAGACCATTTGTGATTTGTTGTGTGTATCACTGACGGTTACGGTATGAGTGACATTTGCTTTTCATTTTGGGATCTCACACGTTTCCTGAAAAATTTACGACTGGGATTGTATTTTACATTGGGCACGGTTTACTCTGAGGTCTCGTGTGTGATAATGTGGTATCACAAATGGTTCCGGTGACACTACGCACACTTAGTAGTGCTGCAAATCGTCAACGATCTTCTGTGTATCACCGATGGTTCCGCTAGGATTGATGTATACTTTCCGATATGGATCGCACACACTCATTTAGTTGAACCGTGTCCGCAACAATTGCTAGGTTAAATAAAAAATATCCCATTTGAATCGGAATGCAAAAATCAAATTCGTCACAATATGCAATTGAACAAATAGTGTCCATAGGAAGAACATTCATCAGATTTCACAACAATTGCAATTGAACAAATGGTAGCTTAATTCCAATGATTTGTCGACATATATATGCATTACATAATTAATCATAATGTACGAAATATGAAGAACTCATCAAATGGAAAACAAAGGATCCATGCCTATATGTTTAGCGACTAACTCTTACTCAATGTTTTAGTAAAAGGCATGCTCAAATCTTCATTATCACCAGTAGGATTAATCTAGTGATTTAGGAAGAAGTCGCTGATAAATCTCTGAACCATCGGCAATTCACAGTGGGGAGCGGTTCAGGGGTCCTCGGTTTTAAGACGAGCTGCAGTATTTTTAAGATCGAAACGTGCCATATGAGTGGAGTAGAAGATATTAATTAAGATAATTTACTTGTACTAATTCGTGAGCATCTTCACAACTATTAGCAGATTTGTAGATGAAGATCATGTGTCTACAAACATAGTATCCACAAAGGTTGGTCCCTACTTTTTGCTGAGGACATTGAAACTTTTTGTATAGAATTAGTCATGTATTTGTCTTGTTAGGAACAACCTAACTGGTGTTAGATGTATTTTTTTTCTTTGGACAGAAATAGAAAGAGGTTTATTTAGAAGCTTGAACATTAGACTACCGTAAGAAAAGGTATTTGCAGACTATTGGATACATTTTCCGAAAGGATTTCGGTGTGTTACCGGAGAAATGATCTTGTACTGCAAAGGTAGTTCCTTCTTGAACAGGTTCCTTGGTTTAGTTTTCCACAATGCGAACACACTACAAATGAAGATGAATTTTCACAACATAAATTCTTGAACCAGATATTAATGCAAATTAATTTGAACATCATAGAATTCAAAACCTATCCATGAATTGCTGAAGATGCATCGGATCATGAGCGTTTATTGACTATCTGAGAGAATCCATGTAGTAAACTATGTTCTTGTTTGGAACATTGAATACCAAGATCCAGTGCTCGCTACATATTAATAAAACCATGAACTTACGAATTATATTGAAATATGAAAGACAATCAGTGTATGCATGGTTGTTTATTTGACCTACCCTTCATGGTATGGCCAGAGAAATGATTTTGCATGTGACGCGTTTTCGAAGATACGGGCGACCGTGTTCAAGGCCCACTCCTATTTATCCTTACCATGCAATGTTGTGCCATTTGCTAATGCAAGATCTATGAAATGCGAACTCTCCTTTTTCTTTTCTGCGTGGTCAATACCCTGAGAGGAATAATATGCAGTTAATTGTTTATCATTTACAACCTTATATGGAGAAGTTGATCAGAGTTTGTTAAGTACTTACAAAATCAGACATCTAACAAGAGTGGCATCGAGCATGTTGAAGTTGAAGAAGAGATGTAAGTCCTTGAAATCCACACTGATGGAACCATGATCGTGTCGGAAATGATCTCTGGTGCAGCATACTAGTAGAACATGATGACCTGCTAACATTTGATCCATTCAATATTTATGTAACTCGCGGCAACTGGAGCTGCACTCAACAAAGTATTCGCCAACAAGAGATGGCTGGCCATGCATGTAATTGTGTGCTTCAAGTACGCCTGCTTTAGATTCAGCAAGCGCCAAATCTATTTTTGAATCATTTATGCTGTGAGAAATAATATTTTATGCCGTCAGAAATAATATTACTCTCCGATTCGAACAACATGCTATTAATTTGGTTCTAGGCGTTGAGTGCCTTAAGTAAGAGGCAATCGTTCTCATTCCTCTTTGCTCTCCGGGGTGGCTTCCTCATGGGTGGAACCTTTTGCCCGCGTCCTTCTTGGTACTTGAAGCACTTCTGGTACAAGGTCTGGATGGAAGAAAGGTGGACTACTTACCGAGCAGATGGTAAAGCTTCGACAGACTACTTAGCAGACGGTTTAGCTACGCCGGACTGCTGAGCGGGCCGTGCTACTGTGACGTACTTCTGGGATGTAGGAGCAGAGGTATGGGACTGCAGACTATGCGTTGAAGCTATGTCGGGTTTCTACGCAGGTGGTGCCAACTTGTCGGTGTGCTGAGGAGGCCGTGTCAACGCATTGGTTTGCTGAGTAGGCAGTGCTGACGCATTGGTATGCTGATCACGCGACTACGAACCGACGGACTGATGAGCAGCGGTTCTGGGCCTACATACTGCTTAGCAGGCGGTTCCGAAGCAACAGACTGCTTACCAGTCCGTTCCACCAGGTTGGTCTGCTGAGCATGTGGTGCAGCTGGGTCTCCTCCCGCTGCTTCATCGGCCGGCATCTGAACCGGTGGTGCGTCTTCAGCAGTTGTAGGCCTAGCCACTGACTGCTCTGGGGCGGGCGATGACATGGCCTCTACGGCACAAAAAGTCGGGTGAGCTGATCACTTGTTGATGCATCAGTCGTCGGGTTACGAGTATTAGGTTCCTTAGCGGAAGCACGCGGGAGTTGCTGTGGCAAGGAGAGCGTCACCGGTTGAGGGGCGACATTGGTTGCTCTTGGCGGGGCTTGAGGGATCTTATCCATGAAGTCTATTTCCTTTAGTGGCCACTGGATGTGATGTAACAGTGTTTCTCCCAAGGTCCTATGCTTATCAAAGTCCCCTAGGACATTCCTCATGACAAATTTATTGAATCCAGGCTTTATTTCAGTTACATAACACTTCACTGGCACATTGTCCAACAAGAGGCTCTCTTCCAGGAAGGGTGGCAAACCAGGCTGTTGCACATTTTAATGTACCTTCATAATGTGTAAGCACGCCATTAGTCGATCTTCCATTCTAGTTAGATCAGATATTGCAACATCATGAGCAGCTGCAGTCTCGGGGTCGCTGAGGTCAGATGATGCACAACTACTCTTGTGCGGTGTTGTCGCGCAATAACCAACATCCTCCATGCCCGCCTCCCCTCCCATCTGTTGGCTATCAGTCAGTGTTAGAGTCTTCTACATCATCATTGAGTCCTCAATTTCATTTCAAAGACTCAGATTCATGTCCTTCCTCAGCCTTTCATTCAATTCATTCCGCCTCATTTCACTCTTTGTTTTTTTATTGCTGAGTGTGAAAGCCCTCTTGTGCGGGACATTAAGACATATACCCCTTGCACGACCAGGGGGCTCTCTAGTTTCCAGAGCATCGGATAGAATGTCACATGGCCCTGAGTTCCTGTAGAGTCTTTCAGGGATCTTGGAAGCCTTTGCGTGATACAATTCTTCGTCATGTGAGTTTTCAAAGTAATAAGTACCATCATCACACCTCCTTGCACGTGCCCGCAAGTAGTCAATAGCGCTTTCGCCCCTGATTTTACAAAAGGCCAGTTTCCCACCCGTAGCTACTGTTTATTTGTCCTCCTGCTCCCATATCGGTTTCACGCCGTAGTATCCTGCCACACCCATACGATGGGGGTGTATGTCCCTCTTCTGAAGTTCTGATTGCATGGCACTCTTCTCGGCAAACTCTGTAGTTGCCCTGACCCTTTTGAATTCTGCGCAGTCTTCCTTTGTAATTTTGGGGTATGCGGGGATTGGGGTCCTTGCCTTCACTCAAGTACTTTTTGTACATCACGTGCTTCTAGTTTATCCAAGCATCCCTAGCCTTCTTCAGTGCAGCGTGTTTTACCTGCATTCTCCACTGCTCTGGAACATTGAAGTGATCCATGATCTCCCGGACTATCCTTTGCCATATTTCTGTGTCAGCCTTCCTAAACCCCGACAGATTAATGTTAAGCCTTGCCCTGCCAACAAATCCACACACACTCCTGAACCTCGTGTGTGCTTTATCTGGTTTAGTTGGAGCCCAAGACTTTAATCGATGTCGGTTACTTCATATACACCTTTAGGATGGTGTGTGGGCTTCCATGGAGCGTTCCTCCATGTCCTGGCCGGAAGGGTAATTGCTGCAGCTCTATCCTATTCCAGATTACTTGATCCCTCACCATCTGCTGGAGACATAGGGTTGTCGGACTCAGATGAAGATACATCACCTGAAGCATGAGTGATGTCGCTGCTACTCGACATCTACAAAGAACACATGAGAAACTAAGGAAAGGAGGATAAGCATAAAGCTAACAACTTGGTATCAAGCTGTCTAAACATGTCATGCAATAATTTAGAAAATGTACGGTTAATTTGTTAAGTTTGTGTGACTCGGGTTCCCAGATCTGTATATCATCAATAACTTATTGGAACAAATATAGCTTATATGTACTAGTTAGAAAGGTAGATAATGAACATATATACGCTCTCCGTTATTTTATAGCCAATTTAGGAACATACCGAATGAAATAGGAAGAGGTATTGCGAGGAAATATGCCTCGCTGAGATGGAGAGCAGTAACTAACAGAGTTCTTGTGCAAACCCGACAAGACCACATGAGAGGCGAGGGTTACATGATCGATAAGCGATACGTCCATTTTGCATCATTTTCTTGCTGTTATTTATGTTGTTATTATGCATAATAATGCTTTTGGAGTAATTCTAATGCCTTTTCTCTCATAAGTTGCAAGGAATGCATCAAGGGCGAGAATTCCGGCAGTTGGAAATCTGGACCTGAAAAAGCTATGTCAGGCCACCTATTCTACGTAACTCCAAACAAGTTGAAACTCCATGGAGATTTTTTATGAAATATATGAAAAATACTAGAACTGATAACCAACAGATGGGGCCCACCAGGTGGTCACAACCCACCTGGGCGCGCCAAGCCCCCCAGGCGCGCACTGGTGGGTTGTGCTCACCCCGGCCCACCTCCGATGCCCCTCTTCTGTTACATAAGTCATTTTGACCTAGAAAAACTAAGGAGAAGACTTTCGAGATGGAGAGCCACCGTCTCGAGGTGGAACTTGGGCAGGAGCACTTTTGCCCTCCGGCAGAGCGATTCTGTCGGGGTAACTTCTCTCCCGGAGGTAGAAATCATCATCATCATCATCACCAACAACTCTCCCATCTTGGGGAGGGCTATCTTTGTCAACATCGTCAACAACACCATCTCATCTCAAACCCTAGTTCATCTCTGGTGTTCAATCTTTGTTACCGGAACTATAGATTGGTGCTTGTGGGTGAGTAGTAGTGTCGATTACATCTTGTAGTTGATTACTATATGGTTTATTTGGTGGAAGATTATATGTTCAGATCCATTATGCTATTTAATACCCATCTGATCTTGAGTATGTTTATCACTTGTGGGTAGTTACCTTTGTTCTTGAGGTCACGGGAGAAATCATGTTGCAAGTAATCATGTGAATTTGATATGTGTTTGATATTTTGATAGTATGTATGTTGTGATTCCTTAGTGGTGTCATGTGAACATCGACTACATGAAACTTCACCATATTTGGGCCTAAGGGAATGCATTGTGGAGTATTAATTAGATGGTGGGTTGGGAGAGTGTCAGAAGCTTAAACCCCAGTTTATGTGCTATTCCATAAGGGACCGTTTGGATCCAAAAGTTTAATGCTATGGTTAGAGTTCATTCTTAATACTTTTATCGTAGTTGCGGATGCTTGCGGGAGGGTTAATCATAAGTAGGAGGTTCGTTCAAGTAAGAACAACAACTAAGCGCCGATCCACTCACATATCAAATTATCAAAGCAGCAAACATGAATTGAACCAACATGATGAAAGTGACTAGATGAAATTCCCGTGTACCCTCAAGAACGCTTTGCTTATTATAAGAGACCTTCTTGGCCAGTCCTTTGACTCAAAAGGATTGGGATTTCTTGCTGCACTTTTGCTAGTACTATCGTTACTAGCTCATTACAAAATTATCTTGCTATCAAACTACTCTGCTACTTACAATTTCAGCACTTGCTGATACTACCTTACTGAGAAACATTTACCATTTCCTTCTGCTCCTCGTTGGGTTCGACACTCTTACTTATCTAGAAAAGCTAAAATTGATCCCCTATACTTGTGGGTCATCAAGGATATTTTTTGGCACTATTGCCGGGGAGTGATGCACTTCTGGTAAGTGGAAATTGGTAAGGAAACATTCATATAGTGTGCTGAATTTTTTTGTCACTTGCTACTATGGAGAACAATCCTTTGAGGGGTTTGTTCGGGGTATCTTCAACTAGACCAGAACCACAATTAGCTACCCCTCAACCCGTTGCATCTACTGAAAATGTTGAATATGAAATCCCTTCGGGTATGATAGAACAACTGCTAGCTAATCCTTATGCAGGAGATGGAACTGAACATCCTGATATGCACTTGATATATGTGGAACAAATTTGTGGATTGTTTAAGCTTGCAAGTTTACCTGGGGATTAAGTTATTAAGAAAGTTTTTCCTTTATATTTGAAAGGAAAATCATTAGCATGGTATAGGCTATGCGATGATGTTGGATCTTGGAACTGGAACCGATTGAAAATGGAGTTTCACCCAAAAAATTATCCTGTGCATCTAGTTCATCGTGATCAGAATTACATATATAATTTTTGGCCTCGTGAAGTATAAATTATCACTCAAGCTTGGGGGAGGCTTAAGTCAATGTTATACTTATGCCCAAATCATGAGCTCTCAAGAGAAAATATTATTCAGAATTTTTATGCTTGGCTTTCTCACAATGATCGATCCACGCTTGATACTACTTGTGTTGGTTCTTTTATGAAGAAAACTATTGAATTCCGGTGGGATCTCTTGGAAAGAGTTAAACGCAACTATGAAGATTGGGAACTCGACAAAGTTAAAGAGTCTGGTATTAAGCTTAAGTATAATTGTGTTAAATTGTCGGTGTACAAAAAGAGGGGTACACTTTTTGTACCCCTATGACTGTGCACGGGCAGTCTGAGCCACGGCGCCACCACACCAAGCATGGAGAGGGATGAAAGCCGGGGCAAGACTGAAGCTCGATGGAGACTGGAGCGACGCCAAGAACAAGACCACAGAGCAAAGGGACGAAGCGGCTTCCCGCGGCAAGATCCTTGCCGGGGCCGGCTCTGGCAGCCCCGGCAAGACCCTTGCCGCGGCAGCTCGCCTCGCACCTACGGAGCGAATCACCCTTGAGTCCACCGCCCCCATGGCGCGAGGATTTGGGAGATATCCCCGTGGTGGCATGCAGATCTTTGTGAAGACATTCAAGATCAGATGCAAGTTAAGAAGACGACGACCCTTGGTGGGATCCCAGCCAAGAAGGACTAGAAGGCCCCCGGCAAGCACCTTGCCGGGGATGACAACAGGCGCCACGGAAAGACCCTTGCCGGGGCCCGCGGCAAGGCCCTTGCCGAGGACACCCACGGGGCCACCGTCACGCCCGCATCAACTGGGTTTCCATCGACCCACGCGGATGCCGACCCAACCAGTTGGACAGGCTCCTGCGTGGCAACCCACAGATCTTCGTGGAGACCCGCCGTTGCGCCACCTCAGCTGTCTGTCTGCCTACATGGCACCTCAGGCACCGCTGGCCAGGGCGCGTGTCAACACGAGGAGGAGCGGCGACGGACAAGACAGACGTCTCCCCCTGTCCCCGATAAAGCAAGGACACCTAAGCTGGGCGCATTAAATGCACCTTGTCCTGTAATGCGAGGGATAACCTTGCATCACTGTACCCTTTCCACCTCCTGTGTGCCACTGTGGCAACCCCTTTTCCCTATAAAAGGAGGCCCGAGGCGACCAGGAGGAGGATTCGGCTTTTTGGAACTGCTCATGACCCTCTTGGAGCTCCTCGTTAGCTGAAGAACACCAACGTATAATCCACCAAAGCAGGAGTAGGGTTTTACGCATCTTTGCGGCCCGAACCTGGGTAAAGGAACCGTGTCCTAGATCCGCTCTTCTCTCAACCCCGTGCCCCGCAACCGTAGTAGGGATTCTTGTGATCCCATAGGTGTCGATCCAAATACCCCGACATCTTTGGCGCTCCAGGTAGGGGGTGTAGTTGTGAGAACCGACTCTAGTGGTCGGCCCGACGCTCTCTCGTCTTCATGGCCCTTTGAGGAGGCCAAAAGACTTGCGCTCGAGCGACTGCAAATAAAAGCTAAGTTACATCGAACTTGGGATATTTCTACCCTATTATTTAAAGTTATTATCCTCGGAGCTGTCATTCTTTGTGCAAAAAGAAACCTGCACGCGGATGGGGCCCTTCCCGATCGGCAACGCCTTTGTTCTGTTTCGAGTCAGCTCAACAGTTCAGACGGCTGCGTTTGAAACGGTAGGGTAGCCTTCCGCAATTGACAAAGCTCTCGACTCTGACTCGAGTCAAACTCGACAGTTCGAGCGGCTGCGTTGAGAGCGGCAAGGTGCCAGACCCGGCAGCACGCTCACCCGGCAGGCCAATGGGGACCCGTCCCCAAGACGCCGCCTTGGGTATTTCGCGCCGGCAAGCGTACCCAGTTAACGTAGGGTGGAAACACAAGGAGGCAGCAAACAGGAAAATAACATGCATGATTCTGAAGATATTTCAAAGTTATATTACATCATGCCATCGCTACGGTTCTAACTAAAGATAAAATTTGTCTTGGGCATGAACCCGCATCAGCAAGGAAGGACGGGATGCTTAATCCCGGCGCTGGCCCTCCACCCTCTTGATTTCGTCGATGCGGCTGATGACAGGCTTGATGCGCTCCTTGAGCGCCGTGAGGTTGGCATCCTCCGGCAAGCTGTCCATCGCGGCTTCGAAGTCGAGGGCGGGGTTCCAGAACGCCACCTTGGTGAGGACCTTGGTCATGACTCCCCGGCAGAGCCGCTTGGCCTCCTCGGCGAGCGTGGCCGTTCTGTTGGAGTGAAGATCAGCCAAGGCGCTGAGGACGTCCTCGAAGAACAGGGTCAGCTTGGCGTTGACGGACCCGCTCCATTCAGGGGCATACCTCACGTTTGGCATCCCCATGAGGGCTAGCTGTGAGGTAACCCTGCCGGCGATGTCCTCCAGCCGGCTGATCCACCTGTTCTCCTCCACCACATATTCTTGGTGAGAGGCTCCCTCGTCCGCCCGCAGCTGCTTCTCCTCCTCCAAGCTCTTGGCCAAGGCCTCCTCCCGAGAAGAGCTCTCCGCCAACATCTTCTCGAGATTCTCCAGCCTCAGCCTGAGATCACTGATGGAGTTTTCGCCTCGGAGAGCTCCCCAGCCCTGCTGATGATCGCTCCCTGCGCCTCTGTCAAGGCGCAGTTCAGCCTGTTCTTCTCGTCGGACAGCCTGAGGGCCTGCTCCTTCAGCCTGTCCCATTCCACCTCTAGCTCTTGCACCTTGCCGGCGTGGGCCAGAGCCTGGGCATCGAGTGCCTCTTTGTGCCTCTGCCCCAGCTCACGGGTCCGCCGCTCGACAAGAGCCTCGAGCTCCTCATCCTTGCCGCGGAGCGTTGCGTCAAGCTTAGCCTCACGCACGGAGAGGTCTTCCTCCTGGGAATCGAGGGCGGCTTGATGCTGGTTCCGGGCGGCCTCCGCCGCGGCAGCCAAGTTCGCTGCCTCTTCCTGGGCCTTCTCGATGTCGGCCATCTTCATGATGAGCTCCGCATTACGCTTGGCCAGTTCTTCCTGGAAGGCCCTCTGCTCCTCGCGGGATTGATGGAACCAGGTTTGCGCCTCAGCAACGCGCACCTGGAAGTCCGCCTCCGCGTCGTCCACTACTACCGCCCTGGACTTAACCTTGTCCAGAAGGGCACAGTAGAGCGCCTGGAGCTTCCAGAAGTTGGCCCCCATGGCCCGGAAGAGCTGTCCCTCTGGAGAGCCGTCCCCGCCGGCACTCGGTTCGTCGACGACCTCGAGCCCGGCGGCAGCAAGTGTTGGGGAACGTAGTATTTTAAATTTTTCCTACGATCACGCAAGATCTATCTACCAGATGCATAGCAACGAGAGGGGAGAGTGTGTCTACGTACCCTCGTAGACCGGGAGCGGAAGCGTCAAGTGACGCGGTTGATGTTGTCGAACTTCTTCGCGATCCAACCGATCAAGCACCGAACGTACGGCACCTCCGCGTTCAGCACACATTCGGCTTGATGACGTCCCACGAGCTCTTGATCCAGTTGAGCTTCACGGGAGAGTTTCGTCAGCACGACGGCGTGGTGACGGATATGATGTGTTCACCGGCGCAGGGCTTCGCCTAAGCTCCGCGACGGTACGACCGAGGTGTGATTCTGTGGAGGGGGGCACCGCACACGGCTAAACAATTCAACTTGTGTGTCTTTGGGTGCCCCCCTGCCCCCGTATATAAAGGAGCAAGGGAGGAGGGGCCGGCCAACCTCTATGGTGCGGCTAGGGAGGGGACTCCTACTAGGAATAGGATTGCAATCCTATTCCTAGTAGGATTCACCGAAAGGAAGAAGGGGGAAAGGATTAGGAGAGGTGGCGCCCACCCAATCCTAGTCCAACTAGGATTCCTAGGTGGGGGCGCCGGCCAGCCCTATGGGCTGCCTCTCTCTCACCCTTTAGGCCCACTATGGACCATCCCCTCTCGTAGGGGGTTCCGGTAACCCCCTCCGGCATTCCCGATAAATCCGAAACTTTTCCAGTATACTTCCGGTGTCCGAATATAGCCGTCCAATATATCAATCTTTATGTCTCAGACATTCCGAGACTCCTCGTCATGTTCGTGATCTCATCCGGGACTCCGAACTACCTTTGGTACATCAATACTCAAAAACTCATAATACCGATCGTCATCAAACGTTAAGCGTGCGGACCCTACGGGTTCGAGAACTATGTAGACATGACCGAGACTCATCTCTGGTCAATAACCAATAGCGGAACCTGGATGTTCATATTGGCTCCTACATATTCTATGAAGATCTTTTATCGGTCAGAACCGCATAACAACATACGTTGTTCCTTTTGTCAAACGGTATGTTACTTGCCCGAGATTCGATCGTCGGTATCTTTATACCTAGTTCAATCTTGTTTACCGGCAAGTCTCTTTACTCGTTCCGTAACACATCATCTCGTGACTAACTCATTAGTCTTTTGCTTGCAAGGCTTATTGTGATGTGTGTTACCGAGAGGGCCCAGAGATACCTCTCCGACACTCGGAGTGACAAATCCTAATCTTGATCTATGCCAACACCACGAATACTTTCGGAGACACCTGTGGAGCATCTTTATGATCACCCAGTTACGTTGTGACGTTTGATAGCACACAAGGTGTTCCTACGGTATTCGGGAGTTGCATAATCTCATAGTCATAGGAACATGTATAAGTCATGAAGAAAGCAATAGCAGTTAAACTAAACGATCATAGTGCTATGCTAACGGATGGGTCTTGTCCATCACATCATTCTCCTAATGATGTGATCCCGTTGATCAAATGACAACTCATGTCTATGGGTAGGAAACATAACCATCTTTGATCAATGAGCTAGTCTAGTAGAGGCATACTAGGGACATACTGTTTTGTCTATGTATCCACACATGTACTAAGTTTCCGGTTAATACAATTCTAGCATGAATAAAAGACATTTATCATGATATAAGGAAATACAAATAACATCTTTATTATTGCCTCTAGGGCATATTTCCTTCAGTCTCCCACTTGAACTAGAGTCAATAATCTAGATTACAAAGTGATGATCCTCACACCCATGGAGTCTTGGTGCTGATCATGTTTTGCCCGTGGAAGAGGCTTAGTCAACGGGTCTGCAACATTCAGATCCGTATGTATTTTGCAAATCTCTATGTCTCCCTCCTTGACTAGATCGCGGATGGAATTGAAGCGTCTTTTGAAGTGCTTTGTTCTCTTGTGAAACCTGGATTCCTTCGCCAAGGCTATGGCTCCAGTGTTGTCTCAAAAGATTTTCATTGGACCCGATGCACTAGGTACTATACCTAGATCGGATATGAACTCCTTCATCCAGACTCCTTCATTTGCTGCTTCTGAAGCAGCTATGTATTCCGCTTCACACGTAGATCCCGCCACGACGCTTTGCTTGGAACTGCACCAGCTGACAGCTCCATCGTTCAATAAAAATACATATCCGGTTTGTGACTTTGAGTCATCCGGATCAGTGTCAAAGCTAGAATCGACGTAACCGTTTACGACGAGCTCTTTGTCACCTCCATATATGAGAAACATATCCTTTGTTCTTTTCAGATACTTTAGGATGTTTTTGACCGCTGTCCAGTGATCCACTCCTGGATTACTTTGGTACCTCCCTGCTAGACTTATAGCAAGGCACACATCAGGTCTGGTACACAGCATTGCATACATGATAGATCCTATGGCTGAGGCATAGGGAATGACTTTCATTTTCTCTCTATCTTCTGCAGTGGTCGGGCATTGAGTCTTACTCAACTTCATACCTTGTAAAACAGGCAAGAATCCTTTCTTTAACTGATCCATTTTGAACCTTTTCAAAATCTTATCAAGGTATGTGCTTTGTGAAAGTCCAATTAAGCGTCTTGATCTATCTCTATAGATCTTGATGCCTAATATGTAAGCAGCTTCTCCGAGGTCTTTCATAGAAAAACTTTTATTCAAGTATCCTTTTACGCTATCCAGAAATTCTATATCATTTCCAATTAACAATATGTCATCTACATATAATATTAGAAATGCTACAGAGCTCCCACTCACTTTCTTGTAAATACAGGCTTCTCCAAAAGTCTGTATAAAACCATATGCTTTGATCACCTCATCAAAGCGTATATTCCAACTCCGAGATGCTTGCACCAGTCCATAGATGGATCGCTGGAGTTTGCATACTTTGTTAGCACCTTTTGGATCGACAAAACCTTCTGGTTGCATCATATACAACTCTTCTTTGAGATATCCATTTAGGAATGCAGTTTTGACATCCATTTGCCAGATTTCATAATCATAAAATGCGGCAATTTCTAACATGATTCGGACAGACTTAAGCATCGCTACAGGTGAGAAAGTCTCATCGTAGTCAACTCCTTGAACTTGTCGAAAACCTTTCGCAACAAGTCGAGCTTTGTAAACAGTAATATTACCGTCTGCGTCGGTCTTCCTCTTGAAGATCCATTTATTTTCGATGGCCTGCCGATCATCGGGCAAGTCAACCAAAGTCCATACTTTGTTATCATACATGGATCCCATCTCAGATTTCATGGCTTCAAGCCATTTTGCGGAATCTGGGCTCATCATCGCTTCCTCATAGTTCGCAGGTTCATCATGGTCTAGTAACATGATTTCCAGAACTGGGTTGCCGTACCACTCTGGTGCGGAACGTACTCTGGTTGATCTACGACGTTCAGTAGAAACTTGATCCGAAGTTTCATGATCATTATCATCAACTTCCTCACTAATTGGTGTAGGAATCACTGGAACAATTTCCTATGATGTACTACTTTCCAATATGGGAGAAGGTACAATTACCTCATCAAGTTCTACTTTCCTCCCACTCACTTCTTTCGAGAGAAACTCTTTTTCTAGAAAGGATCCGTTCTTAGCAACGAATATTTTGCCTTCGGATCTGTGATAGAAGGTGTACCCAACAGTTTCTTTTGGGTATCCTATGAAGACACATTTTTCCGACTTGGGATCGAGCTTATCAGGTTGAAGTGTTTTCACATAAGCATCGCAGCCCCAAATTTTAAGAAACGACAACTTTGGTTTCTTGCCAAACCACAGTTCATAAGGCGTCGTATCAACGGATTTAGATGGTGCCCTATTTAACGTGAATGCAGCTGTCTCTAAAGCATAACCCCAAAACGATAGTGGTAAATCGGTAAGAGACATCATAGATCGCACCATATCAAATAAAGTACGGTTACGACGTTCGGACACACCATTACGTTGTGGTGTTCCAGGTGGCGTGAGTTGTGAAACTTTCCACATTGTTTCAAATGAAGACCAAACTCGTAAATCAAATATTCTCCTCCACGATCAGATCGTAGGAACTTTATTTTCTTGTTACGATGATTCTCTACTTCACTCTGAAATTCTTTGAACTTTTCAAATGTTTCAGACTTGTGTTTCATTAAGTAGATATACCCATATCTGCTCAAATCATCAGTGAAGGTCAGAAAATAACGATACCCGCCGCGAGCATCAACGCTCATTGGTCCACATACATCAGTATGTATGATTTCCAACAAATCTGTTGCTCGCTCCATAGTTCCGGAGAACGGAGTTTTAGTCATCTTGCCCATGAGGCATGGTTCGCAAGCACCAAGTGATTCATAATCAAGTGATTCCAAAAGTCCATCTTTATGGAGTTTCTTCATGCGTTTTACACCAATATGACCCAAACGGCAGTGCCACAAATAAGTTGCACTATCATTATTAACCTTGCATCTTTTGGTTTCAATATTATGAATATGTGTATCACTACAATCAAGATCCAGTAAGAATAGACCACTTTTTAAGGGTGCATGACCATAAAAGATATTATTCATCAAAATGGAACATCCATTATTCTCTGATTTAAATGAATAACCGTCTCGCAATAAACAAGATCCAGATATAATGTTCATGCTCAACGCTGGCACCAAATAACAATTATTTAGGTCTAAAACTAATCCCGAAGGTAGATGTAGAGGTAGCGTGCCGACGGCGATCACATCGACTTTGGAACCGTTTCCCACGCGCTTCGTCACCTCGTCCTTAGCTAATCTTCGTTTAATCCGTAGTCCCTGTTTCGAGTTACAAATATTAGCAACCGAACCGGTATCAAATACCCAGGTACTACTACGAGCATTAGTAAGGTACACATCAATAACATGTATATCACATATACCTTTGTTCATCTTGCCATCCTTCTTATCCGCCAAATACTTGGGGCAGTTCCGCTTCCAGTGTCCAGTCCCCTTGCAGTAGAAGCACTCAGTTTCAGGCTTGGCTCCAGATTTGGGTTTCTTCGTTGAAGTAGCAACTGACTTGCTATTATTTTTGAAGTTCCCTTTCTTTCCCTTGCCCTTTTTCTTGAAACTAGTGGTCTTGTTAACCATCAACACTTGATGCTCCTTTTTGATTTCTACCTCCGCAGCTTTGAGCATAGCGAAGAGCTCGGGAATTGTCTTTTGCATCCCTTGCATGTTATAGTTCATCATGAAGCCTTTATAGCTTGGTGGCAGTGATTGAAGAACTCTATCAATAACACTATCCTCGTCAACATTGCAACCAAGTTGAGTCATATAATTGTAGTACCCAGACATTCTGAGCAAGTGTTCACTGATAGAACTATTCTCCTCCATTTTGCAGTTGTAGAACTTATTGGAAATCTCATATTTCTCAATTCGGGCATTTGCTTGAAATATTAACTTCAACTCCTGGAACATTTCATATGCTCCATGACGTTCAAAACGTCGTTGAAGTCCCGGTTCTAAGCCGTAAAGCATGGCACACTGAACTATCGTGTAGTCATCAGACAGCGACTGCCAGACGTTCAAAGCGTCTGCATCAGCGGAAGGGGGCTTGTCACCTAGCGGTGCTTCAAGGACATAATTCTTCTGTGCAGCAATGAGGATAATCCTCAGGTTACGGACCCAGTCCGTGTAATTGCTACCATCATCTTTCAACTTAGCTTTCTCTAGGAACGCATTAAAATTCAAAGGAACGGTAGCACGGGCCATTGATCTACAACGACATAGATATGCAAAACTATCAGGACTAAGTTCATGATAAATTAAAGTTCAATTTAATCATATTAATTTAAAGAACTCCCACTTAGATAGACATCCCTCTGGTCATCTAAATGATCACGTGATCCAAATCAACTAAACCATGTCCGATCATCACGTGAGATGGAGTAGTTTTCAATGGTGAACATCTTATGTTGATCATATCTACTATATGATTCACGCTCGACCTTTCGGTCTCCAGTGTTCCGAGGCCATATCTGTATATGCTAGGCTCGTCAAGTTTAACCCGAGTATTCTGCGTGTGCAAAACTGGCTTACACCCGTTGTATTTGAACGTAGAGCTTATCACACCCGATCATCACGTGGTGTCTCGGCACGACGAACTTTCGCAACGGTGCATACTCAGGGAGAACACTTATACCTTGAAATTTAGTAAGGGATCCTCTTATAATGCTACCGACGTTCTAAGCAAAATAAGAAGCATAATAAGATAAACATCACATGCAATCAAAATATGTGACATGATATGGCCATCATCATCTTGTGCTTTTGATCTCCATCTTCAAAGCACCGTCATGATCACCTTCGTCGCCGGCTTGACACCTTGATCTTTATCGTAGCATCGTTGTCGTCTCGCCAACTATTGCTTCCATGACTATCGCTACCGCTTAGTGATAAAGTAAAGCAATTACATGGCGATTTCATTTCATACAATAAAGCGACAACCATATGGCTCCTGCCAGTTGCCGATAACTTTACAAAACATGATCATCTCATACAAAACCGTATAACTCATCATGTCTTGACCATATCACATCACAACATACCCTGCAAAAACAAGTTAGACGTCCTCTACTTTGTTTGTTGCAAGTTTTACGTGGCTGCTACGGGCTTAGCAAGAACCGTTCTTACCTACGCATACAAAACCACAACGATGTTTCGTCAAGTATGTGCTGTTTTAACCTTCACAAGGACCGGGCGTAGCCACACCTGATTCAGCTAAAGTGAGAGAGACAGACACCCGCCAGTCACCTTTAAGCAACGAGTGCTCGTAACGGTGAAACCAGTCTCGCGTAAGCGTACGCGTAATGTCGGTCCGGGCTGCTTCATCTCACAATACCGCCGAAGCAAAGTATGACATGCTGGTAAGCAGTATGACTAGTATCGTCCACAATCTCATTGTGTTCTACTCGTGCATATCATCTACGCATAGACCTGGCTCATGATGCCACTGTTGGGGAACGTAGTATTTTAAAATTTTCCTACGATCACGCAAGATCTATCTACCAGATGCATAGCAACGAGAGGGGAGAGTCTGTCTACGTACCCTCGTAGACCGGGAGCGGAAGCGTCAAGTGACGCGGTTGATGTTGTCGAACTTCTTCGCGATCCAACCGATCAAGCACCGAACGTACGGCACTTCCGCGTTCAGCACACGTTCGGCTTGATGACGTCCCACGAGCTCTTGATCCAGTTGAGCTTCACGGGAGAGTTTCGTCAGCACGACGGCGTGGTGACGGATATGATGTGTTCACCGGCGCAGGGCTTCGCCGAAGCTCCGCGACGGTACGACCGAGGTGTGATTCTGTGGAGGGGGGCACCGCACACAGCTAAACAATTCAACTTGTGTGTCTTTGGGTGCCCCCCTGCCCCCGTGTATAAAGGAGCAAGGGAGGAGGGGCCGGCCAACCTCTATGGTGCGGCTAGGGAGGGGACTCCTACTAGGAATAGGATTGCAATCCTATTCCTAGTAGGATTCACCGAAAGGAAGAAGGGGGAAAGGATTAGGAGAGGTGGCGCCCCCCCAATCCTAGTCCAACTAGGATTCCTAGGTGGGGGCGTCGGCCAGCCCTATGGGCTGCCTCTCTCTCACCCTTTAGGCCCACTATGGACCATCCCCTCTCGTAGGGGGTTCCGGTAACCCCCTCCGGCATTCCCGATAAATCCGAAACTTTTCCGGTATACTTCCGGTGTCCGAATATAGCCGTCCAATATATCAATCTTTATGTCTCAGACATTCCGAGACTCCTCGTCATGTCCGTGATCTCATCCGGGACTCCGAACTACCTTCGGTACATCAATACTCAAAAACTCATAATACCGATCGTCATCAAACGTTAAGCGTGCGGACCCTACGGGTTCGAGAACTATGTAGACATGACCGAGACTCATCTCTGGTCAATAACCAATAGCGGAACCTGGATGTTCATATTGGCTCCTACATATTCTATGAAGATCTTTTATCGGTCAGAACCGCATAACAACATACGTTGTTCCTTTTGTCAAACGGTATGTTACTTGCCCGAGATTAGATCGTCGGTATCTTTATACCTAGTTCAATCTCGTTTACCGGCAAGTCTCTTTACTCGTTCCGTAACACATCATCTCGTGACTAACTCATTAGTCTTTTGCTTGCAAGGCTTATTGTGATGTGTGTTACCGAGAGGGCCCAGAGATACCTCTCCGACACTCGGAGTGACAAATCCTAATCTTGATCTATGCCAACACCACGAATACTTTCGGAGACACCTGTAGAGCATCTTTATGATCACCCAGTTACGTTGTGAGGTTTGATAGCACACAAGGTGTTCCTACGGTATTCGGGAGTTGCATAATCTCATAGTCATAGGAACATGTATAAGTCATGAAGAAAGCAATAGCAGTTAAACTAAACGATCATAGTGCTATGCTAACGGATGGGTCTTGTCCATCACATCATTCTCCTAATGATGTGATCCCGTTGATCAAATGACAACTCATGTCTATGGGTAGGAAACATAACCATCTTTGATCAATGAGCTAGTCTAGTAGAGGCATACTAGGGACATACTGTTTTGTCTATGTATCCACACATGTACTAAGTTTCCGGTTAATACAATTCTAGCATGAATAAAAGACATTTATCATGATATAAGGAAATACAAATAACATCTTTATTATTGCCTCTAGGGCATATTTCCTTCAGCAAGCACCTCGCCATCGAAGATTTCCCCTCCAGCAGGCGCCCGGGGGCTCGACACCCTGGCAAGATGGACGAAGAGGTTGTCGCCCACCTTCAGATACCTGCCGGGGCCCGAGGTCGCGGAGGAAGAAGGCTGATCGTAAATCGCCTCTTCCTCGACTGTGGCCTTGCCGGCCTTCCCGACAGGCCCACCGTCGGCACCCTCGGCGGCACCCTTGGCGGCATCCTCAGCAGCCTTATCCGCGGCGGCCCCGGCGGCATCCTTGGCGGCCTCCTCGGCGGCGATCTTGTCGGCCTCTGCCGTGGCCTCCTCGGCAACCTCCTTGATGACGGCGTCCATGTCCTCCACATCCGTTGAAGGAGGGCCTAGGCCGTGACGGGGATAATGAAGTCAAGAAAAAGCGCAAGGGAAAGGCAAAGACAAAAGGCAAGCGACTCACCAGCGCCGGGCTATGAGCCGGAAGTTCCCTCCCCGCCGACGTCGGACGCCGGGGCCGGACCACCAGCGCCCAAGTTCCCCTCCTCCTCCATGCGTGCGGGCTCCATGCTTGGTGCCCGTGCTGGGGACGCCCCTCGTGGCGGCGTAGTCGATGGGGGTGGTGTGTTGGGAGTAGCCCCCTGCGGCTCCTCCAGCTGCTGCTCCCATCCTACAGAACCGGCAAGGTCAGCACCTTTAGCATCCAATGCCTACTGCATGTCGAACGAGAAGAGGTTGGCGGACTTACGCTGGGGGCTGTGCCAGGGGCTGCCGTCGGAGCTGCTCAACACCACCAGTGGTGTCTCTGTAGCCCCGGCCGGGGGCTGGCCGCTCGCCGAAGCCTTGGCCCTTTTCACCCTCTGGGCCAACGTCTATGCGTCCCTGAAGAAGCAAGAACAAGTCAAGATGAGTGGCATGGTCAAGAGAGATGCGGATGACGATAAAGAATGGAATAATTACTCGTCGTCCATCTCCTCCTCCTCTGCCGTCTTCCTCTTCCTCTTCGGGCTGAGGGGCCCGAGGTCGAAGGGAACTCCGCGTCTCCCTCCGAATCGACGTCTGCCGGGGGAGGCAAAGAAGGGAGCGGAGTTTGTGCGCGCCTCGACGAAGAGGGAGCTGCCGCTTTCTTCTTCTCGACGGCCTTCGTCGACCTCTTCGCCGCCCTGGCCCTCGTGAGGCGCCCGGACCCCTCCAGGGCCAATTGAGGCTGCGCAGTCTTGTCGTGCCGGACCGGCTCGCTGGAGCAGGCCCGCCGCAAGACTCGCCCTCTTCCCCTGGCTGGCGCCGGGCCAGCCGCCACATCCTCGGACGACGACGACTCGTCGGCCGCGTCCTCAACCAGTGGAGCCCCGGTGCTGGCGCTGCTAGCCTCTCCGGCAGCCGCCTCCCACTGGGCGAACTCCTCCTCCTCCGCAGCCGCGGCGTCCTGGTCCTCCATACCTCCGGCGCTGCCAGCCTCCCTGATGAGCTGCGCCTCCCTCGCCCTGGCGGCAATGTAGTCCAGCTCCTCCGGGGTGATGTCCCTGACGAGCCACCGCTCGGCGTCAGGATTGACACACACCTCGACCAGATTATCGAAGAACTGCTGCACGACCTCGTCCTCCGGCTCCTGCCAGCTCGGGACGGGGCCGTGCGCGCTGCACTCCGGCATCATGGCGACGATCTCGGACCGGCGCGAATTGTTGCACAGCGGGACCACTCCCGCTGGCATCCTGAAAAACTGCCCCTTGACGGCCTTGCCGGCCTTCGCGGCAGCCTTCGCGGCCTTGCCGATCCGCTCGACCTCACCACCATGACTCACATCCAGCTGGAAAAGCCGCTGACAGAAATGGACGTGTCCCATCACTGTGAGGTTGTGGTTGAGGCCAGGGCGGAGCCGCATGACGTCGGCCGGGTTTCTGAAGAGCCAGGCTGTCCTCCCCTTTTTGTGCAATGGAGCGATCCGACGGCGAATGAAATCCGCCCCGATCATCTCGAGGGTGAGTCCGGCCTGGACGAGCCGGTTGATCCTGGTGAAGGCAACGGTGAGCCTCCCGTCGGCAGCGTCGACGTTTCTCCAATCGGTGCTGCGGACCGGCGGCGTCCGGCGGACCTTGCAGAATGCTGGCGGCTCGTCTTCCTCGATCCAGCACCACCGGCCGCGCCATTCGTCCCACCTCTCCTTCACGGCGCCCTCCGGGTACACCACCTTGGGTCTCGGAATCCAGGCGATGCATCCAGAGAGCGCACCTCCCGGCTGGATCCGAGGGGTGAAGTAGTGGCAGCGCCGTGTTAGGCTGCACTCCGACAAAGCCCTCGCAGAGGTGCGGGAAGAAAGCCATGCACGCCACCGCATTTGGGGTGAAATCCAAAAGACGGAAGCCAAAGGTGTGCATGACGTCGCAGAAGAAATCGGAGAAGGGAGGACACAACCCGCAAGAGAAGTAATCAACAAAGAAGGGGTACCGATTTGAGCCGGGCGGGGCGCAAGTGGCTGGAACGACGCGCGTCGCCGGATGGCCCAAGTCCTTCGCCCGATCCCCCGTCTCCGCCCCCAAAGGGGTTTGAAAGCAGCCCGGAGCTCGAAGACATCGCCCGACGACGGGACGAAGATAGCGGCCTTTGTCTGATCCCCCGTAAACACGCCCTCCGGCGGCGCCACAGGCCCGACACCCTTGGCCGACCCTTTGCCCGTGGCGGGTTTGGACGCCATGGTGGCTGAATGGGAAGGCAGAGGGAAGGAGATGGCGAAGCAACAACGGCGGGCGACGGCGAAGGCTTTGGAAGGAAGGAAGAAAGGGAACAGCGGCTCTGCGATTGGAAGAGGCGCGAAGAAAATGGAGGAAGTGAGCAGCGCGCTCGCGGTTATTCCTTTTTATGGGGGAAAACGCGAGCCGCCTCCTTTCGCATTTACTGCGACGTGACGCATGCCTGCGGAAACCGCCCCACGCATGCCGCCCACGTCACGCGCGCCCCTCCACCTCGCGCCGCGTGCGTGGGTCGTGGGAGGCGCAGCGCGCGGAAATCTTACCACGGTGAAAACCACCCCGCCTGCCCGCGCACCGTTCTGGGCCTGGCCCAACAACGTGTCGCGCTTATGTGTGGCCCAGGCCCGGGGGCTCCTGTTGTTGTACAAAAAGAGGGGTACACTTTTTGTACCCCTATGACTGTGCACGGGCAGTCTGAGCCATGGCGCCACCACACCAAGCATGGCGAGGGAGGCGAGCCGGGGCAAGACTGAAGCTTGATGGAGACTGGAGCGACGCCAAGAACAAGACCACAAAGAGCAAAGGGACGAAGCGGATTCCCCCGGCAAGATCCTTGCCGGGACCGGCTCTGGCAGCCCCGGCAAGACCCTTGCCACGGCAGCTCGCCCCGCGCCTACAGAGCGAATCACCCTTGAGTCCACCGCCCCCATGGGGCAAGGATTCGGGAGATATCCCCGTGGTGGCATGTAGATCTTTGTGAAGATATTCAAGATCAGATGCAAGTTAAGAAGACGACGACCCTTGGCGGGATCCCAGCCAAGAAGGACTAGAAGGCCCCCAGCAAGCACCTTGCCGGGGATGACAGTAGGCGCCACAGCAAGACCCTTGCCGGGGCCCCCAGCAAGGCCCTTGCCGAGGACACCCACGGGGCCACCGTCAGGCCCGCATCAACTGGGTTTCCACCGACCCACACGGCTGCCGACCCAACCACTTGGACAGACTCCTGCGTGGCAACCCACAGATCTTCGTGGAGACCCGCCGTTGCGCCACCTCAGCTGCCTGTCTGCCTACATGGCACCTGAGGCACCGCTGTCCAGGGCGCGTGTTAACACGAGGAGGAGCGGCGACGGACAAGACGGACGTCTCCCCCCGTCCCCGATAAAGCAAGGACACCTAATCTGGGCACATTAAATGCACCTTGTCCTGTAATGCGAGGGATAACCTCGCATCACTGTACCCTTTCCACCTCCTGTGTGCCACTGTGGCAACCCCTTTTCCCTATAAACGGAGGCCCGAGGCGACCAGGAGGAGGATTCGGCTTTTTGGAACTGCTCACGACCCTCTTGGAGCTCCTCGTTAGCTGAAGAACACCAATGTATAATCCACCAAAGCAGGAGTAGGGTTTTACGCATCTTTGCGACCCGAACCTGGGTAAAGGAACTGTGTCCTGACCGTTAGATCCGCTCTTCTCTCAACCCCGTGGCCCGCAACCATAGTAGGTATTATTGTGATCCCATAGGTGTCGATCCAAATACCCCGACATAAATCTTTTATGAATACCGATGCTTTTTCAAAGTTTAGCACTAAATATGGACTTGACTCCGAGATAGTAGCCTCCTTTTGTGAATCTTTGCTACTCATGTTGATCTCCCTAAAGAGAAGTGGTTTAAATATCACCCACCCATTAAAAAAGAAATTAAAGAACTGGTACCAGTTAAAGAAGAAACTATACTTTATAATGTTGATCCTGTTGTTCCTACTGCTTATATTAAAAAAAAAACTTTTCCTGTTAGGATAAAGGAACATGCTAAAGTTTCAACTGTGGTTAATAAAAGTTATATCAGAACACCTAACCCAGATGAAAAAATTAAAGTAGAACGTAATATTTCTATGGTCAAAGATCTCCTAGAAGAAAATGTAGATGAGCATGCTATTTGCTTTAATGAAGAAGCTGCTAGAATTGCCAAACCTGATATAAAAGATAAACACATACCTGTTGTTGGCATGCTCGTTGTCTCAGTTAAAATAGGATATCACTGCTATCATGGTTTATGTGACATAGGTGTTAGCGTGAGTGCTATTCCCTACTCTTTGTATCAAGAAATTTTGAATGATAGAGCACCCACAGAGATAGAAGACATTGATGCCATTATTAAACTTGCTAATAGAGATACTATATCACCAATCAGGATTGTTAGAGATGTTGAAGTCTTGTGTGGGAAAGTAAAATACCCTACTGATTTTCTTGTTGTTGGTTCCCCACAAGATTACTTCTGCCCCATTATCTTTGGTAGACCTTTCTTGAACACCGTTAATGCTAAAATAGATTGTAAGAAACAAACTGTCGGTGTTAGTTTTGGTGATGAATCTCATGAATTTAATTTTTCCAAGTTTAACAGAAAGCTTCATGAAAAAGAATTGCCTAGTAATGATGAAATTATTGGTCTTGCTTCTATTGTTGTGCCTCCTACTGATCCTCTAGAACAATATTTGCTAGACCATGAAAATGATTTACATATGCATGAAAGAAATGAAATAGATGATATTTTCTTTGAACAACGTCCTCTACTTAAACACAATCTACCTATTGAAACTCTAGGAGGTCCTCCTCCACCTAAAGGTGATCCTGTGTTTGAATTAAAAAAATTACCAGACACTTTGAAATATGCTTATATTGATGAAAAGAAGATATATCCTGTTATTATTAGTGCTAACCTTTCAGAACATGAAGAAGAAAGATTGCTGAAAGTTCTAAGGACGCACCGAGCTGCTATTGGATATACTTTTGATGATTTAAAGGGCATCAGTCCTGCTCTATATCATCATAAGATTAATATGGAACCTGATGCTAAACCCGTTGTCGATCATCAACTTCGGTTAAATCCAAAGATCAAAGAAGTGGTAAGAACAAAAATATTAAAACTTCTGGAAGTAGGTATAATCTATCCTATAGCTGATAGTAGATGGGTAAGTCCCATTCATTGTGTTCCTAAGAAAGGAGGTATTACTGTTGTTCCGAATGATAAGAATGAACTTATTCCAGAAAGAATTGTTACATGCTATAGAATGGTAATTGATTTTAGGAAATTAAATAAACCAACTAGAAAAGATCATTACCCTCTACCTTTGTGATGCCCCCGATTTGACCGTACACTAATCATGCACGCAAATGTGTACGACCAAGATCAGGGACTCACTTGAAGATATCACAACACAACTCTAGACACAAATTAAAATAAAACAAGCTTTATATTACAAGCCAGGGGCTTCGAGAGCTCGAATACAAAAGCTCGAATACACAAGAGTCAGCGGAAGCAAAAATATCTGAGTACAGACATAAGTTAAACCAGTTTGCCTTAAGAAGGCTAGCACAAATGTAGCAACGATCGAAAAAGCAAGGCCTCCTGCCCGGGACCTCCTAACTACTCCTCGAAGCCGAACTCCACGTAGAAACATCCTCGGGATGCTCTGGCTCCTAGACTCCACCATCTGGTTGCATCAACCGAGAAGAAAGGAGAAACGGGGAAAAGGGGGAACAAAGCAACCGTGAGTACTCATCCAAAGTACTCGCAAGCAAGGATCTACACTACATATGCAATGGTATCTGTGTAAAGGGGTAATATCTGTGGGTTAAACTGTAGAATGCCAGAATAAGAGGGGGATAACTAATTCAATCAAAGACTATGCTTCTGGCCACCTCCATCTTGCAGCAGCAGAAGAGGGTATCTGGATAATAACAAGTATCCTCGCTTCTGGCAGCCTCCGTCTTGAAGAAGTAGAAGGGAAATAGATGGTAAGTTCACCAAGTAACATCGTATAGCATAATCCTACCCGGCGATCCTCCCGCACATCACCCTGTGAGAGAGCAACCACCGAGTTATATCTGGAACTTGTCTGGGTGTGTTTTATTAAGTATCCAGTTCTAGTTGTCATGAGGTCAGAGTACAACTCCGGATCGTCCTTTTACCGAGGGACACGGCTATTCGAATAGATTAACTTCCCTGTAGGGGTGCAGCACATAACCCAGCACGCTTGATCCCATTTGGCCGGACACACTTTCCAGGGTCATGCCCGGCCTCGGAAGATCAACACGTCGTAGCCCTACCTAAGCACAATAGAGAGGTCAGCACGCCGGTCTAAGTCCTAAGCGCACAGGGGTCTGGGCCCATCGCCCGATGCACACCTGCAAGTTGCGAGGGCGTCCGGTGAGCAGACCTAGCAACCTCCATTACTAAGGAAGTTGCGTTACACGGTCCAACCCGGCGCGCGCCGCTAAGTCGCTGACGTCAAGAAGGCTTCGGCTGATACCACGATGTCGAGTGCCCATAACTATTCCCACGTAGCTGGTTAGTGCGTATAGGCCAAATGGCCAGACTCAGATCAAATACCAAGATCCCGTTAAACGTGTTATTATGAAATAACCACGAACAACGACCAGGGCCAGGACCACCTGTCTCCTAGGTGGTCGCAACCTGCCCTGTCGATCCACCACAAAGTAACCATCAGGGGGCTGTCGCAACCTGCCCCTTCAGCCCCCATCTCCGAATCATCATCATGTGTATGGAAAGTATGTATAGAGTATATACCCGTGATCACCACCCGAGTGATCACGGCCCGATGGTATAGCATGACAGACAGTCAAGAATGAAGGGCCACTGATGGAATACTAGCATCCTATACTAAGCATTAGGATGGCAGGTACAGGTATCAACAGTTGTAGCAGCAATGATAGGCTATGCAACAGAATAGGAGTAACCGAACAATAACATGCTACACTACTCTAATGCAAGCAGTAAAGAGAAGAATAGGCGATATCTGGTGATCAAAGGGGGGGGCTTCCCTGGTTGCCTTGGCAAGAAGGAGCGATCGTCGTCGACGTAGTCGAACACAGTGGTATCAGCATCATCTCAGGGTCTACCGGATAGGAAGTAATGGAGGGGGAACACAATAAATAACAGAGCAATCAAAGCATCACAAAGTGTAACATGGCAAAACACGGTGCTACGTGTGACCTAACGTGGTACGGAGTGATACTGGTGAGGATGGAAAACATCCGGGAAGGTATTCCCAGTGTTAGGCGTTTTCTGGCAGATGAAACGGAGGGGGAATGTTGCACATTCGGTATGATAGAGATGTGTGGCGGACGAACGAACCGCGTATTTGGATTTGTCTCGTCGTTCTAAGCAACTCTCATATATAAAACTTTCTCATCCGAGCTACGGTTTATTTTCTATGAATTTTCAAAGTTTTTAAATCATTTTCTGATTTTTATTATTTATTTAAATCCAACATTATCCAGAATAGTACGGATGACGTCAGCATGATATAGGTGTGACGTCAGCAGTCAACAGTGCGTTGACTGAAGTCAAAACTGACATGTGGGTCTAGTGGGACCCACCTGTCATAGTCTAACATGTTAAACAGGGTTTATTTAAGCAGGATTATTTAAGCTTAATTAAACTGGATTAATTAATTATTAATTATTATCATTATTATATATATATATATTTTAAAAACGTTACTGGGGCGGGGCCCCTTTGCCATAGGCTCAGAGGAGGCCTAGCGGGCGCGGGCATACGGGTGCGGGTGCCCGCATCCACGGCCGCCAGAGGAGAGGGCGGGTGCGCCCGGGATCTTGATGGCCGGCGACGGTGGGAGTAGTGCTGGGCGCGGCAGGGAGCAGCGAGCTGCGGGGCACACGCGAGTCCGCCGGCCGGAGCTGCGGCAAGTGGGGGCCGAGCCGGAGGTGGGTGGTCGCGGCGTCCGCACCAGGCTAGCTGCGGCTGGGCGAGCGGCGCCGGCGAGGCGGGCCAGGGATGGCGCGGTTGGGTGGAGCCGACGGAGCCGGCGGCTACGGGGCAGAGGCCAGGGCGCGGTGGCTGGCGAGCCGTGGGGAGGCCAAGCAGTGGCGGACGGAGGAGCAGTAGGCGCGGCACTGGGAGGTGGATGGCTCGGCCGCGGTGGGGGCTCGCTGCCGGGGCGTAGGTCCGGGCGCGGCCGTGCGCAGGGTGTGGTGTGTGGGTCGAGCGGGGCGGACCCGATGGCGCTGCGGGGAGTCAGAGGCGGCCGCGACGAGCGAGAGCGAGGCCAGGGGCACGCGTGGCTGGTGCGGGCGAAGCTGGAGGCAGCGAGCGGCAGCAACTACTGCTGGTGGGCGCGGGCAGGGATCGTTGACAAGAGCGGGGCGCGGCGGACGCTCGAAGCGTGGGCGAGCAAGAGATGCGAGGGGGAAAAGAGGCTCACAGCGAGCTTGTCGTTGCGCAACGCGTGCTCGTGGAGGGCCTGATGTAGACGGACGGCGGCGACGCAATCTGTGGCGAGGTGTTGCGGCCGTGCGTGAAGAAGATGCCTCGATGGCGGCGATGCGGCGCTCCCCCGCTTGATCTACTTCTTGGAATCGATGAAGAAGAGGCGGACCGAGCTCCTGGAAGTCACCACGAGGCTCGGGGAGGTCCTAGAGCACTGCTACGAGGTGGCGGCGGCGGCGGAGCTTCGTTTGCCTGCTCGATCTGGAACGAGAGAGTGGGGGAGGGGTTACTGGAGGGCTAGGGTTGGTTACGGGGTCGACTTGTAGTCGAGGGAGGTATGTGGATGGCCGGCGCGTGGCCGGGGAGCGGCCATGGCCGCGGGATGGCTGCCACGCCCTCCCCTGTCCTCTGTAGAGAGAGGAGCGGATGAGGTGAGGTGGTTGGGCCGACCTTACTGGCAACTGGGCCAAGTGGCCCAGAGGAGGGGATATTTCCTTCCTTCTCCTTTTTTTATCTGCTTTGCTTTTTTTATATAGCTTCTACTTTTGTGTTTTATTATATTTTGGTTTATATTAAATACAAAAGGTTATGCCTAAAACAGTATTAATAGACATGCCACTACCACCATAACTTGCATGGCTAAATAAAATAGTTTAATATTTTATAAATTTGAAAAAGGTAATTAATTAAATGTTTTGTTGTCGTTTAAATTACCCCAGTGTATTTAAACCCTTTGCAAAAATGTGGTTTCTGCACCAATATTATTTGTGATTTATTTGCTACAACTTGAACATTTTAGTTTTGATTTTTGAAAACTTTTGTAGTTTGACTTTACTTCAAATTTGAATTTCGATCGGTTCTGATCTAAAACGAGATTAGCAACAGGAAACATGGTGACGTGGGATCATTACTAGAGGGTTACTGTAGCTTGATTACCCGGGCGTCACAATTCTCCTCCACTACAAGAAATCTCGTCCCGAGATTTAAGCGGTGGAGTAAGGGGGAAGTGCCGGTAGCGAAAACCTAACGAGTCTTCTAGGTCTTGACTGCCCTCTTGAAGAGGTTGTCCCTTTCTTTGATGTCTTCATTCCTTTGCTTCAAGTCAGTGTGATCAAGTCATCATCCTTTCTTCGGGATCTCCATCGTCCTATGAAGGCGACCAGGGGGGGGGAAACTCCGGAAGAATGCATCTCCACAGAGTTGGGCATCTGACGGTGAACTCAACGGGAAATACACGAGGTACCCCACGAGTTGTATTTCAGTGAATTCGTTGAGTGCAAAATACAATGGTACCAAAGTTTCAAATGGGTAGGCAATCATTCGATGCCTAGTCAGAAGCTGGAATGGGGGCTTCAACAATGAGAATAACATGGTGTTTGATCCCAGGATAAATAATGGTATAGAATTTAGCTCGTGAATCACATACGAAGCCAAGTGCAAAGCATACATTAGAATCCGAGTTGTAAAGAAGAGTCAGTTTCCGATCCAGTGGACCTGTGGGTTATGGGCCCACCATGTGGGTTGAAAATAGGAATGGTGGTGACATCTTGCACAACCGCGACAGGGAGGCATGTCAGTGGATAAGTTGTCAGCTATGTCGGCTACAATGCCGGTACCAAGGACGGGGAACGATGAGAACCATTTTCCCGCTCGTTGTAACGAGGCGGACCAATAGGCAAGGTTCTCGCCCATTGGTGGCTACCGAAATGTTATCAACAGTAGTAACAGGGTCTTACTAACAGAGTTATACACCAAGGTGTTTACATCAGCAGAAAATTATTACTGCTTAGATTATATGTAGATCAAAGAAAGGTTAAACAAACAAATGGAAAGGAAAATTGTGATTACACACAATAAATAGTAGTATATCCTTCCCATGGACAAACAGAACATGCCATACAGGGTAAGAGAGGAAGTACCCCAACCATTTAGATAAAGAGGTAAGGATTAATCAAGATGTTACCCATACAACGGTGTTTGGATAACTGACCAAGAAACATTTAGCATTGGGCTTCAAAAATACTAGGGGTATTTGATTTGTAATGCAGAATAATTTCACTAGTCGATGTCCTCGGTTGACAACAACCCAGAATCCGTAGAGTGATTACGACAAGGAAAGACATTACTTCAACAAAGTTAGTAAGATGTGTTGCAATGGCAAGACATCTTCGAGATAACAGGGGGTAATACTCGAAGGTAGAACATGATAGAAGTATAACTGGGTCATTGACCTATGACAGTAGATACTTCAACCTGGCCAAAATAGACTAGGCATTGGAATGAATTCCCATCAGATATACCAGTTTAGGACAGCATGGTCGGAACCATAACTATAAGGAATCAATTCAAGGATACCGGAAGAATCATACAACTGGATAATCTTTTTGCAAGAAGCTTCCGAGATGGTCTACATCATTTTCATGGGCATGAGCACAAAGTTCAAGGTCGACTCCCACTTCTTTAATGCATATCATTTCATTCACCTCTCGCTTTGATAAAACTGTATTGTTGGAATTTTATCTGGTAGGTCACCGGAAGAGTATGACTTGTGAAAACTTTCGGGTTCTCACGGATTAGGGGAAGGCATAGATTCAACCCATCGGGCATCTTAGTACCACAAATTTCAAACGTAAAACACAAGCTCGAAGGCAGAGCATGGTTGGCCAAGCGGAGGATACAATTTACCAAACGCATTATGTATCAGGGGAAGAACTCACAAGATGATAGAATATGAAGCACACTGTCGGATAACAATCCAACAATGGATCGGGCGATCCACAACGGAGCTGATGTGAGTATCAGTACTCACTCAGAGGAAGAATGTAGAGGCATCAGATTCAAGAATCACATGATTAGTCTAATGCTTAAATAGAAAGAAATTATGGTTTTCCAAAACGAAGGATCATAATAAGACGCTCTGATCAAGGATGGATAAGTGGAAAACACTTAGTTGGAAAAATCAATAAAGGTTTGAATTGCCGAGGACCAACTCATGTACGGAATAATGTCTGAGCCGGAAAGATAATTCTAAAAAGAATAACCTGATGACTGCGTGCATACGCACACATTGAATCAATAGGCCCATAATGGCTAAGACAAGGGATATTAACAAAGACTACTAGTCATATGGAATTAACCATAATGCAAGCAGGCAAGAATTTCAAACCGGCTGCAGAGGATTTTCGAAAGATCGAAAAGTATTCCGAAGATTTTTGTGAGACACATGATCAATTGAGAAAACGGATCCTCGATAAATGTGAGGAAATAACCGTAAGGGTTTTCGTGCAAAATAAAACTGCAAGAAAGTAAACTCAAAGGATTCTTGGAACAACGGTGAATATTTCGGGGCATCTTGTAACAACAAGAGCGACGAGGAATGATCATAAGAATGACAAGTGCATACAGATATCCATAGGAATATATCGGTGGCCGTGAATTGCAAAGGCGATGACAACAAGGGTCTCGGGAAAATATCGAGGGATATCCTCAGAATCTTCTGACGAAGTAGGTGATCTTCCGGAATGAGGGCTCTCCGGGAGAAATAGTTACGAGAACCTAGAGTCAGAGTTAGTAAAATCTTTTAACCCGAATAGGAGAGAGATCAGAGTCCCAGAGCATATAAAAGGAATAAAAGATCCTAACACCACCCATTGGTGCTGTGGGCCTGTAAGCCACACAACAAGTTAGTAAATTTGTTTTTCAATGACTAGACTCAACTTCGGCCAAGGAGTTGGAAAGGGGGATTCCTACAGGCAGTCGGCTCTGATACCAACTTGTGACGCCCCCGATTTGACCGTACACTAATCATGCACGCAAATGTGTACGACCAAGATCAGGGACTCACTTGAAGATATCACAACACAACTCTAGACACAAATTAAAATAAAACAAGCTTTATATTACAAGCCAGGGGCCTCGAGAGCTCGAATACACAAGAGTCAGCGGAAGCAAAAATATCTGAGTACATACATAAGTTAAACAAGTTTGCCTTAAGAAGGCTAGCACAAATGTAGCAACGATCGAAAAGGCAAGGCCACCTGCCCGGGACCTCCTAACTACTCCCCGAAGCCGAACTCCATGTAGAAACATCCTCGGGATCCTCTGGCTCCTAGACTCCACCATCTGGTTGCATCAACCGAGAAGAAAGGAGAAAGGGGGAAAAGGGGGAACAAAGCAACCGTGAGTACTCATCCAAAGTACTCGCAAGCAAGGATCTACACTACATATGCAATGGTATCTGTGTAAAGGGGTAATATCTATGGGTTGAACTGCAGAATGCCAGAATAAGAGGGGGATAGCTAATCCAATCAAAGACTATGCTTTTGGCCACCTCCATCTTGCAGCAGTAGAAGAGGGTAGCTGGACAGTAAGAAGTATCCTCGCTTCTGGCAGCCTCCGTCTTGAAGCAGTAGAAGGGAAATAGATGGTAAGTTCACCAAGTAACATCGTATAGCATAATCCTACCCGGCGATCCTCCCGCACATCACCCTGTGAGAGAGCAACCACCGAGTTATATCTGGAACTTGTATGGGTGTGTTTTATTAAGTATCCAGTTCTAGTTGTCATGAGGTCAGAGTACAACTCCGGGTCGTCCTTTTACCGAGGGACACGGCTATTCAAATAGATTAACTTCCCTGCAGGGGTGCACCACATAACCCATCACGCTTGATCCCATTTGGCCAGACACACTTTCCAGGGTCATGCCCGGCCTCGGAAGATCAACACGTCGCAGCCCTAGCTAAGCACAACAGAAAGGTCAGCACGCCGGTCTAAGTCCTAAGCGCACAGGGGTCTGGGCCCATCGCCCAATGCACACCTGCACGTTGAGAGGGCGGCCGGTGAGTAGACCTAGCAACCTCCATTACTAAGGAAGTTGAGTTACGCGGTCCAACCCGGCGCGTGCCGCTAAGTCGCTGACGTCAAGAAGGCTTCGGCTGATACCATGACGTCGAGTGCCCATAACTATTCCCACGTAGCTGGTTAGTGCGTATAGGCCAAATGGCCAGACTCAGATCAAATACCAAGATACCGTTAAACGTGTTATTATGAAATAACCATGGACAACGACCAGGGCCAGGCCCACCTGTCTTCTAGGTGCTCGCAACCTGCCCTGTCGCTCCGCCACAAAGTAACCATCAGGGGGCTGTCGGGAACCGTGGCCCACCACTACCTGTGTGGAACCACCTGCCCCTTCAGCCCCCATCTCTGAAACATCATCATGTGTATGTAAAGTATGTATATAGTATATACCCGTGATCACCACCCGAGTGATCACGGCCCGATGGTATAGCATGACAGACGGTCAAGAATGAAGGGCCACTGATGGAATGCTAGCATCCTATACTAAGCATTAGGATGGCAGGTACAGGTATCAACAGTTGTAGCAGCAATGACAGGCTTTGCACCAGAATAGGAGTAACCGAACAGTAACATGCTACACTACGCTAATGCAAGCAGTAAAGAGAAGAATAGGCGATATCTGGTGATCAAAGGGGGGGGGGGGCTTGCCTGGTTGCCTTGGCAAGAAGGAGCGGTCGTCGTCGACGTAGTCGAACACAGTGGTATTGGCATCCTCTCAGGGTCTACCGGACAGGAAGTAACGAAGGCGGAACACAATAAATAACAGAGCAATCAAAGCATCACAAAGTGTAACATGGCAAAACGCGGTGCTACGTGTGACCTAACGCGGTACGGAGTGATACTGGTGAGGATGGAAAACATCCTGGAAGGTATTCCCTGTGTTAGGCGTTTTCTGGCAGATGAAACGGAGGGGGAATGTTGCACGTTCGGTATGATAGAGATGTGTGGCGGACTAACGGACCGCGTATTCGGATTCGTCTCATCGTTCTGAGCAACTTTCATATATAAAACTTTCTCATCCGAGTTACGGTTTATTTTCTATGAATTTTCAAAGTTTTTAAATCATTTTCTGATTTTTATTATTTATTTAAATCCAACATTGTCCAGAATAGTACGGATGACATCAGCATGATATAGGTGTGACGTCAGCAGTCAACAGTGCGTTGACTGAAGTCTAAATTGACATGTGGGTCCAGTGGGACCCACCTGTCATAGTCTAACATGTTAAACATGGTTTATTTAAGCAGGATAATTTAAGCTTAATTAAACTGGATTAACTAATTATTAATTATTAATTATTATCATTATTATTTATATATTTTATTATTATTAAAAAAACGTTACTGGGGCGGGGCCCCTTTGCCATAGGCTCACAGGAGGCCTAGCGGGCGCGGGTATACGAGTGCGGGTGCCCGCATCCACGGCCGCCAGAGGCGAGGGCGGGTGCGCCCGGGATCTTGATGGCCGACGACGGCGGGAGCAGTGCTGGGCGCGGCAGGGAGCAGCGAGCTGCGGGGCACGCGCGAGTCTGCCGGCCGGAGTTGCGGCAAGTGGGGGCCGAGCCGGAGGTGGGTGGTCGCGGCGTCCGCACCAGGCTAGCCGCCGCTGGGCGAGCGGCACCGGCGAGGCGGACCAGGGACGGCGCGGTCGGGCGGAACCGGCGGAACCCGCGGCTATGGGGCAGAGGCCAGGGCGCAGTGGTGTAACATCCCAAATTTTCAATTTGGAATGTTATACATAGATCATATTTGCATTTCATGTTTTTGCATTCTTTTTGTGGAGTTCCTCGAAATTCTAAGCAACTCAAGGACCTACGGAGAGAGGTGGGGATTTTACCGTTTTCGTATTTGAGTTCGCTCCAATACCGGTACGAGGACAGTGTGATTCTAATTATTTTCTCTCCTAAAAATATTTCTAAATAAAATAATTGAGCGGAGATAATATGACTTCTCCAAAATAACCGAAATATTGGAGGAAAAATATTAAAATCACTTTTGGAATTTTTCTGGATTTATATTCGGATATATTTGCATAGGAAAAATACGCGTTTTTTAAAATTGCATTTAGGTCCGGGAAAAATGTTCACTTTGTCCTAAATATTATTAAAGGACGGTGAAAATTTATTTGTGGAATTTTTGAGTCCGTTTGGTATTTCTTTCGTTAGTTTTTCTGCGCAGGGACTCTATTTAAAAAAAAACAGAAACCGACTAGGACTAGTAAAGGACCAGGACTCTGGGCTTTAAATAGCTCCAGAGCCGGCCCGTTTCGCCAGCCCGCTCGCCCCGTTGCCCGAACCCTAGCGCCCCGCCGCCCGTGCCAGCCGCCGCCGCCGCCCGCTCGCCGCCGCCGCCCGCTGGCCCCGCCGCCCGCGCCGCAGCGCTGTCGCCGCCGCACCCCGCCGCCCCGTGCCGCCGCACGCCGCCGCCGCCGCCGGAGCCACCGCCGCCCTGCCCGCCGGAGTACCCACCGCCACCGCCGCCGGAGTCGCCGGAGTTCGTCGAGGTAGTTTTTTTTTAGAAAACCGATCGGTTTAGAAATAAACTAGTAGATTCGTTTTTCTAGATTAGATCGGTTTGGTTTTTTTTTATTTTCCGCCGGTTTAGTTAAATAGCGGACGTTCGTCCGTACGTTCGTTTTAACGAATGGTTTTCGTTAGTGAACCGCAGACAGCGAATGTTCGTTCGTTAGCCTGTTCGTCATTTTTCTTTTTCGGGGTATTTAAACCACGATTTTTCCGATCGCGATTTTTGCCCTGATCTTGTTTCGCGTTTTTCTTTTCGCTCGAGAGTCGGAATCAGGTGATTCAAAATCCCAGATCTTCGTCTCGAAGCCCTTTTTACGTTAGATCAACTTGAACAAAGTTTTGGCTACTGTAAAAATTTGACTTTAGGCCAACTAGTAATTCGGAGTTCGATTCTTTTGCAGTTTGAGTTTCGTTGCTTCTTTCGAGTTGATTCTTTTTGCAAACCGGAGTTCTTAAGTTGAACTTTCTGGTTAGATCTCTTATTTGAGTTTTACCTGAGCATTAGTTAAGTACTTATTGTATGCTTGTTTGTTTGATTGCGATGGAGTACCCGGAGTGCGCCGCTTGCTACTTTGAGTCTCTAGGTTTTGCGGATCATCAGCAAGGCAAATAACACTTTGATCATACTTTCCAATTACCCAGTTTTCATTGCATTAGACAAACCCTCACACATTGCATGAGTAGGATCAATTAACTTGTGGGATTGGGAAGTAGTTTGAGGTAGTACCTATTACCTGCATTACATTCAAACCCTTGGGAGTTACTTCTACGTTTGCTGTTAGGACATGCTATGCTCGTAGACGTGGTTTGGGTTTGAGTGAAATCCATGACAGATGTGAGTTGTTAATTAATGGTTCAACTTAAGGTGGCAACTTTAATACACATCTGGGTGGTCTGAGGCATCTGGGTAATCCAGGATTGCCTGTTTTTCTTTTGGACCGCCACCCAGGCTCAAAGGGATCATGAGATTTTTCATGCTAGAAACTTCCGTGTGCAGCCACATGCCAATATGGGCTCTGGCATAGTTGAGTAAGTTGTAGGAAACCTTTCCATGATGGGCTAGCAGATGTAGTTGGGTTTTGTAGGTGTACCGGCCTATCTATCTGGTTAAGGGGACCTCTTCGGAAAGACTGTGCCTCGGTAATCCGTTTCTCAAACATCATGTAGTGCGAGAAACCAAACGGAGGCGACCGAGTCTTGTGGGGAAAGTGCACAAACCTATGCAGAGTGTACAAACTGATCATCATTAGCCGTGTCCCCGGTTATGGACGTCTTGTGTATCTGGTACTTGGATTATCATGTGCATCTCAACATGTTACTCTAATTTAATTTTGTTGGGTTTAATGATTACTTTTAATTGGGGTTGAGAGGATGTCTATCTTCTCAACGATGTTTCAACTACCATGATAGTTAATTAAAATACATTCCTTTGAAGTAGGGAAAAATTGGCTTTACGCAAAAACTTAACCATAGAGCTTTTTACCAGCCATATTGCATATAGTATAGCTTTACTTTCATTGCATCTTTTGTGTTACCTTGCCAGCATATTCCATGTGCTGACCCGTTTTTCCGGGCTGCAACGTTTCATGTTGCAGACTTTTCAGACGACGAGTAAGATGCCCTTTTAGGTCGTGGTTCTATACTCAGTGATGCCGCTGGAGTTGATGGACTCACTTATCTTCCAACCCTTCCGCTGTTATCGTGTTAGATGGCCTTCAGCCATGATTTTTGTAATAAATTCATCGTTGGACTATCGATGTAATAAGTGTGTGATTGCTACTCTGTTATAAATCCTTCAAGTACCGTGCGTGTCAGCATTACTGATCCAGGGATGACACTGATGCACGGAGATCAGACTGTTTGAGGTCTAGTCGCTACAAGATGGTATCAGAGCACACGCTGACTATAGGACACAACCACTAAGACAAGCCCTAGAACACAATCCACTCTTCTCTTTTCTGACTCCTCATCTTTTCTATTCTTTAGGATGGTGGAAGCAAAGCACAAGTTCATGCAACCGGATGATGACATGCCATTTGGACGACACCTGAAGGAAGTCACCAGATATCTGCACATTGGATTACCCAGTTTCACTGGAACCTACAATGCCACTCTACCTGAGGAGGAGCGTTGGTTGATTCAAGCTCAAGTTCCAGGAAGGACGTCGCACCCGTCACCTCACTCATAGCATTTTCCTTTAATGCACCTACATGGAGCCTAGGAAGGAGTATGGCAGCCCACATTGCTATGAGAAGGATTGGAGAAGTCTACAAGCAGGAGCTAAAGGACACCATCTACCAAATTTGTGGACGCCGAGATGAGAATTGGGATTTGATCAACACTAAGAAGGGTATATCCATAGCAGCATTCATCCAGGAGTTGAACCACCACATTCGTCGCCAGGAGCACCAGATGTGTGTTGGGATGATAGATTTGAAGAAAGCCCTAAATAGTAATTTGGACCTAGAAGAAGAACTCAAGTCTACACGCGACGGATATGAGGAGGAGATGAAGATACTTGTGGAGAAGAATGATGATTTGACTCGGAAGTTAGGGATACTCATGGGAGAAGAAGACGAGGAAGAAGAACCCAAGGAGATTCCATCGGAAGACTATATCATCATTGATGATACCGATTCAGAAGTTGAGGATAGCAAGGATGAAGACTATGAAGATGAAGCTGGAGCAGATATTATGGAATCCTCTGCTGATCAATATTTTTAGATGACCACCCTGTGACTAGTAGTTTACCACCATATATTAGTTTTAGAGCACCTTTGTAACGATCGTTAGATTTGTAAGACCTTGTTTGAAATTGATTGGTGTGATATGATTGTGTGTTTGTCTCATGTGCATATGGGTAGTGATTTTCCATTAGACCTCTTTTCTATTGTAATCTCTTCCCTCTACACCCATCAGACGCCTCCAAGACGTGAATTCGAGTTTCCCCCTGAGCTCACCCAGTTGATCCAGCAGCAGAACACCCTGATGCAACTTCTTGTCCAGAACACTCAGAACAACCAGAACAACAACAACAACAACCCTCCACCACCACCACCCGTGGACAATCTGACACGTTTCTTAAGGTTGCAACCACCCGTGTTTGCTAGCAGCATCGAACCAATTGTGGCTGATGACTAGCTACGCAAGATTGGAAGGGATTTGACCACCGCCAATTGCTCGGATGCTGAGAAGGTGCGATTTGCCGCACACCAGTTGTCTGGACCAGCCGCAGCATGGTGGGAAAATTACACAGCCACTTACCCCATAGCCAATGTCACTTGGGATCAGTTTCAGCAAGCTTTTCGTACTGCCCATGTCTCGACTGGAGCAATGAGTATGAAGAAGCAGGAGTTTCGCAATTTGCGCCAAGGGAACCGTACTGTGGCTCAGTACGTGGATGAGTTTAGTACCCTATCTCGTTATGCCCCAGATGATTTGGCCACAGATGCTAACAAGCAGGAGAGATTTATGGAAGGGCTGAATGATGAGATGAGTGTACAGCTGATGGTGGCAACTTTCAATAACTATCAGGAGTTGGTTGACCCAGCCCTGATGATTGAAAGGAAGCATCAGCAGATTGAGATTCGCAAGAGGAAGTATGGGCAAGGAAAGTATAACTCTGGAGCTCAGCAGAAGCCTCGCTTTACCCCTAAAGCAGTAGGACAGTTTCAGCATACCCATGGAGGAAGTAGCTCACACAACCACAATGGCACCAAGAATGGCAATGGTAATGGGAATGGGAATGGAACCAATGGAAACCAGAACCGCCCTGCACCGTCCACACCCACCAAGAGGGATTTTAGCCGTGTCACCTGTTACAAGTGTGGGAAGACTGGACATTATGCCAATGAATGCCCAGAAGTTAAGAATGGGAACGGCAATGGAAGCGCCGGGAAGAAGCCCAACCCGTTCAACAAAGGACAAGTGAACCACGTGACCGTGGAGGAGGTAGAAGAGCAACCAGATGCTGTTGTCGGTAAGTTTTCAGTTAAGACATTTACCGCAATAGTTCTTTTCGATACTGGTGCATCACATTCATATATTTCAAGGGGATTCGTAAATAGACATAGGATGTCCACCCGAGTTCTTAAGACCCCCATGTTAGTAAGTTCACCTGGAGCAGATTATATGGCACACAAAGGATGTTTTCAGACGCCATTGATCATAGGACGCCATACTTTCCCCTCTGACCTAATAGTTTTGGAGTCACAAGGATTGGATGTGATATTAGGTATGGATTCGCTATCGAAGTATGGAGGTAACATTGACTGTGCCAGTAAATCTATTTTGCTCACCACCCCGGAGGGAAAAAGGATTAAGTATGTATCTAGGCATTCGCCCACAAGGACTCAAGTATATTCTCTCACGGGAGTTGTTCAGGAGGAAGTGCCAGTAGTGAAGGATTATCCGGATGTGTTTCCAGAGGAGTTACCTGGCATGCCACCGGATAGAGATATAGAGTTTTTGATTGAACTTTTGCCAGGCACCGGGCCAATTTCTAAGAGACCCTATAGGATGCCCGCAAAGGATTTGGAGGAAATTAAGAAGCAGATTAAGGAGTTACTGGATAAAGGATTCATACGCCCAAGTTCTTCACCTTGGGGTTCGCCAGTACTTCTAGTAGAGAAGAAGGATGGATCGTTAAGAATGGTTGTTGATTACAGTGGATTGAATGAAGTAACGATCAAGAACAAGTACCCATTGCCAATGATCAACGATCTGTTCGATAGATTGCAAGGAGCTAAGGTATTTTCTAAGATCGATCTGCGATCAGGGTACCATCAATTGAAGATCCGAGAGCAAGATATCCCTAAGACGGCCTTTACCACTAGGTATGGGTTGTACAAGTATACCGTTATGTCGTTTGGTCTGACAAACGCACCGGCCTACTTTATGAACCTGATGAACAAAGTGTTTATGGAGTATTTGGATAAGTTTGTTGTAGTGTTCATAGATGATATTTTGATCTTATCGAAGGATGAAGAGGAGCATGAAGAGCATTTGCGTTTGGTATTGGAGAAGCTTAAGGAACATCAGTTATATGCCAAGTTTAGCAAATGTGAGTTTTGGTTGAAGGAAGTCGGATTCCTCGGACATGTTATATCCGGAGAAGGAATAGCAGTAGATCCCGCCAAGGTGGAGACTGTGACAAATTGGGAAGCACCGACGACCATTGGAGAGATCCGGAGTTTTCTTGGACTCGCAGGATACTGCCGGAGATTTATCGAGAATTTCTCGAAGATTGCAAAGCCAATGACGGAGTTGTTGAAGAAGGAAACCAAGTTCAGTTGGACCGAAGAATGTGACACTAGTTTCCAGGAATTAAAGAAAAGATTGGTCTCATCCCCTGTGTTGATTTTGCCAGATCAACATAAGGATTATGAGGTGTACTGAGACGCTTCACGTCGAGGACTTGGAGCAGTTCTTATGCAGGAAGGAAGAGTTGTTTCGTATGCTTCACGACAACTAAAACCTCATGAAATGAACTATGCCACCCACAATTTGGAATTAGCAGCCGTAGTGCATGCATTGAAGACGTGGAGACATTTTCTCACTGGAAACCATTGTGAAGTATATATGGATCATAAGAGTTTGAAGTACATATTCACTCAGAAGGAGTCGAATCTTAGGCAAAGGAGATGGCTGGAACTCATTAAGGACTATGACATGAGATTGCATTATCATCCCGGAAAGGCTAACGTAGTAGCTGATGCGCTAAGCCGTAAGAGCCATGTCAATACCCTGACGATGGAGGAGTTTCCAAAGGAGATAGCCGAGGACCTACGAGAACTACGTATGGAGATAGTTCCGAGAGGCTATGCAGCAACACTAGAAATCCAGTCTACCCTGATGGATAAAATCAGAGAAGCTCAGAAGGCTGACAAGGAGATTGTCGCTATAAAGGAGAGAATGAGCGAAGGAAAAGCTAAAGGTTTTCGTGAGGATGAACACGACACCCTATGGTTTGAGGATCGAATCTATGTGCCCAATGACCCGGAGATTAGGAAGTTGATTTTACAAGAGGCTCATGATTCACCATACTCGATTCACCCAGGAAATACTAAGATGTATTTGGATTTGAAGGATATTTTCTGGTGGACCGGTATGAAGAAGGATATTGCGGAGTATGTAGCAGTTTGTGATGTGTGTCAGAGAGTAAAGGCAGAACATCAGAAGCCAGCAGGATTGTTACAACCTATGCCAATTCCCGAATGGAAGTGGGAGAAGCTTGGTATGGATTTTATCACTGGATTGCCCAGGACCAAAGCAGGATATGATTCAATCTGGGTAGTAGTAGACCGATTGACGAAGGTAGCCCACTTTATTCCTGTGAAAACCACATATACCAGTGCAAAGTTGGCAAAGATATACATGACCAGAATTGTATGTCGGCATGGAGTTCCGAGGAGCATAGTATCAGATAGAGGAACCCAATTTACCTCAAAGTTCTGGAATCAGTTACATGAAACTTTGGGTACCAGGCTAGAGTTTAGCACAGCGTTCCACCCGCAGAGAGATGGACAGACGGAGAGAGTCAACCAGATTCTGGAGGATATGTTGAGAGCCTGTGCATTAGATTATGGATCTAGTTGGGATGACAACTTGCCCTACGCAGAGTTCTCATACAACAATAGTTACCAAGCCAGTTTGAAGATGGCACCATTCGAGGCATTGTATGGAAGGAGATGCCGAATACCGTTGTCGTGGGACGAAGTTGGAGACCGACAGTTGTTTGGACCAGACTTAATCAAAGAGTCTGAGGAGAAGGTGAAGTTGATTCGAGATAGACTGAAGGTAGCTCAGTACAGGCAGAAGAGTTATGCAGACTCGAAGCGTAAGGAGATAACCTATGAGATCGGAGATAGAGCGTACTTGAGAGTATCGCCTCTGCGAGGAGTTAAGCGTTTCGGAGTTAAAGGGAAGTTAGCCCCGAGATTTGTGGGACCTTACCGTGTTTTGGAACGCCTGGGAGAGGTTGCCTATAAGTTGGAATTGCCCGAAGGATTGTCAGGAGTGCACGACGTGTTTCACGTTTCGCAACTGAAGAAGTGCCACGCGCAGATGGCCGATATACCCCTTAGAGACACAGTGCCCCTGGAAGCCATTCAGTTGGATAGTGATCTGACTTACGAGGAGAAGCCGGTTAAGATTATCAAATTTTCGAGCAGAGTTACTCGCAGCAAGGTTATCAAGTTTTGCAAAGTTCAGTGGAGTCACCACACCGAGGAGGAAGCAACATGGGAACGAGAAGATGATCTACGCAAGGACCACCCACACCTGTTCTCTAGCCAAGTCGAATCTCGAGGGCGAGATTCATTCTAAGGGGGGTAGGTTTGTAACATCCCAAATTTTCAATTTGAAATGTTATACATATATCATATTTGCATTTCATGTTTTTCCATTATTTTTTTGGAGTTCCTCGAAATTCTAAGCAACTCAAGGACCTACGGAGAGAGTTGGGGATTTTACCGTTTTCGTATTTGAGTTCGCTCGAATACTGGTACGAGGACAATGTGATTCTAATTATTTTCTCTCCTAAAAATATTTATAAATAAAATAAATGAGCGGAGATAATATGACTTCTCCAAAATAACAGAAATATTGGAGGAAAAATATTAAAATCACTTTTGGAATTTTTCTGGATTTATTTTCGGATTTATTTGCATAGGAAAAATACGCGTTTTTGAAAATTGCATTTAGGTCCGGGAAAAATGTTCACTTTGTCCTAAATATTATTAGAGGACGGTGAAAATTTATTTCGGGAATTTTTGAGTCCGTTTGGTATTTCTTTCATTAGTTTTTCTGCGCCGGGACTCTATTAAAAAAAAACAGAAACCGACTAGGACTAGTAAAGGACCAGGACTCTGGGCTTTAAATAGCTCCAGAGCCGGCCCGTTTCGCCAGCCCGCTCGCCCCATCGCCCGAAACCTAGCGCCCCGCCGCCCGTGCCAGCCGCCGCCGTCGCCCGCTCACCGCCGCCAGCCCGCGCCGAAGCCGCCGCCCGCTCGCCCCGCCGCCCGTGCCGCAGCGCCGCCGCCGCCGCACCCCGCCGCCCGCCCCGCCGCACGCCGCCGCCGCCGGAGCCGCCGCCGTACCGCCGCCCCGCCCGCCGGAGTACCCACCGCCACCGCCGCCGGAGTCGCCGGAGTTCGTCGAGGTAGTTCTTTTTTAGAAAACCGATCGGTTTAGAAATAAACCAGTAGATTCGTTTTTTTAGATTAGATCGGTTCGGTTTTTTTATTTTCCGCCGGTTTAGTTAAATAGCGGACGTTCGTCCGTACGTTCGTTTTAACGAACGGTTTTCGTTAGTTAACCGCAGACAGCGAACGTTCGTTCGTTAGCCTGTTCGTCGTTTTTCTTTTTCGGGGTATTTAAACCGCGATTTTTCCGATCGCGATTTCTGCCCTAATCTTGTTTCGCGTTTTTCTTTTCGCTCGAGAGTCGGAATCAGGTGATTCAAAATCCCAGATCTTCGTCTCGAAGCCCTTTTTACGTTATATAAACTTGAACAAAGTTTTGGCTACTGTAAAATTTGACTTTAGGCCAACTAGTAATTTGGAGTTCGATTCTTTTGCAGTTTGAGTTTCGTTGCTTCTTTCGAGTTGATTCTTTTTGCAAACCGGAGTTCTTAAGTTGAACTTTCTGGTTAGATCTCTTATTTGAGTTTTACACGTGCATTAGTTAAGTACTTATTGTATGCTTGTTTGTTTGATTGCGATAGAGTACCCGGAGTGCGCCGCTTGCTACTTTGAGTCTCTAGGTTTTGCGGATCATCAGCAAGGCAAGTAACACTTTGATCATACTTTCCAATTACCCAGTTTTCATTGCATTAGACAAACCCTCACACATTGCATGATTAGGATCAATTAACTTGTGGGATTGGGAAGTAGTTTGAGGTAGTACCTATTACCTGCATTACATTCAAACCCTTGGGAGGTACTTCTACGTTTGCTGTTAGGACATGCTATGCTCGTAGAGGTGGTTTGGGTTTGAGTGAAATCCATGACATATGTGAGTTGTTAATTAATGGTTCAACTTAAGGTGGCAACTTTAGTACACATCTGGGTGGATTGAGGCATCTGGGTAATCCAGGATTCCCTGTTTTTCTTTTAGACCGCCACCCAGGCTCAAAGGGATCATGAGATTTTTCATGCTAGAAACTTCCGTGTGCAGCCACATGCCAATATGGGCTCTGGCATAGTTGAGTAAGTTGTGGGAAACCTTTCCATGATGGGCTAGCAGATGTAGTTGGGTTTTGTAGGTGTACCGGCCTATCTATCTGGTTAAGGGGACTTCTTTGGAAAGACTGTGTCTCGGTCATCCGTTTCTCAAACATCATGCATTGCGAGAAACCAAACGGAGGCGATCGAGTCTTGTGGGGAAAGTGCACAAACCTCTGCGGAGTGTACAAACTGATCATGATTAGCCGTGTCCCCGGTTATGGACGTCTTGAGTATCTGGTACTTGGATTATCATGTGCATCTCAACATGTTACTCTAATTTAATTTTGTTGGGTTTAATGATTACTTTTAATTGGGGTTGAGAGGATGTCTATCTTCTCAACGATGTTTCAACTACCATGATAGTTAATTAAAATACATACCTTTGAAGAAGGCAAAAATTGGCTTTACGCAAAAACTTAACCATAGAGCTTTCCACCAGCCATATTGCATATAGTATAGCTTTACTTTCATTGCATCTCTTGTGTTACCTCTCCAGCATATTCTATGTGCTGACCCGTTTTTTCGGGCTGCAACGTTTCATGTTGCAGACTTTTCAGACGACGAGTAAGATGCCCTTTTAGGTCGTGGTTCTATACTCAGTGATGCCGCTGGAGTTGATGGACTCACTTATCTTCTAAGCCTTCCGCTGTTATCGTGTTAGATGGCCTTCAGCCATGATTTTTGTTATAAATTCATCGTTGGACTATCGATGTAATAAGTGTGTGATTGCTACTCTGTTATAAATTCTTCAAGTACCGTGTGTGTCAGCATTACTGATCCAGGGATGACACTGATGCACGGAGATCAGACTGTTTGAGGTCTGGTCGCTACATGGCTGGCGAGCCATGGGGAGGCACTGGGAGGTGGATGGCTCGGCCGCGGTGGGGGCTCGCTGCCGGGGCGTAGGTCCGGGCGCGGCCATGCGCAGGGTGTGGTGTGTGGGTCGAGCGGGGCAGACCCGATGGCGCTGCGGGGAGTCAGAGGCGGCCGCGATGAGCGAGTGCGAGGCCAGGGGCACGCGTGGCTAGTGCGGGCGAAGCTGGAGGCAGCGAGCGGCAACAACTACTGCTGGTGGGCGTAGGCAGGGATCGTTGACACGAGCGGGGCACGGCGGACGCTCGAAGCGCGGGCGAGCAAGTGAGGCGAGGGGGAAAAGAGGCTCACAGCGAGCCTGTCGTTGCGCAACGCGTGCTCGGGGAGGGCCTGATGTAGACGGACGGCAGCGACGCAATCTGTGGCGAGGTGTTGCGGCCATGCGTGAAGAAGATGCCTCGATGGCGGCGATGCGGCGCTCCCCCGCTTGATCTACTGTTTGGAATCGATGAAGAAGAGGCGGACCGAGCTCCTGTAAGTCTCCACGAGGCTCAGGGAGGTCCTAGAGCACTGCTACGAGGTGGCGGCGGCGGCGGAGCTTCGTTTGACTGCTCGATCTGGAACGAGAGAGTGGGGGAGGGGTTACTGGAGGGCTACGGTTGGGTACGGGGTCGACTTGTAGTCGAGGGAGGGATGTGGATGGCCGGCGCGTGGCCGGGGAGCGGCCATGGCCGCGGGATGGCTGCCACGCCCTCCCCTGTCCTCTGTAGAGAGAGGAGGGGATGAGGTGAGGTGGTTGGGCCGGCCTTAGTGGCAACTGGGCGAAGTGGCCGAGAGGAGGGGATATTTCCTTCCTTCTCCTTTTTTTATCTACTTTGCTTTTTTTATATAGCTTCTACTTTTGTGTTTTATTATATTTTGGTTTATATTAAATACAAAAGGTTATGCCTAAAATAGTATTAATAGACATGCCACTACCACCATAACTTGCACGGCTAAATAAAATAGTTTAAGATTTTATAAATTTGAGAAAGGTAATTAATTAAATGTTTTGTTGTCGTTTAAATTACCCTAGTGTATTTAAACCCTTTGCAAAAATGTGGTTTCTGCACCAATATTTTTTGTGATTTATTTGCTACAACTTGAACATTTTCGTTTTGATTTTTGAAAACTTTTGTAGTTTGACTTTACTTCAAATTTGAATTTCGATCGGTTCTGATCTAAAACGAGATTAGCAACAGGAATCATGGTGATGTGGGATCATTACTAGAGGGTTACTGTAGCTTGATTACCCGGGCATCACAACCTTTTATTTATCAAATGCTAGAATGATTATCAAGGCACACACACTTTTGCTTCCTTGATGGATACTCTATTTTTTAACAAATACCTGTTTCTCAAACTGATCAAGAAAAGACTACTTTTACTTGTCCCTTTGGAACTTATGCTTATAGACGTATGCCTTTTGGTTTATGCAATGCACCTGCTACCTTTCAAAGATGTATGACTGCAATATTCTCTGACTTTTGTGAAAAGATTGTGGAAGTTTTCATGGATGATTTCTCAGTCTATGGGAAGTCTTTTGATGATTGTTTAAGAAATATTGATCGAGTTTGGTAGAGATGTGAACAAACAAGTCTTGAATTGAATTGGGAGAAATGCCACTTTATGATTAATGAAGGTATTGTCTTGGGCCATAAGATTTCTGAAAAGGGTATTGAAGTGGACAAAGCTAAGTTTGATTCAATTGAGAAAATTCCATGTCCTAAGGATATCAATGGTATTCGTAGTTTATTAGGTCATGTTGGTTTCTATAGGAGGTTTATCAAAGACTTTTCTAAAATTTCTAGGCCTCTCACTAACCTTTTACCAAATGATATCCCTTTTGTTTTTGATGATGATTGCTTTGAAGCCTTTGAAACATTTAAGAAAGCCTTAATTTTTGCACCTATAGTTCAACCACCTGATTGGAACTTACCTTTTGAAATTATGTGTGATGCTAGTGATTATGTCGTTGGTGCTGTTCTAGGACAAAGAGTGGATAAAAAAACTAAATGTTTTTCATTATGCTAATAAAACTCTGAACAGTGCTCAAAAGAATTATGCTACCACTGAAAAAGAATTCTTAGCAGTTGTGTTTGCTTGTGATAAATTTAGGTCTTACATTGTTGATTCAAAAGTAACTGTTCACACTGACCATGCTGCTATTAAATATCTTATGGAAAATGAAGATGCTATACCAAGATTTATTTGGTGGGTTCTCTTGCTACAAGAATTTTATTTGCATATCATTGATAGGAAAGGAGTTGGGAGCCCCGTAGCTGATAACTTGTCTAGACTTGAAAATGTGTCCGATGTCCCACTACCTATCGATGATAGTTTTCCTGATGAGCAATTAGCTGCATTAAATATTAATAATAATACTCCTTGGTATGCTGACTATGCTAATCACATTGTTGCTAAATATCTACCACCTAGTTTTACTTACCAACAAAAGAAAAGTTATTTTATGACTTAATACATTACTTTTGGGATGACCCACATCTTTATAAATAAGGAGTAGATGGTATTATTAGAAGTTGTGTACCTGAGCATGAACAGGGATAAATCCTTCGGAAATGTCACTCCGAAGCATATGGAGGACATCATGCTGGAGATAGAACTGCTCACAAGGTATTGCAGTCTAGATTTTACTGGCCTCCTCTTTTCAAAGATGCTCGTAAGTTCGTATCCTCTTGTGATGAATGTCAAAGGATAGGTAATATTGGTAAGCATATAGAAATTCCTATGAGTTATTCTCTTGCTGTTGAACCATTTGATGTTCGGGGATTTGATTACATGGGACACTTCACTTCCTCTAATGGGTATACACATATTTTGGTTGTTGTTGATTATGTTACTAAATGGCTAGAAGCTATTTCAACTAGTAGTGCTGATCACAACACCTCTATTAAAATGCTTAAGGAAGTTATTTTCCCAAGGTTTGGAGTCCCCAGATATTTAATGACTGATGGTGGTTCATACTTTATTCATGGTGCTTTCCGTAAAATACTTGCTAAATATGATGTTAACCATAGAATTCCATCACCTTATCATCCTCAGTCTAGTGGTCAAGTTGAGCTTAGTAATAGATAAATAAAATTAATTTTACAAAAAAATGTCAATAGGTCCACGAAGAATTGGTCTACAAATTAGATGATGCACTTTGGGCTTATAGAATAGCTTATAAAAATCGTATTGGTATGTCTCCTTATAAAATGGTTTATGGTAAAGCTTGTCATTTGCCTCTTGAAATAGAACATAAAGCTTTTTGGGCAATGAAGGAACTTAACAATGATTTTAAACTTGCTGGTGAAAAGAGGTTATTTGATATTAGCTCTTTAGATGAATCGAGAACCCAAGCTTATGAAAATGCCAAGTTATTTAAATAAAAACTTAAAAGAATCTAGAAGCGTGAGTTCAAAGTCGGAGAATATGTTCTTTTGTACAACTCTAGTTTCAGGTTCTTTGCAGGCAAGCTCCTCTCCAAAGGGAAGTCCCATATGTTATCGAGGAGGTTTATCAGTGTGGAGCTATTAAAATAAATAATGCCGAAGGTACTAACCCAAAGGTTGTCAATGGGCGACGAATAAAACATTATATCTTAGGTACGCCCATTAATGTTGAAAGCAATATTATCCAAACTTTGACACCGGAGGAACACATAAAAGAATCCTTCCGGAATACTCGAGAATCGTGAAAATAAGGAGGTACGTGATACGGTAAGTAAACAGACTCCGAAAAATCCGCAATAATATGTTTTTATCAGTTCTGAAATATTTACAAAATTAGGAAAATAAGAAGCTACTGGGAAGTGTACCCTGGTGGGCACAAGACACCAAGGCGCGCCAGGCTTGCCTGGGGTACCTTCTGGACTCCATTTTTCTATAGTTTACTTGTTTCCCAAGATAAAAATTCTTTATATACCCCCCCTATTGACCACCGTATCGCGGAGAAATCTTCTGTTCTTCTTTCTTGCTGATTTCTGGTAGATCTGAGATCATGTCATCTCAAGGCTCAGGAGATGAGAGCCCTTCCTCCCACAAGTCTTTTGATATCTATGTTTTTAAGCCTGCACATGCTTGGTCCACAGATGAGGAGGAAGAAGATGAGCCTCTTCCTCCTCGCTTCCAACGAGAGACCAAGGAAGCATTGGGCAAGAAAATATTTAAGCTCGATCTGGAGAACGAAGACCTAAGAGACGAAAATTTTAGCCTACGCCGCAAGTTCGAAGAGCTCTCTATTTCTTCGTCACCACCACCATCTTCTTCACCACCAAAAGAAAATTGAGTATCTGGTATGGGCACCACCATCTTCTTCATGTCCAGTTGAAACGTTTTACTCATGTGTATGCGGTGAGTGTTAGCAATCATAGAAGACTATATGATGGTTGAGTATGTGGACTTGCCTAAAGGCTCCGATACGCGACCCTTCCTGAAAAGATGATGAATTGTAGTTGCAAAGTTGACTAAGAACATACTTTGTCGGTTTCTAGTAGAGTTTATGCTTTATACTTCAACTATGTGATGAACTGTTACTTGCTCATGAAAAGTCTATGATACAAGTCCTTTGATAAAAGTCTTATGTTTAAAATTGTTGCTGTTATAATAATCAACATGATGCTTCTATGTCCGTATTTTGTTTTTATCGACACCTCTCTCTCAAAGCATCTGGACATGTTTTTCGTTTTTCGTTTTCACTTGAGGACAAGCGAGGTCTAAGATTGGGGGGAGTTGATATGTCCATTTTGCATCATGTTTTCTTGCTGTTATTTATGTTGTTATTATGCATAATAATGCTTTTGGGAGTAATTGTAATGACTTTTCTATCATAATTTGCAAGGAATGCATCAAGGGGGAGATTTCCGGCAGCTGGAAATCTAGACCTGAAAAAGCTACGTCAGGCCACCTATTCTACGGAACACCGAACAAGCTGAAACTCCATGATTTTTTATGAAATATATGAAAAATACTAGAGCTGATAACCACCAGAGGGGGCCCACCAGGTGGGCACAACCCACTTGGGCGCGCCAGCCCCCCAGGCGCGCCCTGGTGGGTTGTGCTCACCCCGGCCCACCTCCGGTGCCCCTCTTCTGGTATATAAGTCATTTTGACCAAGAAAAAAAATAAGGAGAAGACTTTCGGGATGGAGCGCCGCCGTCCCGAGGGGGAACTTGGGCAGGATCACTTTTGCCCTCTGGCAGAGCGATTCCGCCGGGGGAACCTCCCTCCCGGAGGGGGAAATCATCGTCATCATGATCACCAAGAACTCTCCCATCTTGGGGAGTGCTATCTTCATCAACATCTTCAACAACACCATCTCATCTCAAACCCTAGTTCATCTCTTGTGTTCAATCTTTGTTATCGGAACTATAGATTGGTGCTTGTGGGTGACTAGTAGTGTTGATTACATCTTGTAGTTGATTACTATATGGTTTATTTGGTGGAAGATTATATGTTCATATCCATTATGCTATATAATACCCCTCTGGTCTCGAGCATGTTTATCACTTGTGAGTAGTCACCTTTGTTCTTGAGGTCACTGATGTGTGCTAGAGCTACGTCGGTATTTCCCCAAAGAGGAAGGAATGATGCAGTAAAGCAGCGGTAGGTATTTCTTTCAGCGATGAAACCAAGGTTATCGAACCAGTTTGGAGAACCAATCAACACAACATAAACAACACCTGCACACAAATAACAACACCTCGTAAAAGGGGTTGTCAATCCTTTCGGGTAACGGACGTGATAGAGTTGTAAATATTGATAGATTGGATAATAAATAAGATAAATTGCAGCAAGGTGTTTTTGGGTTTTGGGTTTAGTAGATCTGAAAATAAAAGCAAAGGAAAATAGATGAGAATGAAGACCCGGGGGCCGTAGGTTTCACTAGTGCCTTCTCTCGAGAAAAATACCAAACAGTGGGTACACAAATTACTGTTGGGCAATTGATAGAACTTCGAATAATCATGACGATATCCAGGCAATGATCATTACATAGGCATCACGTACAAGATTAATAGACCGACTCCTGCCTGCATCTACTACTATCACTCCACACATCGACCGCTATCTAGCATGCATCTAGTGTATTAAGTTCATGGAAAACGGAGTAATGCATTAAGAATGATGATATGATGTAGAAAAGATCCGTTTATCTATGTCTTTAGATATTGATCTTGTCGTTTTATCCTTAGTGGCAACGATACATATGTGTCGGTTCCCTTTCTGTCACTGGGATCAAGCACCGTAAGATTGAACCCACTACTGGGCACCTCTTCCCATTGCAAGATAAATAGATCAAGTTGGCCAAACAAAACCCAAATATCGGAGAAGAAATACGAGGCTAAAAGTGATCATGTATATAAGAAATCAAAGAACTCAAATAACTTTCATGGATATAAAAAGATAGATCTGATCATAAACTCAAAGTTCATCGGATCCCAACAAACACACTGCAGAAAGAGTTACATCATATGGATCTCCAAGAGACCATTGGATTGAGAATCAAGAACGAGAGAGAAAGCCATCTAGCTACTAACTACGGAACTGAAGGTCTACAAGGAACTACTCACACATCATCAGAGACGCACCAATGGAAGTGGCGAACCCCTCCATGATGGTGTCTAGATTGGATCTGGTGGTTCTGGACTCTGCGACGGCTGAATGAATATTTCCTCGATGCCTTTAGAGTTTCTGGAATATTAGGGTATTTATAGAGCAAAGTGGTAGTCCGGGGGGCACCCGAAGTGGGCACAACCCACCAGGGCGCGCCTGGGCCTCCTGGCGCGCCCTGGTGGGTTGTCCCCTCCTCGGGACTGATGTATACTACCCAACCTTCTTCTTGTAGACATTGTTGGGCCTCCAAGTGCAGAGGTTTGTAGGACAGTAGCAAATTTCCCTCAAGTCGATGACCTAAGGTTTATCAATCCGTGGGAGGTGTAGGATGAATATGGTCTCTCTCAAACAACCCTGCAACCAAATAACGAAGAGTCTATTGTGTCCCCAACACACCCAATACAATGGTAAATGGTCTAGGTGCACTAGTTTGGCAAAGAGATGGTGATACAAGTGCAATATGGATGTCAGATATAGGTTTTTTAACATGAAAATATAAAAAGAGCAAGGTAACTAATGATAAAAGTGAGCACAAACGATATTGCAATGCTTTGAAACAAGGCCTAGGGTTCATACTTTCACTAGTGCAAGTTCTCTCAACAATAATAACATAACTGGATCATATAACTATCCCTCAACATGCAACAAAGAGTCACTCCAAAGTCACTAATAGCGGAGAACAAACGAAGAGATTATTGTAGGGTACCTCAAAGTAATTTTTTCTGATCGATCTATTCAAGAGTCCGTAGTAAAATAACATGAAGCTATTCTTTCTGTTCAATCTATCCTAGAGTTCGTACTAGAATAACACCTTAAGACACATATCAACCAAAACCCTAATGACACCTAGATACTCCATTGTCACCTCAAGTATCCGTGGGCATGATTATACAATATGCATCACACAATCTCAGATTCATCTATTCAACCAACACAAAGAACTTCAAAGAGTGCCCCAAAGTTTCTATCGGAGAGTCAAGACGAAAACGTGTGCCAACCCCTATGCATAAGTTCACAAGAACCTGCAAGTTGATCACCAAAACATACATCAAGTAGATCTCGTGATATCCCATTGTCACCACAGATAAGCACATGCAAGACATACATCAAGTGTTCTCAAATCCTTAAAGACTCAATCCGATAAGATAACTTCAAAGGGAAAACTCAATCCATTACAAGAGAGTAGAGGGGGAGAAACATCATAAGATCCAACTATAATAGCAAAGCCCGCGATACATTAAGATCATGCCACCTCAGGAACACGAGAGAGAGAGAGAGAGATCAAACACATAGCTACTGGTACATACCCTCAGCCCCGAGGGTGAACTACACCCCCCCTCGTCATGGAGAGCACCGGTATGATGAAGATGGCCACCAAAGAGGGATTCCCCCTCCAGCAGGGTGCCAGAATGGGTCTAGATTGGTTTTTGGTGGCAACAGAGGCTTTCGGCAGCGGCACTCCCGATCTAGGTTATTTTCCGGAGGTTTCTGTATATATAGGGGGTGTTGGAGTTAGGGGCAAGTAAAGGAGGTCTCCGGGCTGTTCACGAGGTAGGCGGGGCACTACCCTCATGGGCAGCCCGTGGACCTTCTGGTCCCCCTCCGGTACTCTCTGGGCTTGTTGTGGTCCAAAAACTGCCTCTGCTGAGTTTCGGGTCAATTGTGCTCCGTTTGATATTCCTTTTCGGCGATACTCTAAAATAAGAGAAAAACGGAAACTGGCACTTGGCTCTGGGTTAATAGGTTAGTCCCAAGAATCATATAAAATAGCATATAAATGCATATAAAACATCCAAGATGGATAATATAATTGCATGGAACAATAAAAAATTATAGATGCGTTGGAGACGTATCAAGCATCCCCAAGCATAATTCCTGCTCGTCCTCGAGTAGGTAAATGATAAAAACATAATTTTTGATGTGGAATGCTACCTAACATAATTCTCAATGTAATTCTTTTTATTGTGGCATGAATGTTCAGATCCGAAAGATTCAAGACAAAAATTTAATATTGATATAAGAATAATAATACTTCAAGCATACTAACAAAGCAATTATGTCTTCTCAAAATAACATGACCAAAGTAAGTTCATCCCTACAAAATCATATAGTTTGGCTATGCTCCATCTTCGTCACTTAAAATACTCAAATGATGCACAACCCCGGTTTCAGCCAAACATTTGTTTCATACTTAAATTTTTTCAAACTTTTCAACCATCACGCAATACATGAGCATGAGCCATGGATATAGCACTATAGGTGGAATAGAATGGTGGTTGTGGAGAAGACAAAAAGGAGGAAGATGGTCTCACATCAACTAGGCGTATTAATGGACTATGGAGATGCCCATCAATAGATCACAATGTGAGTGAGTAAGGATTGCCATGCAACTAATGCACTAGAGCTATAAATGTATGAAAGCTGAACAAAAGAAACTAAGTGGGTGTGCATCCAACTTGCTTGCTCACGAAGACCTAGGGCATTTGAGGAAGCCCATCGTTGGAATATACAAGCCAAGTTCTAGAATGAAAATTCCCACTAGTATATGAAAGTGATTAAACAAGAGACTCTCTATCATGAAGATCATGGTACTACTTTGAAGCACAAGTGTGGAAAAAGATAGTAGCATTGTCCCCTTTTTTTCTTTTCTTCCCCCCTTTTTTCCTTTTTTTCTTTTTTCCCTTTTTTGGGCCTTTCTTTTTTCTTTGGCCTTTTTTTCTTTTTGGGACAATGCTCTAATAATGATGATAATCACACTTTTATTTACTTACAACTCGATATTACAACTCGATATCAAAACAAATTATGACCCTATATGAATGCCTCCGGCGGTGTACCAGGATGTGCAATGAATCAAGAGTGACATGTATGAAAAATTATGCATGGTGGCCTTGCCACAAATACAATGTCAGACTGCATGATCATGCATGGCAATATGACAACGATGAAGCGTGTCATATGAACGGAATGGTGGAAAGTTGCATGGCAATATATCTCGGAATGGCTATGGAAATGCCATGATAGGTAGGTATGGTGGCTGTTTTGAGGAAGGCATATGGTGGGTGTATGGTACCGATGAAAGTTGCGCGATACAAGAGAGGCTAGTAATGGCGTAAAGGTGAGAGTGCGTATAATCCATGGACTCAACATTAGTCATAAAGAACTCACATACTTATTGGAAAAATCTACAAGTCATCAAAACAAAGTACTACACGCATGCTCCTAAGGGAAGGGTTGGTAGGAGTTAACCATCGCGCGATCCCGACCTCCACACAAAGGATGACAATCAAAGAAATACCTCATGCTTCAATTTTGTCACACAACGGTTACCATACGTGCATGCTACGGGACTTGCAAACCTCAACACAAGTATTTCTCAAATTCACCACTAATCTACTAGAATGACTCTAATATCACCATCCTCATATCTCAAAACAATCATCAAGCATCAAACTTCTCATAGTATTGAATGCACTTTATATGAAAGTTTTTACTATATCCCTCTTGGATGTCTATCATATTAGGACTAAATTCATAACCTAACAAAATTACCATGCTGTTCTAAAAGACTCTCAAAATAATATAAGTGAAGCATGAGAGTTCGTCTATTTCTTCAAAATAAAACCACCGCCGTGCTCTAAAAAGATATAAGTGAAGCACTAGAGCAAACTACAAACTACTCTGATAGATATAAGTGAAGATCAATGAGTAGTTGAATAATTATGTAACTATGTGAAGACTCTCTAACATTTAAGAATTTCAGATCTTGGGATATTATTCAAACATCAAGCAAAATAAAATAAAATAAATTGATGCTCCAAGCAAAACACATATCATGTGGTGAATATAAACATAGCCTCAAGTAAAGTTACCGATAGACGAAGACGAAAGAGCGGATGCCTTCCTGGGGCATCCCTAAGCTTAGGCTTTTGGTTGTCCTTGAATTTTACCTTGGGGTGCCTTGGGCATCCCAAAGCTTAGGCTCTTGCCACTCTTTATTCCATAGTCCATCGAATCTTTACTCGAAACTTGAAAACTTCACAACACAAAACTTAACAGAAAACTCGTAAGCTCCGTTAGTATAAGAAAATAAAACCACCACTTAGGTACTGTTGTGAAATCATTCTAAATTCATATTGGTGTAATATCTACTGTATTCCAACTTCTGTATGGTTCATACCCTCCGATACTACTCATAGATTCATCAAAATAAGCAAACAACACAAAGAAAACAAAATCTATCAAAAACAGAATAGTTTGTAGCAATCTGTAACTTTAGAATACTTATGTAACTCTAAAAATTCTTAAATAAATTGGTGGATGTGAGGAATTTGTCTATTAATCATCTGCAAAAAAAATCAACTTAAAAGCACTCTTCTGTAAAAAATGGTAGCTAATCTCGTGAGCGCAAAGTTTCTATTTTTGACAGCATGATCGCATAAACTTCACACAAGTCTTCCCAAAGGTTCTACTTGGTACAAACACTAATTAAAACACAAAACCACATCTAAACAGAAGCTAGATGCAATATTTATTCCTAAACAGAAGCAAAAGCAAAGAAAATAAAATTGGGTTGCCTCCCAATAAGCGCTATCATTTAATGCCTCTAGCTAGGCATGACGATTTCAATGATGCTCACATAAAAGATAAGAATTGAAACATAAAGAGAGCATCATGAAGCATATAACTAGCACATTTAAGTCTAACCCACTTCCTATGCATAGGGATTTTGTGAGCAAACAACTTATGGGAACAATAATCAACTAGCATAGGAAAGCAAAACAAGCATAGCTTCAGAAATTTAAGCACATAGAGAGGAAACTTGATATTATTGCAATTCCTACAAGCATATGATCCTATCTCATAATAATTTTCAGTAGCATCATGAATGAATTCAACAATATAACTATCACATAAAGCATTCTTGTCATGATCCCCAAGAATATAAATTTTATTACTCTCCACATAAGCAAAATTCGGAATAGTGGGAGTATCATAAGAAACTTGAATACTATAGATTGTTTCCACATTAAAAGAGTAATGTTCAGCAAAAGGGTAATCATAATCATGACAAGTTTGATAATTATAATCATCACTACTTTTATAGCATAAGTGTCATCACAATAATCATCATAAATAGGAGGCATGCTTTCATCATAATAGATTTGCGTATCAAGACTTGGGAGGCTAAAATATCATCTTCATCAAGCGTAGCATCCCCAATCTTGGGACAAACATTAATCGCAGCAAATAAATTCTCAAACATGTCATTCTCATCAAACATAGCATCCCCAAGCTTGGGCCTTTTCATATCATAAGCATAATCACGCTCACCATTAATAGTATGGATAGCACCAATAGTATAGCAATTATCATCATCACAATGAGTAATAGGAGCAACATCATTTGGGAGGGATACCTTTTTATATTTGCTTCTCCGTCTTTTCTTTTTCTTCTTCACATCATGTATGGGTTTATTCCTCTTTTTGGAGCTCCTTATTAATGAGATTGGCTGAATAGAAGGCTCCTCCTTGTTACCGGATTCATCATAAGATATAATAGGAAGATATTGGGAAGTCTCTTCCCTTCCATTAGTATTATCTTTATGTAATTGGGAATATAAGGATTTTCAATGCAATTCACCGCACAATACATATAAATTTCCTCTAGATCAAAATCAAGAAGTTTATCAAGGGAAAATTCTGGAATATTCTTAGTTCTACGTTTGATTTCTTCATAACCCATAAGCAAACTATGTTCATTATGATGAGCAAGGGAAATGAGGTCATCACAATTTTTGGACATGATTCTATCATGAAACAATTTGCATTGGAGAGTTAAATGACCACGTTCATTGCGAAGTTCACAAGTACGGCTAAGACAAATCAAATTTTCAGCACAAACATCTAACCTTTCTTGCAACCATTTAGTTTCCAAATACTTATGCCGCTTGCAAAATTTATCTTTCCGATTTGGTATATACTTGCAAACTCTATGCACTCCACAAAAATTGACATGCTTATATGAGATATTTTCATCATAACTAGTGCAATCATCATTAGTACTATGGATATTCGAAGAATTCACACTAACAACATTGCAATCATGCTCATCATTCAAGTTTTTATTGCCAAGCATTCTATGTAATTCTTCTTCTAGTACTTGAGCACAATTTTCCTTCCCATCATTTTCACGAAAGATATTAAAAAGATGAGGCATATGAGCTAACATTAATTCAATTTTTTGTAGTTTTCTTTTATAAACTAAACTAGTGATAAAACAAGAAACTAGAAGATTCTATTACAAGATCTAAAGATATACCTTCAAGCACTAACCTCCCCGGCAACGGCGCCAGAAAAGAGCTTGATGTCTACTACACAACCTTCTTCTTGTAGACGTTGTTGGGTCTCCAAGTGTAGAGGTTTGTATGACAGTAGAAAATTTCCCTCAAGGGGATGACCTAAGGTTTATCAATCTGTGGGAGGTGTAGGATGAAGATAGTCTCTCTCAAACAACTCTGCAACCAAATAACAAAGAGTCTCTTGTGTCCCCAACACACCCAATACAATGGTAAATTGTATAGGTGCACTAGTTCGGCGAAGAGATGGTGATACAAGTGCAATATGGATGGTAGATATAGGTTTTTGTAATATGAAAATATAAAAACAGCAAGGTAACTAATGATAAAAGTGAGCACAAACGGTATTGCAATGCTTTGAAACAAGGCCTAGGGTTCATACTTTCACTAGTGCAAGTTCTCTCAATAATAATAACATAACTGGATCATATAACTATCCCTCAACATGCAACAAAGAGTCACTCCAAAGTCACTAATAGCGGAGAACAAACAAAGAGATTATTGTAGGGTACAAAACCACCTCAAAGTTATTCTTCTGATCGATCTATTCAAGAGTCCGTAGTAAAATAACACGAAGCTATTCTTTCCGCTCAATCTATCCTAGAGTTCGTACTAGAATAACACCTTAAGACACATATCAACCAAAACCCTAATGTCACCTAGATACTCCATTGTCACCTCAAGTATCCGTGGGCATGATTATACGATATGCTTCACACAATCTCCTATTCATCTATTCAACAAACACAAAGAACTTCAAAGGGTGCCCCAAAGTTTCTATCAGAGAGTTAAGACGAAAACGTGTGCCAATCCCTATGCATAAGTTCACAAGAACCCGCAAGTTGATCACCAAAACATACATCGAGTAGATCACGTGATATCCCATTGTCACCACAGATAAGCACATGCAAGACATACATCAAGTGTTCTCAAATCCTTAAAGACTCAATCCGATAAGATAACTTCAAAGGGAAAACTCAATCTATTACAAGAGAGTAGAGGGGGAGAAACATCATAAGATCCAACTATAATAGCAAAGCTCGTGATACATCAATATCGTGCCATCTCAAGAACACGAGAGAGAGAGAGAGAGAGAGAGAGAGAGAGAGAGAGATCAAACACATAGATACTGGTACATACCCTCAGCACCGAGGGTGAACTACTCGCCCTCGTCATGGAGAGCGCCTGGATGATGAAGATGGCCACCAGAGAGGGATTCCCCCTCCGGCAGGGTGCGTGAACGGGTCTAGATTGGTTTTTGGTGGCAACAGAGGCTTTTGGCGGCGGAACCCCCGATCTAGGTTATTTTCTGGAGGTTTCTGTATATATAGTGGGTGTTGGAGTCGGGGGCAAGTAAAGGAGGTCTCCATGCTGTCCATGAGGCAAGGGGCGTGCCCAGGGGGCGCCCCTACCCTCGTGGGCCGCCCGTGGACCTTCTGGCCCCCCTCCGGTACTCTCCGGGCTTCTTCTGGTCCAAAAACTGCCTCCGTTGAGTTTCAGGTCAATTGGGCTCCGTTTGATATTCCTTTTCTGTGATACTCTAAAACAAGAGAAAAACTGAAGCTGGCAGTGGGCTTTGGGTTAATAGGTTAGTCCCAAAAATCATATAAAATAGCATATAAATGGATATAAAACATCCAGGATGGATAATATAATAGCATGGAACAATAAAAAATTATAGATACATTAGTGACATATCAGGGACCCCCCAAGGTGCCACCAGGGCCCATATTGTTCCTTCTGGCCCAAAAAAAATCTCCAAAAAGTTTCGCGGTGTTTGCACTCCGTTTGATATTGGTTTCGTGCAATGTAAAAAACATGCAGAAAACAGCAACTGGCACTTGGCACTATGTCAATAGGTTAGTACCAAAAAATTGATATAAAATGACTATAAAATGGTTATAAAACATCCAAGATTGATAATAAAACATCATGGAACAATAAAAAATTATAGATACGTTGGAGACGTATCAACATCCCGAAGCTTAACCGCTACTCGTCCTCGAGTAGGTAAGTGATAAAAACATAATTTTTGTTGTGGAGTGTTGTTTATCAAGTCATATCATATTCTTTTCTTTATAGCATGGACATTTGGACTTTATATGATTCAAAGCAATAGTCTAGTTTTGACATAATAATTTAGATACTCAAGTATATCAACAAGCAAGCATGTCTTCCAGAATATCAATACTAAAATAAGTTATCCCTAGCCCATCATGCTCTACCATTTATCCATTCATGAAACACACTCGCATATTACTTACACCTAATGCTCAAGTACGATCATAGTGTTTCCTAGTTGGTGCTTTATAAAAGAGGGTGGAGACTCAAATTCAAAATAAAAATTGCATAAGTAAAAGAAAGGCCCTTCGCAGAGGGAAGTAGGGATATGTAGAGGTGCCAGAGCTCAAAGCAAAAATTCAGAGATTTTTTTTTCTGGGAGGTATACTTTTCCCACCAATGAGAAAGACTTGAGGTTCCCAACACTTTCCATGCTAGATATATCATAGGCGGTTCCCAAACATACAAATAAAGTTTATAACTTTTCCACCAAACTTACACAAGCCATGGCTAGCCGAATCCACGGTTGCCTTCCATACCAACACTTTCCAAGGAATTTATTATTTGACAACATAAATTAAATTTGTTTTTCATTTCGTTACTGGGAATCCCTAATACCTTTGCCTTACTCTCGTGCAATGACAAGTGAATAAACACTCATCGTGAGAATAACACATCTAGCATGGAAAATTTTGGCCACCCCTCACCGCCTCTTGAGCGATACGGGCACACAAAAGGGAAATTTATTTTGAAAATTAGAGATGGCACACATACAAATTTTCTTAGAACGGCAAGGAAATACCACATATAGGTAGGTATGGTGGACTCATATGGCAAAACCGGGATAAAGGATTTTGGATGCACAAGTATAGATCATACTTAGTGGAAAATGAAGGCAAGCAAAAGACTGGGAAGCGACCAACCATGAAACAAATAATCTCGTAAGAGAACATTGAGCATAAATAACACCGAATAATGTACGACAAGTAGGATGTAATTTCATTGCATGATTATTGACTTTCGTGCTTGCATAGGGAATCACAAACTTTAACACTAGTATTCTTACTAAAACACAATTACTCATCAAGATGCCTCACATATCATATCATCATGTCTGGAAACTATTACTAAGAATCAACTTTATGTTGTTCAATGATCTTCATGATATTTTTTTTACTTTATCCTTCTTGGATATCTATCACTTTGGGACTAATTTTCATTTGTTATTTTTCATAAGCTCAAACAAATACAAGTGAAAATCATGAGCATAACAATTTTCTTTCTCTCAAAATAATTTAAGTGAAGCAAGAGAGAATTTCTTAAATTTTTTACTAACTCTCAAATAAATCTAAGTGAAGCAAGAGAGCATTTCTTCAAAAATAACTAAGCACACTGTGCTAAAAAATACATAAGTGAAGTACTAGAGCAAGTCCTAGCTCATAAAAGATTTAAGTGAAGCATAGAGAGCAATTCTAGCAAGTCATGGCATAATTTTGGCTCTCTCAAATAGGTGTGTCCAACAAGGATTGATGACTTAAAACACAAAATAAAACAAGCAAAGACTCATATCATACAAGACGCTCCAAGCAAAACACATATCATGTGATGAATAAAAATATAATTTCAAGTAAGATACCGATAGTTGTTAGAAGAAAGCGGGGATGCCACTTGGGGCATCCCCAAAATTAGTTGGTTGCTCATTTTTGGATAATATCTTGGGATGCCGGGGCATCCCCAAACTTAGAATCTTCCATCCTTCCTTCATACATCGTAAGATAACCCAAAACTTGAAAACTTCAATCACACAAAACTTCAACAAAACCTTCGTGAGATCCGTTAGTATAAGAAAGCAAGCCACTACTATAAGTGCTGTGTCAAACCAATTAATATTTTGTTTTTGTATTATATCTACTATATTCCAAATTTTCTATGGCAAAAACTCATCAAAGAAAACCATAGAGCCATCAAAATAAGCACACAACACAAAGAAAACAGAATTTGTCAAAAACAGAACAGTTTGTACTAATCAGGAAGTTTCGAATACTTATGGAAATCTAAAAATCTTGAAAAAATAGAGCCACATGGGAAATTTGTACATTAATCTTCTTAAAAAAGAATCAACTAAAAAGGACTTTTCGTTTAAAAGTGAGAATTTTTCTCGTGAGCGCAAAGTTTCTATCTTTTTCAGCAAGATCAAACAACTATCACCCAAGAAGATCCTATCGGTTCTACTTGGCACAAACACTAATTAAAACACACAAAACACAATCATACCAGTAGAATAATTGTGTAAACACTCAAGAACAGAAGAAAAAAGCAAAACGAAATTTTATTCATTGGATTGCCTCCCAACAAGCGCTATTGTTTTACACCCTTAGCTAGGCATAATACCAAGATTTCAAGTATTGTCATCCTTGTTGGATGTTCCATAGGTTTCCCTCATTATAGATTCATAATGCAATTTAATCTTGGTTCTTGGGAATGGTTGCATACCCTTCCTCAAGGGAAACTGGAACTTAATATTCCCTTCTTTCATGTCAATCAATGCGCCAATAGTGCGCAAAAACGATCTACCAAGAATAATTGGGCAAGACGGATTGCAATCGATACCAAGAACAATGAAGTCTATGGGTACATAGTTCCTATTTGCAAGAATAAGAACATCATTGATCCATCCCAAAGGCTTTTTAATAGTGGAATCCGCCAAATGCAAATTAAGATAGCAATCTTCAATATTGGTAAGGCCAAGAACATCACAAAGAGATTTCGGGATAGTGGAAACACTAGCACCCAAATCACATAAAGCAAAACACTCATAATTTTTATTTTTAATTTTTATAGTAGGTTCCCATTCATCATGCAATTTTCTAGGAATTGATACCTCTATTTCCAGCTTATCATCTAAGGCTTTCATCATAGCATCAACAATATGTTTAGTAAAAGCTTTATTTTGTTCATAGCCATGAGGTGAATTAATCATGGATTGCAACAAAGAAATACAATCAATCAAGGAACAACTATCATAATTAAAGTCTTTGTAATCCAAAAGAGTGGGTGCATCACTAGCTACAATTTTGACCTCTCCAAACCCACTTTTATCAATTTTCTCAACAAGACCCGAAACATTGGACGCATTCTACCTAAATTTGACTCTTCTTCAGTCCCTTTATTATCAAGTTGAACTTTACTAAACAAAGAATCAATAGAAGGTACACAAATTATTTTAATGTCTTCATCACTTTTATGAAAGCAATCATTAGAAAATGCCTTTTCTAAAAATTCATGTTTTGCTCTAAGCATGGCGGTTCTTTTCTTACTTTCATCCATAGAAACATAAAGAGCTTTAATTGATTCTTCTACTTTAGGCACACAAAATTTCAACTTGAGATTTTCCATATCATGAGAAATTCTATCAATACTCCTAGACATATCATCAATCTTATTCATTTTTTCTTCTATGGAAGCATTGAAAACATTTTGAGTATTGATAAATTCTTTAATATTATTCTCTAGATCAGAGGTGTTCCTATTATTATTGTTAGATTGATTTCCATAGGAATTACCATAATTATTAGAGGAATTACTAGGAAAAGGCCTAGGATTAAAATTACCTCTATAAGCATTGTTGTTGAAATTATTTCTAGAGATAAAATTCACATCAATAGCATCACTATTTTGCTCAATCAAAGTAGACAACGGCATATCATTAAGATCAATAGGATCACTTTTACTAGCAACCATTTTCATAAGAGCATCAACTTTTTCATTCAAAGAATCTATCTCAACCTAATTGACTTTTTTGCTAGTCGGCGCCCTTTCGGTATGCCATTGCGAATAATTCTACGTAATAATATCAAGCAATTTGGTGGCTTCACCCAAAGTAATTTCGATAAAAATACCAGCCACGGCGGAATCCAAAAGATTGCGAGAAACAAAATTAAACCCCACATAAATTTTTTGTATGATCATCCAAAGATTTAACCAATGAGTTGGGCAATTCCTTAGCATCATTTTCATCCTTTCCCAAGATTGTGCAACATGCTCATGATCAAGTTGCTTGAAATTCATGATTTGGGTTATAAGGGAAAAACATTGTGGGCGTAAAATATTTAGTGATAAAAGTGTATTTGCATTTGCTCCAAGAATCGATACTATTGCGAGGCAAAGAAGAAAACCAAATTTTTGCGGGATCTCGCAGAGAAAATGGGAATAATTTCAACTTCACAATATCATTGTCCACATCTATTTTTTTGCATATTGCATAATTCCACGAAAGTATTAAGATGGGACGCACCATCCTCATTAGGAGTGCCGGAAAATTGACATTTCATGACAAGATTCAACAAGGCAGTATTAATATCACAAGTCTCCGCTAGTGGCGGGAGGAGAAATCGGAGTACCGATAAAATCATTGTTATTAGTATTGGAAAAATAAGACAACTTAGTGTTCTCTTGCGTTATTTTTGAGCAATTGTAAACAACAACACAAGTGGCGATAGATCTGACCGGAAAATAGCAAACGGAAAAGGAGGGCGAATAAAACGACAAATGTTTGTGAAGTGGGGGAGAGGAAAACGAGAGGCAAATGACAAATAATGTAAATTGCGAGGAGATGAGATTTGTGATTAGGAACCTGGTTATGTTGAAGATCCTCCCCGGCAACGATGCCAGAAATTCCTTTTGATGTCTGCTACAACTACATCGGTATTTCCCCAAAGAGGAAGGGATGATGCAGTATAGCAGCGGTAGGTATTTCCCTCACTAATGAAACCAAGGTTATCAAACCAGTAGGAGAACCAAGCAACACAACGTAAACAACACCTGCACACAAATAACAACACCTCGCAACCCGACGTGGAAAAGGGGTTGTCAATCCCTTTCGGGTAACGGACATGATAGAGTTGTTAATATTGGTAGATTGGATAATAAATAAGATAAATTGAAGCAATGTATTTTTAGGTTTTTTGTTTAGTAGATATGAAAATAAAAGAAAAGGCAAACATATGAGAAAGAAGACTTGGGGGTCGTAGGTTTCACTAGTGGCTTCTCTTGATTAAAATAGCAAACGGTGGGTAAACAAATTACTGTTGGGCAATTGATAGAACTTCAAATAATCATGACGATATCCAGGCAATGATCATTACAAAGGCATCACGTCCAGGATTAATAGACCGACTCCTGCTTGCATCTACTACTATTACTCCACACACCGACCGCTATCCAGCATGCATCTAGTGTATTAAGTTCATGGAAAAAAGGGGTAATGCATTAAGAATGATGACATGATGTAGACAAGATCCTTTATTTATGGCAATAGATATGGATCTCGTCGTTTTATCCTTAGTGGCAACTATACATACGTGTCGGTTCCCTTTATGTCACTGGGTTCAAGCACCGTAAGATCGAACCCACTGCCGGGCACCTCTTCCCATTGCAAGATAAATAGATCAAGTTGGCCAAACAAAACCCAAATATCGGAGAAGAAATACGAGGCTATAAGAAATCATGCATATAAGAGATCAAAGAACTCAAATAACTTTCACGGATATTAAAAGATAGATCTGATCATAAACTCAAAGTTCTTCGGATCCCAACAAACACACCGCAAAAAGAGTTACATCAAATGGGTCTCCAAGAGACCATTGAATTGAGAATCAAGAACAAGAGAGAAAGCCATCTAGCTACTAACTACGGACCCGAAGGTCTACAAGGAACTACTCACACATCATCAGAGAGGCACCAATGGAAGTGGTGAACCCCTCCATGATGGTGTCTAGATTGTATCTAGTGGTTCTGGACTCTGCGGCAGCTGGATGAATATTTCGTCGATGCCTTTAGGGTTTCTGGAATATTGGGATATTTATAGAGCAAAGAGGCGGTCCGGGGGCACCCAAGGTGGGCACAACCCACGAGGACGCGCCTGGGCCTCCTAGCGCGCCCTGGTGGGTTGTCCCCTCCTCGGGACTCCCCCCCAGGTGCCACCAGGGCCCATAGTGTTCCTTCTGGCCCAAAAACAATCTCCAAAAAGTTTCGCGGTGTTTGGGCTCCGTTTGATATTGATTTCATGAGATGTAAAAAACATGCAGACAACAACAACTAGCACTAGGCACTATGTCAATAGGTTAGTAGCAAAAAATGATATTAAATGACTATAAAATGATTATAAAACATCCAAGATTGATAATAAAACAACATGGAACAATAAAAAATTATAGATGCGTTGGAGATGTATAAGTCACGGGAGAAATCATGTTGCAAGTAATCATGTGAATTTGATATGTGTTCGATATTTTGATAGTATGTTTGTTGTGATTCCCTTAGTGGTGTCATGTGAACGTCGACTACATGACACTTCACCATATTTGGGCCTATGGGAATGCATTGTGGAGTAGTAATTAGATTGTGGGTTGTGAGAGTGACAGAAGCTTAAACCCCAGTTTATGCGCTATTCCTCAAGGGACCAATTGGATCCAAAAGTTTAATGCTATGGTTAGAATTTATTCTTAATACCTTTCTCGTAGTTGTGGATGCTTGCGGGAGGGTTAATAATAAGTAGGAGGTTTGTTCAAGTAAGAAGAACACCTAAGCACCGATCCACCCACATTTCAAATTATCAAAGTAGCGAACACAAATTGAACCAACATGATGAAATTTCCGTGTACCCTCAAGAACGCTTTGCTTATTATAAGAGACCTTCTTGGCCTGTCCTTTGACTCAAAAGGATTGGGCTATCTTGCTGCACTTTTGCTACTACTATCGTTACTTGCTCGTTACAAAATTATCTTGCTATCAAACTACTCTGCTACTTACAATTTCCGCACTTGCAGATACTACCTTACTAAAAACATGTATCATTTCCTTCTGCTCCTCGTTGGGTTCGACACTCTTACTTACCGAAAAGAGCTACAATTGATCCCCTATACTTGTGGGTCAACAATAAGCTCGAGGGTGGATTGCGAGCAAACGAAGACGGCAAGGTGCGGGCAGCCGCGTGTTGGGAACGACGGTGGAGGTAGGGTTGAGCCCAAAGAGTGGGCACACTATCGGGTTGAGCATGCCGCCGCCGGATAAGGTTCTGCTATGGATCCGGGGGAGGGGGAGCTGGCGATGGAGATTGGGTGGACTATAGAGTGAAACACGAGCGGGCGGTAGGGGCTTGGCAGCCTAGGTGAAAAGGGTGAAAAAAGATCTCCGGTCATTGTGAGGAAAGACCTATGCCAACGGTGGCCTCTAAGCGCTCGTGTGCACCAACATCATAATTTCATTTGAAATGAAGACGTGCTAATTTTGAATTGAAGATGTGAGTTCATCAGTTCACCTCTAATTTTTCCCACGGTAAGAAATCACCATTATACAACAAATTTGATTTGGTGGCGCATTCAGGCATCGTTCGCTATATTTAAGACATTTTATGAATTTAACGTGCATTTTTTGCATATAAATAAAATCCTACCTGGAACTTCATGTGCTGCCGAAAGGGACGAGGATTGCTTGGAACTGGGTGCATCCAATGGTGCAGGCGTACAATCTGTGGGGTTTGGGTTTTGGCCAATCATAACGCATGACTCAGATCGTGCGCACGGCAAGGTGGGGGGAATCAGCCATGGTTTAGTAGGCACACGGCTTTTGTGAGTGAAGCGTGTGCTATTTGAAAACATTTACATGAACTAACAACATATTTTCGTTTGAATGAAAACATGAGTTCATCGTTTCGCCTCGAATTTTTTTCCATAGTAAGAAATCACCATTGTACCCTAAGGTTCGATTTTCTGGTGCATTTGAGATCTTGTTTGCTATATTTGAGTCATTTTTTGCATTTACCATGTCGTAACTACATGTGGGTGTTAGCATGATCATTCGTGTGTCGCTTTGTGAGTTTTCAATCATTGTCCGAGTATCGGGAAAAAAATTCAAACTGTTCGGCCGTAGGGTGCGGCCAGAGGCATAGGCCTTGTTGGTATTTTAATTGCAGGAAATGCATATAGATTTTGGAAATAACAAAAATCAGTGTATCACCGTGGCATGCACTCACGATCGCATGATATTTTTGGTAAAGTTTGGCACAAGTTTTGATGCTCGCACCTTCCAAACTGGTGCATCTCACAAAGAAGGATCATAGTTTCCAAAAGGAGACGTGGCACTTCGACTCCAATCGCCACTGACTTCATCGTTCCACCTCAAAGTTTTTCCATGGTAAACTATCATGGATATACCCTAGGTTTGTTTTTCTGGCACATTTCAGGTCTCATCTGCTATATTTAAGCCACTTTTGCACTTAACATGCATTTAGTGCGTATAAAATCAGAACACTACTACAAATACAAATGTGTTAGTTAGCAAAGATGGGGTACAAATCATTTGTGTGTTGCCTTGCGAGTTTTCATCCATTTTCCAAGAAGCGGGGAGAAGTTTCAAACATTTTGGCTGCAAGGTGTGGCCACTGGCGTAGGCCTAGTTGGTATTTTAATTACAGGAAATTCAAATGGAGTCCGGACAACATGAAAATCGTTGTGTGCTTGTGGCGTGCTCTCACGCCCCCATGGAATTTTTTTCGTAAAGTTTGGCACAATTTTGTATGATCTCTCCTTCGAAACCGGAGCAACTCACAAAAAGGATCCTTGGTTTCCAAAAGGACACATGTCAATTTAAACTCGAGTGGTCGGTGACTTCATCGTTTGGACTCATAAAAATTTCCACGGTACGCAATCACCATTATACCACAGATTTGATTTTCTGGCGCATTTCAGTTATCGTTTGCTATATTTAAGACATTTTTTGAGTTTAACGAGCATTTTGTGCATATGAATCATATCACAACAGGAACTGCATGTGTTGTCGAAAGGGATGATGATTGCCATTTGATCCGGGAGCATCCAATGGTGCAGATGTATGATCCCTGGTGTTTTGGTTCTTGCCAATAATAATGCACGACTCAGATCGCGCGCGCAGCAGGGTGGGGGGGCATCGGCCACGGTTTGGTAGGCACACGACTTTCGTGAGTGAAGCGTGTGCTGTTTGAAAACATTTACATGAACTATTTTCGTTTGAATTAAAACATGAGTTCATCGTTTCGCCTTGAATTCTTTTTCCATGCTAAGAAATCAGCATTGTACCCTAAGGTTCGATTTTCTGGTGCATTTGAGATCTCGTTTGCTTTATTTGAGTCATTTTTTGCATTTACCATGCATATATATAACCATGTCACAACTACACGTGGGTGTTAGCATGATCATTTGTGTGTCGCTTTGCGAGTTTACATTCATTGTCCGAGAAACGGGAGAAAATCAAATAGTTCAGCCGCAGGGTGCGGCCAGAGGTGTAGGCCTTGCTGATATTTTAAAAACATGAAATGCATATAGAGTCCGGAAATAACGAAAAGAGGTATGTCACCATGGCGTGCTCTCACGACCCCATGATTTTTTTGGTAAAGTTTGGCACAAGTTTTGATGCTCGCACCTTCCAAATCGGAGCATCTCACAAGAAGGATCATAGTTTCCAAAAGGAGACGTGGCACTTCGGACTCCAATCGTCGATGACTTCACCGTTCCGCCTCGAAATGTTTTCCACGGTAAGCAGTCACATATATACCCTAAATTTGATTTTCTGGCCCATTTCCGGTCTCGTCTGCCATATTTAAACCATTTTTTGCATTTACCTTGCATTTAGTGCATATAAAATCAAAACCCTACTAAAACTACATGTGGGTGTTAGTTAGCAAACAAGGTGTGCAAATCATTTGTGTGTTGCTTTGCGATTTTTCATCCAATGTCCGAGAAGAGGGGAGAAGTTTCAAACATTTTGGCTCTGAGGTGCAGCCACCGGCGTAGGCCTAGTTGGTATTTTAATTACATGAAATTCAGATGGAGTCCCGACATCATGAAAATCGGTGTGTGCTCGTAGTGTGCTCTCACGCCCCCATAGAAAAAAATTGGTAAAGTTTGGCACAAGTTTTGATGATCGCTCCTTGGAAAGAGAAGCATCTCACAAGAAGGATCATGGTTTCCGAAAGGAGACGTGTCAATTCAAACTCCAATGGCCAATGACCTCATCGTTTCGCCTCATAAAATTTCCACGGTATGCAATCACCATTATACCACGGGTTTGATTTTCTGGCGCATTTCAGGTATCGTTTGCTATATTTAAGACATTTTTTGAATTTAACGTGTATTTTGTGCATATAAATCAGATCACAACCGGAGCTGCATGTGCTATCGAAAGGGATCAGGATTGCCGTTCAATCTGGGAGCATCCAACGGTGCAGACATATGATCCATGGGGTTTGGGTTTTGGCCAATCATAAAGCATGTCTTAGATCACGCGCGCGGTTTGGTCGGCACACGGCTAGCATGAATGGACCATGTGCTATTCGCAAACTAGATTGGATATCTTCTGTTCATACATACTAGGGGTGAGATCACTTGAGTGTGCTAACTCTATGCTATGATGATGATGATAATAATAATAATAATAATAATAATAATAATAATAATAATTATAATAATAATAATAATAATAATAGTAATAATAATAATAAACAGTTCAAATTCATTCCCCGAGCTGACAACATATCAAGGTCAACATATTAACAGTTCTTACATCAATAGAAGACCGAGCATATCTCACAAATTCAGTACATGCGACAATTCTAAATTGGACGAATTAAGTTGCAGGGTAGGCATAAAAATTAGTCTTACGGCTTAATTCCCATGTACATGGGGGAACTAGGATCATTATGTTGACCTTGAATGAACTTAGGTTTTATGATGATTTTATGCATCTCTGTTTGGGGGTGCATGATCCCTTGGCTGGCAACTCGGCAAATTCATTGTACTCATCCTCATCGGCAACATCCTCGACGCCCAGTACCACCCTCCTCTTCCCATCACTGGTGCTCGTCGGTCCTAAACAAACGGTTTTTAACCCCTTTCCGCGACGACATTCGGAACCGTTGCCAAGTGAGTGTGGGTGATAGGGGGGTCCTTCCCACACGATCCAGAAACCGTTGGAGATATGCCCTCCTGGCACGCACGCTCGGCAAAATGAGGTCATGTGCAACCGGCGAGAACCCATATACAAAAATGTGTATAGTAGTGCTAAAAATACAATTATACAGGCGAAATCATTTCCGGTCGTAAGTACATCCCACACAGTCAGCCACCACTAAACGTTTCCGTTCGTATATACATCCCACACAGTCACTACAAGGAAAAGGTTTGCGCAAGGTGGCGTAACGCAAACAGTTTTGAAGAGAATGTCGTGTGTGATTGTTCATTGATCCAACACGGTTTATTCCTATAAGCTGTGTGCGTTGCCTGAGGTCATCGCCCACGATGGTTTCTCATTAACCGTTTACAATAGGAAAAACCCAATTAGCAAGCTAATTGGGCAATTAGTGGGCTAATTGCCCTATTATTAATAATCCATTTACTACTCTAATTGACATTCATATTATGCACATAATATATTCCATTTCCATATTAAGGAAGCAGGATATCATAATTGAAATACATTAGAGTACAACGTGATATAGCTTCAACACTCAGCTACCCCCATTACACAACTGCACCAGCAACAAGTTTCACATGCAACATCTAGAATCTTTCGAAATTAGCATCATAGACGGTACATAGAGAGATGCATCTCATTTGGAAAACTGCTGAAGCGGAAGGCAAATATTGAGCCTCCATTCATGTTGAAGGTCTTTGCAACTTTAGGCCAGTGCCTGTGGATGATTGACCCTCCATCCTCCGACCTCTTTAGGAACACTTCAATATTGAACCGTGGGTGTTGTATGAAAACTTTCCTTGCCTCCTGACCACGGAGGTGGTTTGAGAGGTAATCATCAGTGAAGCCTGAAAACAAGGATGTGCATAAATATCTTCTCTATATTGTAAATGACGCAAAGGAATACAAAAAGGCAAGGTATAATAATTAGTACCATCTTGTAAACCTCAGTGCTTCCCATTGTTTCCCTGCAACACATATAAGGTAGTTAGTCATCAGGTTGAGTAAGGGTTCACATGCTATCAGTAATATATGTTGATGATAAATAAGTACATTGCAGATTCATCAGATTAATTCAAGCCACATGGAAAACCCATTTATCCAAACCAAGCATGATTAAGAACTAGGAAATATAGCACTTATATATGTTTCACATGGTATACAATAAGAGAATGCAGCCACAACAATTGAACATCGCATTAGAGAATTGAACCAAGCAGTTAACTAAACACCACAACAAATGAACCAAACGTTAACTGAGCACCACATTGCACAATATAACATACTCCTAATAGAAGATCAGACAGTTAACCAAACCAAGCATGCTTAACAACTTGGAAATATAGCAATTTTATTTGTTTCTCATGTATTTAGTACAGCCAAATTCGATTTATTCCTCACATGGTATAGAATAACAGAATGCAGCCACAACAATTGAACATCGCATTGCAGAATTGAACCAAGCAGTTAACTAAACACCACAACAAGTGAACCAAGACACAACAAATGAACCAAGGAGTTAAGTAAACACCAATTGAACAATATAACATACTCCTAATAGAATATCAGACAGTTAACAAACCAAGCATGCTTAACAACTTGGAAATATTGCACCGTAAAGAATTGAACATCACATTTGCAGAATTCAACCAAGCAGTTAATTGGACACCACATTGCACGACATATAGAACATATACACTATAGCGGAAGATTGCATGGTGAAATTAGATAGCACAATTCACTAGAATTTGTTACGGAAAGGCAGTAGCTAGCAAACTGAACATGGGTCCTTATAGTGAGCTAATAACACAAGCTACTCCTCATTGTCAGAGATATCGATGATGATTGGCTCCTAGGACATGGAAGAGGGCGAGGCCTCCGCATCATGGGTGCCCTCGTTGTAGTGATGAGTTGCCTGAGCTGCTCCGGGCACCATCCTTCTGGCTCTCGAGATGAGGTAAGCACGTGCACGCTGAGAAAACACCTTGTAGTCTTTGTCGAAGGCACCGACGGTGGCCTCGAGAAATGCCACGAACTGCCGTTTAAAGCAGCCAACCGCGTCGCGGCATCGGCAGGCGAGGCGCCAACGGTGGCCTCGATGGTGAGGTGCTCCTCCAAGATCTGAGGGTCGGCACGAATTGCAGCCATCGCGACCTCATCCGCGTGTGCGACCACGATTGGCTTCTCCGCTGCCAAATGCTCCTTGAGGTTCTGGCTATACTGCGTGCACCATGGCTTAGGCCGGCGCTTATTTGGTTGAAGGGTCGGTGATTTGGGTGGAAGGTGTCGCGCTCGCGCCGGCGGTCGGGGCATGTGGGATGTGGAAGGAGGAGGAGGATGGGGGTCGGTTGTGGATTACCTGCCTGGATAGGCAAGGCTGAGCAGTGTGAAGGAGGGTCGTCGGCGAGGAGGCGGCAGCGCTGCAAGCAAGGAGTGAAGGTTTCAACTTGGAAAGGAAGGCGGAAAGAGGGGAAATGTGGCTTTTGGTAAGGGAGAGGGGCCGGGGAGGTAGATATTTCCGCGGAAGCCAAAAATTTGGAATCGCTTCAGACAAAAAACTAGCGCGTTAAGTGTCATCAGACACGGTCCCTTATTCAGAAACGGTCCGAAGATATTTTGTGTTGCATCTCACACGGTTGGTTATAATAAACTGTGTGGGATCTACTTGATTTTTGGTCTTGATTAATCAGGGTTCGTTTGGATATTTTATGCATTAAGTGAGTTTTGAATGCATTTATGTGCATAATTCAAATTTGAACTACATGCGCATGCTCCAGTGCATATAAATTCGTTGAAACATCAAATCTTTGTCCTTGGGTGCATGCTTAGGTCCCATGCAAGAAATGGGTATGAATTTCAAACACCATGGCACCGTTGATTGCCGGGAAAACATTGAGATGCCTGGTTTTTAAATTCTAGTAAATCCAAAACTCATCTGAAATTCGTGAAGCTTGGCATGCTATCATGGAGCGGCATCAACATGCCGTGGTACAAATTTTGTCCCATTTGGGAAGGTTTGGGTATATGCTTCTCACAAACCAGAGCTTCTCACAACAAGCATGATGGTTTTCGGTAGGGAACGTACCACCTTTGGGGACGAAATGATATCCATTGCCTCTAATTGCTTTCAAGTTTTTTCTGGTGTCAACATAGAACAACAGGAGTGTTGTGTGAATTTTTGTAATTTTTTGGGGTTCGTTTGAACATTTTTATGCATTAAGTGAGTTTTCAATGCATTTATGTGCATAATTATAATTTGAACTACATGCACATGCTCTATTGCATATAAATTCGTTGAAAAATCAAATCTTTCTCCTTGGGTGCATTCTTAGGTCTCATGGAATAAATGGGAATGAATATCAAACACCATGGCACCGTTGATTGCCGGCATAACATTGAGATGCCTGGTTTTTAAATTCTAGTAAATCCAAAACTCGTCTGAAATTCATGAAACTTGTCATGCTATCATGGAGCGGCATCAACATGCCGTGGTACAAATTTTGTCCCATTTCAGGAAGGTTTGGGTATATGCTTCTCACAAATCGGAGCTTCTCACAACAAGCATGATGGTTTTCGGTAGGGAACGTCCCACCTTTGGGGACAAACCGATATACATTGCCTCTTATTGCTTTCAAGTTTTTTTTCTCGTGTCAACATAGAACAACAGGAGTGTTGTGTGAATTTTTGTGATTTTCAGGGTTTGTTTGGATATTTTTATGCATTAAGTGAGTTTTCAATGCATTTATGTGCATAATTCAAATTTGAACTACATGCGCATGCTCCAGTGCATATAAATTCGTTGAAAAATCAAATCTTTGTCCTTGGGTGCATGCTTAGGTCCCATGCAAGAAATTGGAATGAATTTCAAACACTATGGCACCGTTGATTGCCGGAAAAACATTGAGATGCCTGGTTTTTAAATTCTACACTACAAAAAAATACACTTCCGTGATGATACGTGTTCGTCACAGTAGGTCACGTTTTCTGTCATGCATGTACATTCATGACGATTTTATGATAGAATCAAGATAGTCATACCTGTGATGTCGTAGAAGTGTTCCATGACATTACCAAAATTATCATCCCGGAAGTGTCCACTTCCATGACAATAAATCGCGCGTCACAGAAGTGCTTTCATCAAGGGTGACCGACATATGGCATCCACCGTAACGGAACACCGTTAAGCTATCGGGTCCGGTTTTGGATCCAATAACCCGTTAACAGCCCCGACCAATGGGGATTTTCCATGTGTAAAATCATCATTTGCTGTAGGAAACACGTGTCGCCTCACCGTTGGGACAGATGTTATCCACTCATTGGACACAAAGCGCCTATGATACATCGACACATGGCACGGCCCAACAGAGGCCCATTCCTGTGAAAAGGCCGGCCCATTTGACTTGGTCAAAGGGTGGCGGGCCGACCCACTGTAAGCCTGTTAACAGCCTGTTCGGACATAGCCCATTTACAGCCCGCTAACCCAGAGGTTGTTTACGGCCTATCCGAAGTAGGCCCGGTAGCGTCATCTGGGCCGTCCAGTATAATTCCAGCCCATTTTAACTTCCACCCCATGTATGGCCCATGATGTCTTTCGTCCCATATGAGGCCCTTAGTAACTCTCGGCCCATTAACGACCCGTGGTAAAAATGGCCCATATTGAACAGTGCCCAAGAAGGGCCCATTCCTGTGAAAAGGCTGGCCCGTTTGACTTGGTCAAAAGGTGACGGGGCGGCCCATGGCAAGCATGTTAACGACATGTTCGCATATAGCCCATTTACAGCCCGCTAACCCAGGGCCCGTTTACGGCCTATCCAAATTAGGCCCAGTAGGGCCATCCAATATAATTCCAACCCATTTTAACTTCCGGCCCATGTATGGCCCATGACGTCTTTCGGCCCATATGAGGTCCTTAGTAACCCTGGGCCCATTAACGGCACGTGATAAAACTGGCCCATATTGAACAGTGTTTCACTTTATACCCATTAACGACCCATTATTCCGTTGGGTCGTTCCCAGCCCATGTTATCTTTCGGCCTTCTCAGGGCCCATGTATTCCTGGGCTCATTTCCAGCATTCGTTTACTTTAGGCTCGTTACTGTCATTTTCTTCTTGTGGGCCAAATTCAGCCCGTGGTTACAGTCGGCCCGTTTGTGGGCCGTTAATACGTTGGCCCGTTTTCATAACATCATCAAATACGGCCGATTAATGACGGCCCATTATGGTCGGCCCGTTATGGTCGGCCCATGAACGGACGATTTCAACTCTAGCCATTTACGACCATAATGTGGTCTGTTATTGGCCCATGTTTGGCCAACCGATCATACGTCCTGTAGAAGGGCCATTGTGTCTACGACCCGTAGAAGGCCCATTGCTTCTACGCCCCATAGAAGGCCCGTTGTTTCTATGGACCTTAGAAGGCCCATTGTTTCTACGGCCGGTAAGAGGCCCATGTTAACTACTGTAAATATGTAGCCCATGGTTAATGTGGCCTAGTTTTAAAAAATAGGCTATTGCGGCCACTAGCAAATCGTGGAAAAAACTGCACTCAGTACAAGAAAACAAATAAACAAGACAATAATGAAATAAATAGGCAAGCAACTTACGCTAGGCTATCACGGCTATTACATATATTACATCCACTGGGCATCAAAGTTCGCCACCAGTGCAAATATAGGGAACAAAGAAGCATATAAACGCCGCAGCAAAACAAGTCCAGAACTGAAACCATTTCAGAAGAGCTCAAGAAACAATATCCTGGGTACCCATAATGCTGGCAAGATGCTTAGCAAGCCTATTAACGTTCTCTCGTTTGGCGCTTAAATCCTCCAGCACTTGCTGGTGCACTAGAAAGTATGCATATGAATTCTGCAGGGACTTCCTCAGTCCTTCGGCTTCCTGTCGCATCACATCTGATCGATGTCTTTCAACTTGAAGTTGAGACTCAAGAAGCCGAACTGATTCAGGCAGCGAGTTCGAAGAGCTGGTGCCAGCAGTAGTAGCTAGTAACTCGAACACTACATAAAGACAGGACTTTGGGTTGTCTCAGTGTCATCAATATAGTTTTTATCAGCTTTCTTGGAGAACAACATGGATGTCTCACTATCTTGAACCTGATCTGCATTACTTCCTTTACCATTGCATAACGAGGTACTCTTCTCTAATATTTTATTCGCGTTCTAAAAGGAGAAACAAACAAACACATCACAGATTTACAACGTAGTATATGAAACTCATTTTGGTAAACCAGTTCAGTAGTAAGGTGGACAGGATAACAGCATGAAACAAACATATATCTATGTAGTATGGTCACTGTATGGTCTATATCATTCTAGTTTATGTTGCCGAATCAAGATAGATACAGTTCGAATCATATCTATTTAAGACAAAGCATCATAGAAAGAATATAAGTGTGGGAAACTACACAGCAATAACAACACTTGTAATGTGCATGGCATGAGAACATAACTGTTTATTCAATTGAAACTGAAATCAAAATAGAGCAAGTTACAATAGCAAACACGTTAAAGAACCAGGTTTAAAACATACCTGTTGCGCCATTGGAGTTTCAATTGCATCCTTCAAATTTGAAATTAGTTGGTATGAGTAAATACAGTGATGCAAGAGCAAAGTAGTATGAACCATAGCTACGAAACCTGACCTGAGAACAATTCTTCTTCTGCTTTAAGTGTTGAATTGGGGTTCGGAGTGGTGGTCCTCGTGCTTTGGGCACTGTAGTTGCTTACTAACTGCTCGTGTTTGGGTGCTCTGTGGTGGAGACGGCGTTGTGTCAACGGGAAGTGGGTTACTATCTGCCGGGGTTGGGGTTAGAAGGGGTGTAGCTGGTTCTCTGTCCAATTGGGTAGGGGTACAATCTGTGTGAGTCTGGGTTATGCGTGTTGGGGCTGGTTCTTGGGCAAGTACAACCATGGTTCTATCTCCATCGACAGGAAGCACGATCTTTCTACAGACCGTGTTGTTACTCCCACAGATACTGCCATCACCACCTCCAATTGAAATGGCTGATAAACAAGAAAAGTAATTGAGCGTACAGACATTGTAAGATAGACATGTGCAATGGATAGTAGGGAAGAAAACAGGGCATGAAATAATTCACATTTATGTTGTCTAACCAAACAGAATAGCAGGGCATAATTTCACGTATATGATAGCTAATTAAACAAGATAGCATGACACAATTTCACATGTATGATGGATAACTAAACAGGATAGAATGACATACTTCAAAATATGATGACTATGTAAACATGATGGCATGATATAACTATATGATGTGTCTATTAAAGTGGTTGGCATGCCATAAATCACAAACATGCCGTCGATGGAAACATGATGGCATGATATAATTCACGGATAGAATGACATAATTCAAAATATGATGAATATGTGAACGGCATGAGATGACATAACTATATTATGTCTTTAGAAAATGGGTTGGCATGCCATAATTCGGATACATGCTGTCTATTTTAACATCATGGCATGATATAATTCAAATATATGATTTATATACTAAGGATGTGAGCAGAGGGCAATCGCATATATGATGTGTCAACTAAGGAGATGGCATTCAGTATCGTGTATATGATGTAAAAACTAAGCATTGTAATACAACATATGCATGATATGAGTAATATAACCCTGCCAAGTTTGAGCATACACCTCAGGGGGATAGTAGGACTGGCCATCTGCCTCTGAATCCTCCTCTGAAGAGCTATCTGTAACCAGCAAGATATCTGCTTCATCAGGTAACATTGTCTGCTCTGAAGACCTTGTTTTCACTCCAGATTTCTCCATCACCAATTCAAACGGCTGATGCACAGGAAGAGCAGTTGAATATACAAACATTGTCGACAAAAGCAATGAGAAATACAAAAAAAAGGATGGCATGATATAATTCACACATATGACGCTTGGCTAAACATCATGGCATTGCATAATTCAAATATATAATGGCTTGCAACAAGATAGCATTGCATAATTCACATATATAAAGTCTTGCAAAAAGATGGCATTGCATAATTCACATATATGGTTATTAGACACTAAACATGTGGCATTCACACAAATCATGTCTAAACTAAGCAAATAACATAGCAATGCAAGATACCATACGCACGATATGAGCAACCTAACCCTGCCAAGTTAGAGCATGCACCTCAGGGGGGGGGGGGATAGGACTGGTCATCTGTCTCTCAATCTTCCTCTGAGACGTTATCTTTCTCTTGATTACGATCCGAAATGGGTGGAGGGGGGCTGCCTTTGCGCCCACCATGGAGCGACGTCTGCATGAAATTTTATTGCCACGCAAGGCTCATCTCTTTTGCTCTACATGTTCAGTTCCATTGTGTACAATAACTGACATGCATAGGAATAAAACATAGTGAGATTATGTAAGGATTGCATGCACAAATCTAGAGTGAAGGTAGAAAACTGTGGATAGACCCAAAACCAATGATAGTAGGCAGATAATAGCTTTAGTTAAAAAATACAGATAATAGCTCCTTTAATGTTTGTTTGCACCCAACATGAAACTCATAGTAGACACCCAATATGTACCCACAACCATTTAAAAACTCAAGTTTCAGCATAAGTTTGGACCTGAGTCGGAGTCTAATAGGTGAACACGACGATAAAGTAGCATGTCATTATATTAAGCGATGCATAACGTAAGCAGACATGGAAGAGTGCGACCTTTCTTGCGGACCCGTGTGATACGTCTCCAACGTATCTATAATTTTTTATTGTTACATGCTATTATTTATGAAGTCTTGGATGTGTAATGGGCTTTACCATTCACTTTTATATCATTTTTTGGGACTAACCTACTAACCCAAAGTGTCAGTGTACTAAGATAAGGGTACCTTAGTACCCCAACTTGTGCACGGGCAGTGGCAGCTTCCCGCGGCAGGGTTCACCGCGTGCTTGCCGGAAACCTTTCTGGTCCCTATGAAACCATTCAAAAACAAAGTATACAAGACAGAAGATCAAGGCCCTGGCAAGTGGAGCTTGCCGGGAAGGCTGTCCCAGGCTCAAGATTATCACATTGACACAAGACCCTGGCAAGAGGAGCTTGCTAGGAAGACCTGAAGACTGCACCTCAGAAGACATGCCTTGGCGCACCCTGCGCCCCGGCAGGACCCGGAGAGCGACAAGCTACCGGGCCCGGCAAGATCAAGACCCCGGCAAGGTGCTTGCCGAGGGAAGCCTGCGCTGTGTGCCCGCGCTCCAGCTCATCGGCCCACGCGTCGCCCTGGGGCCCTTCCAGGGGCACGTGGCGGATGGCTGTGCAGCCTGAGGGACACGGTGGCGAGCCACGATGACGAGGCTACCGCCGTGGCGAACGGAGACGCATGGACGGGCGCTTTTGGGGTCGACAGTGACGGGCATTTAATGCCCTTGTCCCCCACTGTCAAGGTTAGGTGAAGACCACTGTTCATGCACTGTTCCCGCACTGTTACAACTACCACCAAAGTTACATTTTTACCCTCCTCTACGTTGACACCTGTCGGTGACCCCTTGAGCTATAAAAGGAGGCCCATGCACAACGTAGAAAGGGTTCGGAACCTAGACAGCTCTCTTGCTCGGTGTAGCTAGTTCTTCAAGCTCCCGAGCCCAAGAACTCAATACAATCCAAGCAGGAGTAGGGTTTTACGCGTCCGCGCGGCCCGAACCTGGGTAAACTGCCCGCGTGCGCTCCTCGATCCGCTCTTCGTGCTCCCTCCGCCCCCTTACCGCAACGTAGAAGGGGCTCCGGTCCCATAGGTGCTCGTGGGAGGACAGTTTCCCCCGACATCCAGCAGCCGGCGACATCGCGGCCACGGCAAGTCGACCAGACGAAGGCCGATGGCGACAAGACCGCCGGGGGTGCAACCACCGTGCACTCCCCGCCACGGAAGCAGAAGACGCCACCCCGCCGGATTAACGTCGACGACGACTCCACGACGTCGTCGGATCCGCGGGCTTGTCGGGACCAGCACCAAGTCCTTGACGATCGGCGACAAGAAGACGCTCGGACGACAATCGAGCGCCGACGAGAAGCCCGGCGGCAATCGGATCAGCGCGCTGGGACCGCTGTCGACACGCACGCGCCCGGTGAACCAGGCGACTTGCCGTACGCGGCAGGTTGCCCTGCGTTCACCCGTGAGCTGCGGCGCGTCCAGTGGCCCAGCATGAAAAACTTCAAGCCCGACATACCCGAGAAGTACGACGGCAAGACGCACCCCTCGGAGTTCCTCAGCATCTACACCATCGCGGTGCAGGCTGCCGGGGGACGCGACGAGAAGATACTTGCCAACTACTTCCCGCTAGTGCTTAAGCCGAACATCCGTTCTTGGCTTATGCACTTGCCGGAAGGCTCCATTTCTTCGTGGGCAGATTTGTGCCACCAGTTTGTTGGCGCCTTCACGGGCGGCCACAAACCCCACGGCCAGGAGAGTGATCTCCACATCTTGGCCCAGAAGGAAGGAGAATCCTTGCGCAAGTACATTCAACGATTCAGCCGCGTGCAACACAACATTCCGGACGTCACCCTGCTGCGGTTATCAGCGCGTTCCACCAGAACGTGCGTAACCGCCGCATGAGGGAAGAGATGGCCATGACCAAGATTCGGGATGTCAGCGAGCTCTATGCTCTAGCCGACAAGTGCGCGCGCGCCGAAGAGGGGAGGAGACTCCCCGGAGAGGATGCTGGCGCAGGAGGAAGCGACAGCGAGGATGCCGCCCCGGTAAAGAAGAGCCGGCGGCGGAACAACAAAAGGAAGAAGAGCAAGGAAGTGCTGGTCGTCGAGCAGTCCGGCAAGGAGGCTCCCGCCAAGAAGGCACAGGCTGGCGGCTCCGGCAAGGAGCCTGCCCCTGTAGCGGCAGCCGACAAGCAGGACAGCTCCGACAAGCAATACTGCAAAATCCACCGCACCAAGGGCCACGACCTTTCGAACTGCAAGCGAGTCGAGTACCTCGTAGAACAGCAGAAGGCTGAATACGAGCGTCGCGACAAGGAGAAGGCCCAAGGAGGCGGAGGAGAGCCAAGTAAGAAGCGGCCATTCAATGGAGGACGCCGCGGCAAGGCCAAGCAGCGGCAAGGTGATCGACCTCCCCGGGGCCGCGACAAGGATGAGGACGAAGACGACGACGACATGGAGGAAGGAGATAACAGCGAGCAGGAGTTCCAGAAGGCCACAGAAGTTCTGTGTGTCGACGGAGGCGCCTCTCTGCACACTTCCCACCGCCAACTCAAGCAGTGGGTGCGGGAAGTAAACGCAGTTGAGCCGCCCGTCGAGTCACGCAGGCTGCTGAAGTGGTCCAGCACGCCCATCATTTTTTGATCTTGAGGACCACCCTGACCGCACAACAGCGGTCGGGTGCTTGCCGATGTTGGTCTCACCAACCATCCGCAACCTCAAGGTCACCAAAATGTTGGTTGACGGCGGGGCCGGCCTGAACTTGATCTCCTCGGCTGTGATCAAGAAACTCCAGATCCCAGACGGCGAGCTCGAAGAAACCGGTTCGTTCCAAGGAATAAACCCGGGGAGGAGCAAGCCGAAGGGGAAGATTACTCTGCCAGTGACCTTTGGCGGGGAGCTCAACTTCAGGACGGGGAGGATAACCTTCGACGTGGCCGATATCCCAATGCCATACAATGGGATACTTGGACGTCCTGCCCTCGCCAAGTTCATGGCAGCTTCCCATTATGCCTACAACATACTCAAGATGCCGGGGCCGATAAGCGTCATCTCTGTCCCTGGCGACAAGAAGGACGCGCTTATCTGCGCCGACAAGATATACCGGGACGCAGCAGCCGCAGCAGAAAGCAACACACTTGCCGCTGAAGCTCCCGGGGGGAAGACCAAGACCAAGTCCGACAAGAGCTCTGGGGCCCACTCCGGCAAACGCACCTCTTCGGAGTGCTGCGCTGCCGTCGAGGACGTTCCATCGAGCTCCACCGGCAAGTGCAAGAAGGGGATGGCCGCTCCACCGGCAACCAAGAAGGTGTCCGCCAAGGAGGACGGCACTGGTGGTACCTTCACCATCAGTGCTACGCTCGACAACAAATAGGAAAGCGCGCTCGTTGCCTTCCTGCGGGCGAATGTCGATGTGTTTGCGTGGCAACCATCTGACATCCCCGGCGTTCCCAGGAAGGTAATTGAGCACAAGCTTGCTGTTTGTCCTCATGCGCGGCCCGTCAAGCAGAAGGTCAGGAAGCAAGCCGTGGAGCGCCAAGAATTCATCGCCGAAGAGATAAAGAAGCTAGAAGCAGCAGGCCTGGTTAGAGGCGTAATCCATCCCACGTGGTTAGCCAATCCAGTTGTCGTGCGTAAGGCCAATGGGAAGTGGAGACTGTGTATAGACTTCACTGATGTGAATAAAGCATGTCCCAAAGATCCATTTCCATTGCCGCGCATTGACCAGATTGTTGACTCCACCGCTGGATGTGAGCTGCTTTCCTTCCTTGATGCATACTCAGGCTACCACCAGATATTCATGGCCAAGGAAGATGAAGAGAAGACTGCATTCATTACTCCATGTGGCACATATTGCTTCATACGCATGCCCTTTGGATTGAAGAATGCAGGCTCAACATTTGCAAGGGTGGTGCATACTGCTTGTGAGCCACAGATCCATAGAAATGTAGAAGCTTACATGGATGACATAGTGGTCAAGAGCAAGAGAAAAGATACCCTTATCCAAGACTTGGAAGAAACATTTGCGAATCTGCGCAAGATCCAGCTCAAGTTGAACCCCGAGAAGTGCGTCTTTGGAGTCCCCTCCGGTAGGCTTCTTGGGTTCTTTGTGTCCCAGAGGGGGATTGAGGCCAATCCCGACAAGATAAAAGCCATCGAGCAGATCGAAGCCCCGAAGCGCGTCAAGGACGTAAGGAGGCTTGCAGGTTGTGTAGCTGCAGAACGCGCCCTGCCTTTCTTCAAAATCTTGAAGAAGGCAGGTCCTATGAAATGGACTCCGGAAGCGGAGGCAGCGCTGCAAGACTTGAAAGGATACCTATCCTCCACTCCAATACTTGTCGCACCTAGGCCACAAGAGAAGTTGTTGCTGTACCTAGCAGCAACCAATCAAGTGGTTAGTGCTGCGTTAGTAGCGGAAAGGGAGGCGGATGAGGAGTCTACACCACCGGCAAGTGAATCCAGCGACAAGCAGGGGGCTTCCCCGACAAGCTCTGGCCCCGACAAGGACAACTCAGCGCAGGAGCAAGGAGAAGTGCAGAAGAAGATGGTGCAGCGCCCAATGTATTTTGTAAGTTCACTCTAGCAGGGGGCTAGATCAAGATACTCTGGGGTGCAGAAGTTGCTTTTCGGTCTCCTCATGGCCTCGAGAAAACTGCGCCATTACTTCCAAGCACATGAGATAACAGTGGTCACTCGCTTTCCGTTGCAGAGGATATTGCAGAATCCAGAAGCAACAGGCAGGATCGTCGAGTGGGCACTAGAACTGTCGAGCTTTGGTCTCAAGTTTGAGAGTACTTCAACCATACAGAGCAGAGCTTTGGCAGAATTCATAGCTGAATGGACCCCAACGCCGGATGAAGAAGTTCTAGAGACAAGTGTCCCCGTACAAGAAGCAAGCAGTGAATGGGTAATGTACTTTGATGGGGCCTTCTCGCTGCAAGGCGCCGGTGCCGGCGTGGTACTCATAGCGCCCACCGGAGAGCACCTCAAGTACGTTATCCAGATGCACTTTCCCAAGGAACAAGCGACGAACAATACTGCAGAATATGAAGGCTTGCTTGCCGGCCTCAGGATTGCAGCCGAGCTTGGGATTAAGAAGTTGATTGTGCGGGGAGATTCACAGTTGGTGGTCCGACAAGTAAACAAGAGTTACCAGAGCCCTTTGATGGAAGTTTATGTAGATGAAGTAAGGAAGCTTGAAGAGCACTTTGAAGGTCTGCAAATCGAGCACGTCCCGAGAGCTCAGAATGATATTGCAGATGGCCTCTCAAAGTGTGCTGCAATGAAGTTACCTGTGGAACTAGGGACCTTCCTGCTCAAGCTAACTCAACCATCCGTTACACCATCAATTGGGCAGAACAAGAAGAGAAAGTTGGTCTCCGGCGACTACTTGCCGGCGGATCTTCCTGAAGCCGCCGCCAAGGTCCCCAAGATCAACAACCAAAACGCTGAGGAACAGTTTGCTCCTGCAGACCCAAGGGTCTGTACAGTTGAAGCAAACGTTCCCGACAAGCCTTGCCCAGGCAGGCTTGCCGGGGGACCATCAGCTCCGGCAGGACCAGAGGTTCTTGCCGTAGAAGCTGGGGTTCCCGCAGCGGCCCTCATGCCTTTAGTCCTTGCCGTTGAGCCTCGGGCTCCGGCATGGGCACAGCAGATCGTCCATTTTCTGCAAACTGGAGAATTTCCCGACGACCCAGAGGAGATAGAGAAAATAACCAGGCAGTCAAGTATGTACCAGTTCGTCGACAATGAACTGTACAGAAGAAGACTCAATGGTGTCAGGTTGAGGTGCATTTCCAGAGAATATGGACAGAAGCTGTTGGCAGAAATACATGGAGGCATATGTGGCCATCACATTGGCGCAAGGGCGCTTGCCGGGAAAGAGTTCCGGCAAGGGTTCTTCTGGCCAGAAGCCCTCCAAGATGCAACTGCACAAGTAACCAAGTGTGAAGCGTGCCAGTTCCATGCCAAGCAAATTCATCAACCAGCTCAAGCTCTCCAGACGATCCCTTTGTCCTGGCCCTTCTCGGTCTGGGGGCTCGATATCCTCGGCCCCTTCCCCCGTGTTGTCGGGGGCTTTGAGTACTTGTACGTTGCAATCGACAAGTTCACAAAGTGGCCAGAAGTGGAACCGGTGAGAAAGGTGACAGCACAGTCAGCAGTCAGGTTCTTTAGGTCAATTGTTTGCCGTTTCGGAATCCCTAACAGGATCATCACCGACAACGGCACGCAGTTTACTAGTCGCACCTTCATGCAATACGTCCAAGACCTTGGCGCCAAGGTCGGTTTCGCTTCTGTTGCTCACCCGAGGAGCAATGGTCAAGCAGAGAGGGCCAATGCTGAAGTGCTGCGCGGACTCAAGACAAGAACCTTCGACAGGCTGCGCAAGTTCGGAAGAAACTGGATAGAGGAGCTACCGGCGGCTCTTTGGTCAATTAGGACGACACCAAGTCGAGCCACCGGACAGACACCCTTTGCTCTTGTCTATGGAGCAGCGGCAGTTCTCCCCACGGAACTCGTATACGGATCTCCTCGAGTGCTCGCTTATGATGAGCTCGAGCAAGAGCAACTGTGACAAGATGATGCACTGCTCCTCGAGGAGGAACGTCTCCAGGCTGCTATACGAGCTGCTCGTTACCAGCAAGCCTTGCGTCGCTACCATAGCCGCAAGGTCAAGGCCAGGAGTCTCGAGGAAGGCGACCTTGTTCTTCGACGTGTTCAGTCCGCCAAGAATTCCAACAAGTTGACGCCGAAGTGGGAAGGCCCTTATCGGGTGAGACAAGTCACAAGGCCCGGCGCTGTCCGCCTTGAGACCGAAGAAGGCTTACCGGTGAGCAACTCCTGGAACATAGAGCATCTTCGCAAGTTTCACCCATAAGGCGCGGTTGCCGTGATCCGCTCCGGCAACCACCTTTTGTACGAGTCTTGCCGCTGTCGCATGTAAACCTTTGTACAAAGCCGAGCGCAGATCCCGTGCATCAGTAAAACTTTTTGTGTTTCACACTATTTACCATTCCCATGTTTTTCTTCTTTATTTGCATGCATTGTTTGGCATCTTGTGCAACACACAGACCCGGTAAGCATTAGCACGCCGAGAGGCCCTATACTTGTTTTCCCTCTTCTTTTTCTTTCCCTCTTAAGCAGAAGGAATTTTCCTCACGCACAAGTTTGCCGGGGGGGAAGGAGGTGGAGGATGAACCAAGTGATGTTCAAGAAAGAGAAGCTTGCCGGAGAACGAATAGATTATGAAAGCTAAGTTATCAGAATTTGAGCAGTTCAAATTTTTAAATTTTAGTTATCTTCCTTGAACAACCACACTTTGTATGGTAAACCTGTGCGCGGAGGAACCTACCCGTGGCTAGCCGCACCCTTACTTTGTTTTCGAGTACGCTCAGCGACTTAAGTGAGCTGCGACAAGTGTCGCGCCCTTGTTTCGTTTTCGAGTTCGCTCAGCAAGCTAAGTGCGTTGCGACTAGCCGCGGCAAGGTTGCTTGCCGGTAAGGCCTTTGCCAGCAGGCTGCTAAGAGTCCAGCGCTCAGCGCTCGCGGCAAGGGCCCCTTGCCGACAAGTCCCCTAAAAGCGTAGGGTAGAAAGCATACAAAGTGAAGGACCAAAAGCAAGGGAGATAACACCGCATTGATTGCTCGAAAATAAGATAGTATATTACAGAGATGAGTTGTCGCAATGACTGATAGATTCATGTTCATGGCACACTTTGCAGCAGCAAAGGAAATAGAAAGAAAGAGGCCTAGTCTACGCGGTCGCCTTCACGCCTGGAGATCTTGATCACCTTGGCAACGATGTGGGCGACCTGCGCCTTCAACGCCTCCAGATCTGCGTCGTCCGGCAAGCTGCGGAGGACGTTGACAAGATTAATGCCAGGGTTGCGGTAGACAATCTTCGTCAAGACGCGCTCCAAGGTGCCCGCGCAGAGCTGACGTGACTCCTCGGCCAGCTGCGCGGGGAGTTTCTCCTGCAGCCGTGCAAGCGTCGGCGCGATTCCCCTGAAGAAAAGAGTTAACTTGGTGTTGTGGGGGAGATTCTGGTCCGGAGAGTACACGAGGTGCTCCACCCTCAGCGCCATCAGTTCCTTGTCGATGTTAGCAGCAGAAGCGACCAAGTCGTTAGTCCATTGTTCCACAGCCCGGCTGAAGTTGTTCGCTGAAGTGGCGGCGCTCTCCACTAGGCCTCGTTCCTTGCGGAGCTCGTCCTTCAGCTTCGTTTCGCGGTCCCGGGCAGCGTCAAGTGAATCAGTCAAGGTGGAGACCTTCAACTCCAAGTCAGCGATTGAATCTTTGGCAGCAGTAAGCTCGTCGCCCTTCTTGGAGAGGCGTACCTGCAAGTCTGAGTTGGTATGGGCGTCTTTCTCGCGCTCCACGTTGAGCGCGGTGACCCTATCCTCGCTCGCCTTCAGGTACCGCTCCAGTTGCTCCACCTTGAGCTCCAGGTCCCTCTTGGTGGTTTCCGCGGCGGCAGCAGCTTCCTTTGCCTCCTTCAGGGCCCCGCCAAGAGCCTGCTCCCGGGCGGTGAGCTCGTCGTCATGGGCGTCGAGCTCAACCTTCCGCTGGTTGAGCGCCCCTTCCCGCCGAGATAACTCCTCGGCGGCCAGCTGCTGCCGCTCCTCTGCCTCAGCCTTCTCCAGGAGGAAGGCTTGCTGCTCCTTGGCAAGCCCTTCACGCTCCTCTGCCAAGTTGCGGAGAGCTGCCTGGTTGGCGGCGCGGAGTTCGGCGGCGTGCTTCTCCAAGTCCACTCCAGCCTTGGCGGCAAGAGCTTCCCGGGAGTCCAGCTTCGCCTGCCTGGCCCGGTAAAGGGCCAGAAGCCGGCGAAGTAGCTTCTCCTCTTCAGGCTCATCGCTCCCGCCAGGCGCTTCAACAACCTTCAACCCCGCGGAGGCGAGGACCTCTCCATCATAGGTCTCTCCCTCCACGGGGGCTCGCGACGAAGACCCCCACGGGACCTGTATGAAGACTCCGTTGGGGGCCTCAAGGTAGATGCCTGGCTGCTCCTTGGCGGCGGAGGGGTCGGCGGCCGGTGCAGCGCTTGACGCTCCTGCTGCCTCCGGGCCAGCAGTGTGGTCGCCGTCCCCCTCCCCAGCCGCGGCGTCTGCGGCCGGGGCAGTCTCCTCAGCGGCAGGCTCGTCGGCTCCTGCCACGCCTTCCGTGGCAGTGGCGTTGCCGCCGTCGCCTTGCGCGCCCTCCTCGCCGGTGGCGTCAGTCTCCATCCGATCCGGCGCAGGAGGATCTAGCAGAAGAAAAAGAAAAGAGAAGATCAAGCAAATATCCAAAAAGACGAGTCCGAGAAGAAGAAGCTACAAGACTCACCTTCGCGGACTTCTTCGACGACAAGCTCCTTCGCCGGGGAGTCCTCCCTTGGCGGTGGAGCGGTGGCCCCTGCTGGTGGAGGGCCGCCCGCGCCCTCCCTTGGCGGGGTGGCCACCCTTGTCGGGCTGCTCACTCTTGTCGGGCTACCCGCCCTTGGCGGGGAGCCCTTCCTTGGCGGAGCGTCCTCCCTCGCCGGGGAGTTCGCCCTTGGCGGGGAGGGTGGAACATGCAGCTCCTCGGGGGTGACCTCCGGTTGCTCCTGCAGCTGCGGCTCCACTTCTGCGCAAGACAAACAAGGCAACAAAGATATTAGTACAAGCAAAAAACCTCAAGCGCGCCCGACAAACGGAAAGCTCAAGACCAGACTTACGCTGGGGGCTGCGCTGGGGGCTGCTCCTCGGAGCAGCGGGTTGATCCGGCAAGTTCGTCACCGGCGCGTCCCCTGTCACCGTGACAGGTGAGTCGTCTTCGACCTCAACCACGGGGATCTTGGCCCTCTTCGCCGTCCGCTGGGCCAGGGTCCTGAAAGCAAAGCAAGAACAAGATTAGAATCATCAAGAGAGACCAAGTCAAAATCGAAGAAGTTACAAGCAGCAAGTACTTACTCCTCTTCCTCGTCGTCGTCAGAGCTGAGGGCGGAGAAGTCGAACTCCACCTGAGATGCTCCCGCGCGAGGAGCAGGAGGAGAAGGCTCCCTCGGGCGCTTGGCGGTCTCCGGGGCTGGGGGCTGTGAAGACCCAGCCTCCGTTGACGCCGAGGCCGGAGGAGCAGGCGGAGCGGCCGCTTCGCTCCGGGAGGATCCTCCTCCGCTTGGCGCTGGTGCGTGGGGCGCCTTCGTCGCGGTTTGGCTCGCCCTGGTGGCGCGCGTCGCCCGGCGAGCAGACTGCTGTCGGGGCGCCTGCGTCCTCGTCGCCGTAGCCGCCTTGCGGAGGCGCTTCCTCGGTGTTTGCTTAGGACTTGCCGGAGGCGGGGAGTTCTCTGAGGATGAAGAGGCGTCGTCATCGAGTCCCAGAGATCCGCCGGTGTCTTCATCGGCCTCGACGTCCTCCTCCTCCTCCCCGGCAGGCCCGCTGGATCCAGCATCTTGTCCTGCGGCTCCGCTCCCTCCGGCGGCTCCGCTCCCTCCGGCAACCTCGCCTCCTGCGGCGGCCTCGCTCACAATCCCGGGAATCCCGGCATGCCTCAGGGAAGGAACCCCGGCAAACTCGTCGGGCGGAAGCTTGAGCAGCCTGAGGATTTCGGCCTCCTCTGCTTGGCTCAGCGCGTTCGCGGCTTCCGCATCATCCACAGTACATCCAAAGTCTCCTGCCGCCGTAGCTGCGGCGGCCTCTTCCATCCGGGAAGCAATATAAGCTATATCCTGGGCCGTAGTGGCCCGGGTAAGGCCCCTGTTCTCTTCGGGGTTCTTGGCCACCTCGACCAGATTGTCGAAGAAGCTCAGCACTGTATCTGCCGGAGGCTGGATCCAGTTGGGGACGATGCCGTGGGAGTTGCACTCCGGCATCATTGCGCGCAAGGAGTCACAGGCAGTGCTGTTGCACAGCGGCACTACTCCCTTGGCGGGTCTGAACCACTCTGGATGCGCCGGGTCATGCTTGAAGAGCTCTCGGACCATTCCCTTCAGCTCCAAAGCAGTGAAATTGAAATTCAATCCACAGCGCAGCCTCATGATATCCGCCGCATTGCCAAATTCCCAGGCGGGCCTTTTCCTTTCTTGTAAAGGGGCAATGTGGCGGCGGAGGAAATCTGCGCCAACCTCTCCGATGGTCAGATTGGCGGCCCGGAGACGGATAATCCTAACAAGGGCAATACTGAGTCTGTTGTCCTCCGGGGCCAATTCACTCCAATCCCTCCCGCGCACTATGGCAGTTGTGCGCGGCGCAGTAAAGGGCTCCGGCTTGTCCTCCACCACCCAACACCAATCTGCACGCCATTCTTCCCACTTGCCGCGAAGTTCTCCCTTCAGGTATGAGTCCTTCTTATTCAACCTGAAGATCCAGGAGATGCCGCCGGAGAGGGGAGCGCCAGCCTCTACTCTAGGCATGAAGAAATGGCAAAAGAGTGCTACGTTCGGATGGATCCCAATATAGTTTTCGCACAGATGTGCGAAAACGGCCATCGTAAGGATGGCATTGGGAGTGAAATCTAGGAGGTGGAGGTTGTATGTGTTCATAATGTCACAGAAAAACTCTGAGTACGGAGGGCACAATCCGCAGTGGAAGAAGACAGCAAAGAAGAAATACCCGCCGGGAAACAGATCTTTGCCGACGGCGGGGAAGGCTCTGGTATGGGGATGAGCTTTGGTCTCCCCGGACCAGAAGAGGTAGTACTTGTTCCGCAGCTCCTTCGCGCTGATCCTCGGCGCGAAGACCACGTTCCTCTTCCGCAGGGCGGCAATCTTCGCCGCCTGCTCGGATTTCTCCTTCTTGGCCTTGTCCGCTTTCGCCTTCTCGCTCTTCGGAGCCATGGCGGAGGCGGCGAGGGAAGAGGCGAGGAGCTCGACGGCGGGGGAGGGGTGGGGGCAAAGAGCAGCGGAGGATTTCTGGAGGATGAAGACGCAATGAAGACGGAGGAGGGAAACTGCTCCTGCTTCCTCTGCTTTTAAGGGGGGAGTGGGGGATGCTCCGCATTTCCCATTAAAGAACGAGGCCACGATCTCTCCCACGACGCCGCAATCGACGCGTGCCGTTAGGGAGGGGCGCGGCGGATGCGGAAGGGGATTTACGGCTTGCCGTGGGCCGCGTGTGCCCGTGAACTGTTTTGCGCCTGGCCCAACAGCGCTCGGCACCGTGTGTGGCCCAGGCCCGGGGGCTCCTGTCAGTGTACTAAGATAAGGGTACCTTAGTACCCCAACTTGTGCACAGGTAGTGGCAGCTTCCCGCGGCAGGGTTCACCGCGTGCTTGCCGGAAACCTTTCTGGTCCCTATGAAGCCATTCAAAAACAAAGTATACAAGACAGAAGATCAAGGCCCCGGCAAGTGGAGCTTGCCGGGAAGGCCGTCCCAGGCTCAAGATTATCACATTGACACAAGACCCTGGCAAGAGGAGCTTGCTAGGAAGACCTGAAGACTGCACCTCAGAAGACATGCCTTGGCGCACCCTACGCCCCGGCAGGACCCGGAGAGCGACAAGCTACCGGGCCCGGCAAGATCAAGACCCCGGCAAGGTGCTTGCCGGGGGAAGCCTGCGCTGTGTGCCCGCGCTCCAGCTCATCGGCCCACGCGTCGCCCTGGGGCCCTTCCAGGGGCACGTGGCGGATGACTGTGCAGCCTGAGGGACACGGTGGCGAGCCACGGTGACGAGGCTACCGCCGTGGCGAACGGAGACGCATGGACGGGCGCTTTTGGGGTCGACGGTGACGGGCATTTAATGCCCTTGTCCCCCACTGTCAAGGTTAGGTGAAGACCACTGTTCATGCACTGTTCCCGCACTGTTACAACTACCACCAAAGTTACATTTTTACCCTCCTCTACGTTGACACCTGTCGGTGACCCCTTGAGCTATAAAAGGAGGCCCATGCACAACGTAGAAAGGGTTCGGAACCTAGACAGCTCTCTTGCTCGGTGTAGCTAGTTCTTCAAGCTCCCGAGCCCAAGAACTCAATACAATCCAAGCAGGAGTAGGGTTTTACGCGTCAGGGTGGCCCGAACCTTGGTAAACTACCCGCGTGCGTTCCTCGATCCGCTCTTCGTGCTCCCTCCGCCCCCTTACCGCAACGTAGAAGGGGCTCCGGTCCCATAGGTGCTCGTGGGAGGACAGTTTCCCCCGACACAAAGGCCCAGTCCAGATTGTTGTTTTTTGCCTATTTCAGGGTTTTGCGGAAAAGGAATATCAAACGGAGTCCAAACGGAATGAAACCTTCGCGAGAGATATTTTTGGAGGAAATCATCTTCGGGAATCTTCGGGACCAAGTCAGGGTACGGAGGGCCAGCCCTCGAGGGTGCGGGCGCGCCCCCTTCCCAGGGCGCCCCCCTGTCTCGAGGCTGGCCCACACGGCCCCCAGTGCCCTCGTTCTTCCTATATATACCTACGTGCCCTAGAAACTCCATATGTAGAGAGAAAACCCTAATTCCACCGCCGTAGCTTCTGTTCCCGTAGAGATCCCATCTTGGAGCATGTTCCGGGAGGGGGATCCATCACGGAGGCCTTCATCATCATCATCATCGCCCTCACCATGAGTTTTGAGTAGTTTACCACAGACCTTCGGGTCCATAGCTAGTATCTAGATGGCTTCTTCTCTCTCTCTAGATCTCAATACAAAGTTCTCCTCGGTCTTCAAGGAGATCTATTTGATGTAGTCTCTTTTTGCGGTGTGTTTGTTGAGATCCGATGAATTGCGAGTTTATGATCAAGGTTATCTATTGAAGATATTTGGTTCTTCTCTGAACTTTTTATGTGTGCTCATAATATCCTTGCAAGTCTCTTCGAATTATTGGTTTGGTTTGGCCTACTAGATCTATAGTTCTTGCAATGGGAGAAGTGCTTGGCTTTGGGTTCAATCTTGCGGTGTCCTTTCCCAGTGATAGTAGGGGCAGCAAGGCACATATTGTATTGTTGCCATCGAGGATAAAAAGATGGGGTTTTCATCATATTGCTTGAGTTTATCCCTCTACATCATGTCATCTTGCTTAAGGCATTACTCTGTTCATATGAACTCAATACACTAGATGCATGCTGGATAGCGGTCGATATGTGGAGTAATAGTAGTAGATGCAGGCAAGAGTCGGTCTACTTGTCTCGGATGTGATGCCTATATACAATGATCATGCCTAGATAGTCTTATAATTATTCGCTTTTCTATCAATTGCTCGATAGTAATTTGTTTACCTGTCGTAGAATATCGCTATCATGAGAGAAGCCACTAGAGAAAACTATGGCCCCCCGGGTCTATTCTCAACATATCAATCTACGTCTACTTTACTATTCTTTCTTTTATTTGCTGTTTTATTAAACCAAAAATACCAAAATATAATTATCATCTCTATCAGATCTCAGTTTCTTAAGTGACCGTAAAGGGATTGACAACCCCATATCGCGTTGGCTGCGAAGTTCTTATTTGTTTGTGCAGGTGCGAGGGACTGGCGCGTGGTCTCCTACTGGATTGATACCTTGGTTCTCAAAAACTGAGGGAAATACTTACGCTACTGTGCTGCATCTCACTTTCCTCTTCGAGGGAATACAATGCAAGCTCAAGAAGTAGCACCGTGTAGTCCTCAAGGTCATCTGCTTAGTTGATGATGGTAATGCAGTTGTCGTGGCTGCCAGCGGCGGGGAAGATGATCTGAGGCAGCGAAAGACAGTCTGGAGAGCGGATCCCTGCTATGGTGAACCGTTCCATTGTTGCAGCAGCTGAGCTAGGGTGGAACACAAAACCATAGGAGCAGGACAAACTCCATAAGGTTTTCTTTGACACATATCTGTAACAGAAGTAATTGTGTAAGGGCTTGTTTGAATTTGAGGATTCTAACAATGGAGGGATAGGAAATAGACAGGAATAGGATAGGAATGCACGTGCAAAACAGAGAATTAAAAAACACATGATTTCTGCCAATCTAGGTGTTTGGTTCACAAGAATTGGAAGATCATAGGATGCACAGAAGCATGGTGAGATTAAGTCAAACCACAAGAAGTGTACAACCTATTTGGCGAAGCCATATCGATCTCAGCGTGATTGGGTTGGCCGGTGAGGATGCTCCGACCGACTTGGCTGTCGGAGGAGGGGAAGAAGATCTTAGGCGTCTGGAGATGGAGCATGAGGTACTGCCCCGCTGTGATGGAGGGTTTTGTTGTTGGAGCAGCTCCGGTGAGTTGTACGACACCGAGGCTGAAGCAGGACAAGAGAGACAACGTTAACCTGAGTGGAATTCTAATAGCATCTCCAATAGATGATGTAAAATACATAACCACAAAGTGCTAGATGTATACATGAGCCGCTCATCTCTGAACTTAACTGTCGAAACTAAATTTAACTGTCGAAACTAAAATTAACTGTCGAAACTGAATTTTGCTTTCGAAACTGAATTTAACTTTCGAAACAGAACTTAACTGTCGAAACTGAATTTTGCCGTCGAAACTGAATTTTACTGTCGAAACTAAATTTTGCTGTCGAAACTAAATTTAACTGTCGAAACTTCACTTAACTGTCGAAACTGAATTTTGCTGTTGAAACTGAATTTTACTGTCGAAATTGAATTTTGCTGTCGAAACTGAAATTTACTGTCGAAACTGAAGGCACTAGAGGTGAGCCTACACATCAGTCGACTGACCTTTTAATCTCTGGTCAGTCGATTTTGCAGCCGTTGCATACGAAATCAAGTGCCTGCAGTTCATCTTCAATCTCCCCCCTGAGCTGCCAGCCACCACCGGCCAAACAGCCACCCCCCGCCGCCCGCGGCCGGCGGTGCGCCGCCCCGCCCACCCGGAAAACACTCCCCACCGCCGGTCCGCTGCGGCCCCGGCCATCCCTGTAGGCCCTCCCGTGCCAAGCTTTTTCTACGGCGACCCCCACGCCACCGCCCCACCACCGCCGGCGACCACCGCCCCCACCTTGAACCCTAAGATAGATAGTGGGGTACCTCTCCGGCGAGCCCCCCTCCTCGATGCGGCTGGTTCTTCCTTAACTCCAGCGAGCCCCCCCACCCCCTTAAAATCGACTGACCCAAAACTCGATTCAGTCGACTGAAGTGTAGCTAAATCGGAGCAGCATCGCAAGCAAGAGCAAGAGCGAGAGCAGCTGCGGGAGCAAGAGCAAGAGCAAGAGCAGACCAGGCAGGGGACCGAGAGCAAGAGCGGAGCAGCAGTCCGAGCGAGAGCTAAAGCAGCAGCATCTCCTACTGATGTGGACGTCGCCGCAGAGGAAGCGACGCCATGGAGGAAGACGGCGACGCCGCCGTGGATGGAGTTGCGTCGTGTCGGCTCGGGACCGAGCGTCGGCAGCACCGTGAGATCGAATCAAGAAGAAAATGCGGCGATTAATGTACAACCTCTTTGGTGGCGCCGATTAGTCTGCAGCTTCATCCGAGGAAACGGTGATGATGATGCTCTTCCGGTGGTGCAGGTGAAGACGGCGGTGTGGGACTGGAGGTGGAGCGAAAGACGAGGGGAATGTCGGGGCAGCTCCTTGGAGGTGAAGGACGGGGTGGCTAAACCGGCGGGACGACCAAATCGACAATGGATCCTCATCCGGTACGGTGGATGAGGGATGTCGAGGTGTTGCTATGGACGATGTCGTCGGGGAAGAGGCTCCAGCTGGGTGGCGGACGGAGGAGGGTGTGGGGCTTCACGCGTTTTGCTGGCCTCGGGGTACGAATGGGTGGGCGGATGGGATGTGAGTGGGGAACCATGGCTTAGGGACGCGCTTGTCCGAAATGTGGGGTAAGTTACGAAAGTACCCCCACCGATTTGAGGCGGTTCTTTCGGTTCAGGGGTATCACGCGCATTTCGCGTGTCGGGATTTCACAGGAGGTGAGAGTTTTCACGCGCGTTGAAATTTTGGAATAACAACGCGCAAGTTGAGATGGAGGGAGTTGTCGGAGCACAACGAGACAAAGATATATCTTAAATATTTCGGGCTAACAAGGCGCGGGTGGAAGAGGCGAGAGTTTCGCAGCACGATAGACAGAGACGCTACAATTTCGGCATAACAAGGCGCGGCTTGAAATTTTGGGAGAATAAGCTTAACGTGTACCCAAAAAAAGTCAATTTAGACTAGTATGATATACTACGTACAATGTGTTTAACACGCACAACACACACACAGACACCATTTAGACTAGTAAGGTACACGTGCATTGCACGCATGAGATTTGGCAACCAAATTATGAATGAATACCACATTATAGCATGTAAGCTTTGAGTCATATATGCATGATGTAGATGTTTGTTTAATTCTTATAGTTCATTTCATTAAAAATCATCTAGGTTTTATATGAAAGCTAATCTATTTTAGGATTCATGGAATTGTGCGTTGTAAGGCATAAAGTAAAAAACAAATCATGCAGATAAATATTTGGGCAATTCTGATTTGGAAGATTCTAGAACAAAGAAGAAGTGCTTGTGTTTTGAGGTTTGTGCATTGTGCTTAAGTTCAACCATAGAGTCTTCTAGATTGTACATGTGGCAAAATCTGGTGGAATCTAGATGATATCCAACGGCCAGTAGTGCTCAAATTTTCCAGATCTGCACCATCGGATTAGCCTCATCCAAGGACCATCTTTCAAAGTTAAAGTTATCCACACACTATATAAAAATATAAAATTTAATATATATATATATATATATATATATATATATATATATATATATATATAGGGGTATAGATATAGATATGTGATGCGAAAGCCACCATTCATCTCTGATACGTCCAAAACGTATCTATAATTTCTGCTTGCTCCATGCTTCTTTTGTGTGATATTGTTATGATATTGATGCACTTCCATACACTTTTGATCATATTTGGACTAACCTATTAACACAGTGCACCATAGTGCCAGTTCCTGTTTTCTGCTGTTTTTCTATTTCAGGTTTCCCCCATATTAAAAGTGCTCCAAAAATTCCAGGAAAAATATAGGAAAAATCAGCGTACAGGAAGCTTCGCGAAGAACCAAAGATGGGCCAAAGGGGAGCCAGGGGAGGCCCAGGCGGCCACCTGGCGCGGCCCCACCCCTGGCCGCGCCAGGGGGGCGCCTGGGGCCCCTGCTCCGCCTCTGGCTGCCCCCCTTCGCATATATATCCCTCTCGTCCTGAAACCCTCGAGGACAGAACCCTTTTTCGCGATCTCGCCTCTGCTCCGCCGCCGCAGCGCTTCCAAGATCGGGAGCATCAGGAGAACTCTTCCCGGTACCCTGCCGGAGGGGTGAACCACCACCGGGAGCTTCTCCACCACCATGGACGCTTCCCGGATGAGTCGTGAGTAGTCCACCTTGAACCATGGGTCCATGATCAGTAGCTATGTGATGTTCTCCTCCCCTCTTTGCTCTTCATGGTTTACATGATCGAGGCACATATGTAATCTTTCTGCTGTTGCTTTGCTGAGTTTGCTGGGATCTGATGGATTATGAGACTATGTTCAGATTGTGTTTGAGTAATATATTTGATTCACCTCTTTTATATCTTTGTTCTTGAGTAATTCTTGCATGTTCTCCGTTGCTGTTTATTGCTTTGGCCAAGTAGTCGGTAGTAACTCCAAGAGGGAGCGTTATGCTTGATTGTGGGTTCATGCCCCCTGATGACTAGCTTGAGTGACAGAAACATGAGTCTAGGGGATGTGCTGTTGCCACATGGGAGAAAACAACGGTGCCTGTACTTGCGGGTGCAAGGATTGTTTACTTTACGCAAAGTTCTTTTAATGCAGTTGTCTGTTGCTTTGAGTTTACACTTTGGGTGGGATTCGCAACTTAATACCAGCGAGATGTTCTGGATAGATATCTCAAGGTGGATGATTAGTAGTAGATGCAGATGGATTTCGGTCTACTTGCCTTGGTGTACCGCCCATGCTTTTGAGCCTCTACCTTTCTTTGCAGCATAGTTAGCATTGGTTTGCGCACATAATCCTGTCAATTGCCCAGCTATAATTTGTTTACCTCGCTTTGCTGTTTTATCATCTTTTGGGAGAGAGACATCACTAGTGAACATCATGGGACCCCGGTCCATATTACCACCGCTGATCACACCTTCTATTTACTTCCTGTTTTTATTTCCTAGTTGCAGTCTTAGCTATCATTATTATCTCTTGTGTTTGATCCTTTGTAAACAACAAGGCCGAAGGGATTAACAACCTCTCAGTACTCGTTGGGAGCAAAGTTATCTGTATCTGTGTACAGGTCCCATCAACCGCTAAGTTTCTGGCGCCGTTGACACCTACTTGTCGACCCTCGGAGTCTCACGGGATTCGATCCTTGGTATCTTTGCTAAGGGAAATTTGCCGTTACGCTACATCTCAACCTTCCACTTGGGGTAACCAACGAGGGGCGAGAAGCCATCAAGCAAGTTTCTGGCGCCGTTGCCGGGGACTCCACTCTTCAAGATAGGGGAGTTGCACGCTATCTTTTATCCTTGCTTTTTAGTCTTGTTAGTTTACCTTTCAGTTTTAGCTTTAGTGTCCTTTATCAAAAATCACAAAAAAATTATTTGCTTTTCTGTTAGTAGTCCTTTCTGTTTAGTCAAGCATGTTAGGACTTGGTGCTTTGAGGGAATCAGAAGTTCTTGATTTCCATCAAAGGGATGGAGAAAATATGAAGAAGGCATGGGACAGAATTTCTGATGCACATAGGAGAATTATGCCTTGGATACCTATAAAAATTGTGCTTAGAAATTTTTACCATGGTCTTTTTAAATGGTGTAAACACTCTCTTGATATTATAGCTGAAGGAGATTTCCTAGAGTGTGATGAAGCTAGAGCTCTTGAAATTATACATGGTCTATCTAGTTACTTTGTTTATGATCATAGTTTTGATACTGTCATAGATAGACTTGATACTATTGAGAAGAGAATGGATGCTCTAGACTTGATGAAGGTAGAGAAACCCAAACCCAATAAGAGAGATATTTTGGAAATAGACAATGATTGGGAGACTTTTGTTAGGATTAGCATCTCTAATCAAGACTTCCTTGCTTATTGTGATATTGGATCTATGGTTTCTCCTATGCCAAAAATTGTTCATGATTCTTTAAAATTTAACATGGACAAATTATCATCCTATCATGAACATGCTAATGGAGATATTTCAGAGATCCAGGGAAGAATAAAAGACGTACCAGTTACATTCCTTAAAGGGATTGCAATGGTTGATTTCTTCATCATGAAGCCAAACCAAGGAAATATAGTGCTTGGAAGGGACTTCCTCCGAGCCGTAAAAGGCTTCATCGATATAGGTAAGGGACAAATCCGCCTACGCGGGAAGGCAAAAGGTACGTACCCCTTTCCTAGAAGGAACAAGGATGAACTTGTTGAGGAACCATTTGAAGCAATTTATAACTCGGATTATTATGATGACTTTTGATTCCTCCTTTTTGCATCATGCCTAGCTTAAAGGCATAAAAGAAAGCGCTTTTGGGAGGCAGCCCACAACAAATTAGGTTTTATTTTGCTTTTGTTGTGTCTTGATGTTTGTTACTATAGTAGCATCATCATTGTATCTTTTCTTTTCAGCTTTGTGCCAAGTTTAGCCGCCAATTGCAAGAAAGTTCAAAAGTTGTGACGTGCTGTCCAGAAAACAGATTCTGCCCTTGGACAGAAAAATTCGAATAAAATCACAGATCATCTTTTTGATCTGATTTTTTTTGACAGCGGGCTCTATACAATTGGCTTTCGAGCGTCTGTTCTGAGTTTTTTGATTTGAGTTGCAGAAGTGCCCCGAAAAAATTATTTACTACCTGCTGGTCTGTTTTTCACAGATTCTGTCCTGTTTTGCCTTTTCTTCGTTTTGCAAACCTTGAGCTTGCTTTTTCTTTGCAAAAACCTTTTGGCAATCTTGAGAAACAGTAGCTCTTCAAGATTATATTTATTTCCAGTAGGGAAAAATTATTTTATTGTGGGTACTAACCTCGCTAATCAGATTATGATGAGTTATGTATGAAGGGAGTTTTCAAGTGTGCGAGGGAAGATGATAAAAGAAGATTCAGGAGGGTCAAACGCTCAAGCTTGGGGATGCCCCCGTGCACCCCCAAGAAATATTCAAGAAGACTCAAGCATATAAGCTTGGGGATGCCCCCATGCATCACCTTCTCCATCAACAATTATCAGTTCGTCTTTCGTTCCACTATATTTTTTCACTTCATGCGTTATGTGCTATGCTTGGAGCGTCTTGCTCTTAGTTTCTTTTTTTAGTTTTCTTTAGCTTTGCTTGCTGTTCATAACAAGTTAGAACCCAGCTTTCTTTGTGTGGGAGAGAAACACGCTCCACTTCAACCTAGAACACAACATAGGATTTTCATGCTTATCTTTGCTGTGTGTGTTCTTTGTCTTTCCATAGCTGCTGTCATGTTTAGCTCTTAGTTTTCATGCTTTTCTTTTTAAAGAGCTTTTGTTTAGTTGGTTGCTGAACTCTCTTGAGTTTTCATGTTTATCTTGTTAAGAGAGTTTGCCTGTTGCACTGAGTTGTGTGTCTTAACTTAAAGTAGGTAATTGAGGTTGCTATTTAATTTTAGTAGTAACTTGCAATAGTTTTGAGGTATTGCCATGAGTAATGTATGAACTTTTGGTGTCAAGAGCTTTAGCCTATTAGTGATAGATGTCGTATTTTGGGAAATCCGTGTTTATTTTCGAAAACCTACAAAATAGTTGAGAACTTTAGCTACTAGATGGATCACTAATCTTTGGAGGGATCGAATATTAGAGTACACTCACGTACCATGAGTCGAGGATGCGCAAGGATAACCAAACCCCCATACTATCCTCCTCGGGGTACTTGTCTCTTTGTGAACCTCCTAATTAGATTGAGAGTTACCGATAATAAGTGCATGAGTTCTTCGGACTAATGTCAGCATTCAAAAGTTGACACTTCCACCTAGCCATATTTTTCTAGCCTCCTCGGTACCGTTCATTGCCCTTTCTCACCTCGAGAGTTGGCGCATACTTCACCGGTGCATCCAAATCCTTGGCACGATACGCTCTGTCATCATAAGCCTCATTATATCCTTCCTCAAAACAGCCACCATACCTACCTATCAAGGCATTTCCATAGCCTTTCCGAGATACATTGCCATGCAACATCCATCTTCTCATGACTTGATCTTCATGTCATACATGCTTTTTGCTTGATCGATGAGCCGCATGCTAGTTGGGCCTTGCCCTAATCATTGCTACATGACGCGCTAGTATCATTGCATATCCTGCTACACCGGCAGAGGCATACATTTGCATACATCATGATAGTTTCATCTTCTTTATGTTGAGTACTTTTGTAAAGTGTGAAAGATCTTCTATACTTCTTGTAATACATAGAGTGTTGCCCCTAAAGTGAGGAAAAGATCCCAAAGAGGACAAAATCAAAAGATCCCAAAGAGGACAAATGAGAGTTAAATAGAAAGAGCCATTGAGGCCACAAAAAAATAAAAAAATATATAGAAAAAAGAGAAAAAAAATATAAAGAGAGAAGGGGGCACACTACTATTCCTTTTGAGAGATCCACACTCGTACTCCATCTTATACCTTGTACTCCATAGAGATTATCATTCATGCATATAGCTATGTGGGGACCTTCACACTATAGAACTTGGCTTGTATATTCCAATGATGAGCCTCCTCAAAAGAGCTCTAGGTCTTCTTGAGCGAGCAAGTTGGAGGCACCCCCACTAGTTCCATTGGAGAGCTTACCTTAGCTCATATGTGCATCCGTTGCATGGCAATCCCTACTCCTCACATCATATCTATCATTTGGCTTTCTCTCGCCTATGATTGTCCTCATTGATGTGAGCCTTTCACACCTTTTTTGTCTTCCCCCTTCATCATTTTTCTCTCTTTGCCATCCTAAGTGTCAACCTTCTTGCTTACGCACATCCATTGCATGAGTGCTCAAAATATTGAAAGGGAGTGGATCATTTTGACTTGTACCTGGCTAGTGGTCTGGGGATGAGTCAAGATAAGATTCCAAAGAAGACCAAGTGTGAAACTTTAGTAGATTAAGTTCTCGACAATACAAAAACTATGTTTTACTCTCTCGTGTATCCCTATCCCCTTTCTTGCACGCACACACCATTTGGAGACATTCGAGTCACGGACAGCGAGAGCTCTTGCACCTTTATGTTCTTATGTTGCTTGTTACAATGCTAATATAGACTCTTGCTTGTTATGACTTGAATTGAATTACATGCCTTGATTGCTTTACTTAAAAAGTTCTTATATGGTTGGTAGCATGTCACCACAGAAATTATGCTTGTTATCATTTACCTACTCGAGGACGAGCAGGAATTAAGCTTGGGGATGTTGATACGTCCAAAACGTATCTATAATTTCTGCTTGCTCCATGCTTCTTTTGTGTGATATAGCTATGATATTGATGCACTTCCATACACTTTTGATCATATTTGGACTAACCTATTAACTCAGTGCACCACAGTGCTAGTTCCTGTTTTCTGCTGTTTTTCTATTTGAGGTTTCCCCCATATTAAAAGTGCTCCAAAAATTCCAGGAAAAATATAGGAAAAATCAGCGTACAGGAAGCTTCGCGAAGAACCAAAGATGGGCCAGAGGGGAGCCAGGGGAGGCCCAGGCGGCCACCTGGCGCGGCCCCACCCCTGGCCGCGCCAGGGGGGCGCCTGGGGCCCCTGCTCCGCCTCTGGCTGCCCCCCTGCGCATATATATCCCTCTCGTCCCGAAACCCTCGAGGACAGAACCCTTTTTCGCGATCTCGCCTCTGTTCCGCCGCCGCAGCACTTCCAAGATCGGGAGCATCAGGAGAACTCTTCCCGGCACCCTGTCGGAGGGGAGAACCACCACCGGGAGCTTCTCCACCACCATGGACGCTTCCCGGATGAGTCGTGAGTAGTCCACCTTGGACCATGGGTCCATGATCAGTAGCTATGTGATGTTCTCCTCCCCTCTTTGCTCTTCATAGTTTAGACCTCGTGAGCTCCCCTACATGATCGAGGCACATGTGTAATCTTTCTGTTGTTGCTTTGCTGAGTTTGCTGGGATCTGATGGATTATGAGACTATGTTCAGATTGTGTTTGAGTAATATATTTGATTCACCTCTTTTATATCTTTGTTCTTGAGTAATTCTTGCATGTTCTCCGTTGTTGTTTATTGCTTTGGCCAAGTAGTAGGTAGTAACTCCAAGAGGGAGCGTTATGCTTGATTGTGGGTTCATGCCCCCTGATGACTAGCTTGAGTGACAAAAACATGAGTCTAGGGGATGTGCTGTTGCCACAAGGGAGAAAACAACGGTGCTTGTACTTGCGGGTGCAAGGATTGTTTACTTTACGCAAAGTTCTTTCAATGCAGTTGTCTGTTGCTTTGAGTTTACACTATGGGTGGGAGTCGCAACTTAATACCAGCGAGATGTTCTGGATAGATATCTCAAGGTGGATGATTAGTAGTAGATGCAGATGGATTTCAGTATACTTACCTTGGCGTACCGCCCATGCTTTTGAGCCTCTACCTTTCTTTGCAGCATAGTTAGCATTGGTTTGCGCACATAATCCTGTTAATTGCCCAGCTGTAATTTGTTTACCTCGCTTTGTTGTTTTATCGTCTTTTGGGAGAGAGACATCACTAGTGAACATCATGGGACCCCGGTCCATATTACCACCGCTGATCACACCTTCTATTTACTTCCTGTTTTTATTTCCTAGTTGCAGTCTTAGCTATCATTATTATCTCTTGTGTTTGATCCTTTGTAAACAACAAGGCCGGAGGGATTGACAACCTCTCTGTACTCGTTGGGAGCAAAGTTATCTGTATCTGTGTGCAGGTCCCGTCAACCGCTAAGTTTATGGTGCCGTTGACACCTACTTGTCGACCCTCAGAGTCTCACGGGATTCGATCCTTGGTATCTTTGCCTAGGGAAATTTGCCGCTATGCTACATCTCAACCTTCCACTTGGGGTAACCAACGAGGGGCGAGAAGCCATCAATCTCCAATTAGAATAGTGTGTCCATGCACGGATGCAATGTGGCCAAACAATGTCTGCGATCGGTAAACCAGATTCAAACCAATCTGACCTTGTTCAATGTGTATACATTGCAACATGCTCGTTTCCAAACCACACCTCGCAAATCTCCGTTATATTCATGCATGCATGGGTTTCAAACATCATGATCTCTTATTCAAATATTTGAATTCAACTTTACATTGATTATGACCTCACCTAGTCATTTACACCCACACATTGGTCTTCTCCTTATAATTGTACCACTAACTTTCTCTCGTGCATGCATGCACACACACTACAAGTCGGCATTATCCATCGCACACATGCAATCTTTTTCTTCAGGTCGGTCTCCCGTGAAGGCACACACACACACACACATCCCCCTCTCCATCATATCGGGCATTCTTTATCTCTCACGTGCATGTGCAACGATCGATGTTCCTCTATGTGTGTGTGTGTGTGTGTGTGTGTATAGCTAGGTCTTTCATAGTTTTCCACATAAGCCGATCAATCTATATACCTAGTGAGGTATCACCTTCTTTCCCATGTCCACATCGATCAGCCTATACCTCTCTATATAGGATTACATATATAGCTAATACACCCACATTAATTATATATCCAACGCCCCCCTATCATCATCCATGTCTTCCGCTTCATCTCTCAGACGCACGCACAATGGCAAAACAGGGGGCAGCAAGGGCCCTGCCCCCCCTAACATCACTATATATCGTGGCTAATATGAATGTGATCATTAGACAATTGCTGGTAAAAATGGTTTAAGTTGATGAATTGGCCCTCCTCGTAAAGGATTAGCAATGCTTGGCCCCCTAGCTCATGGGACATTTTTCATGGCTCCGCCACTGCGCGCAACATCGCACGTTCTCACCCCTTCTCTCTAAATATCGATCTCGCAGTTGTGTACTCCTTCATAGTATCCCTCCACTCGGCCCATCGCACCATCTTCTAGCCCCCCACTGGATTTTGCCACATGTACAATCTAGCAGACTCCATGGTTGAACTTAAGCATAATGCACAAATCTCAAAACAACAGTGATTCTCCTTTGTTCTAGAATCTTCCATATCATAACTGCCCAAACTTTTTTTCTAGGTGAACTGCCATTATTTGTTTTTTACTTTATGCTTTACAACGCACAATTCCATGAATCATAAAATAGATTAAGGGCTTCCTTGATTCAAAGGATTCTCGAAGGAATTTTGGAGGATTCTAATCCTTAGGAATTTTTCCTATCTTGGTTGTTTGATTCGTAGGATTGTAAACTATAGGAATTTTCCATATGATTCATGAAAGTGCAACTAATCCCCGGGTGGTTTTGGCAATTAATAACAACATATATATCATTGAACTAATAGTTACTTGAGAATCATTTCAGAGAAGTTCAGTGATATGGGTATGGCAAGGACTGAAGAAGTGGACCCCTCAAAATGCTAAGGCAAGCATTGGCAAAAGCTCAAGACTCCATTTTTTGTTTAGTGATCCAAGATCACATTGAGTCCATAGGAAAAGCCAATACTATTAAAAGGGGATGAGGTTATGTTGATGATCTGGTTGCTCAAGTGCTTAGTGATATATCTCCTTAAACTATCAGCAACTTTCACTGCAATATACACTCATAAGTAATCTCGGTCCCACCGATATTCCAAACTCAGTCACACCGAGATGAACCACTTCAGCCATAAGCCAAACCATAGCAAAATCAGATTTTCCGATTCTGATATCGGTTTCACCGAAACATGGGCTGCCAAGCTTCTGTAACCTTCTGTCATCAAATCGGTGTCACCGAGATGATAAAGTCGGTCCCACTGAAACTGGCATGCTCTTGTCTTCGCTCGAATCGGACTAACCGAGATGGTATTTTCGGTCCCACCAAAAACCCCAACGTTCACATTATTTGAACTTTCGGTCTCACCGAGTTGTCCACTTCGGTCCCACCGAGATTGCTCAAATATGTGTGTAACGGTTGGATTTTGTGTGGAGGCTATTTATACCCCTCCACCCCCTCTTCATTCGTGGAGAGAGCCATCAGAAAGAACTACCACTCCTACCTTACATTTCTGAGAAGAGAACTACCTACCCTTGTGTTGAGATCAAGTTGCTCCACTCCCACCATATGAAACTTGATCTCTAACCTTCCCAAGTTGCTTTCCACTCAATCCTTTCTTCCACCACAGCCAAATCGGTGAGGAGAGTTGAGTGTTGGGGAGATTATCATTTGAAGCACAAGAGCAAGGAGTTCATCATCATCTACAACATCTATTACCTTTTGGAGGGTGGTGCCTCCTAGATTGGTTAGGTGTCGCTTGGGAGCCTCCGTCATCGAGATGTGGAGTTGAACCAAGAAGTTTGTAAGGGCAAGGAGATCGCCTACTTCGTGAAGATCTACCCCGAGTAAGGCTAGCCCTCCATGGGCGTAGGCCATGATGGAATAGGCAAGGTTGCTTCTTCGTGGACTCTTCGTGGGTGGAGCCCTCCGTGGACTCGCGCAGCCGTTACCCTCCGTGGGTTGAAGTCTCCATCAACGTGGATGTACGATAGCACCACCTATCGGAACCACGGGAAAAATCATTGCGTCTCCAAATTGCGTTTGATCTTCTCCACCTCTCTTTACTACATGTCCAATTTACTTTCCGCTGCCTATACTCTAGAATTGCATGTGTAGGGTGATGCTTGACTTGATCATAATTGTGAATCTGCCAAAAACTGTTCTTTGTCAAAAGGCAGAATTTTTATATTTACAAGTAGTCTAATCACCCCCCCCCCTCTAGACATACTTTCGATCCTACAAGTGGTATCAGAGCTTTGGTCTCCATTGTTTTGGTTTCCATTGCATTGGACTCCATAAGCTTGGTTTCACAACCTAGGAGAGTATGGCGTCTAGTGAGGGTAATTTTCGTAGAGGTCCTAACTTTGATGGTACAAATTTTGCTAGTTGGAAGCATTAAATGAAAATGCATATTCTTGGTCATAACCCAGCCGCATGGGGCATTATTTGTGTTGGTATGCAAGGTGAATTCTTCGAAGAAGGAAAAGTTCCGGATCGCGAAGCTACACCGGAAGAATTGCGGATGTTGCAAAACAATGCTCAAGCTTGTGACATTCTCTTCAATGCTTTGTGTCCCGAGGAGTTCAACAAAATCAGCCGTCTTGAAAATGCAAAAGAGATTTGGGATACTTTGGTTGAAATGCACGAAGGTACCGAGTCTGTGAAGGAATCAAAGCTAGATATTCTTCAAGGTCAACTTAACAAGTTCAAGATGAAGGATGGTGAAGGAGTCGCTGAAATGTACTCTAGGCTTGCTCTCATCACAAATGAGATTGCCGGCTTAGGAAGCGAAGAAATGACCGACCGATTCATCATCAAGAAGATTCTCAGAGATTTGGATGGAAAGTATGACACCGTGTGCACTTTGATCCAAATGATGCCAAACTACAAGACTCTCAAGCCAACCGAAGTCATTGGAAGAATTGTTGCTCATGAGATGACACTTAAGGATAAGGAAGAGCTTCACAACAAGTCGAGTGGTGCTTACAAAGCTACAAGTGATGCTCCCACAACCTCAAGTGACAAGTTAGTTTCCAATGAAGAGATAAGCCTAATGGTTAAGAACTTCAAAAAATTCTACAAGAATAGAGGCAAAGAGAGAAGCTCAAAGTCTAGATCATATGATGAAAAGAGATCTTCTAGTCGTGATCGAAACTGCTACAATTGTGGAAGACCCGGACACTACTCAAATGAGTGTACGGCTCCCCACAAGAGAAGAGAAGAATCTCCAAGAAGAAGATCAAGAGATGAGTCACCTCGGAAAGAGAGAAGGAGTAGAGATGATCGTTATGAACGAAGACCCTCTCGGAGAAGCAAGGATTCGGAGAGGAAAGACAAGTCATCAAGGAGCTACACAAGAAGAAGACATCAAGCTCATGTAGGTGAATGGGTCTCCGGCTCCGACTCCGACAATCAATCCGATGGAAGCTATCACTCCGACTCCGACTACAGTCAAGATGAAGGTGTTGCCGGTCTTGCTCTCGTATCCTCCAACTCCAACTCCTACGACTTATTTGACTCACCAAATGAGGGAATTGGAAGATGCTTCATGGCTAAAGGCCCCAAGGTATCACACCCTGAATTATTTGACTTCAATAGTGATGAGGATGACTTGCTTGGTGAAGATGAGCTCTTGCATGATAAATCTAGTGAGCCTAGTAACGATGAAAATGCTAGTAGTCTTTATAGTCGAGAAGAGTCGAATGACAATGCTATGAAGGAGATTGAGCGTCTAACTAAAGAACTAAACACTCTTAAGTTAGCTCATGAAACAACTCAAGAAGATCATAGAGAGCTCCTAAGATCTCATGAGAAGCTACGCTTCGAGAAGCTCACTCTAGAGCAAGAACATGAGTTTCTAAAAGCGATCAATGACGATCTTCGAAAGAAGAGTTCTTCATATCTTGCCAAACGAATTCTCTTGTCTAATTTCTTGCCACACATTAAGACTAAGCATGACAAGCATAAGAAAAATTCTTCCTCTAGCAGTAACAATAACCATGTTAAATCTAATGTTGTTGCTTCTAGTAGTTCTTTCGATTCCACTAACAATGTTTCAAGCCAAGTTACACTTGAGCAAGAGAATAGTTTATTGAAAGGGATCATAGAGAAAGGTGTCTACAAGAGCCTTGCCGGAAGCAAGAACTTTGAGGAAATTGTTCGCAAGCAAGGAAGGCACCGGAAGAATCAAGGAATTGGTTTTGAGCGAAAGTTCAACGCCGAAGGTGTTGAGTGGGAAGAAGGTCAATATCCTACTCCACAGTTTGTTTCTCAAAAGGAGAAGTATGATCCTACTTCTTCCAATGTGGAACAAGCTCAAGATGACCTTCCACCACAAGACCACAAGCTAAAAGCCAAGGACAAGCTTCAAGAGGAGATTGATGCATTCGTTGAAGCACCTCAAGCCATGGTCAAGTGGGTTCCCAAGGAAACGTCAAGTTATACTTCGTCAAGCTCAACTACAACCCCAAGGATTCCCATCAAGATGATGTGGATCCCGAAGAAGAAGAACTAGAAAGTTCTTGAGGGTGACTCCACCAACATACTTCACTCACATTCATTTTGGCAAGAACTTGTGCAATCAACTTCCATATCGTGCACTAGTTCATGGAGTCACAAACCCTCTTGTTGGTAAGTCAAGGGACAAGGTAATCATTGCTTTCATGGACATCATCTATTGTGAACTTCAATCTATGTCCATGGATATCCTTGTTTGTTCCTTGTGGGACTAACCCATGTAGGTATTGAAAGTGCCCGAATCCAAGGGAAAGCTCCCAACTCTTGATGATCTCCATCAACATTGAGCATCCACATCTTCAACATCTACATGAAGTCTTCTACGACAACCCAAGGTTAGTTTGACCCTTTAAAAGGGGTTCTCACATCTAGGGGGAGCTTTACTCTAAAAATTGAGCTAAAGCATCTTCTAATGATGTGAACACATCAATGCTTTATGTAAAAGTGGTAACCCCACTTGTGCTTAAACGATGAGTATGACCTATGATCAAATGTTCTCATTTGGCTCCTAAGTCAGAATACTCATATAAAGATGACCTAGTCATCGACAAATTGTGTGTTAGTAGCTAGAGTTTTGGTTGTGCATGTTTGACACATATTTCATTTGCTATCTTATTGTGTGAGCATGTTGGATGCATGATTTTATCCATTCGAGGACATCCATTTGTTGTTTTGGTTGTTTTGATTTTTCTGACCAAATGGATGGACAAAAATGCCTAAGTACCTCCCCTAGCTATCTATGCTTTCTTGTCTCAAATTCTATTCATGCTTAAATCACAAACTTTGAACAAGTCATTTTCGGACCCTCCGGGTGAGGAGCACTCGGAGCCACCGATCCGTCTAGGGCTAATCTCCAAAACCTTCTAAGTGATTTCGGTCAGACCAACTCACTCAAACTCAGTCGAACCGAAAGCATTTAGACTGATCTAGGTTTCGTCTCGGTGAAACCGAGTTGTGATTTTTGGCGTGACCGAAGTGCATAACTGCCTAGCAGTTATCCATCTCGGTGCCACCGAGTTTTACAACTCGGTCCCACCGACAGCAAAGGGGTATATATACCAAGGGCCACGTGCGTTGATTCCTCCTTCAAACGTTTTCGCCCCACACCCCCTGCTGCCGTCGCCTTGATCTCCGGATCATCGCCGTCGTCGCCTGTGCGCCCTCGCCGCAGGTCTCCATCGCCGTCAACGGACATCTCCTCCGCGCCGTTGCCGCCGTAGAGAAACTCCACCAAGTTAGGGTGAGTTTTGATCCCACTCGTGCTCCCATCTCCGATTCAATGCACGTTTGGTTTGCCCAATATCTTGCCACGATTGAAATCTTCCTTTACACCAGATTGGTTCGTTTGAACTAGATTCGAGTAAAATTTTTAGGGTTAGGTTTCCACGGAACACATCTCGGTAAAACCGATTTTAGAATTTCGGTGTGACCGATTTGGCCTCTGGCCATTGCACTGCACACTTCGGTCCAACCGAGTTGTGCAAATCGGTGTGACCGAAATGTAGTTTTTGTGAAACCCTAGTGTTATCGGCAGGACCGAAACCCACTTCGGTCAAACCGAAAGTGGTGTGTAAAGCTTCTGTTTAACACTTCGGATTCACCGAAACTGAAACTCGGTCTGACCGAAATGTCTTCTGTGAAAACTTAAAACTAAAATTTGAACTCATTTTTTTGAAAAAACTTCTGCAGTTTGTGATAACTCTTCTTCTCTGCCTATACCTTATCTATTCACAGGTTGTCAGCCATGTCAGATGCCAGTGACAGTCAGAACAGGTCAGATTCACCCATTGCAGACATTCCTGAGGCAGACACTAGTCCTGAGACTAGTAGCCCATTTGATGATGGTGAGAGGAGTACACCTAGTGGCATGCCTCCTGCAGCCACCAGAGCTAGAAAGGAGAAGAATTCCGATGATGAGGATTCTGATTTCATTGTTGAGGAAGAGGTGACCTCCAAGCCTAAGAGGAAGGTTGTTGCCAAAGAGCAACAAGGTCAGCTGTCTAAGAAGGGCACCAGCAAAGTCAAGCAATCAACTGTTGCCAAGAAGCTGAATTTGGGAGAGCCAGCTCCAAGCAAAGTGAAGAAAACCTCCAAGAGAAAGAGGGTAGTGTATAGTGATTCTCATGCAGATGCAGCAGTCGAGGATGAAGATGAAGAAGCACCCCAGCCTGCTCCTCAGAAGCAGAAGATCATGGGTGATGCCATTAAGGCCGGAGCCACTTCAAAGCCCAAGAAATCTGCTCAAGCTAAGGCAGCTCCAGCAAAGCCTACTGCCAAGCCCAAGAGGACTACCAGAAACATTCCAGCGTCTGAAAAGAACAAGGATGATGTGCCACCAGCTGAGTCTGATGAGGAAGGACAAGTGTTGCTGAAACTCCGTCCAAAACTGCCACTTCACAATGATGCTCATCCTCAAGCTGAGGATATGAAGGCAAGGAAAGATAGAGGTCTCAGGCTATGGAGACAAGCTGACCCATATGCCGTGAGGAGAAGAACTGCTGTAGATCCCAGATTTCACACCAGAGAGCAGCAGGACTTCTATGAGACCGTGCTAATGGACAAGAAGCCCATAGTCGCAGACACCAGATATGTTGACTGGGAATACATTGACAGCAAAGAGCACAGAGATTTCTTTCCACATGTGCATGAAAGCTTCACTGCATGTGGAGTTGCAGAGTTTGTAGGTCAGAAATTGACCAGTTGGAATGATGAGATGATAATGCAATTCTATGCCACAGCTCACTTCTATCCTGATGGAAAGATCACATGGATGACTGAAGGTCAAAGGTTTTCTTCTTCTGTTGAAGAATGGGCAGAAATTCTGAATGCTCCAGTGCAACGAGAAGATGATATTCATGTCTATGGGATTCCAAAGAAGAATCATGAATCCATGAAGAACATGTACAAAGAGATTCCAGCAGAGGAGTTGGAAATTTGGAAGCTCGGCTCAGTCTACCATCTCCAGGCAGGCTTACCTACCACCAATACTATTTTGAGGCATACCTTGATGCCCAAGTCTGGAGATCATCGCATGATCAGAGGATATTCTATCAACATGCTGCACATACTTGATGAGAAGGCACCTTTCAAGGTGATGGACTTAATGGTAGAGACCATTAAGAGGACTGCAGCTGACCAGAAAAGGTCATGTGGATTTGCCCCACAGATTCAGATGCTTATCAATGCCAAGTTTGGCACGGGCAAATTCTTGTTGGATAGAAAACATTTACCCCTGCAGCCAGAGCATGAAGACAATGTTGTTGTGATGGATGAGGAGGATCCGACATCTGTTGAAGGTCAAGCCAAGATCGAAGCTGTTAAGAAAGCCAAAGCTGACAAAGAAGCAGCAGCAGTAGCAGCTAAACCAAAGAGTTTCGGAGAGCAGATTCTTGAAGCTACCCAAAGGATTGAACAACGCCTAGCCAGCATTGAACAGTCTCAGGAGAGCTTAGAGAGGATTGTTGACGAGAAGATCCACGCTCTGGACGTGAAGCTGACTGAAATTCAAGTGACCGTCAACAAGCTTGAGGCAGACATGGAGGAAGCAAAGCAGGACAAGGCAGAGCTTATGCAGGATGACTTAGTCCAGGATTCTCATCGATAGACTGCTCCGGTTCCCAAAGGATCCCGATCAGCTGCTATTCCAGTGACTGACACCAGGACTACAACTTCAGCACCTCCCACAGCTCCAGCAGTTACTCCAGCTACAGCTCCAGTGTCCACTGCTCCAGCACAGACATCAGCTGAAGTCTTCGCCGATGCCGTCATATCTACTCCGACATCAACCCAGACGGGAGCCGCCAGCAGAGCCCACAGTGACGTTTAGCTCTATGCTTTTTTGAAATTTTTGGTAACTTGTTGCCAAAGCGGGAGAAATTGTATAGATCATAGGGTTTCGAGAGAGAGAGTGCTCTTTCGTTCTTTTGCGGTTTCTTTGAGATACTTTTGGTTTTCGAGACTTTCCGTGTGCTTGATACTCCGTTTGATGCTACCTTAATGAGTGCTTGGTCGTACTATGCTTTAATGTGTGCTTAATGCTTATCATATGCTATTCCTATCTTGTATGACTATTTACTCATGTCTTGGTGATTGGGTGCATGCTGTTCATTCTTATCATTTTGTGCGCTCCACCAAGATGTATGTGACATGGAAGAGTGACCCATGATCCTAATCGATTGTGCATTTGCATTCAAACGCAAATCTTAAATAATGCACAAATTTAGGGGGAGCTCGTGCTTATCACATACTTCTCAAAGCGACGATATTATTCATTGATTATATCTCTTGTCGAAGATTTGATCTATATGTTGTCATCAATTACCAAAAAGGGGGAGATTGAAAGTGCAACTAATCCCCGGGTGGTTTTGGCAATTAATAACAACATATATATCATTGAACTAATAGTTACTTGAGAATCATTTCAGAGAAGTTCAGTGATATGGGTATGGCAAGGACTGAAGAAGTGGACCCCTCAAAATGCTAAGGCAAGCATTGGCAAAAGCTCAAGACTCCATTTTTGGTTTAGTGATCCAAGATCACATTGAGTCCATAGGAAAAGCCAATACTATTAAAAGGGGATGAGGTCATGTTGATGATCTGGTTGCTCAAGTGCTTAGTGATATATCTCCTTAAACTATCAGCAACTTTCACTGCAATATACACTCATAAGTAATCTCGGTCCCACCGATATTCCAAACTCAGTCACACCGAGATGAACCACTTCAGCCATAAGCCAAACCCTAGCAAAATCGGACTTTCCGATTCTGATATCGGTTTCACCGAAACATGGGCTGCCAAGCTTCTGTAACCTTCTGTCATCAAATCGGTGTCACCGAGATGATAAAGTCGGTCCCACCGAAACTGGCATGCTCTTGTCTTCGCTCGAATCGGACTAACCGAGATGGTATTTTCGGTCCCACTGAAAACCCCAACGTTCACATTATTTGAACTTTCGGTCTCACCGAGTTGTCCACTTCGGTCCCACCGAGATTGCTCAAATATGTGTGTAACGGTTGGATTTTGTGTGGAGGCTATTTATACCCCTCCACCCCCTCTTCATTCGTGGAGAGAGCCATCAGAAAGAACTACCACTCCTACTTTACATTTCTGAGAAGAGAACTACCTACCCTTGTGTTGAGATCAAGTTGCTCCACTCCCACCATATGAAACTTGATCTCTAACCTTCCCAAGTTGCTTTCCACTCAATCCTTTCTTCCACCACAGCCAAATCAGTGAGGAGAGTTGAGTGTTGGGGAGATTATCATTTGAAGCACAAGAGCAAGGAGTTCATCATCATCTACAACATCTATTACCTTTTGGAGGGTGGTGCCTCCTAGATTGGTTAGGTGTCGCTTGGGAGCCTCCGTCATCGAGATGTGGAGTTGAACCAAGAAGTTTGTAAGGGCAAGGAGATCGCCTACTTCGTGAAGATCTACCCCGAGTAAGGCTAGCCCTCCGTGGGCGTAGGCCATGATGGAATAGACAAGGTTGCTTCTTCGTGGACCCTTCGTGGGTGGAGCCCTCCGTGGACTCGCGCAGCCGTTACCCTCCGTGGGTTGAAGTCTCCATCAACGTGGATGTACGATAGCACCACCTATCGGAACCACGGGAAAAATCATTGCGTCTCCAAATTGCGTTTGATCTTCTCCACCTCTCTTTACTACATGTGCAATTTACTTTCCGCTGCCTATACTCTAGAATTGCATGTGTAGGGTGATGCTTGACTTGATCATAATTGTGAATCTGCCAAAAATTGTTCTTTGTCACAAGGCAGAATTTTTATATTTACAAGTAGTCTAATCACCCCCCCCTCTAGACATACTTTCGATCCTACAATTCATTTGCACTAGATTTCATAGGAAACATCCCATCCACTCAAACCTCTTAGAAAGAATTCTGTGTTTTTTCTATGCACAATTAAACACTCGTACCATCCTGTAGGATTCAAGACGACATTCCACTCTAATCCCATGTTCTTCCTATTCCCGCGTTTAGGAAATCCTACGAATCAAAGAGGCCCTAGGTTTTTTATAAAAAATAATTGATTTTGAATGATATGAACTATAAGAATTAAACGAAGGTCTACATCAGGCATATATGACTCAGAGCTTACATGCTACTGTGTGGTATTTATTCGTAATTTGGTTGCAAAATCTGACGCTTGCAATGCACGTGTACCTTCTAGTTCTTCGAGTATGTGCAAAATACAATGGCACGCTACACAGTGTCTCTCTTACAGTTCATGAAGCCACGTGGCACATGTGGAGGCATTGTCGCAACATCCTTGTGTGGATTTATCAAAGTGACGTGCTACTGGTTCCAGAAGAATGTACTCGTCCTCCCTGAGCCGCACTAGTGGTACATGCACGAAGCAAAGATGTGCACGCACGCCACGCACTCACTCATTCCCTCACACGCACACGCGGGTACACGCGCGGACGCAATTTTGTACCAAGATCTACCCCATGTGATAATTTGACGCGTGTAAAGTCCTTCACCTCATTGATGGTCAATTAATACAACGCATGCAAATTGAGTGGACATGAGGGCGGAAGAAAGACATTACCACTCTACTGCGCGCATGCGAGTAGTTAAATCATGGGTTGCTAGTAGTACTTCCATTGGTCTCCTTCTTATTTTGTGCCAATTATGATAGTAACATAATATTTACGCATCTGAGCAGTGTAGTCTACTTGAAATTTATGTTCCACTAAACTCATCGGGAGCCGTTTCGGGCCTCGAAACCAAAAACCATCAATTAATCTTGTTCCTATCACATTCGAAAGTACTAGTGCTACAATTAATTACAAGCCTGCTCACACCTACCAGTACGTACCAAACGTGAACATGTTCCATGCAGGTTTTAGTACTAGTGCTAGTACTTAGGTTATAAAAAGAGGAACTACGTAACCAAAAATTACTCTACCTTCCTCCTCATAAGTCCTTCTTCGCCCGTCTTTGCCATGGCTGGTGTGCATAGCTCTAGGTCGAGAACTACTCGTAACAAGCAAGCGGCAACCATGGCTACGGAAAAAAAAGAGGGCTCGCCGCCACGCAGGAGTCTTTCTCCCTCGACGGCATGCCTGATCAGCTCAATAAGCACATCAATAAGCAGAAGGAGTTCATCCACGGATTGGTGGAGCTGCTGAAGGAGAGCCTCGACGACATGCACGCTGAGCTCAATGAGCAGGGGGAGTTGACCACCAGCTTGGTGATGCTGCTGAAGAAGAGCATTGCCTCGGAGAAGAAGGTGACCGGCGAAATCCTGCAACTTCAGGAGGACAAGGCAAAGCTCTGCCATGAGCTCGACCTGCTGAAGGAGGAGAACGTCGGCTGGAAGAAGCTGCATGAGAATAGTAGTTCCTCGATGAAGATGTTGCAGGCCCTCGTCATGGAACAGAAGGATGAGTTGGCGAAGCTACGCATCGAGCACCCGGCTACTGTCAAGGTACGTAATAGGGCCGTGGAACAGATGATGAAGGCTCCATGATGGACACAATGATGAAGATGGCAGAGGAGACGCGCAAGGAGATGGAGGTCGTGGAGGCGATGAAGAAGCAGTTACGACTCCGCGGCCAGCAACCCTTCATGTAGTGAGAGCAGCGCCCCAGACTTGTGTGTGCGTCTTCCTTCTTTTTTTTGGGCTGATAATCCTCCTTCTTCTTTTGCTCCTGTGTTTCTTATTTTTCTTCGGGTGTTTCGCCGCACGTATCACCTTCTCTGGGAGGCATGAATTGAACAATGCTAAAATGAGATGACTACCAAATTAGATCATTCTTTATCGCCAATAGAACAATGCATCTTGCTAGTAATATATAGTAAGAGTATATAGTAGAGGATATGGCATTGGGCTGCCGTGTTTCGTGCTCCTCCGTCGTACTCCACTGGAAAACTTGAGTATACCGCATGGTTCTTTGCTCCTCCTCAAGTCGTCGGCATATTTATACGAGCAGTCAAATCACAAGGCCCCACCTTCCAGCAGTAATGAGCCGTCAAATCACAAAGGCCCCACAGCTCTCGTGAAAAGGACCAAGCTAGACTGCCCCACCCTCTAGCCTTTTAATAAATTTTGAGCGCGTCTCATCACATTCCAAATTACTACTACTACCACGCTATATTTAATTGCAAACCTGTTCGCACCGATCGCAACCTAAATGGTTTCCCACTTAGGAGTATATTAGTAGTACTCGGTTATAAGATGACTGCACATTTCTCCTCAACTCCTCATCCACAAAAAACAATCAAGTCAATCAAGCCATAGCCAGCGTGAGTTCTAGGTCGAGAGATTTCCACCAGGGAGAGGTGAGCATGGAAGAGGAAGCATGAGAGATGTCCCGCCTCGCCGCGAAAGCAGCCGACATGTCCAGTCGCGTAGCAGTAGCAGCACAGAGGTCCCGCCGCGCCGCCGAAGCAGCACGGAGGTCCCGCCGCACCGTTGATGTAGCAGACTGGTCCGGCCACGCCGCGGAAGCAGCAGAGATGTCCCGCTGCGCCGCTAAAGCAGCAGGGACGTCCCGCCGCGCCGCAGCGGCCTGGGAAAATTCCTCGTGGGCAGGCGAGGACTCTTACAGGCGCATGCATGCGATAGTCCATAGCCAGATGGATCAGATCTCTGGCTGGGCGAGGATGTAGGACGAGGCTACCGGCATCATCCGGCAACTGGGGGAGAGCAATGCGAAGCTCCAGGGCGAGCGCGACCTGCTGAGGGCGAAGATCGCCGGAAGGGCGAAGCAGGAGGAGGAGACCACTGCCGTGTTGCAGAGGACGGGCGTCATCATCAAGAAACTTATGGACGAGAATGCCATGCTCCGCATCGAGCGCAACAGGCTGGTGGAGGAATCCATGGATGATGCCAAGCAGCGTATTAAGGACATGAAACTAATGAAAGAGATCATCGCCCGCCGCGAAAACTAGTCTCCGCGACCTGGAGCGCATAAAAAAAAGTAGAGATTAGCTAGCCAGATCATTGTATGCGTCTTCCTTCTTCTTTTGCCCTTGTGTATTTCGGGCGTATCCGCATGTGGCTTTTCTAATTATCTTCCTAATTATGTAAGACAATTATTATCCACTCTCGTCGTCCTTATATATATTCACCAGTCTTGCTATAAGTCGTCGTAGATGCTATATAGGTCCGTCGGATCTTAGATCAAGATCCGTGCAAAATTTTCTTTTCATATTTTCCTTTTTCTCTCTTAAATCTCAGTCGAGTGAGACATTGCCACGCCATTAAACAGAGGCTCGGGCGCCATTAATGGAGACCTTGGGAGAGAGGTGGACGGCAGATGGAGGTCAAAGGGCTCTCCTCCCGATAAGCACGCACAGGGGTCTGATCGAACGCCTCCCGTACTCAAATAGCTAGCCTGCATGATGCCTCCTAGCTAATAAAAAAAGGGTACGCGTGGTGGCACATTAATGGTAAATAGAACGCCCACGGTTTCAATAATACTTGTGTTTCCGATTGTAACGTGACAACACTTGTTCCAAAATGACTTTGTTGATTGTTAATGTGTGCGCCTTCACAAATCGGACAGCAAAATTACCACAACATGTTGGTGCCATGTCATGGCACCAAGCCAAGTTTCATGATTTTCATGCGTGTTTCGGATTTACTAGAATTAAAAAACCAAGTTTCTCAATGTTTCCAGCCGAGCCATGACGCCCAGATGTTTGAATTTCATTCCCATTTCTGGCATGGGACCTAGAAATTTACCCGAGGACACACATGTGATTTTTCAACCAGCTTTTGTGCACTGGAGCATGTGCTTGTATTTAAAATTTGAATTATGCACACAAAGGTGACACGTTCCCTCTCAGAACCACGAGCCTTCTTGAGAGAAGCTCCGGATTGCGAGAAACTTATACCAAAACTTGTTCCTACTCTGTAATTTTTTTACCACAGCATGGTAGTACCATGACATGACACCATGCCAAGTTTCATGATTTTCAGGCGTGTTTTGGATTTACACGAATTTTAAAACCAAGCTTCTCAATGTTCTCGGTCGAACCACGATGCCCAGATGTTTGAATTTCATTCCCATTTCTTGCATGGGACCTAGAAATTCACCTGAGGACACACATGTGATTTTTCAGTCAACTTTGGTGCACGGGAGCATGTGCTTGTAGTTGAAATTTGAATTATGCACATTAAATGACCAGAAACTTAATTAATGTATAAAAAAGGCAAAACGAATCCGGAATAATTCCAAAATTTAACAGGTCATTCATATAGTTCTATGTTGCCTCTGTAAAGAAAATCTGGCGGGAGGCAGCGTATATTGTTTCGCACACAAAGGTATAAAGAAATAAAGAAATAAAGAAATTAGCCCTACTTAATTCTTGGATTCTTATTATTTATGCCACTAGTTGTGTATCACTACTCAGTTTTGCCATTAGAAGTTACAACTACTCAAAAAATGCCATCGATCCATGAGATGCGTGCTCAAAAATGCAATTAGATATCTAAAAAATGCCATCGTTAAGTTAGCTGTTTGCTCAGAAATGCCATTACACATTGTTATTATCACGTCAAACCCGTTGACCATGTTACATGACAAAAATAAGCAGATTGTCACAATGATAAGTTAATGGTGTCCAGCACAACACACCCCTCAAATAAAACTAAGCACCCTGGAATTCTTTGACAAAACTAAGAACCCTAAAATTCTTTGACAACTAAACTGGTCTATTCTCATAACATTTTGAGAATAATATTCCCATAACACTTCCAAACTACTTTGGTTTATTGCATTGGAAAGCTATGTGCACTGGACAGATACTGCAACAGAACCTCATGTTTGAAAAAATGTACGTGTTGTTTTTTCGGTACCTTTTTTGCTCTAGTTTTTTAACCGTTTATCGGAATTATGCGTGTAATATACCGTTGAAAAGCTATGGAGTAGACGCAACTTCGTCATGTTGAACACTTTTCAAAATTCATCATAGTTTAAGAGCAGTTTCGAAAATCGTGCGGCTCACAACGAATGGCAGCGAGCGTTTTTTTGCGTTTTTTTCTAAACCGCTCGTCGGAATGAAACGTATGATACACCGTTGGAAAGGTATCGTCGGCGCGCATCTTTTCATATCTATTATTTTTTCTAATTCGCTACTGCTTAAGAGTAGTTTTGAATTTACTAAATCGCGGAATTCTGTTTTTCGAATTTTTTCAAATTTTCGGTACTCTTTTCACTCCAGTTTTCTAACCGTTTGTCGAAACAAGACGTGTAATATACCGTTGAAAAGTTACGAACGAGGCGCAACTTTCATATGTTGAAATATTTTTGAGATTCCTTACGGTTTTTAGTTAAATTTGAAAATCGTGCAGCTGACTACGAAGGGCGGTGGCCGTATTTCGTGAAATTTTTACAAAACGTTGGTCGAAATGATCCAAATGATACATCGTTGGAAAGATATCGTCGAGACGCTACTTTTTCATGTAGAACACCCCCTCTAATTCATTACGGTTTAAGAGCATTTTTGAAATTACAAAAACGTAGAAACTCTGTTTTTCCCGACACCCAAATCGACGCGTTTTTTTGCGCTTCCGAATTGCATGTTACTGCAACACAAAGACCAGTGAACTGCATGGTTGAAAAAATTGTACGTGTTGTTTTTTCGGTACCTTTTTTGCTCTAGTTTTTTAACGGTTTATAGAAATTATGCGTGTAATATACAGTTGAAAAGCTATGGAGTAGACGCAACTTCGCCATGTTGAACACTTTCCGAGATTCCGCACGGTTTAAGAGCAGTTTTGAAAACGGTGAACTGCATGTTTGAAAAAACTGTACGTGTTGTTTTTTCGGTACCTTTTTTGCTCTAGTTTTTTAACCGTTTATCGGAATTATGCGTGTAATATACCGTTGAAAAGCTATGGAGTAGACGCAACTTCGCCATGTTGAACACTTTTTGAGATTCCGCACGGTTTAAGAGCTGTTTTGAAAACGGTGAACTGCATGTTTGAAAAAACTGTACATGTTGTTTTTTCGATACCTTTTTTGCTCTAGTTTTTTAAAGGTTTATCGGAATTATGCATGTAATATACCGTTGAAAAGCTATTGAGTAGACGCAACTTCGCCATGTTGAACACTTCTCGAGATTCCGCACGGTTTAAGAGCAGTTTTGAAAACGGTGAACTGCATGTTTGAAAAAACTGTACGTGTTGTTTTTTCGATACCTTTTTTGCTCTAGTTTTTTAACCGTTTATCGGAATTATGCGTGTAATATACCGTTGAAAAGCTATGGAGTAGACGCAACTTTGCCATGTTGAACACTTTTCGAGAATCCGCACGGTTTAAGAGCAGTTTTGAAAACGGTGAACTGCATGTTTGAAAAAACTGTACGTGTTGTTTTTTCGGTACCTTTTTTTGCTGTAGTTTTTTAACCGTTTATCGGAATTATGCGTGTAATATACCGTTGGAAAGCTATGGAGTAGACGCAACTTTGCCATGTTGAACACTTTTTGAGATACCGCACGGTTTAAGAGCTGTTTTGAAAACGGTGCGACCGACGAATAATGGCACCGAGCGTTTTTTTGCGCTTCCGAACTACACAAGAAAACCACACTGCATCAGGGTAGGAGCCGGCGCGACGGTGCTGGGGGAAGGAGGCGGGGCGGCAGCGCGGGGGTAGGAGGCGGGGCAGTGGTTGCTGTCCTCGGGGCGCTCCGCGCTAGAAACCTATTTAAGTGGGGTGTTATGAGAATAAGGTTTTTGTTATGAGAATAAGGTCTTAAGGGGTGTTATGAGAATAGACCCACCCTATGTATATATATATATATATATATATATATATATATATATATATATATATATATATATATATATATATATATTGTACGTATATAATGTTAAGAAACGAGTGGTAGTACTATACCAACTAAAAGATGAAATGTACGAAATATAACGAGAAGAAACATAACATAGTTCTGCTGGGGGCTCAGCACAACACACCCCTCAAATAAAACTAAGCACACCAAAAATTAAACTAAGCAAATAATCCGGTAGACACTGCATTAGAACCACCATGAGAAACAACACTGCCACCTTACTCGGAGTCCTGGTCCACATCCTCGACTTCGTCCTTGTCCCTCTTCCTCTTGGGCGATACTTCTTTGCTTGAACCGCACACTTGGCTCTTGCTCTTCATCCAACCCTTGTAGATATTGAAACAAAGGTAGCCATCCATTGCAGCGTAGTGGATGTGGTCTATATCTAGTACAGTCCACTGCCATGCACGATGAAACGTGTGCAGAGGTTTCTTCACTTCGCCGTACATAGGATGAACCATGGCTCCTGCCAGGGTCAGCATTGAAGGCTGAGAGGAGGACACCAGGCGCTCCTTCTGGAGATCGAAGTGCTGGCCTACAACGAGGCCAATCCGACCCAGGATTTCCTTCTCGTTCCTAAAGTCTACAGTAACGAATTTGACTCGGCCGTCCTTGAGGAAGTTCTTAAATTCCTCGCAGTCAACATCGGCATGGAATATGTGGTAGACCAAGCATAAGTGATGCACGCAAACCTGGATCACGACGGGCTGCTTCTTCTCTGCCTCCTTTAGTTTCTTCTCGCTTCCCAGGACTATGGTGTACTCAACATCTAGCCCATCGACCCACTCATCATTTGAGTTTTCGAACATGTGTTTGACGCGAGCAAGGCATTCTTTCACCATTGCGGAAGAACGGGTGTAGATGACGTCGAACTCATCGTCGGTGATGGTTCTAACCTAGTACTCACCGCTGATCATGGAGATTTGGGAAGCCATGGATTTGGGAGGAGGGTTAGGATTAGTGGAACTGCCGTAATGTGAAAGGACGGGACGACTAGGAGCGGTTTATGTCGAGTTGGGGGGAGGCGCGTGCGAATGGCAGGGTAGTGGCTTTCCTGGTGGATAAATGGATTCATGCACAGTACTATGGGGGCCCAATTAGATGTCATGTCTACTCGACGCCCAATTAAATGGCTTTCGATGTCATGTCAAGCGTCGGGAAAATTATAGGTGATACTAAGCTTTCCATTCTCCCATGATACGGGCTTCTGAGAGCCCTTGGATCTAAGATCGAACGGTTGCATGGCGTGATTCTAGACCTATGGGTGAATATCCTATCCTGGAGGGTTATTATGCAAATTTTCAGCAACTTAGCATGCGACCGTTCGATCTCAGATCCAAGGGCTGCCATCAGCCTGTATCATGGTCGCGCCTACCACGACCGTCGCCTCCCTCGCGCGGCCGCACCCTTGGAGATTTAACACGGTGCGTTAGGCACCTGTATGGAGGTGGTCAGGAATCCGGCTAGGCTATTAAAATGATACTGGAAAGTCAAATCACCGGGCCCCACCTGTCCAGCAGTAACTCACTGTCAAATCACACAACCCTACGTTTGCAGCAGACTACTCCCTCATCTTCTCGCGTCTCTGTCGAACCGAATAGGCGGAACTGCCCCGCCTACCGCGCGGGAAAAGCCCCGCCCTCGACTTTTAAATAGTACAGTATACCAATTTTGTATCCATGGATTGCGCCATGGAGCAAAGCCTCAAGAAAACGGCGGTACACATGTACGGAGTATACAACACGTCCGTCATGTTCGCGTCGCACCCCAGACGGTCGGTCGGTCTGGCACGCCGCTCTCCGAATGGAAGGAGCGTCATATTGTGTTTGCACACACATGTGGCACCGCAATTGAGAACGGACCATAGGCACACTCCCCTGCCCCGCAAGTCGGGTGAGTTAATAGAAGTACATACGTTGGTACCTGGACGATCCCTGCAAGACATGGAAGATCAGTTGGGACCCACATGTGGCACCGCAATTGGACCGACGTGTCAATAAAGGCAGAGGCAAAACATTTGGAGATATTTTCTCTGCACTTAAAAAATGTAGCTTCATAGGAGTATAAAAGTGCAGACAATGTGATTCTCAGAGAAGAAACTACAAGTTTCAGTTTCAGATAAGAAACTCCAAGTTCAGTTTCAGCTAAGAAACTGCAACTTTCAGAGGCAAAGCATTTATATTAACACGGCCTTTTCAAACAGTGTTAACATCATGCTGGAAGTTTTATTCATGGTCAAAACTGGAACTACCAGCCAGTTAACATCATGCTGATCAACATTCATGCATAGCACATCTTCATATGATGCACAGTCAAAAAGATATGCTATTTTCAAAATGCCCACACAATGTCGAGTGTGCAAAAAACAGAGAAAACGAGGGACGAAGTTTTGGCAAGTGTAGGACGTGGTGTGCGTAGATGACAATTGGGATCCACATGTCAATAAAGGCAGAGGCAAAAAATTGGAGATATTTTCTCTACACAGGTGGAATCGAACCCGGGCGGAACAACTGTCGAGTAGTGTCACTCGGCCACTGGGCTAATTCAGTTGTTTTGTTACGAATAAGGCACTTCATCAGGTGGTCGGATCTCGCTACGCCGCTGTCTGCCGTTGTGAACATGCTGAACAAACGAGAGGAATCTGGAGAGGATGTGCATGGAGGCGGACAGTCGGGACCCACCAGGTCTATGGCCGTACGCAAGCAAGTACCTCATCGGAAAAAATACTTCCTCCTAATGCTGTACTGACATTGGGGCCCATGGGTTTGTCAACATAGTTACATTTTTTTAGGTGCTTCAACGTAGTTACTATAGGAGATAAATTCACAACGAAGCCGGGGAGCTGGCAAGTATCATTTATTATCACTGGGGCAGCAAGTATCAGTTGGGTTTTGGGCTGCCCCATCTAGGCTTTCTTTTTTAACATGCACAACCCACGACCTCGGATGGGAGGTCCATAGGCCTGTTTGTATTTTCTTGAGGGCCGTCATGTATCGACCGGCCTATGGACCTCCCATCCGAGGTTTTATTTTTCCTGAAACATCGGCAGCCCAATTTTTGTATTTTTTTGAAGAAAACGTAGAGGTCTGTTCTATTTTTATATATAAGAATAGGAACGCGTGGTCCAACTTATGTTTCCCTTCTAACTATATTATATATATTTAAATTATTTTGTATGTTATTATATATTATTATTATTGTCATCATATATTTAACACATACTTACATATGTAAGAAAACAATATCCCAAATATTGTTAACTTATAAAAATAATTTCTTAACAATATCCCAATAGGCCGAAGCCAATGCAAGTCGTTGTCAACTTAGCCAACAAATGATTCTGACATCGTTAGCCGTTGGATTTACATCCAACGACCGGCATCAATCTTCAACCTCTCGTCTTCTTCCTCCAGCGCTGCCGGGACCACCTGCTCACGCCTCCTGCTGCTAGCAGCTCTGCTTAGCACGCTTCGCTATGAAGCGCTACTCCACCGCTGGCCAGGCCATCCCTTCACCCCTCCACACCTCCTGTTCTTCTCCATCGACTGTCGAACCACACCGCACCAGAACCAGTTAACCCTCATACACCTCTCCGTCTGCGACTCCCTGCTAGTTAGGACCTACCACAGTGGGAGGCTGACTTGTGGGCCTACTAAGTTGACGGGGACGGAGTGCTTTGTCAAATTAGTCAATATGAACGATTCTAGCTCCGGTGACCGTATGATGTCCATCCAACGGCCGTAGTGCTTCTTCAACCTCTGGTCTTCTTGCTCCAGCCGCCCAAAGCAGCGCCGGTCGTGTCGCCTGCTCCTGCCTGCAGTGGCCGGCTGTGCTGCCGCGGAGGCCTCACCGCCCCCATACTACTCCCACCACTGGCCAGGCCATCCCTCCACTCATCGACACCGCCTGTTATTTTGCGGCGACGGCAGCCTCACACCGCAGCCGAACCAGTGAACCCTCGTACTCCTCTCCGCGTGGGCATCCACTGCCGCGTCTTCCCCGGCTCCACGTCGTCCCCTTCCTAGCCTCGCCGTCGTCCACCGCCTTGGTGCTCTCGGCGTGGCATGGTCAATGTGGTCAACGACCGACTTCCATCGGAAGAGTACTATACGTGGAGAGGCTGACAGCTGGGTCCATAGCCACAGCCCAGTCTTTTTGTGATTTGCCAAGTAAGTCGCTTTGTCAGGCCTGTTGGGCTGCAAATCTTTCAAGATGAGGAAAGCTTCATTCGGCTGGCCGAGAAAATGGCCTATCAGTAATGAGAAATGGGCTGTACATTTTTAAAACACATCAAACCGACAATTAGTTTCAAATTTCTTTTTTCCATTTCGAGATTTTAAATTGCATTGATTTTTATGCGTGGACAATTTGTTGGATTTTATATTGATATACATTTATTTCTAAAATCAGTTTGAATGTGACTCGAAATTTCGGGATTAAAAACAGTTCGGACCGCACCGAAATATGCAAAATTTCGTATAATTGTTTAACCGTGTCCACAATATGGGCTGTAATGCTAACAAAAAGAATATGGGCTCCAAAAAAAACCTTAAGAATTAGCAAATGGGCTATAAATTATTATAAATAATGGCAGATGGGTTGTATGATGTTTTCCACAGATATGAGGCTTTCCTAAAAAAAGGTTGACGCACAAGCAGTGACTGTTGGATGTCCATCCAACGGCCGTCGTGCTTCTTCAATCTCGGCTCTTCCTGCTCCAGCCGCTCAAACAAGCGCCGGCAGGACTGTCTGCTCCCTCCTCCCCGCGGCCGGTTGTGTGATACGTCCATTTTGCATCATGTTTATTAGTTGATATTTATTGCATTATGGGCTGTTCATACATATTTGTCACAATACTTATGCCTTTTCCCTCTTATCTTGCAAGGTTTGCATGAAGAAGGGGGAATGTCGACAACTGGAATTCTGGCTGGAAAAGGAGCAAACTCTCGAAACCTATTCTGCACAACTCCAAAAGCCCCGAAACTTCACAGAACATTTTTTTCGGAAAATATAAAAAATATCTGGCGGAAGAAACCCACGAAAGGGGCCACTGGCTGGCCTCGAGGGTGGGGGCGTGCCCCGCTTCCCAGGGTGCGCCCCCCTGCCTCGAGGGACCGCCGGTGGGCCCCAGGTGCCCATCTTCTCCTATATGAAGCATTTTGACCTTAAAAAAATCAAGAGGAGGCTTTCGGGACCAGACGCTGCCGTCTCGAGGCGGAACCGAGGCGGAAACCAATCTAGGGCTCCGGCAGAGCTGTTCTGCCGGGGACACTTCCCTCCGGGAGGGGGAAATCGTCACAGCCGTCATCACCAACAACTCTCCCATCTTGGGGAGGGCTATCTTCATCAACATCTTCACCAGCACCATCTCCTCTCAAACCCTAGTTCATCTCTTGTATCCAATCTTTGTACGCAAACCTCATATTGGTACATGTGGGTTGCTAGTAGTGTTGACTACTCCTTGTAGTTGTTGCTAGTTGGTTTATTTGGTGGAAGATCATATGTTCAGATCCATTATGCATATTAATACCCCTCTGATCATGAACAATATTATGTCTTGTGAGTAGTTACTTTTGTTCCTGAGGACATGGGAGAAGTCTTGCTATTAGTAGTCATGTGAATTTGGTCTTCGTTCAATATTTTGATGAGATGTATGTTGTCTCTCCTCTAGTGGTGTCATGTGAACGTCGAATACATGACACTTCACCATTATTTGGGCCTAGAGGAAGGCATTGGGAAGTAATAAGTAGATGAGGGGTTGCTAGAGTGACCGAAGCTTAAACCCTAGTTTATGCGTTGCTTCGTAAGTGGCTGATTTGGATCCATATGTTTCAGGCTATGGTTAGGTTTACCTTAATACTTCTTTTGTAGTTGTGGATGCTTGCATTAGAGGTTAATCATAAGTGGGAGGCTTGTCCAAGTAAGGGCAGGACCCAAGCACCGGTCCACCCACATACCAAATTATCAAAGTACCGAACGCGAATCAGATGATCGTGATGAAAACTAGCTTGACGATAATTCCCATATGTCCTCGGGAGCACTTTACTTTGCATAAGAGTTTGTCCAGGCTTGTCCTTTGCTACAAAAAGGATTGGGCCACCATGCTGCACCTTATTTACTTTTACCTTTTGTCACTTGCTACCAATTATCTTATTACAAAATTATCTGTTACCTATAATTTCAGTGCTTGCAGAAAATACCTTACTGAAAACCGCCTATCATTTCCTTCTGCTCCTCGTTGGGTTCGACACTCTTACTTATCGAAAGGACTACGATAGACCCCCTACACTTGTGGGTCATCACTGTGCTGCCGCGCAGGCCTCATCACCCCATCGTACTCCCATCGCTGGCCTAGCCATCCCTCTACTCACCCACACCTGCTATTATTCTCCGGCGACGGCAGACGAACCAGTGAACCCTCGTATAGTCGTACTCCTCTCCGCATGGGAAACAACTACCATGTCTTCCCTGCCTCCGTGTTGTTCCCTTCGTAGGCCTCGTCATCGTCCACTGCCCTGGTGCTCTCGGCATGGCATGGTCAATGTGGTCAACGACCGACATGCATGTGAAGTGGACTGTACGTGGAGAGGCTGACAGATGGGTCCACGGCCGCAAGCAAGGAAATGCCTCCTTATTACGCACAAAATAATGATTCCTCCACCTGACATCTGGGACCCACCTAAATGGCCTCCGTATTTCATGAAAAAAATGTTACTACCGCTGACAACTTGGACCCACCAGCTATATCTTCGCACGCAAGGAAGTGCCTCCTTATTACGCACAAAAATGAATACTCCTCCTGCTAGCTGGGACCCAGTATAGTGGCAGGCTTACTTGTGGTCCTACTAAGTTGAAGGGGGCGGAGGGCTTTGTCAACTTAGTCAATATGCCTGATTCTAGCTCAAGCGACCGTACGATGTCCATCCAACGGCCGAAGTGCTTCTTCAACCTCTGGTCTTCTTGCTCCAGCCGCCCAAACCAGCGCCGGTCGTGGCTCGTGCTCCTTCCTCTCTTGGCCGGTTGCGATGCGGCGGAGGCCTCACTCCCACCTACTACTCCCACCGTTGGCCAGGCCATCCCTGTACTCACCCACACCCCCTGTTATTCTGCGGCGACGACAGCCTCACACCGCAGTGAACTAGAGAACCCTCATACTCCTCTACGCATGGGCATCCACTGTTGCATCTTCCACGGCTCCGCGTCGTCCCCTTCCTAGGCCTCGCCGTCATCCACCGCCTTGGTGCTCTCGGCGCGGCGTGGTCAACGTGGTCAAGGAACGGCTTCCATCGAACATGGACTATAAGTGGAGAGGCTGACAGCTGGGTCCACGATGGCAGCAATGAAGTTCCTCCTTATTACGCGGAAAATAATGATTCCTCCACCTGACAGCAGGGACCCACCGGACGGGCCACCGTATTTCGCGAAAAAACGTCCCCCCTGACTGCTGGGACTCAGCGAACGGGCCACCGTATTATGCAAAAAAACGTTCCCCCCGCTGTCAGCTCGGACCCACCGGAAGCGCGTCCTTATTACGCACAAAAAAAATCAATACTCCCCTGGTTGGTTGGGACCCACCTTGGTCGGAGGCTGACTTGTGGACCTACTGAGTTGACGGGGATGGAGTGCTTTGTCAACTTAGTCAATATGAACGATTCTAGCTCCAGTGACCGTACGATGTCCATCCAACGACCGTAGTGCTTCTTCAACCTCTGGTCTTGTTGCTCCAGCCGCCCAAAGCAGCGCCGGTCGTGCCGCATGCTCCTGCCTCATGTGCCCGACTGTGCCGCCGCGGAGGCCTCATCGCCCCCTACTATTCCCATCGCTTGCCAGGCCATCCCTCTACTCACCCACACCCCCTGTTATTCTGCGGCGACGGCAGCCTCACACCGCAGCGAACCAGTGAACCCTTGTACTCCTCTACGTGTGGGCATCCACTACCGCGTCTTCCCCGGCTCCGTGTTGTCCCCTTCCCAGGCCTCGCCGTCGTCCACCGCCCAGGTGCTCTCGGCGCGGCGTGGTCAACGTGGTCAAGGAACGGCTTCCATCAGACGTGGACTGTACGTGGAGAGGCTGACAACTGGGTCCACGGCCGCAGCAAGGAAGTGCCTCCTTATTACGCGCAAACTAATTTTTCCTTCACTTGACATTGGGGACCCAACGGACGGGCCACCGTATTTCACAAAAAAATGTTTCCCCCTGACTGCTGGGACCCACCGGCTACATCTTCGCACTCAAGGAAGTGCGTCCGGGCAAAAAAAACAATTCGTCCCCCTGACTGCTGGGACCCACCAGCTACATCTTCGCAGGCAAGGAAGTGATTGTTACGTTTCCAACGTATCTATAATTTTTGATTGTTCCATGCTATTATTTATGAAGTCTTGGATGTTTAATGGGCTTTAACATTCATTTTTATCATTTTTGGGACTAACCTACTAACCCAAAGGCCCAGTCCAGATTGTTGTTTTTTGCCTATTTCAGGGTTTTGCAGAAAAGGAATATCAAACGGAGTCCAAACGGAATGAAACCTCCGCGAGAGATATTTTTGGAGAAAATCACGCCAGAGGTACTTGAGAACCACGTCAGGGGAGCCTCGAGTGGCCCTCGAGGTTGGGGGGCGCGCCCCCCTTCCCAGGGCGCGCCCCCTGCCTCGAGGCCCACTTGAGCGTCCCCCGGTGCCCTCCTTCTTCCTATATAAGTCCAAGTACCCCAGAAACTCCGAAGACAGAGAGAGAAAACCCTAATTCCACCGCCGTAGCTTCTATTCCCGTGGAGATCCCATCTTAGAGCCTGTTCCGGAGCTCCACCAGAGGGGGATCCATCACCGAGGCCTTCATCATCATCATCATCGCCCTCACCATGAGTTGTGAGTAGTTTACCACAGACCTTCGGGTCCATAGCTAGTATCTAGATGACTTCTTATCTCTCTGGATCTCAATACAAAGTTCTCCTCGGTCTTCGAGGAGATCTATTCGATGTAATCTCTTTTTGCGGTGTGTTTGTCGAGATCGGAAGAATTGTGAGTTTATGATCAAGGTTATCTATGAAAGATATTTGGTTCTTCTCTGAACTTTTTATGTGTGCTCATAATATCCTTGCAAGTCTCTTCGAATTATCGGTTTGGTTTGGCCTACTAGATATTTAGTTCTTGCAATGGGAGAAGTGCTTGGCTTTGGGTTCAATCTTGCGGTGTCCTTTCCCAGTGACAGCAGGGGCAGCAAGGCATGTATTCTATTGTTTCCATCGAGGATAAAAATCTGGGGTTTACATCATATTGCTTGAGCCCTCTACATCATTTCATCTTTCTTAAGGCGTTACGCTGTTCTTATGAACTCAATACACTAGATGCATGCTGGATAGCGGTCGATGTGTGGAGTAATAGTAGTAGATGCAGGCAGGAGTCGATCTACTTGTCTCGGACGTGATGCCTATATACAATGATCATGCCTAGATAGTCTCATAATTATTCTCTTTTCTATCAATTGCTCGACAGTAATTTGTTTACCCGTCGTAGAATATCGCTCTCATGAGAGAAGCCACTAGAGAAAACTATGGCCCCCGGGTCTATTCTCAACATATTAATCTATATCTACTTTACTTTTACCGCTTTTATTTTCTGTTCTTATAAATAAAAAATACCAAAAATATAAACTATCATCTCTATCAGATCTCACTCTCGTAAGTGACCGTAAAGGGATTGACAACCCCTTATCGCGTTGGCTGCGAAGTTCTTATTTGTTTGTGCAGGTGCGAGGGACTCGCGTGTGGTCTCTTACTGGATTGATACGTCGGTTCTCATAAACTGAGGGAAATACTTACGCTATTGTGCTGCATCTCCCTTTCCTCTTCGAGGGAATACAACACAAGCTCAAGAGGTAGCAAGAAGAATTTCTGGCGCCGTTGCTGGGGAGGCTTACGCAAAAGTCATATACCAAGTACCTATCACAAACCCTTATCATTCGCATTACATTTTTGCCTCTCGTTTTCCTCTCCCCCACTTCACCCTTGCCGTTTTATTTGCCCTTCTTCCGCCGTGTGTTTATCATTCGCTTGCTTCTTGTTTGCTTGTGTGTGTTGGATTGCTTGCTTGTCACTATAGCTCAGATTAATACCAAGTTGTGTGACTTCTCCAATACCAACAACAATGATTTTATTAGCACTCTGATTGCTCCTATTACCGATGCTGAATCTTGTGAGATCAATGCTGTTTTGTTGAATCTTGTCATGAAAGATCAATTCTCCGGCCTTCCTAGTGAAGATGCCGCTACCCATCTAAACAACTTTGTTGATTTGTGTGATATGCAAAAGAAAAGGGATACGGATAACGATATAGTTAAATTGAAATTATTTCCGTTTTCACTTAGAGATCGTGCTAAAACTTGGTTTTCCTCTTTGCCTAGAAATAGTATTGATTCGTGGAATAAGTGCAAAGATGCTTTTATCTCTAAGTATTTCCCACCTGCTAAGATCATCTCTCTTTGAAACGATATTATGAATTTTAAGCAACTAGATCATGAGCATGTTGCACAAGCTTGGGAGAGAATGAAATTGATGATATGTAATTGCCCTACACATGGTTTGAAACTATGGATGATTATTCAGAACTTTTATGCTGGCTTGAATTTTGCTTCTAGAAATCTTTTAGATTCGGCTGCCGGAGGCACTTTCATGGAAACCACCTTAGGAGAAGCTACCAAACTCCTAGATAATATTATGGTTAATTATTCTCAATTGCACACCGAAGGATCTACTAGTAAAAAAGTGCATGCTATCGAAGAATTTAGTGTTTTGAGTGGAAAGATGGATGAACTTATGAAATTGTTTGCTGCTGAGAGTGCATCTACTGATCCTATTGATATGTCTTCGTCCACTTTGATTCATAATAACAATGAATCTTTGGATGTGAATTTTTTTGGTAGGAATAATTTTGGTAACAATGCTTATAGAGGTAATTTTAATCCTAGGCCTTTCCCTTGTAATTCCTCTAATAATTATGGTAATTCCTACAACAACTCTTATGGAAAGATGCCTTCTGAATTTGAATCTAGTGTTAAAGAGCTTATGATCTCACAAAAGAATTTCAATGCTTTGCTTGAAGAGAAATTGCTTAAGGTTGATGAATTGGCTAGAAGTGTGGATAGAATTACTCTTGATGTTGATTCTTTGAAACTTAGATCTATCCCACCTAAGCATGATATCAACGAGTCTCTCAAAGCCATGAGAATTTCCATTGATGAATGCAAGGAAAGAACCGCTAGAATGTGTGCTAAAAGAGAAGATTATATTAAATCGTGTTCTTCTAATTATCATGAAAATATAGATGAAGATCTGAAAGTTATTGATGTGTCTCCTATTAGATCATTGTTTCCTAGTATTAATCTCTCACACCCTGCATTTTGTAACATGTTATTTGTATCTTTGAAGCATGAAAATTTGGACCAGCAATTTTTTTTAGCATCATTTGGCTTTTATTTGGAATTGAGTTTTCTTCATTTGCTTTTTCATGTGCTCATTAAAGTCAACTATGATCTCTTGTAGATTTCATCTCCATACCCAAAACTTCTGCCCAATGATCATGCCAAGTGTTATATAACAGTATAGTATTTTCTTACAAAATTAATTTGGCCAAAAAGTATTTTATAAATTTAGTTTTCCAAAAACCCCTGAATTGAGATTTGCACTGCAAGTACTTGATTTAGGGTGAGAAAATTATTTCAAAAGGTTTATTTGAGACCTAGTAGTCATAGGACTCCCAGAAACCACAAAGGTATAATTTTAAAAGTTATTTTCCTATTTTATTTAAAAGCTTTTTCTTAAGGCCAGAAATGGTCTTTAATAGGGGAAAATTATTTAACTATTTCAAAAATATTTGCCAAAATTCAGAGAGACTCAGAGGACATATATTGTCCATATATAAGAGTTTCAACACTTGGTCATGTTCAAAATAATGGGCTAAACCCTCTAAAATCCTTTCTGGATATTTCAAGCTTTTGAAATATTTACAAAGGGAACTTTCTCCAAAAATTCCAAGGAAATTCTATCATGTCATATATGACATATTTGTTGATCTTGCCAAGTCCCGTGCCTTGGGAAGCAAGAAAACATCCTCAAACCCCTTCATAACCATTCTGTCCATATTTGAAGTTTGAGCAACTTTACATTGCCAAACTTGTCCAAATGCTCTCAAACTTGGTGCACATGCTAGAATGACCTAATAAGGCATCTAGACCAAATGGCACAAGATTTGGAATAGAGCAACTTGATCAGATCACCTCAAAACCCTTTCTGTTCAAATGCAAATTTGAACAACTTTACATTTCCAACTTTTTATCTGGAGCTTCAAACTTTGTGGGCATGATCAATACCCCAAATAATGATACTACACCAAGTGGTGCATCAAGGGGAGATGATTAGCTTGACTCAATCAAGATGAAACTGTTTCTGTTGATTTCTAGGGTTCACCAAAGTTACATTGGCTAGTTTCTTCAAATGAGCCCAAATTTGGTGAAGCACCCTATTTTCTCATGTCTTTCAACCCTGTTAAGTGCCATGTCAAGTGGAGGTCATTTACTTGACCAAACACTGATCAAACACCTTCTGCAGATTTACTAAAACCTCCAACTTGATCACTTTTACTCCTATCCATGGCTTGTACTTTTTACCACCTGATCATTGAGTTACTAGCTACCTCCAGTAACTTCCCCAGCACCCCAGCTCCATGATTGAGGGGTGAAAGCCCTGTTTTACCTTGCTGGACAGCAGGTTTTCACCATTTCACCAGCATCTCCACTCTCTCTGCATCTCCAGGGCATCCAAGGCCTCAGGCCAATTCTTTACTTCCCCCTGACCTTCTAGACGTTGCTGGACACGTTGGTTTTGACCAGGACGGCGAGAGCGCGGCGATGCCAGCCAAACGCGCGCTCTGGAGCACGCAACAGTGCAGACAAGCACTGTAGCTTCGGCCAATCAACCTCCCCCGACAGCCTCGGGCCTCCCCCTCGCGCCAGTCGAGGCCTCTCGACGTCCGCAACCTCCCCGGCGCTGTCCCCCCTCCTCCTGCGCCCTCCAGTGGTCGTCGTCGCACGCGCGCTGGCCGCCCGTGACGGCCACTCTGCTACTTCACACGCGCGCACGCTCCAGACGCTCCTCCGCTCCTCCTCTCACTTCTACTGGACGTGGAGATCGTCCAGGAACTCCACGGACTCATTCCCTTGGCCTCCCGTGCGCTGTAGCCTCGAGCCGGAGCTCGCCAGCGCACTGGACCTCGGGCCTCCGTCGAACTCCTATATATAGCCCCTCCCGAGCCTCTCCAGCAGCTCCACCAGCCTCACTCCACTCCACTGAGCCCTCCAGCACCTTCAGTTCTCTCCCAAGAGGTCCCAGTACTCGGGATCGACCGGAGCGCCGCCGCGTCGGGCCGCCGGTGATCTCGTGGTACGGGCCTCCCCTACCCTTCCTTTCACCCGATTCGGAACCCTCT
>LR738715.1:561368823-561412151 GCA_902687465.1 Secale cereale
CCCCCCCCGTTTGCAGTCGGAAACAGCCACAGCCACCACCTCCCGACGAGCCTCCGCCGTCCCACCTCGTCGCCGGCGAACCGGACCTCCCCGTGGTGCCGCACCACCACCACAGCAACCGCGACACGACGCTGAGTCCATCCCTGGCCTCCGTTGCCGTCGTCGTGGCCGGAAAACTCGCCGGTGAGCTCGCCGTCGCCGTGGCCGCAAGGTTGGAGATGACAGGCGGGCCCCGCCTGTCATCCCCACACCTCTCTCCCCCTCCTCTCTATCACTGACCCACGGGCCCCGCCCGTCAGGTTTAAAAACCTGACGTGCGCGCGCAGGCTCCCGTGCGGTTGGGCTGGACCGCCTGGGCCGTGCACTGTGGCCTTCTCTGGCCCAGTGCACAGGTCACATTTATCCTTTTTCTTTTCTGTAAATGTTTTAAACATTTCTACAGAAAATAATAATGGTCCAAATTAAATAATTCCAACTCCTAAAATCTTGTAATATTCCAACCTATTTAATGGTACCACTTTCATTCAAATCCATGAAACTTTTCTATTCTGTTCAAATTAAAATTCAAATTTGAGCAGTAATACTCCTGTTCTAAAATCAATAGATTCTATTCTGTAACTCCAAAACCCCAACTAAGATTTTTCCCCACCTTAGAAATTCCTCTAGTATTTTACAAAAATGAGTTGACATTTTTCTGAGCACTTTGATTTTTCTGTTTTGTTTGTATTCTTATTTTTCCGTTATTATTATGCGACGTATAGATCCCGTATTTGACGAAGTTGCTTTGGAAGAAGAAGGAGAAGGATTTGCAGACTTTGAAGACCAAGCCAATCCAGGCAGGCAACCCTTTGACCATGATACACTTGTTCTCGGAACCCGTTTGTTTCCGATGCATTATGATAGGGTTACGATGGTAACCTAGATGAACCACCACATGATGCATGCTTTATTGTTGATCTTGCTATATGCTAGATGACATGCAAAATAGTTGGTCATGATGCTTATATGATGCATGTGTGATTTGAACCCTCATAGTTGAAATCTTTGCATGAACCCATCGGGTGCCCCTAATGCCCGAGGGTGATGTTGTGTTAGGTCATCACTTGAGAAAGAAGTGATGTGCCGGTAATATCATGTGCATGGTGGAATGATGGATTAGATTTATGTGTGACTACCATCCCAACCAAACATGTGCAACCACACTACCCCTTATGGGACGGGGCTTTATTGATTACTTAGGTCGATGCTAGCATGGTGCCCGCATTACTAGTGACGGGAAGACTTGAGGTCTTTCACGGGACGGGGTCGTGCTTGGATAGACGGCCATGACTGTTTTTACAGGGCACCGGACACACCGTTGGTCCCTTCGGGTACGCGTGACATTGAAATTAGGGCAAGTCCCGTGATCTATTGTTTGTACCCGAGGGCCGTGTACCAACGAGTGGACTCTATGTTAGTGTCGTCTAAGGAAAGGTAATGACCGGGTGCTTACCCCGGGTACTTGAGGTACCGCGGTTCGTGGATGACACGGAAGTTCCCCGGATCTTGTGGGTAAAGTGCGCAACCTCTGCAGAGTGTCAAACTATTCGAATAGCCGTGTCCACGGTCATGGACAGTTGGGTGGTGCTACTTAAACTATGTCCAGAATTTTACTTCATCAGTGATAGTATGTGTGTGGTAAGTCAAGGATGGTGACTTGACTCGATGAGTTGAATCATATTCATGTTGATATCGGTAACCTGTCTTCGAGGTTACGCGAGGTTATTGATGCATAAACTTGGTAGTAGAATATTTGTTCTAGCCTTGCTAGATTGATCATTATTATTCAATTGCATTGTTACTTTGAACCACATCATGGGTTGCTTGCGAGTACATTCAAAGTACTCATTGGCTTGCCACTGGTTATTTAATTGGCCAGGCATGGAAGAACAGGATTATGAGGAAGAGTTCTTTGGAGACGAACATGCGAACTAGGACGCTATCCCAGTCAGAATGCCTGTAGGGTTAAGGCAGATGGCATGGGTTCTACTCGTTATCGAAGACTTCCACTATTTGAGTTATTTGCTATTCATCCCGTGAGGCTCTATCTATGTAAGACTTGGCCATAATGGCCATAATTCGTGTAAGACTATTTGTATGGATGTAAGACTCTTGTTATTTCAGCTTCTGTGTGTTCAGTGAGCATTGATCTCTGGGATCACTGTACACGTGCATTCGGTGATCTCGACTTCTAAGTCGGGGTCCCCACAGAGCTGGTATCAGAGCCATCCTGACTGTAGGAAGCCTTAGTTAGCATGGGCGTTAGTTAGATGAGACCCCTTTTCAAAAACCTTCTGAACCTCTCTTCTTTTCTAAACCTGAGATTTCATCAGCTTATTAACCCCTCCTACCCCACCTTTGTAGATGGCCGCTGTACCCGAAGAGCACCTGACCACTGGGTTTCCCTTACTTCTCGAGGATAGCCTCCAGGAGTGTCAGTTCCACCGAGAACCCATCCTCACCTACCTTGAGCATTGGGTGAGCGATACTGGGGTGGAATACCATGTGGAAGTGATCGTGAAGGTAAATGATCCTCCCACAAGTTGGTTCTTCGAGGGACCCCAGATGGCAACACTACCACTCGCTGTCGAGGCTGCTGCACTCGAGGCACTAACCCGTCTCCGCGAGCTTCTTCCGGAGATGGCAGCCAAGATGGCAACTCGCTTCTTACCTTACCGGAAGGAAGGTGAAGAAGAAAGCAGCGCACTAGCCCCTCCAATGAAGGAAGGACTCTCGCTTCGGTTTCAGACCTACTTCAGTCTATGTGCCGACAGCTTGGCACAAGACTTGGCCTCGGAATCAATGAAGCTTCGAGAAGAACTTCACAAGACCAAGGCACTTCTTCGTCGAGCTCAAGAGAAGGCAAATAGGATCAAGAAGGAAGGAGCACCTTCTGGACAATCCGCTATCGCATACCGAGGCAGAAGGCCCTCCGAGGATGTATCTTCCAAGGGTGAAGAACTACCTCGGCGACGCCGGATGACGACAAGGGAATATCGCAAGCTTTTCCCTGCACCACCGACGAAGCACCATCGTATGCAACTCCTCCACTCCCCCACACCCTCAAGAGACAAGGGAGCCAAGACAGATGAAGACAAGGAGGAAGACCCAGAAGAGCCGGAATACGCGACCGAGCATTCCGCCGCTTAGGCATTATTTGCTACTCGGATATGCCAGTTGTAACCTCTACGGTAGGATAGGTCGTGTAACCCCTATGCGCAGTCGAGTCCTTGTATGGTTCATATGAAACCATCTAGTGTGATTTTGTTGTGTCAGGATGTATTTCGTATTCTTCCTTCGGGAAGGTGTAAACGACTACATCACCCATTTGGATTTTTAATGAATGTGTTTTGGCCTTACGGCCCTTGCATGATTTGATTTAGTGTCACACCCACCCCCTTACTAGGCACCCATCTATCTTGCTTTCCCTCTTCAGAGTCATGAGACCTTTTACCGCTCCAACATGATGCCTGTTGTAACTCGTACTGGTACCTCTACCCAGCAGCCCGAAGCCAGAGCATCCTCTCAGCCAGAGGCAGGCCACGACCAAACCAACGACCAAGCTCCACCACCACCTCCTCCAAGCATGGACATGGCTCAGCTTCTCCAAGCTTTCCGAGAGGAACGCCAAGCCAACACTGCAGCCCTTCAGCTGATTGCTCAAGCTGTCACCAACAACCGCCAGCCGGCGGAGAATGGCAATGGACGTTCCACGTTGGCAGAGTTCGAGAAGCATGCACCACCAACCTTCATCGACACTACTGAACCCCTGGATGCAGATGACTGGGTCCGTTCCATTGAGGAGATTCTGGAACTAGTCAGATGCACCGAAGACCGTGAGAAGGTGGCTTATGCAGCCCACTGCCTCGGGGGGACTGCTAGAGCTTGGTGGGATGGATTCAAGGTCATGCATGCTGAACAAGACATCACTTGGGTTAACTTCAAGGCAGAATTCTGCAAGGCCCACATTCCTTCCGGAATCATGGCTATCAAAAAGCGCGAGTTTCGAGCCCTGAAGCAAGGAAGTGGCACTGTCAAGGAGTACATGCAGAAGTTCAGTGTTCTGTCAAGGTATGCCCCTGAGGATGTCAGCACTAATGCTGCCAAAAGGGAGCGCTTCATGGAAGGCCTTAATCAGACTCTGCAATACTCGCTTGTCGTGTGCGACTGCCCGTCTTTCCCTGACCTGGTGAACAAGGCACTTATGCTTGAAGACAAGCGGCGTGCTTTGGAAGACACTCGCAAGCGCAAGTTGGTCAGTAAGGGAAGTTCCAGCAACCAGAAGCCTCGTCCGTGGCAGTCAGCCCCGGCCAAGCCAACCTATCAGCAGCCAAGAGCTCCTGCACCTCGTGCCAATCCTCAGCCTCAGTAGTATGCCAACCCCAGGCCAGCTTTCAACCCCAATACCGGTGGTGGCAACAAGATCAACACTCCAAACCAAGTCACTTGCTTTGGATGTGGTCAGCCCGGACACATCTCAAGGGTCTGCCCCAACAAGAAGCCTGATGCCCCACGCCCCAATGCGCAGAACCAGGGACAAGGCTGTGGAATGCCACCAAGGAACCCCGCTCCTCGCAATCCACCGAACTATGGGAAGGGGTGTGTGAATCACGTCACTGCTGAAGAAGCCTAGGAAGACCCGGACGTCGTGCTGGGTACGTTCCTTGTCAACTCAGCACCTGCAACTGTCTTGTTTGATTCTGTAGCAACGCATTCATTTGTCACTCAAAGATTTGCATTAAAAAGTGGCATGACCCCTACACCCCTGAATAACCCTATGGTGGTACAAACCCCCGGAGCCGAGATGAGAGCCAAGATAGGCCGTAAAGGAGTCGGTATTACCATTAACGGTGTAGACTTCCTAGCAGACCTTATCGTCCTGAGATCGCAAGGCTTGGATGTGATCCTAGGCATGAATTGGCTCAGCAAGCACCAAGGCTTGTTAGACTGTGTCAATCGGACAGTCACTGTGACCAATGACCAAGGAGTCGAAGTCAAGTTTGCCCCCAACTCCTCTTCCGCTCAAGCCGCTAAAGTCAACTGTCTGTCTGAAGTTGGGCTAGATCAAGTACCGGTGCTATGTGAGTATCCTGATGTCTTTCCGGATGAACTACCGGGAATGCCCCCTGACCGTGACATTGAGTTCATCATCGAGCTCGTGCCCGGAGCAGGACCCATCTATAAGAAGCCTTATAGAATGGGGACGGAAGAATTAGCCGAGTTGAAGAAGCAGCTGGAAGAGCAGCTAAGGATGGGATTTATCCGCCCAAGTGCCTCCCCTTGGGGATCTCCTGTTCTGTTTGTGGCAAAGAGGGATGGTACCATCCGCTTATGCATTGACTATCGTTCCCTCAATGAAGTTACAATCAAGAACAAGTATCCACTTCCCAAGATCGAAGATCTGTTTGATCAGCTCAGCGGAGCCAAGGTATTCTCCAAGGTCGACCTCAGATCTGGGTATTACCAGCTGAAGATCAGACCCCAAGATATTCCGAAGACGGCATTCGTAACCAGATATGGCCTGTACGAGTGCACGGTCATGTCTTTTGGGTTAACCAATGCCCCAGCTTACTTCATGTATCTCATGAATAAAGTCTTCATGGAATACTTGGACAAGTTTGTTGTTGTCTTCATTGATGACATTCTTGTGTTCTCGAAGTCGGAGGAAGAGCACGAGCAGCATCTGAGGATGGTCCTAGACAAGCTTCGTGAGCACCAACTGTATGCCAAATTCAGCAAGTGTGAGTTCTGGCTGCATAAAGTTGGATTCTTAGGTCATGTCTTGACCGAGGAAGGATTATCTGTTGATCCTGCAAAAATCGAAGCTGTGACCCAATGGCAATCTCCAACGACCGTCAAGGAAGTTATAAGCTTCCTCGGACTAGCGGGCTATTACCGCAAGTTCGTGGAAGGATTCTCTAGCATTGCATGACCAATGACTCAGCTCCTCAAGAAGGACAAGAAGTTCGAGTGGACGCCAAAATGCGAAGAGAGCTTCCAAGAGCTCAAGAAGAGATTGACCACCGCCCCAGTTCTGGCAACACCTGATATTCACAAGGAGTTCGTGATATATTGTGATGCCTCTCGAACCGGATTGGGAAGCGTTCTGATGCAAGAAGGCCGCGTCATAGCATACCTCTCCAGGCAGCTACGACCCCATGAGGAGAACTATGCTACTCACGATCTTGAGCTAGCGGCAGTAGTTCATGCCTTGAAGACATGGCGGCATTACCTCCTAGGGAAACGGTGTGAGATTTACACAGACCACAAAAGTCTGAAGTACATTTTCACCCAAAAGGAATTGAACATGAGGCAGCGGAAATGGTTGGAACTCATCAAAGACTATGACCTCAGTGTTCAGTATCACCCTGGGAAGGCTAACGTGGTGGCCGATGCCTTAAGCAGGAAGGCTTGCTCTTTGAATGCCGTTATTCAAGAAAGGCAGCCAGCCTTGTTTAAGGAGATCGAACAATTCAGTTTGGAATTGGTCACCCCTGGATTTCTGGATCATTTGGAAGTCAGACCGACCCTGATGGACGACGTCAAGAAGGCACAAGATGGACACTCAAGCATCGAAGGCATCAAGAAGAAGATGAAGCTGGGCAAGGCCCCAGGATTCTCCGAAGACGAGCACGGGATTGTTTGGTACAAAGGTCGCCTCTGCGTACCAAACAACACAGAGCTGAAGACGCTGATTCTGCAAGAAGCCCACGACACTCCGTATTCCATCCACCCCGGAGGAACCAAGATGTACCAAGACTTGAAGGCACGATTCTGGTGGCACGGTATGAAGAGAGAGATTGCAACCTATGTTGCAAGGTGTGATGTGTGCCAAAGGGTCAAGGCTGAATATCAGCGACCTGCTGGATTGCTTCAACCACTCAAGGTTCCTGAGTGGAAGTGGGATAAAGTCGGAATGGACTTCATCACTGGATTACCAAGGTCGAATAGAGGACATGACTCCATCTGGGTCATAGTCGATCATTTGACCAAGGTGGCCCACTTCATTCCTGTCAAGACCACTTAAGATGGCAACCGGCTGGCAGCTCTCTACATCGACCGAATCGTAAGTCTTCACGGCGTTCCCAAGGAGATTGTGTCAGATCGAGGAACCCAGTTCACCTCCAGGTTCTGGAAGAAGTTCCAAGAAGCCTTGGGAACCAAGTTGTCTTTCAGCACAGCTTTCCACCCACAGACCGGAGGACAAACAGAGCGAGTCAATCAGATTCTCGAAGACATGCTCCGAGCCTGTGTCCTGGCATATGGAGCCAAGTGGGAAGACTGTCTCCCTTTTGCCGAGTTCTCCTATAACAACAGTTACCAGTCAAGCCTTCAGATGGCACCTTTTGAGGTGTTGTACAGACGCAGATGTCGCACACCCCTCAACTGGTCAGAGACTGGAGAAGGACTAGTCTTTGGACCGGATAATCTCCGCGCAGCAGAAGAGCAAGTCCAACTAGTCAGAGAGCGATTAAAGGCAGCCAAGTCAAGGCAGAAGAGTTATGCTGACACTCACCGTCGGAACATGAGTTTCCATGTCGGGGACCATGTGTACCTGCGGGTAACTCCTCTGAAGGGAACCAAGCGTTTCCACGTCAAGGGGAAGCTCGCACCAAGGTTCATTGAACCCTTTGAGATCACTGCACGACGAGGAGAAGTGGCTTATCAGTTGGAACTACCACCTAAGCTATCCGATGTGCACAATGTATTCCATGTGTCACAACTCCGGAAATGTCTCCAAGTTCCAGACAAGCCCAATCTCTACAAGGATGTGGATCACCAAGACATTGATCTGCAGCCTGATTTGACCTACCGCGAGAAGCCCATTCGTATTCTGGACGAAGCAGAACGACGTACGCGAAGCCGTACCATAAAGTACTTCAAGGTCCAGTGGAGCAACCACACCGAAGCAGAAGCAACCTGGGAACGAGAAGACTATCTTAGATCCGAGTTTCCCGACCTCTTTTAAGCCCTAGTTTAGGAATCTCGGGGACGAGATTCTTGTAAGGGGGGTAGGTCTGTCACACCCTGCATTTTGTAACATGTTATTTGTATCTTTGAAGCATGAAAATTTGGACCAGCAAATTTTTTTAGCATCATTTGGCTTTTATTTGGCATTGAGTTTTCTTCATTTGCTTTTTCATGTGCTAATTAAAGTCAACTATGATCTCTTGTAGATTTCATCTCCATACCCAAAACTTCTGCCCAATGATCATGCCAAGTGTTATATAACAGTATAGTATTTTCTTACAAAATTAATTTGGCCAAAAAATATTTTATAAATATAGTTTTCCAAAAACCCCTGAATTGAGATTTGCACTGCAAGTACTTGATTTAGGGTGAGAAAATTATTTCAAAAGGTTTATTTGAGACCTAGTAGTCATAGGACTCCCAGAAACCACAAAGGTATAATTTTAAAAGTTATTTTCCTATTTTATTTAAAAGCTTTTTCTTAAGGCCAGAAATGGTCTTTAATAGGGGAAAATTATTTAACTATTTCAAAAATATTTGCCAAAATTCAGAGAGACTCAGAGGACATATATTGTCCATATATAAGAGTTTCAACACTTGGTCATGTTCAAAATAATGGGCTAAACCCTCTAAAATCCTTTCTGGATATTTCAAGCTTTTGAAATATTTACAAAGGGAACTTTCTCCAAAAATTCCAGGGAAATTCTATCATGTCATATATGACATATTTGTTGATCTTGCCAAGTCCCATGCCTTGGGAAGCAAGAAAACATCCTCAAACCCCTTCATAACCATTCTGTCCATATTTGAAGTTTGAGCAACTTTACATTGCCAAACTTGTTCAAATGCTCTCAAACTTGGTGCACATGCTAGAATGACCTAATAAGGCATCTAGACCAAATGGCACAAGATTTGGAATAGAGCAACTTGATCAGATCACCTCAAAACCCTTTCTGTTCAAATGCAAATTTGAACAACTTTACATTACCTACTTTTTATCTGGAGCTTCAAACTTTGTGGGCATGATCAATACCCAAAATAATGATACTACACCAAGTGGTGCATCAAGGGGAGATGATTAGCTTGACTCAATCAAGATGAAACTGTTTCTGTTGATTTCTAGGGTTCACCAAAGTTACATTGGCTAGTTTCTTCAAATAAGCCCAAATTTGGTGAAGCACCCTATTTTCTCATGTCTTTCAACCCTGTTAAGTGCCATGTCAAGTGGAGGTCATTTACTTGACCAAACACTGATCAAACACCTTCTGCAGATTTACTGAAACCTCCAACTTGATCACTTTTACTCCTCTCCATGGCCTGTACTTTTTACCACCTGATCATTGAGTTACTAGCTACCTCCAGTAACTTCCCCGGCACCCCAGCTCCATGATTGAGGGGTGAAAGCCCTGTTTTACCTTGCTGGACAGCAGGTTTTCACCATTTCACCAGCATCTCCACTCTCTCTCTGCATCTCCAGGGCATCCAAGGCCTCAGGCCAATTCTTTACTTCCCCCCTGACCTTCTAGACGTTGCTGGACACGTTGGTTTTGACCAAGACGGCGAGAGCGCGGCGATGCCAGCCAAACGCGCGCTCTGGAGCACGCAACAGTGCAGACAAGCACTGTAGCTTCGGCCAATCAACCTCCCCCGACAGCCTCGGGCCTCCCCCTCGCGCCAGTCGAGGCCTCTCGACGTCCGCAACCTCCCCGGCGCTGTCCCCCCTCCTCCTGCGCCCTCCAGTGGTCGCCGTCGCACGCGCGCTGGCCGCCCGCGACGGCCACTCTGCTGCTTCACACGCGCGCACGCTCCAGACGCTCCTCCGCTCCTCCTCTCACTTCTACTGGACGTGGAGATCGTCCAGGAACTCCACGGACTCATTCCCTTGGCCTCCCGTGCGCTGTAGCCTCGAGTCGGAGCTCGCCGGCGCACTGGACCTCGGGCCTCCGTCGAACTCCTATATATAGCCCCTCCCGAGCCTCTCCAGCAGCACCACCAGCCTCACTCCACTCCACTGAGCCCTCCAGCACCTTCAGTTTGCTCCCAAGAGGTCCTAGTACTCGGGATCGACCGGAGCGCCGCCGCGTCGGGCCGCCGGTGATCTCGTGGTACGGGCCTCCCCTGCCCTTCCTTTCACCCGATTCGGAACCCCCTCGCCTCACTGATCCTTTCCCCCTTGTTTCCCCCTCCGTTTGCAGTCGGAAACAGCCACAGCCACCACCTCCCGACGAGCCTCCGCCGTCCCACCTCGTCGCCGACGAACCGGACCTCCTCGGCGTGCCGCACCACCACCACAGCAACCGCGACACGACGCTGAGTCCATCCCTGGCCTCTGTTATCGTCGCCGTGGCCAGAAAACTCGCCGGTGAGCTCGCCGTCGCCGTGGCCGCAAGGTTGGAGATGACAGGCGGGCCCCGCCTGTCATCCCCACACCTCTCTCCCCCTCCTCTCTGTCACTGACCCACGGGCCCCGCCTGTCAGGTTTAAAAACCTGACGTGCGCGCGCAGGCTCCCGTGCGGTTGGGCTGGACCGCCTGGGCCGTGCACTGTGGCCTTCTCTAGCCCAGTGCACAGGTCACATTTATCTTTTTTCTTTTCTGTAAATGTTTTAAACATTTCTACAGAAAAGAATAATGGTCCAAATTAAATAATTCGAACTCCTAAAATCTTGTAATATTCCAACCTATTTAATGGTACCACTTTCATTCAAATCCATGAAACTTTTCTGTTCTGTTCAAATTAAAATTCAAATTTGAGTAGTAATACTCCTGTTCTAAAATCAATAGATTCTATTTCGTAAATCCAAAACCCCAACTAAGATTTTTCCCCACCTTAGAAATTCATCTAGTATTTTACAAAAATGAGTTGACATTTTTCTGAGCACTTTGATTTTTCTGTTTTGTTTGTATTCTTATTTTTTCGTTATTATTATGCGACGTATAGATCCCGTATTTGACGAAGTTGCTGTGGAAGAAGAAGGAAAAGGATTTGAAGACTTTGAAGACCAAGCCAATCCAGGCAAGCAGCCCTTTGACCATGATACACTTGTTCTCGGAACCCGTTTGTTTCCGATGCATGATGATAGGGTTACGATGGTAACCTAGATGAACCACCACATGATGCATGCTTTATTGTTGATCTTGCTATATGCTCGATGACATGCAAAATAGTTGGTCATGATGCTTATATGATGCATGTGTGATTTGAACCCTCGTAGTTGAAATCTTTGCATGAACCCATCGGGTGCCCCTAACGCCCGAGGGTGATGTTGTGTAAGGTCATCACTTGAGAAAGAACTGATGTGCCGGTAATATCATGTGCATGGTGGAATGATGGATTAGATTTATGTGTGACTACCGTCCCAACCAAACATGTGCAACCACACTACCCCTTATGGGACGGGGCTTTATTGATTACTTAGGTCGATACTAGCATGGTGCCCGCATTACTAGTGACGAGAAGACTTGAGGTCTTTCCCGGGACGGGGTCGTGCTTGGATAGACAGCCATAACTGTTTTTACAGGGCACCGGACACACCGTTGGTCCCTTCGGGTACGCGTGACATTGAAATTAGGGCAAGTCCCGTGATCTATTGTTTGTACCCGAGGGCCGTGTACCAACGAGTGGACTCTATGTTAGTGTCGTCTAAGGAAAGGTAATGACCGGGTGCTTACCCCGGGTACTTGAGGTACCGCGGGTCGTGGATGACACGGAAGTTCCCCGGATCTTGTGGGTAAAGTGCGCAACCTCTGCAGAGTGTCAAACTATTCGAATAGCCGTGTCCACGGTCATGGACAGTTGGGTGGTGCTACTTAAACTATGTCCAGAATTTTACTTCATCAGTGATAGTATGTGTGTGGTAAGTCAAGGATGGTGACTTGACTCAGTGAGTTGAATCATATTCATGTTGATATCGGTAACCTGTCTTCGAGGTTACGCGAGGTTATTGATGCATAAACTTGTGGTAGAATATTTGTTCTAGCCTTGCTAGATTGATCATTATTATTCAATTTCCTTGTTACTTTGAACCACATCTTGGGTTGCTTGCGAGTACATTCAAAGTACTCATTGGCTTGCCACTGGTTATTTAATTGGCCAGGCATGGAAGAACAGGATTATGAGGAAGAGTTCTTTGGAGACGAACATGCGAACTAGGACGCTATCCCAGTCAGAATGCCTGTAGGGTTAAGGCAGATGGCATGGGTTCTACCCGTTATCGAAGACTTCCGCTATTTGAGTTATTTGCTATTCAGCCCGTGAGGCTCTATCTATGTAAGACTTGGCCATAATGGCCATAATTCGTGTAAGACTATTTGTATGGATGTAAGACTCTTGTTATTTCAGCTTCTGTGTGTTCAGTGAGCATTGATCTCTGGGATCACTGTACACGTGCATTCGGTGATCTCGACTTCTAAGTCGGGGTCCCCACATAATCTTGATAAAAATAGGATTAGAGATGATTCTGCTTTAAGGTGTCCCAATGATTCGGAGTTTTTAGATCTTGATGCTAAAATTGCTAAAAGTGGGAGTGAAGAGATTAAAACTTTGTATAGTGATGAACCCACTACTTTGGATTTCAAGGGATTCAACTATGATAATTGCTCTTTGATTGATTGTATTTCCTTGTTGCAATCCGTGCTAAATTCTCCGCATGCTTATAGTCAAAATAAAGCTTTCACTAAACATATAGTTGATGCTTTGATGCAATCTTATGAAGAAAAACTTGAGTTGGAAGTTTCTATACCTAGAAAGCATTATGATGAGTGGGAACCTACTATAAAAATAAAATAAAAGATCATGAATGCTACTGTTCATCCAGCCCTCCACTGTCAACTGTTCATGCAGCCCTCCATGGGGTCCTGTTCATGCAGCCCCAACCGGCTCGATCGAGCGGGTCCTGTTCATGCAGAGGCAACACCACGGGGTCCTGTTCAACCACCCCCATCGGGAACTGTTCATCCAATCCCCCCAGCAACTCTCACTGTTCATGCAGAGGCATCATCGATCGGCTTAAGTTAGCAGCAGTAGCGAAGGAATCGCTCGATCGGGTTCAGTTAAGAACCATTATTCGATCGCTCGGGTTCAGTAACGCGTAGCCTGCAGTGCAATCGCTCGGGTTCAATTAGAGCCCAATGCCTCGCACCCACGCGCGTGCGTGTACGAGAGAAACACGCATCGCTCGGCCCCGACCACCCACCATAACCGGGAACACCCCGATATTTTCCTCGCCCTCGCTTCTACCACGATTTTTTCCATCATGGACGGCCCAAAGAATGTCATGCAGCTGCGTCTCCGACCCGCCCAGGACGAAAAGCCCATTTTATGTCATGATTTTTTGTCATAGAAGTAGGACCCCACCACATCTATGATGATACCGTGTTTTGTCACAATTATTGTCATAGAAGTGTCATAAGTATGACAGAAAAAAGTTTCGTTCGGACCAAAATGTCACGGATGTGTCTTTTTATGTAGTGAAGCAATATGTGAAAAGCTCGTAGGCATTGGATCGGTGATGGGGAATTATGTCGGATGCGATTCATCATGTAAAAGTTATTACCTAGGGTGACACAGAACTAGCTCCAGTTCATCAATGTAATGTAGGCATGTATTCCAAATATAGTCATATGTGCTTATGGAAAAGAACTTGCATGACGTCTTTTGTCCTACCCTCCCGTGGCAGCGGGGTCCTAGTGGAAACTAAGGGATATTGAGGCCTCCTTTTAATAGAGTACCAGACCAAAGCATTAACACATAGTGAATACATGAACTCCACAAACTACGGTCATCACCGGGAGTGCTCCCGATTATTGTCACTTCGGGGTTGCCGGATCATAACACATAGTAGGTGAGTATAGACTTGCAAGTTAGGATCAAGAACACACATGTATCCAAGAAAACATAATAGGTTCAGATCTGAAATCATGGCACTCAGTCCCTAGTGACAAGCTTTAAGCATGGCAAAGTCATAGCAACATCAATCTTAGAACATAGTGGATACTAGGGATCAAACCCTAACAAAACTAACTCGATTACATGGTAAATCTCATCCAACCCACCACCGTCCAGCAAGCCTACGATGGAATTACTCACGCACGGCGGTGATCATCATGGAATTGGTGACGGAGGAAGGTTGATGATGACGATGGCGACGATCTCCACTCTTTGGAGCCCCGAACGGACTCCAGATCAGCCCTCCCGAGAGATATTAGGGCTTGGCGGCGGCTCCATATCGTAAAACGCGATAATTCTTCCTCTTTAATTTTTTTTCTCCCCGAAAGTAAATATATGGAGTCCGGGGGTATGTCGGTGGAGCATCAGGGGGGCCACGAGGCAGGGGGCGAGCCCAGGGGAAGGGGGCGTGTCCCCCACCCTCGTGGACAGGGTGTGGGCCCCCTGACGTGGATCTTTCCGCATATATTTTTTATATTTTGCGAAATAATTCTCCGTGGATTTTCAAGTCATTCCGAAAACTTTTTATTTCTGCACAAAAACAACACTATGGCAATTCTGCTGAAAACAGCGTCAGTCCGGGTTAGTTCCATGCAAATCATGCAAGTTAGAGTCCAAAACAAGGGCAAAAGTGTTTGGAAAAGTAGATATGTTGGAGACGTATCAACTCCTCAAGCAATTCAGTTGATAAACTGAAAGTGATAAAGAAAAACTTTGACAAACTCTATTTGCTCTTGTTGTTGTAAATATGTAAAGCCAGCATTCAAGTTTTCAGCAAAGATCATGAACTAACCACATTCACTATAACTTTCAGGTTTCATTTCTACTCATATCAATGGCATAATCAACTAGCGAGCAATAATAATAAACCTCGAATGACAACACTTTCTCAAAACAATCATGATATGATATAACAAGATGGTATCTCGCTAGCCCTTTCTGAGACCGCAAAATATAAATTCAGAGCACCTTTTAAGATCAAGGACTGACTAGACATTGTAATTTCATGGTAAAAGAGATCCAGTCATGATCATACTCAATGCAAATTAATAGTAATACATGCAAATGACAGAGGTGCTCTCCAACTGGTGCTTTTTAATAAGAGGATGATGACTCAACATAAAAGTAAATAGATAGGCCCTTCGCAGAGGGAAGCAGGGATTTGTAGAGGTGCCAGAGCTCGGTTTTTAAATAGAGATGAAGAATATTTTGAGCGGTATACTCTCATTGTCAACATAACAACCAAGAATCTCGATATCTTCCATGCTACGCACATTATAGGTGGTTCCCAAACAGAATGGTAAAGTTTATACTCCCCCAACCACCAACAAGCACACTCCACGGTTGGTCCGAAACAACGAGTGCCGTCCAAACCAACAACAGCCCCGGGGGAGTTTTGTTTAATTATTATGATTTTGAGCATGGGACTGGGCATCCCGGTTACCAGCCACTTTCTCATTAATGATGAGCGGAGTCCACTCATCGTGAGAATAACCCACCTAGCATGGAAGATATAGACAACCCTAGTTGATACATGAGATGTTCGAGCATACAAAACAGAATTTCATTTGAAGGTTTAGAGTTTGGCACATACAAATTTACTTGCAACGGTAGGTAAATACCGCATATAGGAAGGTATGGTGGACTCATAGGAATAACTTTAGGGTTTATGGAAGTGGATGCACAAGCAGTATTCCCGCTTAGTACAGGTGGAGGCTAGAAAGAGACTGGGAAGCGACCAGCTAGAGAGCGACAACAGTCATGACCATGCATTAAAATTAATCAACAATGAATGCAAGCATGAGTAGGATATAAATCACCATGAGCATAAATATCGTGGAGGCTATGTTGATTTATTTCAACTACATGCGTGAACATGTGCCAAGTCAGACCACTTGAATCATTCAAAGGAGGATACCATCCCATCATACCACATCACAACCATTTTAATATCATGTTGGCACGCAAGATAGACCATTATAAACTCTCAGCTAATTAAGCATGGCATAAGCAGCTATGATATCTAATTGTCATTGCAAGCATGTTTCATTCATAACAAGCTGAATCAGGAACGATGAACTATCATATTTACAAAACAAGAGAGGTCGAGTTCATACCAGCTTTTCTCATCTCAATCAATTCATCATACATCATTATTATTGCCTTTCACTCGCATGACCGAACGGTGTGGATAATAGTAATAGTGCACGTGCATTGAACTAAGCTAGAATCTGTGAACATTTAATACAAGAGAGAAGACAAGGTAATATGGCTCAAGGTTAAATCAACAATAAAGCATATGAGAGCCACTAAGCATTTTCAATCATGGTCTTCTACTCTTGACCCCCAAAGAAAAGAAAAGAAACTATTTACACGGGAAAGCTCCCAACAAGCAAAAGAAGAACTAGAAATCTATTTGGGTTTTATTTTAATTACTACTACTACGAGCAAGTAAAGTAAACTAGCTAAAAGCTACGACTAATATTTTTTTGTTTTTCTTAAGGTTTTTCTAACACACAAGAAAAAGACTAAGAAAAGAACAGAAACTAGCATGGATGGTACAATGAAAGAGTGTGAGCACCGACAACTAGAATAAGTGTGTGAACATGAATGTAATGTCGGTGAGAAACACGTACTCCCTCAAGCTTAGGCTTTTTGCCTAAGTTGGTCTATGGCCAATATTGGCCTGACGGATATCCAAAGTTGTAGTTGGGGTTGTATTGAGATGCAACAACTACGGCCTGCTGAGCTGCAACTTGGAGACGGGCTGCTTCCATCGTCTCCTGATACGTATTTGCCTCCTCCTTGGTTATAGTATATCTCCTTTTTGCCTGGTAGTCAAGCAAGGTAGGAGCAGGAAGAGAAATATGGACGGCGTGATGCCTGGTAAATATTAGTCGATACTTGAGGGATTGTTCATCCCTCTCTATAAACCGCTGACTAACCATAGCATTTTAATCTAAATAATCTGGCAGTAATAGTTCATCATTTTCATGTATAAGCACACCAAGACGGCGGGTTATGCGAGTGGCGTAAATCCCACCAAAAAAATCTCCATATAAACCATTATGATGTAGCCTACGTGCAACAATGGCTCCCAAGTTATATTCTCTATCACCTAATACAGCACTCTTGAGAACACTAAGATCTGGGCCGCACATATAGCAAGCCTCATCTTTACCGTCTATGCATCTACCAATAAAGAGAGCAAAGTAATGAGTAAAAGGGAAATGAATGCTCCCTATGGTAGCTTGTGTGATTTCTCTAGATTCCCCTATAGTGATACTAGCAAGGAAGTCTTTATATTCAGATTTGCGACGATCACCCATACTGCCCCACTGCGGGAGCTTACAAGCATCATTAAAATCCTCTAGGTCCATGGTGTAAGATTTGTCATAAAGATCAAACAGGACAGTGTGAGAATTATGTGAAGATGAAAATTTAAACCTTCTCACATAGGTATCAGTTTAGTAACGATATTGAGGGCACTTATCTTGCATGAAGCCCTCGAAGTCAGCATTACGTACATATGCGTCAAATTCCTCCTTAATGCCTGCCCGAACCATAAATTCCTCCGACGGCCATTCACAAGTCCGCACTTCAGCCTTCCTCTGTAGTTCATCGTCCGGCTCACGCGTCGCGAGCCTTGGTTCTTACTTCCTAGAAGAACCACCTTGGAAGATTTTCCTATACATTTTTCTGAAATTATCTGAAATTTTTAGTAACTCAAAATAAAAGTGAACCAAGCTCAACAAGATTGATAGCAACAACTCGTACAAGTGCCTAGAGACTATATCATGCATTAGAACTACTTGGGACCAAAGAAATTTGACATGCAAGCTCAAGAACAAGGTCTCCACAGCAGCAAAAATTCGCCATAAATAAAGCACTAGAACAAAAACTAATTGGACCAATGGAGGAGTCACATACCAAGGAACAATCTCCCCAAACAGTATTGTGAATGGAGCTTTGAGCAAGGAGATCGAAATGGCAGCAAGATGAGCTAGAACTCGTGCTTGAGATGGATAGCGATTTTTTTGGGAGGAAGAAGAAGGGTATGGGTGCAGGAATAAGTGGAGGGGCCCACGTGGGGCCCAAGAGGCAGGGGCATGCCCTGGGAGGGTGGGCGCGCCCTGGACCATCGTGGCCAGGTGCTGGCTGCCCTCGCTGTGTTTTCTGTGCCACATATTCTCAAATATTCTAGAAAAAAACATATTTCATTTTCAGGGCATTTGGAGAACTTTTATTTTCGGGGTATTTTTTTATTGCACTAAAAGTCTGGAAACAAACAGAAAAATACTAATTTTGCTTTATTTAATCTAATGAACAGAAAGTAAAAGGAGGGTACAGAAGGTTGTGCTATCTAGATTCACCCATCTCATGCTCATCAAAAGGAATCCATTAACAAGGTTGATCAAGTCTTGTTAATAAACTCTTTCCGAATATCATGAAACCGGAGAATTTTCGAATAACACTAGGATACCTCAATGGGGATATGTATATCCCCAACAATAAGAATATAATATGTCTTCTTGATAGTAGGAAGAGGAAATTCAAAACCTCCAACAGTAATAGTTGAAAGTTTTCCAATAGAATTGATACTGTGGACCTGAGGTTGTTTCCTCGGAAAGTGTACCGTATGCTCATTACCGTTGACATGAAAAGTGGCATTGCCTCTGTTGCAATCAATAACAGCCCCAGCAGTATTTAAAAAGGTTCTACCTAGGAAAATAGACATACTATCGTCCTCGGGAATATCAAGGATAACAAAGTCCGTTAATGTAACATCCCAAATTTTCAATTTGGAATGTTATACATTAGATCATCATGCATATCGTATTTTCTTGCTTTTGGAGGATCCAAGTAAATCCTAGCAACTCAAGGACCCTCAGAGGGAGTTGGGGATTTCAGTATTTTCATATTTGAGGTTTCTCAAATTTTGAAAGTAGGATCATTTGATTTTATTTATTTTATCTTGAAGTATTTCTATTATGAAAATATGAGATAGGGAGTAAAATGACTCCCCCAAAAATAAAGAAATATTGAAGATTTAATAATAAAAATCAATAAGTTTTCTTTGGAGTTTTATTTGAATTAGGAAAAATTGCATGTTTTCAAAAATGCATTTTAGTGCCAAGAAAATGTTCATCTTGTTCTAAATATTCGATTTAGACGGTGAAGATTTGTTTTGGCAATTTTAGATTTTTATTTTATTTTCTAGGATATTTCGTAGCTTCGGCGTTAATTAGAAAAAAAAAGAGTAGGGGACCCGAACCCGACTAGGACGAAGCCCAGCCGAGCCAGGCCCATGCCGCCGCACCGCCTTCCCCCGCGCCACGCGCCGCCGTGCCCGAGTCGGACATCGCCGCCGCCGCCGGTTTGCTTGCCCCCTCCTCCAAGCACCAATCCCCCCCTCTATATATATGCCGCCGCCCCGCCCCTTGCCGCACCCCGCCCCACCGCCGCAAGCGCACACCGCCGCCGCAGCACAACACCGCCGCCGCTGCAGCACGCCGCCGCCACCGGAAGCCCCGCCGCCGCCGCAGCACGCCACCGCCGTCGCAGCAGCCTCGCCACCACCCGCCCGCCGCCACCGACGCCCTCCCGCCGGACGACGACGAGGTAGCCGCACTGCCGCTGGTTCTCGGTAGTAAACCACCGTTTTTTTAGAACCCTAGTTCGTTTTTTTAGTTAGATCGGTTTTTTTTGTTTTCTCGGTTTAGTTAATTAGCGAGCGTTCACCCGTTCGTTCGTTTAAACGAACGAGTTCGTCGTTTAGTCTCAGCTGACGAACGCCCGTTCGTTAAGCTGTTTTTGTTTTCTTTTTCGTAGTTATTTTCTGATCGTGATTTCTGATCCGATCTTCGTTCTAGTTTATCTTTTTGCTCGTTTATCGAAATCAGGAGATTCAAGCGCCTGGATTTTCGTCTCAAAACTCTCTTTCCGTTTAACCTAGTCACCCAAGCGTTTGCCTCTGTTAAATTTGGACTTAGGTCCAGATTGGTACGGTAGTTGTTTCTCTTTCGCCGTTTGACTTTCGTTGGTTCGTTTGGTTTGTTTCTTTTGCAAACCGGAGTTCTTAAGTTGAACTTTCTGGTTAGATCTCTTATTTGAGTTTTACCTGTGCATTAGTTAAGTACTTATTGTGTGTTGTTTGTTTGTGATAGAGTACCCGGAGTGCGCCGCTTGCTACTTTGAATCTCTAGGTTTTGCGGATCATCAGCAAGGCAAGTAACACTTTGATCATACTTTCCAATTACCCAGTTTTCATTGCATTTGTCAAACCCTCACACATTGCATGAGTAGGATCTAATAACATGAGGGACTGGGAAGTAGATGAGGTAGTACCTATTACCTGCATTATTTTCAAACCCTTGGGAGTTACTTATACGTTGCTGTTAGGTTATGCTATGCTCGTAGATGTGGATTGGGTGAGTGTATCCATGACAGATGTGAGATTGTTAATTAATAGTTCAACTTAAGGTGGCAACTTAAATACACATCTGGGTGGATTGAGGCACCTGGATATTCCAGCGATTGCCTGTTTTCTTTATGGACCGCCACCCAGGCTCAAAGGGATCATGAGATTATTCATACTAGAAACTTCCGTGTGCAGCCACAAGCTACTATGGGCTCTAGCATAGTTGACTAAGTCGTGCGAACTCTTACAGTGGTGGACTAGCAGATGTAGGGGATGTAGGTTGGTACGGTCCACCCGTTCGTAAGGTGCTACTGCTTCTAAAAGACTATGTCTCGGTCATCCGTTTCTCAAACAACATGTAGTGCGAGAATCCCAACGGAGGAGATCGAGTCTTGTGGGGAAAAGTGCACAAACCTCTGCAGAGTGTACAAACTGATCATGATTAGCCGTGTCCCCGGTTACGGACGTCTTGAGTATCTAGTACTTGGATTATCATGTGAATCTCATCATGTTACTTTAATTAATATTGTTGGGTTTTAATGATGATGATTAATTGGGATTGAGGGGATATCTATCTTCTCAATGATGTTTCAACTACCATGATAGTTAATTAAAATCTATTCCTTTGTAGTAGGGAAAAATTGGCTTTACGCAAAATTGTAACCATAGAGCTTTCCACCAGCTATATTGCATATAGTATAGCTTTACTTTTGTTACTCTCTATGTGTTACTTTGCCAGCATATTCCATGTGCTGACCCGTTTTCGGGCTGCAACGTTCATGTTGCAGACTTTTCAGATGACGAGTAAGATGCCTCTTAGGTCGTGGTTCTATACTTAGTGATGCCGTTGGAGTTGATGGACTCACTTATCTTCCAAGCCTTCCGCTGTTGTCCTGTTAGATGGCCTTAAGCCATTTTTATTGTAATAAGTTCATTGTTGGAACTATCGATGTAATAAGTGTGTGATTGCCACTCTGTTATAAATCCTTCAAGTATTGTGCGTGTCAGCATTACTGATCCAGGGATGACACTGATGCACAGAGATCGGACTGTTTGAGGTCTGGTCGCTACAAGATGGTATCAGAGCACATGCTAACTGTAGGACATGACCACTAAGCTAAAACCCTATAGCACTATTCACTCTTCTCTTTTCTGACTCCTCATCTTTTCTACTCTTTTAGGATGGCGGATTCAAGGAACAAGTTAACATAGCCTGATGAAGATACACCGTTTGGATGACACTTGAAGGAAGTCACCAGATATCTAAACATCGGACTACCCAGCTTCACCGGAACCTACAACGCCACTTTACCTGAAGAGGAGCACTGGTTGATTCAAGCTCAAGTTCCAGGAAGGACGTTCATGCCCGTCACCGCACCCATAGAATTTTCCTTTAATGTGCCTACACGGAGCCTAGGCAGGAGCATGGCAGCCCAAATCACTATGCGAAGGATTGGAGAAATCTACAAGCAGGAGCTAAAGGACACTATCTACCAGATTTGTGGACGTCGAGATGAGCAGTGGGACATGATCAACACCCAGAAGGACAGGTCCATTGACTCGTTCATTCAAGAGTTAAACCAGCACATTCGTCGCTAGGAGCACCAGATGTGTGCAGGGATGATAGACTTGAAGAAAGCACTAACCAGAAACTTGGAGTTAGAGGAGGAACTCAAGTCTACACGCGACGGATACGAGGAGGAGATGTTAATACTTGTGGAGAAGAATGATGATTTGACGCGAAAGCTAGGAGTATTCATGGGAGATCCAGCACCAGGAAGGGAAGAAGAGGAAGAAGAACCCAAGGAGATATGCCCTGAAGACTACATCATCCTTGACGACACAGACTCAGACCCCGATGATAGTGATGATGAGGACTACGAAGATGAAGCTGGAGCTGACATCATGGAATCCTCTGACGATCAAAATTTCTAGAAGATCTTCCTATGACTAGTAGTTTTTCCCCTTTAGTGGACTCAGAGCACTTTTGTAACGTTACATCCGTGTAAGACCTTGTTTTGAATTGATATTGGTGTGTTATGTTTGTGTTTGTCTCATGTGCATTTGGGTAGTGATTTTCCCTTAGACCTCTTTTCTATTCTAATCTCTTCCCTCTACACCCATCAGATGCCTCCAAGACGTGAGCCCGGATTTGAGTTTCCCCCTGAGCTCACTCAGTTGATCCAGCAGCAGAACACCTTGATGCAACTTCTTGTCCAGAACACTCAGAATAACCAGAACAACAACAACCCTCCACCACCACCACCCGTGGATAACCTGACCCACTTCTTAAGGTTACTACCACCGGTGTTTGCTAGTAGCATTGAACCAATAGTCGGTAATGACTGGATGCGCAAGATTGGAAGGGATTTGACCACTGCTAACTGCTCAGATGCTGAGAAGGTGCGTTTTGCCGCACATCAGTTGTCTGGACCAGCCGCAGCATGGTGGGAGAATTACACAGCCACTTTTCCCATAGCCAATGTTACTTGGGATCAGTTTCAGCAAGCTTTTCGTACCGACCATGTCTCAACTGGAGCTATGAGCATGAAGAAGCGGGAGTTTCGCAACTTGCGCCAAGGCAATCGTACTGTGGCTCAGTACGTAGATGAGTTTAGTACTCTATCTCGTTATGCCCCAGATGATGTGGCCACAGATGCCGCTAAGCAAGAAAGATTTATGGAAGGGCTGAATGATGAGATGAGCGTACAGTTGATGGTAGCAAGCTTCAACAACTACCAGGAACTGGTTGATCGAGCTCTAATGATTGAAGGGAAGCACCAACAGATTGAAAGTCGCAAGAGGAAGTATGGACAAGGAGAGTACAATTTTCGAGCCCAACAGAAGCCACATTTTACCCCTAAAACGGTAGGACAATTTCAACATACCCATGGAGGAGGTAGCTCGCATAATCATAATGGCTCCAAGAATGGAAATGGGAATGGAGGAAGCAACGGACAGAACCGCACCAACCCAACAACTCCAGCCAAGCGAGACTTGAGTCAAGTCACTTGCTTTAAGTGCCAGAAGACGGGACATTACGCCAATGAATGTCCAGAAGCCCAGAATGGAAATGGCAATGTAAGCTCTGGAAAGAAGCCGAACCCTTTCAATAAGGGGCAAGTGAACCACGTTGGCGTGGAGGAGGTTCAAGCTTAGCTAGATGCAGTAATAGGTAAGTTTTTAGTTAAGTCCTTTACTGCACTCGTTCTTTTTGATACTGGTGCAACACATTCATACATTTGAAGGGGATTTGTGGATAAGTATAAGCTGCCAACCCAAGCCCTTAGGTCACCCATGTTAGTAACCTCACCTGGAGCAGAGTATATGGCTAAGTTATGGTGTGATCAGTTGCCATTAAGGATTGGTAACTACACATTCCCTTCGGACCTAATAGTATTGGAATCTCAAGGATTGGATGTGATATTAGGCATGGATTGGTTATCTAAGTATGAAGGTAATATAGAATGCGCCAGTAAGTCCATTTTGCTTACCACGCCAGAAGGAAGTAGGACCAAGTATGTATCCCGGCATGTGCCGAAAAGGAACAGAGTAAATTCCTTATCAGGAGTTGTTCAGGAGGAAGTACCAGTGGTGAAAGATTTCCCTGACGTATTTCCAGAGGAACTACCAGGCATGCCACCAGATAGAGATATTGAGTTTTGATTGAGCTTTTGCCAGGCACAGGGCCAATTTCTAAGAGACCATACAGGATGCCCGCAAAGGATTTGGAGGAGATTAAGAAACAGATTAAGGAGTTACTGGATAAAGGTTACATTCGCCCAAGTTCTTCGCCTTGGGGTTCGCCAGTACTTCTAGTGGAGAAGAAGGACGGATCGTTAAGAATGGTTGTTGATTATCGAGGAATGAATGAAGTAACAATCAAGAGCAAGTACCCACTGCCGATGATCAATGATCTGTTCGATAGATTGCAAGGAGCTAAGGTATTTTCCAAGATCGATCTGCGATCAGGGTACCATCAATTGAAGATTCAAGAGCAGGATATAACTAAAACGACCTTTACCACCAGGTACGGGTTGTACGAGTATACCTTTATGTCTTTTGGTCTGACTAACGCACGAGCATACTTTATGAACCTGATTAACAAGGTGTTTATGGAGTTTTTGGATAAGTTCGTTGTGGTGTTCATAGATGATATATTGATCTTCTCAAAGGATGAGAGGAACATGCAGAGCATTTGCGTTTGGTATTGGAGAAGCTCAGAGAACATCAGTTGTATGCCAAGTTCAGCAAATGCGAGTTTTGGTTGAAGGAAGTTGGATTCCTCGGACACGTTATATCTAGAGAAGGAATAGCAGTAGATCCCGCCAAAGTTGACACTGTGACAAGTTGGGAAGCACCGACAACAGTTGGAGAGATCCAGAGTTTTCTTGGACTTGCAGGATACTACCGGCGATTTATTGAGAATTTCTCGAGGATTGCAAAACCAATGACGGAGTTGTTAAAGAAGGATACCAAGTTCAATTGGACAGAAGAGTGTGAGGTCAGTTTCCAGGAATTAAAGAAACGTTTGGTCTAATCACCTGTGTTGATTCTGCCAGATCAACATAAGGACTATGAGGTGTACTGTGATGCTTCACGTCGAGGACTTGGAGCAGTTCTTATGCAGGAAGGAAGAGTTGTTTCGTATGCTTCACGACAACTGAAACCTCATGAGTTGAACTATGCCACTCATGATTTGGAATTAGCAGCCGTAGTTCATGCATTGAAGACTTGGAGACATTTCCTCATTGGAAACCATTGTGAAGTATATACGGATCACAAGAGTTTAAAGTATATATTCACTCAGAAGGAGCTGAATCTCAGGCAAAGGAGATGGCTGGAACTCATTAAGGATTATGACATGAGATTGCATTATCATCCCGGAGAGGCGAACGTGGTAGCCGATGCGCTAAGCCGTAAGAGCCATGTCAATACCCTAATGACGGAGGATTTACCAAAGGAGTTAGCCGAGGACTTACAAGAACTATGTTTGGAGATAGTTCCGAGAGGCTATGTAGCAACACTGGAGATTCAGTCTACCCTAATGGATAAAATAAGAGAAGCTCAGAAAACTGATGAGGAGGTTGCCTCTATAAAGGAGGGGATGAGCAAAGGAAAGGCTAAAGGATTTCGTGAGGATGAGCACGACACCCTATGGTTTGAGGACCGCGTATATGTGCCTAACGACCCAAGGATCATGAAGTTGATTCTGCAGGAGGCCCATGATTCACCATACTCGATTCACCCAGGAAATACCAAGATGTACTTGGATTTGAAGGATATCTTTTGGTGGACCGGTATGAAGAAGGACATTGCGGAGTATGTAGCCCTTTGTGATGTATGTCAGAGAGTGAAGGCAGAACATCAGAAGCCGGCAGGATTGTTACAACCATTGCCAATACCCGAGTGGAAGTGGGATAAGCTAGGCATGGATTTTATTACGGGATTACCCAGAACTCGTTCGGGCTATGACTCGATTTGGGTTGTAGTCAATCGCTTGACGAAGGTAGCTCATTTCATCCCAGTAAAGACTACTTATACCAGTGCGAAGTTGGCAAAGATATACATGACCAGAATCGTATGCCTGCATGGAGTTCCGAGGAGCATCGTATCAGACAGAGGAACCCAGTTTACCTCAAAGTTCTGGAATCAGTTACACGAAACATTGGGTACCAGGCTAGATTTTAGCACAGCTTTTCATCCGCGGACAGATGGACAGACTGAGAGAGTCAATCAGATTTTGGTGGATATGCTGATAGCTTGTGCGCTAGACTATGGATCTAGTTGGGACGACAATTTGCCTTATGCGGAGTTCTCTTACAACAACAGTTATCAATCCAGTTTGAAGATGGTCCCTTTCAAAGCATTATACGGAAGGAGGTGTAGAACCCCGTTGTCTTGGGACGAAGTTGGAGACCGCCAATTGTTTGGGCGAGATTTGATCAAGGAATCGGAACAGAAGGTAAAGTTGATTCGCGATAGGCTCAAGATAGCCCAGTCCAGGCAGAAGAGCTACGCCGATTCAAAATGCAAGGAGATCATTTACGAAGTCGGAGACCGAGTTTATCTTCGAGTATCTCCACTTCGAGGAGTTAAGTGCTTTGGAGTTTAGGGAAAGCTAGCGCCGCGTTTTGTAGGACCATACAAGATTATGGAACATATGGGAGAAGTAGCCTACAAGTTGGAACTGCCCGAAGGATTGTCAGGAGTTCACGATGTATTCCACGTTTCCCAGTTGAAGAAATGCCACGCCGAGATGGCTGATATACCGCTGAGGGATACTGTGCCATTGGAAGCTATTCAGCTAGATAGTGACTTGACCTATGAAGAGAGACCGGTCAAGATACTTGAGTATGCCAACCGAGTCACCCGCAGCAAGGTTATCAAATTCTGCAAAGTTCAGTGGAGTCACCACACCGAGGATGAAGCTACCTGGGAACGAGAGGAAGACATGCGGAAGGACCACCCTCACCTATTTTCTAGCCAACCCGAATCTCGAGGGCGAGATTCATCTTAAGGGGGGTAGGTTTGTAACATCCCAAATTTTCAATTTGGAATGTTATACATTAAATCATCATGCATATCATATTTTCTTGCTTTTGGTGGATCCAAGTAAATCCTACGCAACTCAAGGACCCTCGGAGAGAGTTGGGGATTTCAATATTTTCATATTTGAGGTATCTCAAAATTTGAAAGTAGGTTCATTTGATTTTATTTATTTTATCTTCAAGTATTTCTATTCTGAAAATATGAGATAGGGAGTAAAATGACTATCCCAAAAATAAAGCAATACTGAGTATTTAATAATAAAAATCAAATAAGTTTTCTTTGGAGTTTTATTTGAATTAGGAAAAATTGCATGTTTTCAAAAATGCATTTTAGTGCCAAGAAAATGTTCATCTTGTTCTAATTATTCGATTTAGACGGTGAAGATTTGTTTTGTCAATTTTAGATTTGTATTTTATTTTATAGGATTTTTCGTAGCTTCGGGGTTAATTAGAAATAAAAAGGAGGGGACCCGAACCCGACTAGGCCGAAGCCCAGCCGAGCCAGGCTCATGCCGCCGAGGCGCCTTCCCCCGTGCCGCGCGCCGCCGTGCCCGAGGCGGACATCGCCGCCGCCGCCGGTTTGCTTGCCCCCTCCTCCAAGCACCAATCCCCCCCTCTATATATATGCCGCCGCCCCGCCCCTTGCCGCACCCCGCCCCGCCGCCGCAGCACACCACCGCAAGCCAACGCCGCCGCTGCAGCACGCCGCCGCCGCCGCAGCACGCCACCGCTGCCGCAGCAGCCTCGCCACCGCCCGCCCGCCGCCGCCGCCGCCCTCCCATCGGACGACGACGAGGTAGCCGCGCCGCCGCCGGTTCTCGGTAGTAAACCGCTGGTTTTTTTAAAACCCTAGCTCGTTTTTAAGTTAGATCCGTTTTTTTTTCTTTTCCCGGTGTAGTTAATTAGCGAGCGTTCACCCGTTCGTTCGTTTTAACGAACGAGTTCGTCATTTAGTCTCAGCTGACGAACACCCATTCGTTAAGCTGTTTTTAGTTTTCTTTTTCGTAATTATTTTCTGATCGTGATTTCTGATCCGATTTTCGTTCTAGTTTATCTTTTTGCTCGTTTATCGAAATCAGGCGATTCAAGCGCCTCGAGTTTCGTCTCGAAACACTCTTTCCGTTTAACCTAGTCACCCAAGCGTTTGCCTCTGTTAAATTTGGACTTAGGTCTAGATTGGTACGGTAGTTGTTTCTCTTTCTCCGTTTGACTTTCGTTGGTTCGTTTGGTTTGTTTCTTTTGCAAACAGGAGTTCTTAAGTTGAACTTTCTGGTTAGAGCTCTTATTTGAGTTTTACCGGTGCATTAGTTAAGTACTTATTGTGTGTTGTTTGTTTGCGATAGAGTACCCGGAGAGCGCCGCTTGCTACTCTGAATCTTTAGGTTTTGCGGATCATCAGCAAGGCAAGTAACACTTTGATCATACTTTCCAATTACCCAGTTTTCATTGCATTAGTCAAACCCTCACACATTGCATGAGTAGGATCTAATAACATGTGGGACTGGGAAGTAGATGAAGTAGTACCTATTACCTGCATTATTTTCAAACCCTTGGGAGTTACTTCTACGTTGCTGTTAGGTTATGCTATGCTCGTAGACGTGGATTGGGTGAGTGTATCCATGACAGATGTGAGATTGTTAATTAATAGTTCAACTTAAGGTGGCAACTTAAATACACATCTGGGTGGATTGAGGCACCTGGATCTTCCAGCGATTGCCTGTTTTCTTTATGGACCGCCACCCAGGCTCAAAGGGATCATGAGATTATTCATACTAGAAACTTTCGTGTGCAGCCACAAGCTATTATGGGCTCTAGCATAGTTGACTAAGTCGTGCGAACTCTTACAGTGGTGGACTAGCAGATGTAGGGGATGTAGGTTGGTACGGTCCACCCGTTCGTAAGGTGCTAGTGCTTCTGAAAGACTATGTCTCGGTCATCCGTTTCTTAAACAACATGTAGTGCGAGAATCCCAACGGAGGAGATCGAGTCTTGTGGGGAAAAGTGCACAAACCTCTGCAGAGTGTACAAACTGATCATGATTAGCCGTGTCCCCGGTTACGGACGTCTTGAGTATCCAGTATTTGGATTATCATGTGAATCTCATCATGTTACTTTAATTAATATTGTTGGGTTTTAATGATGATGATTAATTGGGATTGAGGGGATGTCTATCTTCTCAATGATGTTTCAACTACCATGATAGTTAATTAAAATCTATTCCTTTGTAGTAGGGAAAAATTGGCTTTACGCAAAACTATAACCATAGAGCTTTCCACCAGCCATATTGCATATAGTATAGCTTTACTTTTGTTACTCTCTATGTGTTACTTTGCCAGCATATTCCATGTGCTGACCCGTTTTCGGGCTGCAACGTTCATGTTGCAGACTTTTTAGACGACGAGTAAGATGCCTCTTAGGTCGTGGTTCTATACTCAGTGATGCCGTTGGAGTTGATGGACTCACTTATCTTACAAGCCTTCCGCTGTTATCGTGTTAGATGGCCTTAAGCCATTTTTATTGTAATAAGTTCATCGTTGGAACTATCGATGTAATAAGTGTGTGATTGCCACTGTGTTATAAATCCTTCAAGTACTATGCGTGTCAGCATTACTGATCCAGGGATGACACTGATGCACAGAGATCGGACTGTTTGAGGTCTGGTCGCTATAGTTAAAATAGTAACATTTGCAACCACAACAGGCACATCCTCACAAATACCGACAGGTATAGCAGTTGATTTAACGACCATTTGCAATGATATTTTAGTAGGTGTCAACTTACTCAAGTCAAGTCTACGATATAATGAGAGAGGCATAACACTAACACCGGCTCCAAGATCACATAAAGCAGTTTTAACATAGTTTCCTTTAATGGAGCAAGGTATAGTAGGTACTCCTTGATCTCCTAGTTTCTTAGGTATTCCACCCTTAAAAGTGTAGTTGGCAAGCATGGTGGAAATTTGAACTTCAGGTATCTTTCTTTTATTGGTAATAATGTCTTTCATATACTTATCATAAGGATTTGTTTTAAGCATATCAATCAAACGCATACGCAAAAAGATAGGTCTAATCATTTCAGCAAAGCGCTCAAAATCCTCATCATCCTTTTTCTTGGATGGTTTCGGAGGAAAAGGCATGGGTTTCTGAACCCATGGTTCTCTTTCCCTACCATGCTTCCTAGCAACAAAGTCTCTCTTATCATAACGTTGATTCTTTGATTGTGGGTTATCAAGATCAACAGCAGGTTCAATCTCTACGTCATTATCATTGCTAGGTTGGGCATCATCATTAACATTATCACTAGATTCATGTTCATTGCCAGATTGTGTCTCAGCATCAGAAACAGAGATATCATTGGGATTCTCAGGTGTGTCAGCTACAGGTTCACTAGAAGCATGCAAAGTCCTATCATTTTTCTTTTTCTTCTTCTTAGAAGAACTAGGTGCATCTAAATTAGCTCTCTAATAATCTTGCTCAATTCTCTTAGGGTGGCCCTCAGGAAACAAAGGTTCCTGAGTCATTTTACCACCTCAAGTTGCAACTCTAACAGCATAGTCATTATTCTTACTATTTAATTCATTGAGCAAATCATTCTGAGCCTTAAGTACTTGTTCTACTTGAGTGGTAACCATAGAAGCATGTTTACTAATGAGTTTCAATGCACCTTTAACTCTAGACATATAATCACTCAAGCGTTCAATCATATAAGCATTACATTGCAATTGTCTACCAACATAAGCATTGAAGTTTTCTTGCTTCACAATAAAACTGTCAAACTCCTCTAAGCATTGGCTAGCAGACTTATAATGAGGAATATCACCTTCATCAAATCTATAAAGAGAATTTACCTTTACTACCTGTGTCGGGTTATCAAGACCATGTATTTCTTCAATAGGTGGTAAATTCTTAACAACTTCAGCTTTAATACCTTTTTATTTCATATATTTCTTTTCCTCTTGCATAACTTCAGGACTGAGAAATAGAACACCTCTTTTCTTCGGAGATGGCTTAGGGGCTGGTTCAGGAAGTGTCCAATTATTTTCATTGGCCAACATATTATTCAATAGTAATTCAGCTTGATCAACTGTTCTTTCCCTGAAAACACAACCAGCACAACTATCGAGATGGTCGCTGGAAGCATCGGTTAGTCCATTATAAAAGACATCAAGTATATCATTCCTCTGAAGAGGATGATCAGGCAAAGAATTAAGTAATTGGAGGAGCCTGCCCCAAGCTTGTGGGAGACTCTCTTCTTCAATTTGCATAAAGTTATATATTTCCCGTAAGGCAGCTTGTTTCTTATGAGCGGGAAAATATTTAGCAGAAAAGTAATTCATCATATCCTGGGGACTACGCACACAACCAGGATCAAGAGAATTAAACCAAGTCTTAGCATCACCCTTTAACGAGAAAGGGAATAACTTAAGGATATAGTAATAACGAATCTTTTCATCGTTGGTAAATAGGGTGGCTATATCATTCAACTTAGTAAGATGTGCCACAACAGTTTCAGATTCATAGCCATGGAGAGGATCAGATTCAACCAAAGTAATTAACTCAGGATCAACAAAGAAATCATAATCCTTATCAGTAACAAAGATAGGTGAAGTAGCAAAAGCAGGATCATATTTCATTCTAGCATTCAAAGACTTTTCTTTCAGCTTAGCTAATAATTTCTTAAGATCATATCTAGCATTGCAAGCAAGAAAGTCTCTAGCAGTTTCTTCATCCATAACATAACCTCCGGAATAACTGGCAATTCATATCTAGGGGGAGAAGCTTCATCATCACTTTCATAAATATTATCAGTTTCAATATTTGTATTCTCCCTAACCTTAGCAATTTGTTCATCTAGAAATTCACCTAGTGGCACAGTATTATCAAGCATAGAAGTAGTTTCATCATACATAGCAGAAGTGGCATCATGAAGAACATACGACACATCAGATTCAATAGCAGGAGTAGGTGTCGCAAGTTTACTCATAACAGAGGGTGAATCAAGTGCAGAGCTAGATGGCAGTTCCTTACCTCCCCTCGTAGTTGAGGGATAAATCTTGGTTTTTTAGTCCTTCAAGTTATTCATAGTGATCAACAGATATAAATCCCATGTGACTTAGAGAATATAGCTATGCTCCCCGACAATGGCGCCAGAAAATAGTCTTGATAACCCACAAGTGTAGGGGGTCGCAACAGTTTTCGAGGGTAGAGTATTCAACCCAAATTTATTGATTCGACACAAGGGGAGCCAAAGAATACTCTTAAGTATTAGCAGCTGAGTTGTCAATTCAACCACACCTGGAAACTTAGTATCTGCAACAAGGCAGTTTAGTAGCAAAGTAATATGGAAGTGACGGTAGCAACAATAAAAGTAACGATAGTGTTTTTGTAGCTTTTGTAATAGCGGCGGCGGAAAAGTAAGTAAGCAACAAGCAATATGTGAAAAGATCGTAGGCATTGGATCGGTGATGGGGAATTATGTCGGATGCGATTCATCATGTAAAATTTATAACCTAGGGTGACACAGAATTAGCTCCAGTTCATCAATGTAATGTAGGCATGTATTCCGAATATAGTCATACGTGCTTATGGAAAAGAACTTGCATGGCATCTTCTGTCCTACCCTCCCATGACAGCGGGGTCCTAGTGGAAACTAAGGGATATTAAGGACTCCTTTTAATAGAGAATCGGACCAAAGCATTAACACATAGTGAATACATGAACTCCTCAAACTACGGTCATCACCGGGAGTGGTCCCGATTATTGTCACTTCAGGGTTGCCGGATCATAACACATAGTAGGTGACTATAGACTTGCAAGATAGGATCAAGAACACACCTATATCCATGAAAACATAATAGGTTCAGATCTGAAATCATGGCACTCGAGCCCTAGTGACAAGCATTAAGCACGGAAAAGTCATAGCAACATCAATCTTAGAACATAGTGGATACTAGGGGATCAAACCCTAACAAAACTACTCGATTACATGGTAAATCTCATCCAACCCATCACCGTCCAGCAAGCCTACGATGGAATTACTCACGCACGGTGGTGAGCATCATGGAATTGGTGATGGGGGAAGGTTGATGATGACGATGGTGACGATCTCCTTTCTCCGGAGCCCCGAACGGACTCCAGATCAGCCCTCCCAAGAGAGATTAGGGCTTGGCGGCGGCTCCGTACCGTAAAATGCGATAATTCTTCCTCTCTGGTTTTTTTCTCCCCGAAAGTGAATATATGGAGTCCGAGGTACGTCGTCGGAGCATTAGGGGGCCCACGAGGCAGGGGGCCCGCCCAGGGGGAGGGGGCGCGCCCCCCAACCTCATGGACAGGGTGTGGGCCCCCTGACGTGGATTTTCCGCAGATATTTTTTATATTTTCCAAAATAATTCTCTGTGGATTTTCAAGTCATTCCGAGAACTTTTTATTTCTGCACAAAAACAACACTATGTTAATTCTGCTGAAAACAGCGTCAGCCTGGTTAGTTCCATTCAAATCATGCAAGTTAGAGTCCAAAACAAGGGCAAAAGTGTTTGGAAAAGTAGATACGTTGGAGACGTATCAAGAACACGCCTGGGCTATAGATGACTCATAGGTAGACATGATCATCTAGTGATCATGATTTAGTTCACGATCGATGGCTTTCACTTATCTTCTCGCTCTGACGATACGTAAGCTAGCCACCTCATCTACGCTTAGCGGTTGCAGCAACCCACTTATACACTTTAACCTTACACAAGAGATTTAATATTTTTGATACCCGGGAATGGGATTGCTAAGTCCTCATGACTCACAGTTTACTACCAACACAGGTGCAGGTACAACCGAGTACGATTTAGTTGATGGCCAGGAACTCAAGTGGGAGCTCGATGAGGAACGTGCGCATATGTACGTGACGTTTCCAGATGATCAGTAGTGGTTCCTACTAGGGCCGATCGGGCATAGTGGGTGGTTATCTTCTTTTCATTTGGATTTGTCCGTAGTCGGACCATGATTGTACTTGGATGAATGTATGACTTATGTATGCATTGTGTGAAGTGGCGATTGTAAGCCAACTATGTATTTTCTTTCCCCCTTTGTTCTTGTACATGGGAATGTGTGAAGATAACCTTCTTGCGATCATACCAAAATGCGGTTATGCCTCTAAATCGTGCCCCGACACGTAGGAGATATAGTCGCATCTTGCGCGTTACACTAAGTAAGCATGGCATGAGTAAATCTAATCCCTAATTGTCATTGTAAACATCTTTCATTCATAATAGGCTGAATCGAGACCGATGAGCTAATCATATTTACAAAAACAAAATAGGTCTAGTATGTACCAGCTTTTGTCCACCTCAATCGCTTCATCAAATTTTGTCATTATTGATTTTCACTTGCACAACCGTACAATGTGAATAATAATAAGAGTGCACGTGCATTGGACTAAGTTTTAATCTGCAAACAATTATTTAAAGAAGAAGACAAGGTAATATGGGCTCATTAATATATCATCAACAATGCATATGAGAGCCACTCAACATTTTCATCATGGTCTTCTCCGTATGACCCAAAGAAAAAGAAAAGAATTTGAGAGAAACACACAAAGGTATTGTGGCACCCCGGCTCAGAGAAATCGGAACGCCCCGTATTCCAGCCCAGAGATCGAGGTGAAGTCTTCTGGAATACCGTACTGCTTAGCATAGAACAAACTAGCTTTCTATTACAACGCGAATATGGATACAAGGTCTCCGATATTACAATGAATAACACCGGCACGGCGGAACTACGCCAACCACAATTTCTCTATGCAAGCAGCATAACAACTCGAGGCAGCGGAACCTCTACTGGTACAGGAACAACGAACGACGATGATGGACTCCAATCTGGAGGGACTCTGGCTGGAACGTTTATCCTAGCTCGCGAACACACCAAAACAAGCAAGCAATCCATGCACGATCTGCAAACTGGCATGGCACGCCAGGTTAGTACATTGAATGTACTTGCAAGCTCACAATAAACCAAAAGGAATCAAGGCAAACAATAGCATTGCATTAGCAGGTTAATTCAATCATGAACATGATACTAACATAACAACATGGCATGCACAACTGAACAAGATACAACCAGAAAAATACGAGCATGGCATGAACATATGAACATGATGATACTAGCATGCAACATGTTAACTTTTTCATGCACCAACTTACTCTGCTCGGGTTACATCGTAACCATCACATGCACAAACTTACCACCACGAACATCTCACGATCATCTCAGGATCAAATCAAGCTTGGTATAAACAATACCGTAGTAATCATTAAATGACCACAAGGAGCTTGATCTTTACCCACGATTCTCGCACAACATCACGAATATCCAACAACACGGTATCCTTGATACCACTATGGTCATTCACGGATCACAAACGAAACCACTCTTGGCTCAACAGGTTACCTCGTAACCAAACGGTGATCATTCACGGATCACAAACGGAACCACTCTTGGCTGAACGAGTTACTTCGTAACCAACCGATGATCATTCATGGATCACCTAACCAACTTATCTCATCATCAAACCGGGGTTGTTATTGAGCATGTTATTATTATTACTGCTGGCTCATAGTGTGACCGACACGAACTGAGCCCATATCCGCGGGAACGAGTATCGATAGATTAAACACACACTTTGCATAGGTTAGCACACTGTACCCACACCATGGAACCCATGGCCTCGCTCTCCCATTCGGGTGGACCAACGGCGTTCCAAAAAAACTGTACTAGTGCCATGACACTCTCCCAGCCACTCCGAGCAACTCCCCTTTGGGCTAAGTCCTAGGTGGCCCCGTGTCTACCAAAGACACCAACAGCCATCGTCGTGGCAAAACATAAACGGTCCCAAACGGGGACAACATACCATAATAACGAGAACGGGCACACAAGGCTTATGTCCGCCTACCTGATCAGGGTATCATGCGCCCATAACCTTCCCTCATTGGAGGCACCAGCGAGAGGCATGACAATAGACCCAGTTAGGTCCTTCCCACAAAGGCAAGTGTGGTTGCACTGGTTAGCTCGATTCGTTGGCACCATGACTCAGCCAACAGTTGTTCAAGTTCATTATTATCTGGTTAAACTTGAATGCAATACGCCGAGTCAAAATAAAATAACATGACACAACTACAATTCATGATCATATTATCAACATAAGCATGGAGGTACAACATAATCATTGAGCATAACCACAATAAAACAAATATCCAACTGAGCATGGCATACTGACGAGCATGAATATCACAAGTATAACACTACTCATGAGCATAACATGACTACTAACATCATAAATAAATATCATGCAAGAACATAGCAAGAATACTACCAAGTAAGCATGTAACCAACAAGTTGCAGCAGAACATGTATATCAACGGTACTTGACAGACGACAATCATGCATCAGGATGAACATTACTACTACTAGCATGTACTTCTACTACCAAGCATAACATATGAACATGATACTAGCAAGTAGTACAAGATAACAAGAATCATCGGAACCTAGCATGAAAGTGGGCATGAAACCACGAGTATAACCGAAACAACGACAATAGAAGCAAACAAGCAGGCAGATGACAGGCAAACTTGTATTAAATATTCAAGTAGAAACCATGGCTATGGCAAGACTATCATGCAAGTGGTTGTTGTGGCTTGCCTGGGGTGACAGAGACTCAGGTGAACGAAACGCCAAAACGCTTCTCTCTCGGAGGGGCTGATTAGAGGCAAGGGTATAATGGTCATTTTCACAGTGTGAACACTTAGTGAAAATGGTACCATCAGAAAGATCTCGATGAGACGAAGACGTGAGCTTTGGTTTCACCTGAATCGGAGATACGGTCGCAGAGTTATGAGGTTTAGAGGCTCAAGGACCAATCTATAATAAAAGTTACCACAAACAAGTCCCTGGGCTGAAAAACAGAAAGCGCCTTCGAGCCGATTAAGTTTTCTGAAAGAGAAAGCGCACTTCAGCTGAAGTAGAAAAAGGAATACGCTTTCAAAACAATGAAAACATATTTTGCCCCGAAGAAGAACGAAAGTACGCTTTTGTTAAAAGAAAACAGACTTACAGAAATACGTTTCCACTTGAATCCACGCGAGCCTGTGGCCAAGTCAATGCCCAGAGGCTGACTGGCGTGGCCTACGGGCAGGAGAGGGGCCGATCGGGGCGTCATCTTCCTCCCGCGCTTGCGCGCCCGTGGAACAGAGCGAGGCAGGGGAAGAACCGGCCAAGGGGGTTGGTCGGTGCAAGTGGTCACCGGCCAAGGCGAGGCCACCGGCGGGCACAGGACAGCGTGGCGCACCCATCCAGGGAGTAGGCGGCCACCGAGGAGGAGTGGAGGACGCGGGGCGGGAGTCTATAGAGAAGAGCTTCGGCGGGCGGGAGGTGGTGGTTGGCAGTGATGCGGGCCGTCCCCGGCGAGGAAGAGGGGGTGTGGTAACTTGCCGGAAGGAGGGAGAGGCCGTGGTGAGTTCAGGGAAGCATGAGGAGGCTCGGGACGGCCGATCGGTGAGGTGCCGAATGGGGCGAGCGGCGGCCGGACTTCGGAGACGTGGCCATGAGGCTCTTCCACGATGGACAAGTGGGTGGGGCGACACGGGAGGATGCGGGGAAGCTAGTGGACAACTCTGGAGGAGAGGAGAGGGGCTAGGCTCACCGGAACCGAGGAGGAATCGAGGCGCCCAAGGAGACCTCTGGCGAAAAGAAGAGGGACCGAGGACTCCGGTGGGCTAGGGCGGCATATGAGGAGTGGATGAGCTGCGGGAGGGCTCGGGGCACGCTTATATAGCCGAGTGGAGGGCTCTAGAGCATCGCTAGCGAGCTTGAGCAGTGCTCTAATGGTGGACAGAGTCTGGGCACGACATAGGCACTGTTCTAGCGGCGCATTTATGGCGAACGACAACGAAGCTGCGATGCAGGGCAATGCATTCGAGCACGGGCGAGCTCCAGCACATGGAGGGACGTCGAGACGAGGAGGAAGGAGATGGGAACAGGGGCAAGAACGCGCCAAAGCTTGCAATCTGCATGACGCAAGCGTGATCACCACGCGCACTGGCGCGAGTGGCGCTCTATGGCATGGCCAACCATGTCCAGTAGAATTACCTTAGTGCCATTTAGTTTAGCTGAAGAAATAATTTGGTCCAGGGGCAAAGAAGTGATTTGCAGATGGGCACAAAACAGACCAACAACCAAGTGTTTGTGATGTGCAGTGGGGATACCAGCTATGTAACGTAGTAAATAATTTGTCTGGTGATGATCTCACACTAAGGTGATGTTTATCACCAAAATTTAGACTAAGAGGAGGAGTTTAGAAGATACTTCCTGTAGAAAGTGCAAAACTGGCCAGATTAGGGCATTATGATGTTGCACTCACATACTTAAGTGTCATGAGCTGAAATTTGGTGGAGTGGGGTTATTTGACCATATGGAGCTGCTATAAAAATTTCATGCCATTTGGAATTACCAAAGTGGCACTTGCTTCACAAAGCTCCATTCTAACAAGAAACTAGGAAAATTTACTGATGGTAAATGGCTAAGTGGATTGAGCCAAAACATGGTGGAGCGAGTAGATATAGATGTAAGAATGTCCTGGTAATTTTTAGCTCAAATGACGCAATATAAAATATAGTTGCTTCACAAAGTGAAAATCTGAACAAAAACCAAGATTTGGAGCTGAGCTCACATAGATGATCTCCATAAGCTCAAATTTGGTAGAAGGTCATGATTTGGTCAAATGAAGTACGTGAAAAAGTTTAAACTCATTTGGACATGCCTAGAATATACTTCCTTCACAAAGTTCTTTTCTGGACAGAAACTCTGGAAAATTTCTAAAAAATAATTACTAGGCAAATGAAGTTAAAATTTTGCACATGGCAATGATATGGACAAGAAAAGATGTCCAAAAAGTTTGGAGGCAATTGGGCAAAGATAAATAGCACTTGCTTCACAAAGTGCCATTTAGGGCAAAATAGAAAAATGATTATTGGAGGATTATTTATTGAACATGGCAATGAAATGTTTTGCCATATTTGATCAAGGTATGACCCAAAGAATTTATGAGAATTATTTGGGAATTTTTAGAATTACACAGATATAGGTTGCTTCACAACCTAGGGCAAAAAGAATTATTCCTTTAATAGAAAAGAAATATTCCTTGGAAAAAGAATATTGGGTTAGGTCAAGGATGGAAATGACAGGGTCTTAGGATGAGGAGGAGGATGGCAAGCCACTAAAAAACCTTGGAAGATAGGGTCTTCCCAAGTTTCAAAACCACATAGCCACGGAAAAGCAAATAAAATCAAGAAATCCAAGAAAATTAAAAGAAAAAGAAAAGTGCAAAAATACAGGCTGTTATAGATATTTTTGGAGTTTTGTTTTTCTGAAGAAAGCAAAAACAAGAATGAGAAAAACTATTTACACGGGAAACCTCCCAACAAGCAAATGCAGAACGCGAAAGCTTTTTGGGTTTTCTTATTAATACTACAACTACTAGAGAAATAAACAAGAAAGAAAAGAGAAAAAGAAACGAAAAATATTTTTGGGTTTTCAAAGTTTTTCAAACACACATGAAAAAAGAGAGAGAAATAAAGTAACATGGATTATACAATGGAAAAGTATGAACACCGACAACTAGAATAAATGTGTGATGCATAATGTAATGTTGGTGAGAAATACATAGTCCGCCAAGCTTAGGCTTTTGTCCTAAGTTGGTCTATGGCCATGGCTGTCCAGGCGGATATCCAAAGTCATCACTGTGTTTGAACTTGATTGAAGCTGCCACCGCTTGGCGGGCTGCCTTGTTGAGATGAGCAGACTCCCTTGCTCTCTCGTACTCTTCTACCTCCTCTCTGAGTATAAAAATTTCTTCTTTTTACCAGAAAGTCAAAGAAAGCGGGGCAGGGAGCGTAATATAGATGACACAGCTTCTATCAAAGATTAGTCTGTACTGTAATGGAAAATCACCCCTCTCAAGAAACTGGAATAATTCCATACTGGCATAATCGAAGAAAGCAGGTGGTAACTGAGGATCATCATTTCTTATATGACCCCAAGATGGTCAACTAAATGAGTGGTATAAATTCCACCAAAGAAATCTCCATCTAAAGCATTATTATGTAGCCGACGTGTGACAATAGCCCCTAGGTTATATTGTTTGTCATTCATTACTGCGCTCTTAAGAACAATCAAATCAGATGCACAAAGGTGGCTATGGTCACGTTTACCATTAATACATCTACCTTTGAAGAGAGCAAAATAATGCAAAGCAGGAAAGTAAAAGCTCCCCATAGTAGCTTGTGTTATGCTTCTAGTTTCTCCTACTATAATGGTAGCAAGGAACTCGGCACAATCAGCTTTACGTGGTTCAGTGCAAATACCCCAATGTGGAATTTTGCATGACTCATTAAATTCCTCTAGGTCCATGCGATGCGACTTATGATAAAGATCAAACAAAACAGATTGTGTACCACAACGGCCTGAGTACTTGAATCTCCACACAAAAGATCAATGAGCTTGTAATGCTGTAAGCACTTATCTTACAAGAAGTTCGTTAGGCATGCATTGTGTACATACATATCAAATTCTTCCTCGAAACCTGCACGAGTCATGAAATAACCCGATGTCCATCCACAAGGTCGTACTAGAGCTTCCTGCGGTGGTTCAAGGTGTGGCTCACGAATTGCGAGTCTTGGGGATTTCTTCTTTGAGGAACCACCTTGCAACATTTTCCTCATCATTTTCTTCCTCTGAAATTTTCTAAAAAATTTAGTGACTCAAAATAAAAGTGAACAAACTCAACAAAAGTGATAGCAACTACTACTACAAGTGTCTAGACGCTATATCATGCAACAAAACTACTTTGGACCATATAAATTCGACATGCAAGCTCAAGAACATGGCCACCATAGCAGCAAAATATTGCAATACATAGAGCACTACAGGAAAAACTAATTGGACCATTGGAGGAGTCACATACTGAAGAACAATCTCCCAAAACAGTTTTGGAAATGGAGCAATGAGCAATGAGATCGAAAATGGCAGCAAGATGATGAAGAACATGGGTTTGAGCACTCGTGTGATTTTTCCGGAGGAAGAAGGACTGGATGGGTGGCTGGAATATGTGAGGGGCCTACATGGGCCCAACAAGCATCCTAGGCGTGCCCAGGGGGTAGGCACGCCCTGTGAGCTTGTGGCTCACAGGTGCACCCACTGGGATTTGTTTAGTGCCATTTTTAAATATTACATAAAAATCATACTAAATTTTTAGGGCATTTAGAGAAATTTTATTTTCTGGTCATTTTTTATTTTGCAGGATAATTCAAAAAACAGTAAAATAATAGTATTTCTACTTTATTAACTGTAAATAACACAAAGTAAAAAGTGGGTACAGAGAGTTGTGTTTACTAAATTCATCCGTCTCGTGCCCATCAAAAGGAATCCATTAATAAGGTTGATTAAGTCTTATTAACAAACTTCTTTCGAATGACATGAGAGACCGAAAAATCCTCATATAACACTAGGTTACCTCAACGGAGGTATGCATGTCCCCAACAATAAGAATATCACATTTCTTTTCGATAGTAGTAATAGGGAATTCAAAACCTCTAATGGCAATTATTGAATTTATTCCAATAGAGTTGACACTATTCACTTGAGATAGTTTCCTCGAAAAGTATACCGTATGTTCATTACCTTTAATATGAAAACTGACACTACCTTTGTTGCAATTAATAATAGCCCCTGCAGTATTCAAAAATAGTCTACCAAGGATGATCGACATACTATCGTCCTCGGGTATATCAAGAATAACAAAGTCCGTTAAGATAGTAAGATTTCCAACTACGACATGCACATCCTCACAAATGCCGGTGGCTATAGCAATTGATTTATCTGCCATTTTCAAAGAAATTTCAGTTGGTGTCAACTTATTTCAATCAAGTCTTCCATACAAAGAGAAAGGCATAACACTAACACCTGCTCCTAAATCACATAAAGTTGTTTTAACATAGTTTGTTTTAATGGATCATGGTATAGTTGGTATTCCTCGGTCTCCTAGTTTCTTTTGTATTCCATCTTTAAATGTATAATTTGCAAGCATGGTGGAAATTTCAGCTTCCGGTATCTTTCTTTTATTTGTAACAAATATCTTTCATATACATAGCATAAGGAGACATTTATTAGAATATCAGTCAAACGAAGGCGCAAAAAGACAGGTCTAAGCATTTCACGAAAGCACTCAAATTCTTCAACATTTTTATTCTTGGAAGCTTTAGGAGGAAAAGGCATGGGTTTCTGAACCCATGGTTCTCTTTCTTTACCATATTTCCAAGCAATGAACAGTACTGCAGGTTGTTGCTAACGCGACACTACGATCAGAGACCCTTTGACGAAACTGTGTGTGATGCATTAATCGCAAATGGTGATGTAAAAACCATCAAAAAGATGCAAAACGTTTGCGATGAATGGTTCATCAAAAACAGTTCAGATTTTAGTTGCGTGTGCGATGAGGGGAATACGATTGATCTATACGAACTATTTGCGATGATAAAGAACAACAGAACCGGGCAGCCAGATCGAGGTGTGTGCGATATACGGCATACAGTTCACTTCGATCAACCATTTGTGATGATTGAGGTGAACACAAATGATTCGGCGTAACAAGAAGTGTGTGATACCCGGCAAACAGGTCGGTTATCAGAATTGTGTGCGATCATTATAGATAGCCCACATGATCTTTTTTTGTGAGTTGTGTGCTCGTCAGGGCACACAGTTCAACAAACCAACCTGTAGGCAATAATGTGTAAGATCTCTGTCGAATACATATTACTAACCGTATGTGATGCGATTGACAGCATAAGCAGAGATATATACAGTCTGCTTAATTTAGTCCTTCTTGTTGTTGTTGTTGTTCTTGGATAGCCCCGTGACATCGTCTTGGCGAGGATGCTTCTTGCCACTGACTGTTGGCTTTTCATCCCCGCCGCCGTCGTTGTTGTCGTCGTCCTCCTCCTCCTCGTTCGACCATTCCTCCTCATCATCATTGTCGTCCTCTTCTTCGTCCTTCGACGGCTCCTCGTCCATCTGGTTGTCGTCTGACGACTCCGGAGGCAGTGTCCCTTCCATGAATCGTATATAATCGAGGTCTAGGCTCAACGCCGGACTCATGGAAGACGAGCGGGATGATTCTGATGTTGACCTATCATCGGGCGCCAGACTGCTAGCCGAACTGTCATCCTCACTGTCGCTCGACATGGCTGCAGAGTGTGTGCCAGTGTGTAGCACATCCTGCGGACGATGAAGATGGTGGACACTTAAGCGGGGTATGCAGAGAAGAGGAACTACCAATTGAAGCGGGGGGTTTTTTTTTTGCGA
>LR738715.1:561421379-561538230 GCA_902687465.1 Secale cereale
TGTGGCAGCGCTTGACGAGGCGGACGCTGTCCTTGGCGAACTCGGGAAAGGAGGCACGCCGCCACGGAGAAGGGGGATCCGACGGGTTGTGGCGCAGGTTGAGGTACGGGTATAGGGTTAGGGAAGGGAGGGGGCTTGGGGTGGCGATGCGGTGGGGAAGTGAGGGGGTCTGGGTGGCGATGCGGTGAGGAAGGGCGCATGGAGGCCATGGATGCGGTGAGGAAGGGCTCGCCGGTGGAGCTGATGGGGAGGTGGCGGCGGCGATCTGGAAGGGGGGAGGGGTGGAGACAGAGAGGGGTTTGCGGTGGGGTGGAGACAGAGAGAGTTTGCGGTGGGGAATGGATAGGTGGATGGATGGATGGATGTAGGATGAGGAGATAGATGGATGGATGGATATGTGCCATGTCATCGATCCATGGCACAAACATCTCCACCAATGAGAATTAAGCGCACATAATTGTGTGTCTTCTTTAGTTCTCTTATATATTTTTCATCAATGTAAAGAACCTATCAAATATTTATTACAAAATGGTAACATTTTATTTTTAATAATATTAGACCATATTTATGTCCAATAACCAGATGATTGTGTGTCTAAGATTCAACCACTAGCTAGGAACGGTTATTCCGGCCGTTTTGACCGCATTTTGAAACGGGCATAAAAAATTCAAAAAAATCAAAAAATTGGAAAACCTTCGCATTGTGTCATTATATGTGGCCAAGTTACCAGGAAAAATTATAAACTTGTAATACGGCAATTATTTTTAAAAAGTGTTCTCAGAAACGAGCTATCAAGCGTGAAGATTCATGGCTTTCAAGCCAAATGATCAATCTTATGGCCACATTCATGGCATAGTTTGTTCAAATGATCTCATATTGTGCACAAATGTGCATATTGGAATGGCAAACAATGTTGCCACAAGAAGTTTTCATTTTCTTTGGACGAAAAATTCATTTTCCATTTTTCGAGTGCCCAAAAGGAGGTTTTTTTGTGAAGGACCTCCCGAATAATTGTTGCAAAACTGGACCAAATCATTTTTATAAAATAATAGGCCATATTTAATGCACAATTGACTAAATGGTTGGGTGTAAAAAATTTTGATCCACCTCTCGTGAAAAAAGACAAATTTCGGCCGATTCAGTTGGAAGTGGGTCAAATTTGAACTGTAGCTGCCTTGTAGTTTGCTCTTTATTTTTTACAAAAATCATTTCTAAGTACATAAGTATCTATTTAATCAGAGAAACACCAAAAAATACCAAGATTCAACCACTAGCTAGGAACGGTCATTCCCGCCGTTTTCACCGCATTTTGAAACGGGCATAAAAAATTCAAAAAAAATCAAAAAGTTGGAAAACCTTCGCATTGTGTCATTATATATGACCAAGTTACCGGGAAAAATAACAAACTTGTAATACGGCAATTCTTTTAAAAAAGTGTTCTCAGAAATGAGCTATCATGCGTGAAGATTCATGGCTTTCAAGCCAAATGATCAATCCTATGGCCACATTCATGGCATAGTTTGTTCAAATGATCTCATATTGTGCACAAGGGTGTATCTTGGAATGGCAAACAATTTCGCCTAAGGAAGTTTTCATTTTCTTTGGACGAAAAAATCATTTTCCATTTTTCGAGTGCCCAAAAGGAGGTTTTTTGTGAAGGACCTCCCAAATAATTGTAGCAAAATTGGACCAAATCAATTTTCTAAAATACTAGGACATATTTAATGCACAATTGACAAAATGGTTTGGTGTAAAAAGTTTTGATCCACCTCTCGTGAAAAAGACAAATTCCCGCCGATTCAGCTGGAAGCGGGTCAAATTTGAACTGCAGCTGCCTCATAGTTTGCTATTTATTTTTTCCAAAAATCATTTCTAGTTACATAAGTACCTATTTAATCATAAATACATGGTTTGGTGGCGATACGTCGAGGTTTGGGCGGTGGTCGAGGGCCCCAACTCTAGAGCGCGTAAACTCGCATGCTCGCCGCGTGGTCACCGCGTGATTGTGGCGTTGCCATGTGTTCTGGAGGGCCTAGGCATGTCTAGTGGGTTGGGAACTCCCCAGGTAGGTGCTAGGAAGAAAACTACAACATAAGATTATCACGAGGAGATCGATCGATGCTCAAACATGAATTAGCTGCCAAGTGTTTGATTAGCGGTACGGGAAATGCACATGGATAATGGGCTTGAGTTTTGGTTGAGGATGATCAGTTACTAAGAAGACCATCTTCACAAATTTTCAGCTCAAAAGGAGGAGTCTAGGTGGTACTTGCTTTGCAAAGTACCACACTGGACATAAATACGAATGTTGAAGCTGTGCTGAAAATAATGAATGGATTGAGCTGGCATTTGGTGGAGGATAGTTATTTGTGCATAGGAAAGCACTGTAGAAAATGGATACCATTTGGACATGCCAAAGTGGTACTTCCTTCACAAAGTGTTTTTTTGAACAGAATAGGAAAATGAATATTTTTGAATTATTTTTGAACTAGGCAAGGAAGGTTTTTTTACATATTTGACGAAGATATGACCCGAAGAATTTATGAGATTTTTTGGGGAATTTTGGGAATGACAGAAATATAGGTTGCTTCACAACCTAGGGCAAAAACTGCCACATCGACATGACACATAGGCAAAACTGATGAGGTGGCGCCTAGTCATAGCAACCCACCACAATTTACAAGGTTATGACCATCTATATTGGTCATGATCAGCTAGAAATAAGGCAGCGAACCAGTGCTATCTGCTTTATGATCATTTCCTGTAAGGAAATTATGACCTTTCTGACCAAAATGGTCGTTATAGTTTAGGGTTTGGAGCCCCCCGAACAGCTTTTGACCAATTGGTCTGAAATGGTCATAGATCTATGACCAATTCTTCCAGGGTCACTAACAGAAGGTCATAAGTTGACATATTTCTTGTAGTGCAAGTTCATCATGGTCGTAACTATATCTATAATTTTTTGCCTCGCGAAGGAGAAAGCATCGCTCAAGCTTGGGGGAGGCTTAAGTCAATGTTATATTCATGCCCCAATCATGAGCTCTCAAGAAAAATGATTATTCAAAATTTTTATGCTCGGCTTTCTCTCAATAATCGCTCCATGCTCAATACTTCTTGTTCTGGCTCTTTTATGATGAAGACTATTGAATTCAAATGGGACTTATTGGAAAGAATTAAACGCAACTCTGAAGATTGGGATCTCGACAAAGGTAAGGAGTCAGGTATGACCCCTAAGTTTGATTGTGTCAAAGCTTTTATGGATACCGATGTTTTCCGTGAGTTTAGCACTAAGTATGGACTTGACTCTGAGATAGTAGCTTCTTTCTGTGAATCATTTGCTACTCATGTTGATCTCCCCAAGGAGAAGTGGTTTAACTATCATCCCCCTATTGAAGTAAAAGTAGTTGAATCTATTAAAGTTGAAGAAAAGACTATCACTTATAATGTTGATCCTATTATTCCTACTGCTTATATTGAGAAACCACCTTTCCCTGTTAGGATAAAGGATCATGCTAAAGCTTCAACTGTAGTTCGTAAGAGTAATACTAGAACACCTACACCCTCTGAGCAAATTAAAGTTGAACCTAGTGTTGCTATGGTTAAAGATCTCTTGGTAGAAGATTTAGATGGACATGTTATTTACCTCCAAGAAGAGTCTGCTAGAATAGCCAAACCCAATGCTAGGAATAAACATAGACCTATTGTAGGCTTGCATGTTATCTCTGTTAAGATAGGAGATCATTGTTATCATGGTTTATGTGACGTGGGTGCTAGTGCGAGTATTATTCCTCAAACCTTATATCAAGAAATTATGCATGACATTGCACCTGTTGAGCTAGAAGGGATTGATGTTACTATTAAGCTAGCTAATAGAGACACTATTTCACCAGTTGGGATCGTTAGAGATGTTGAAGTATTGTGTGGGAAGGTTAAATACCCTGCTGATTTTCTTGTTCTTAGTTCCACACAAGATGAATTTTGTCCCATTATATTTGGTAGACCCTTCTTGAACATTGTCACTTCTAAGATAGACTGCGTGAAAGATATTGTTACTGTTGGATTAGGGGATATGTCTCATGATTTTAACTTTGCTAAATTCCGTAGGCAACCCCTTGATAAGGAACTACCTTGTAAGGATAAAATTATTGGTCTTGCTTATATTGCTGTGCCTCCTAATGATCCTTTAGAACAATACTTGCTAGACCATGAAAATGATATGCATATGAATGAGAGAAGGGAAATAGATGAAATATTCTTTAATCAGGGACCAGTGTTGAAAAACAACTTGCCTGTTGAAATCCTAGGGGATCCTCCTCCACCCAAGGGTGATCCTGTGTTTGAACTTAAACCTTTACCTGATAATCTTAAGTATGTTTATCTCCATGAAAAGAAAATATATCATGTTATTATTAGTGCTAACCTTTCAGAGCAGGACAAAGAAAATGATTGAAAACTCTGAAGAAGCACCGTGCTGCTATTGGATATACTCTGGACGATCTTAAGGGCATTAGTCCCACTATATGCCAACACAAGATAAAATTGGAACAAAATACTAAAGCTTCTAGAGTCAGGTATTATCTATCCAGTTGTTGATAGCCAGTGGGTGGGTAAGTCATGTCCATTCTGTCCCTAAGAAGGGAGGTATGACTGTTGTTCCTAATGATAAAGATGAATTGATCCCGCAAAGAATAGTTACAGTTTATAGGATGGTAATTGATTTCTGTAAGTTAAATAAAGCTACTAAGAAAGATCATTAACCCTTGCCATTTATTGATCAAATGCTAGAAAGGTTATCCAAACATACTCATTTTTGCTTTCTACATGGTTATTCTGGTTTCTCTCAAATACCTGTGTCAAAAGGGGATCAAGAAAAGACCACTTTTACTTGTCCTTTCGGCTCCTTCGCTTATAGACGTATGCCTTTTGGTTTATGTAACGCACCTGCTACCTTTCAAAGATGCATGATGGCTATATTCTCTGATTTTTGTGAAAAGATTGTTGAGGCTATCATGGATGATTTCTCCGTTTATGGAACTTCTTTTGATGATTGCTTAAGCAACCTTGATCGAGTTTTGCAGAGATGTGAAGACACTAATCTTGTCTTGAATTGGGAGAAGTGCCACTTTATGGTTAATGAAGGCATTGTCTTGGGACATAAAATTTCTGAAAGAGGTATTGAAGTTGACAAAGCTAAAGTTGATGCTATTGAAAAGATGCCATGCCCTAAGGACATCAAAGGTATACGAAGTTTCCTTGGTCATGCCGGGTTTTATAGGAGGTTCATAAAGGACTTATCCAAAATCTCCAGGCCTCTGACTAATCTCTTACAAAAAGATATTCCTTTTGTCTTTGATGATGATTGTCTAGAAGCATTTGAAATACTTAAGAAAGCATTGATCTCTGCACCCATTGTCTAGCCTCCTGACTGGAATTTACCCTTTGAGATTATGTGCGATGCTAGTGATTATGCTGTAGGTGCTTTTTTAGGGCAAAGAGTTGATAAGAAATTGAATGTTATCCAGTATGCTAGTAAAACTCTAGATAGTGCCCAAAGAAATTATGCTACTGCTGAGAAAGAATTTTTAGCAGTTGTATTTGCTTGTGATAAGTTTAGACCCTATATCGTTGATTCTAAAGTAACTATTCACACCGATCATGCTGCTATCAAATACCTTATGGAAAAGAAAGATGCTACACCTAGACTTATTAGATGGGTTCTCTTGCTGCAAAATGTTTGACTTGCATATTCTTGATAGAAAGGGAGCTGAGAACCCCGTTGCAGACAACTTGTGGAGGACACCATGCGGGAGATAAAACTGCACATAAGGTATTACAATTCGGTTTTTATTGGCCTACTCTCTTCAAGGATGCCCGTAAGTTTGTCTTATCTTGTGATGAATGTCAAAGAATTGGTAATATCAATAGACGTCAAGAAATTCCTATGAATTATTCACTTGTTATTGAACCATTTGATGTTTGGGGCTTTGATTATATGGGACCGTTTCCTGCCTCTAATGGGTACACACATATTTTAGTTGATGTTGATTACGTTACTAAGTGGGTAGAAGCTATTCCAACTAGTAGTGTTGATCATAACACCTCTATTAAGATGCTTAAAGAAGTTATTTTTCTGAGGTTTGGAGTCCCTAGATATCTAATGACTGATCGTGGTTCACACTTTATTCATGGTGCTTTCCATAAAATGCTTGCAAAATATGATGTGAATAATAGAATTGCATCCCCTTATCACCCACAAACTAGTGGTCAAGTAGAACTAAGTAATAGAGAGTTGAAATTAATTTTGCAAAAGACAGTTAATAGGTCTAGGAAGAATTGGTCTAAGAAACTTGATGATGCATTATGGTCCTATAGAACTGCATACAAAAATCCTATTGGTATGTCTCCATATAAGATGGTATACGGAAAAGCTTGTCACTTACCTCTTGAGCTAGAACATAAGGCATATTGGGATATTAAAGAGCTCAATTATGATTTCAAACTTGCCGGTGAGAAGAGGTTCTTTGACATTAGCTGTTTGATGAATGGAGAACCCAGGCCTATGAGAATGCCAAGCTGTTTAAAGAAAAAGTTAAAAGATGGCATGACAAATGGATACAAAAGCGTGAGTATAATGTAGGTGATTATGTCTTGCTATACAACTCTCGTTTAAGATTTTTTGCAGGAAATCTTCTCTCTAAGTGGAAAGGACCTTATGTTATCGAGGAGGTCTATCGTTCCGGTGCCATAAAAATCAACAACTTTGAAGGCACAAATCCGAAGGTGGTGAACGTTCAAAGAATCAAACATCACATCTCAGGTCATCCTATAAATGTTGAAACCAATGTTATTGAAATCGTAACCCCAGAGGAATACATAAGGGACACTTTCCAGAACGATTCAGCCTCTGAAAAGGAAGATGTATGTGGTATGGTAAGTAAACCGACTCCCAAAATGTTCTAAAGGCAATTTTTCTCTGTTTTGGAATATTTAGAAAAATAGAAAAATAAGTAGCAGTCCGGAAGAGACAGGAGGCATCTACGAGGGTGGAGGGTGCGCCCCCCTTCCCTGGGCGCGCCCCCTGTCTCGTGGGCACCCCGTGTGCGTCCCGGACTCCGATTTCTTGTATGTTACTCCTTTTGGTCGGTAAAAATTCATTATATAAACTCCCGAAGATTTTGACCTTAGTATCACGCAAAAATCCTCTGTTTTCGTTTCGAGTTGTTTCTGTCGCACATAAAGCAACATGTCGTCCCAAGATTCGGAGGGAGAAAACTATGTGGCTGATTCCCTTGCTGACCCTAAGGTCTATGGGGACTGGGAGCATTATGGTTGGACCACGGAGGAAGAAGAGGACCACGATCCAAAGGGGAAGGATTGGACTAGCTCAGATGAAGACGAAGTCCCACTACCTCAACCTGGGGATATGCATGTGGAGTTCAAAAAGTCAAGCCTCCCCGACAAAGTAAAGAAACCTAAGGTCGAATTTATCCCTTTTAACCTCTTGAAGGAAAACAAGCAGGCACTATGCAAGAAGATATTAAATCTTGAGCAAGAGATCAATGATATAAAGGAGCATAATTCTGTCCTTAAGCGAAAGCTAAGGAAGAAGCCTACATCACCACCTCCGAAGAAGGAGACATAATCATATGGGTATGGGCACTCCCCTTGGCAACTGCCAAGCTTGGGGGAGCGACCCCGGTATCGTATCACCATCACTCCTATCTTTACCGTTTTTCTTAGTTCGATCCTTTTGGTAGTATCTTGATCTAGTAGAATAAAGTTAGCATGATCTGGTTGTGAGATTTTGCCTTATGATCTTTACCCTTTGTAATCGAGTCCGTGAGCTATATAATATAGATTAGTGTTGAGTCAAGGGCTTGATTTCCTCACTTGGGTCATGATAAAAAGAAAGAAAATATAAAATGTATCCAAGAGATCATATCGATCTTATGGGGAGTAATGACTTCACATACAAGAGTATGATAAATAAAAATTGTTGGGAGTTAACAAACATAGATTTGGTCATCGTTGCAATTAATAGGAAGTAATAAAAGAAGAGAGGCTTCACGTACAAATATACTATCTTGGACATCTTTTATGATTGTGAGCACTCATTAAAATATGACATGCTAAAGAGTTGATGTTGGACAAGGAAGACAATATAATGGGTTATGTTTTCTTATCTGAAATAAAGTATATTGTCATGGATCATCCAACATGTTGAGCTTGCCTTTCCCCCTCATGCTAGCCAAAACTCCTCGCACCAAGTAGAGATACTACTTGTGCTTCCATACATCCTTAAACCCAGTTTTTCCATGAGAGTCCACCATACCTACCTATGGATTGAGAAAGATCCATCCAAGTAAGTTGTCATGTTGCAAACTCGCTAAAATATGTATGATTTATTAGTGTGGAGGAAATTAGCTTTATACGATCTTGTGATATGGAAGTAATAAAAGCGACGGACTGCGTAATAAAGGTCCTTATCACAAGTGGCAATATAAAGTGACGTTCTTCTATGCTAAGACTTTGTGCATCCAACCATAAAAACACATGACAACCTCTGCTTCCCTCTGCGAAGGGCCTATCTATTATTCTTGCCTTATAAGAGTCAAGGTGAAATTCACCTTTCCTTTTTTACACTTTATCCTTTGGCAAGCACACTGTGTTGGAAAGAACCTGACATATATACCCACTTGGATGTAAGTTTTCATGGTCTATTACTGTTGACATTACCCTTGAGGTAAAAGGTTGGGAGGCAACACCATAAGCCCCTATCTTTCTCTTTGTCCGGTTAAAACTCCATAAACATAAGTATTGCGTGAGTGTGAGCAATTGTGAAAGACTATATGATAGTTGAGTATGTAGGCTTGCTGAAAAGCTCTTATATTGACTCTTTCCAATGTTACGATAAATTGCAATTGCTTCAATGACCGAGATCAAAGTTTGTTAGTTTACAATGAAGTTTATGATTCATGCTTGATATTGTGGATGAATTGTTACTTTAGCATAAGAATCATATGACAATATATATATGTTGCTGTTATAAGAATGATCATGATGCCCTCATGATGCCCTCATGATGAATTGTTACTTTAGCATAAGGTTTACATGAAGAGGGAGAATGCCGGCATCTGGAATTCTGGGCTAGAAAAGGAGCAAACTCTGGAGATCTATTCTGCACAACTCCAAAATCCCCGAAACTTCAAAGAACTTCGTTTCAGAAAATATAAAAAATATCTGGCGAAAGAAGTTGACGAGGGGGGGGCCACCTGCTGTCCACGAGGGTGGGGGGAGCCCCCCCTCTCAGGGCGCGCCCCCTGTCTCATGGGCCCACCGACGGTCCCTCGATGCCCATCTTCTCCTATATGAGGTGTTTTGACCTGAAAAAATCATAAGGAGGTTTTCGGGACCAGACGCCGCCGTCTCGAGGAGGAAACCAATCTAGGGCTCCGGTAGAGCTGTTCTGCCGGGGTACTTCCCTCCGGGAGGGGAAAATCGTCACCGCCGTGATCACCAACACCTCTCCCATCTTGGGGAGAGCTATCTTCATCAACATCTTCACCAGCACCATCTCCTCTCAAACCCTAGTTCATCTCTTGTATCCAATCTTTGTACCCAAACCTCAGATTGGTACCTGTGGGTTGCTAGTAATGTTGATTACTCCTTGTAGTTGATGCTAGTTGGTTTACTTGGCGGAAGATCATATATTCAGATCCATTATGCATATTAATATTCCTCCGATCATGAACCATATTATTTCTTGTGAGTAGTTACTTTTGTTCTTGAGGACATGGGAGAAGTCTCGTTATTAGTAGTCATGTGAATTTGGTATTCGTTCGATATTTTGATGAGATGTATGTTTTCTCTCCTCTACTGGTGTCATGTGAACGTCGACTACATGACACTTCACCATTATTTGGGCCTAGATGAAGGCATTGGGAAGTAATAAGTAGATGATGGGTTGCTAGAGTGACATAAGCTTAAACCCTAGTTTATGCGTTGCTTCGTAAGGGGATGATTTGGATCCATATGTTTCATGCTATGGTTAGGTTCTCCTTAATACTTCTTTTGTAGTTGTGGATGCTTGCATTAGAGGTTAATCATAAGTGGGAGGCTTGTACAAGTAAGGACATCACCCAAGCACCGGTCCACCCACATACCAAATTATCAAAGTATCGAACGTGAATCAGACGATCGTGATGAAAACTAGCTTGACGATAATTCCCATGTGTCCTCGGGAGCGCTTTACTTTATATAAGAGTTTGTCCAGGCTTGTCCTTTGCTACAAAAAGGATTGGGCCACCTTGATGTACCTTATTTACTTTTACCTTTTGTCACTTGCTACCGATTAACTCATCACAAAACTATCTGGTACCTATAATTTCAGTGCTTGCAGAAAATACCTTACTAAAAACTGCCTATCATTTCCTTCTGCTCCTCGTTGGGTTCGACACTCTTACTTATCGAAAGGAATATGATAGATCCCCTACACTTGCGGGTCATCAAGGGATCAGTGAGAATTAATCGACAACAATTTATGAGGATCCCTCTTGGTCATGTAAAGGTAAATGATTACAGGAAGACATGTGTTAACAGGACAACGATGGCATATCACGCGGACCCGTTCATTCTTGCCAGCGATGCTACCCAGATTTTCTTTGTGGAAGACCCTTTGCATAAGAACTACAATGTAGTGATGCATGGGAAGAGAAGGGTACTGGGTGTCGACGATGTTGCCGATGAGGACGAGTACGATGAATTTGATGAGTTTCCAACCAAGGTATCACACACAAGTCTAACAGAGAAGTGTAAAATCATAAGAAAACCCAAGTTCATTCGGGGTCAATGTAATGATCCTAGTTCCCCCAGTACATGGGAATTAAGCCGTAAGAGTAGTCTTTATGCCTACCTTGCAACTTAATTCATTCAATTTAGAACAGTCGTGTGTACTGAATTTGTGAGTTATGCCTGGTTTTCTGTTGATGCATGTAAGAACCATTAATATGTTGACTTTGATATGTTGTCAGCTTAGGCAACGAATATGAAATGTTTTTGTTATTACTATTATTATATCATAGAGGTAGCACACTCAATTGATCTCACTACAGTATGTGTGAACAAAAATATGCAATCGGGTTTGCGAATAGCACACGGTTCGTTGATGAAAGCCGTGTGCCGACCAAACCTTGCCACCCCACCCACGATCTGAGTCGTGCTTTCCGATTGGCCAGAATCCAAACCCCACGGATCGTACGTCTGCACCGTTGGATGCTCCTAGATCAAATGGCGATCCTCATCCCTTTCGACATCACATGCAGTTCCAGTTGTAATTTTATTTTTATGCACAAAATGCACGTTAATCTCAAAAAATGTTATAAATATAGATAACAATACCTGAAATGCGCCAGAAAATCAAACCCGTGGTATAATGGTGATTATGTACCGTGGAAATTTTTATGAGGCCAAAAGATGAAGTCACCGGCCACAGGAGTTTGAATTGACACATCTCCGTTTGGAAACCATGATCCTTCATGTGAGATGCTCCGGTTTGGAAGGAGCGGTCATCAAAAATTGTGCCAAACTTCTCCCCGCTTCTCGAACAAACAGATGAAAACGCACAAAGTGACGCACAAATGATCTGTAAACTTTCTTTGCTAGGCTGATAGTAAGGGGGTATCATAACTAGTATCATGCATGCCAACTAGGTAATTTTGATGAGCTGTCATAGAATTAAATGAAGAAAGAGAGGGTTAAGTATAATACCATGAAACTATATCATAATAAATGCTATGCTACTATGTGTCATGCATGACAATATAAATAAAGTACTACATATGATACTAGCTACTCCCTCCGTCCAAGTGCATTGGGCATCTTAGCGAATTTAGAATTTCCAAATGAGTAAGACGCGAAGGAATTAAATCAACCTCGTATCACTCCCGTGCCTCGTTCGCTTCACCCTCATGCACAAGTTTTCAATCTTATGGGCAATAACTCCGGTTGCATGTATTTCGTGTTGCATGTTGATTGGTAAGGAAAAGGAATTGCAATCAATTAGCTCAACTTACAAGACTTTTAATGCTAATTATATCTAATATTATGGCCAATCCCATCACACCTAGATCATGGTGCAGCTCCTTAGGCGCCCAATACACCTGGACGGAGGGAGTACTCTATGATACTATGCATTGGACTAGCTAGCCATAGTCGAAGTAACTTCAGCAGTAACATCGTGTCCAACTCAACAAATTTGCTTATGTGGCAATGAGTTAATTAATGGGGAGGGAGGTATAGTTTGAGTAACTTAGCTAGTTACTGTAACATCACATGTCCCAATGCAATATGAGTCTATAACCTAATAAATGAGGCTTTGCATGTTACCATATGCTAGGTGGCTTCTCACCCCTCGTTGGCTACCCCAAGTGGAAGGTTTGAGATGCAGTGTAGCAGAAGTTTTCCCTTGGTAATACCAAGGATCGATTTCCCAGAGACTCCCAGTTTCAACAAGAAGGTGTCAACTGCTAATGGCGCCGGATATTAGCAATCAACGTGGACCTGCACATAGATACAAATAACTTTGCTCCCAACGAGTACAGAGAGGTTGTCAATCCCTCCGGCCTTGTAGTTTACAAAGTATCAAACGCAAATGATAATAGTGATAGGTATAATTGCAATAGTAAGTAAATAGCGGAAAAGTAAATAGCGGATGTGATCAATGATGGTAATATGGACCGGAGTCTCATGATGTTCACTAGTGATGTCTCTCTCCCAAAAGACGATAAAACAGCTATGTGAGGTGAACGAATTATAGCTGGGCAATTGACAGGACCATGTGCGCAAACCAATGCTGACTACATTGCAAGATAGGTTGAGGTTCAAAGCATGGGCGGTACGCCAAAGTAAGTAGACCGAAATCCATCAATATCTACTACTAACCATCCACCTTGAGATATCTATCCAGAACATCTCGCTGGTATTAAGTTGCGAGCCCCACCCATAGTGTAAACTCAAAGCAACAGACAACTGCATTAAAAGAACTTTGCGTAAAGTAAACAATCCTTGCACCCACGGGCACAAGCACCGTTGTTTTCCCCCTTGTGGCAACCGCACATCCCCTAGACTCATGTTTCTGTCACTCAAACTAGTCATCGAGGGGCATGAACCCACAATCAAGCATAACGTTCCCTCTTGGAGTCACTACCTACTACTTGGCCAAAGCAATAAATAACAACGGAGAACATGCAAGAATTACTTACGAACATAAACATAAAATAGGTGAATCAAATATATTACTCAAACACAATCTGAACAGAATCTCATAATCCATCGGATCCCAGCAAACTCATCATAGCAACAGCATAAGGATTACATATGTGCCTCGATCATGTAGGGCAGCTCACGAGGACTAATTAGTGAAGCACAAGAACGGGAGGAGAACATTACATAGCTACTGGTCATGGACTCATGGTCCAAGGGGGACTACTCACAACTCATCCGGGAGGCGTCCATGGTGGTGGAGAAGCTCCCGGTGGTGATCCTCCCCTCCGGTAGGGTGCCGGGAAGAGTTCTCCTGGTGCTCCCGATCTTGGAAGCGGCGGCGGCGGCGGAACAGAGATGGGATCGCGAAAAGAGTTCCTGTTTTGAGGGTTTCGGGAGACGCTTTGAATATATGCCAAAGGGGGGCATCAGAGGAGCCTCGGGGGGGGCCAGGTGCCCCCCGGCGTGGCCCAGGGGGGGGCGTCGCCCGGGCGCCTGGAGCCCTGGTGCCCCCCCCCCCCGGCTGTCCTTCGGGCGCATGATAGGTTCTGGAACGCTGATTTTTTATATAATTTTTCTGGATTTTTCCTGGCAGTTCTCGTAACGTGAAAACCTGAAATACAAAAACAGCCGAAAACAGAAACTGGCACTGGGGTGCACTGAGTTAATAGGTTAGTCCAAATATGATAAAAAGTGTATGGAAGTGTATAAATATCATAGCAATATCACCCAAAAGAGGCATGGAGCAAGCAGAAATTATAGATACGTTTTGGACGTATCACCATACTTATGTTACTACCCACTATGAAAGGTAGTGATATAGTCTAGGGATATGTGTATGTTACTAGTGCATGTTACTCTCCATTGTGGCTAGTCTTAGAGAAAGTACAATAGAGTGACATAAGCAGGCTAAGGAATAGAATAATATATATTTGTTTATTAATTAGTTGGAGCAAAGAGAAGAGGAGAGAGAATAGAAGCGGGCTCTTGGTTAGTAGAGCTAGCTGCAACACGAGACCCAAGACACTTTTGTGAGGATGTAAGGTGGGCCAACTATTGATAAACTAGTACGTATTTAAAACTTATTATTGTACATGCATTTTAAGAGGTTGGCTATGTATATGACATGGCAACTTCTTATAGCCAACCGTTGGTTGTATTGTTGACCATGCTCTTAGTGAGGTAGCTAGTATATCATAGACTATAGCTAATATCATACTCCCTCCTTTTCGGTTTAGGTTGGTTGGTAGTGTCATAAGCGGTATCATGCATGCCCAACTAGACTTTCTAGATGATGTGACACACAATTAAATGAGGAATTAAAGAGAGGATGTGGTATCATATCATGATACCATATCATATTAAATGTTGTACTACTTTGTGTGATGCATGACAATTAATACTTTTTGTAGTTTGCAAAAACACCCAATTAATCCTTTTGTTTTCCTCAAAAATTATGTTTTCCAATGTATTAATTGCAATACATGCATGCATAAAGTACATGCGCATTGGTCAACTTTCTCTTAATATTTGCATGCAATGATTTAATGCACCTTGGAATCTGAACATTTGATGGGGAACAAGCAAATTGAGCCTTTTAAAATGGAAAAACTAAAATTTTGAGATGCGCGCATGCATAGTATCATAAGTTAGTATGTTAGGTTACCTTATTAATTGCCATGCATGAAACAAAGTAGTTCACATTTAATATATATGATACGGTATCATGATATGATACCACACCCTCTCTTTCCTCATTTAACTGTGTGCCATCATCCAAAAAGTCTAGTTGGCATGCATGATACTGCTTGATACTCCCATATTATGACCAGCCTTAGGGTGGCCATAGTGGGGGTATCATAGCCGGCATCATGCACTCGGGAATAATAAATATGATGATGTGGAAAAGAAGCAGTAACATAGGTAGATATCGTAACACACACACACATATATATATATATATATATATATATATATATATATATAATGCTATACTATTTTGTGTCATGGATGGCCATAAATACGGTCATCTATGATATATACTACTCTATGATACTATATATGCACTATGAAGGCACGTATGTAGTATCATACACTAGTATCATATGCATGATATTGTATATAGTATATGATACTCCCCACTATATAAGGCTAGCCATAGTGGTGGTATCATAGCCGACGATGTCATGCACTCGGAAATAGCAAGTATGCTGATGTGGCAAAGAATTAAATATATGTAGAGAGGGTTAGAGTAACATATAGGTAGATACCGTATCATGTTAAATGCGATGCTAATTTGTGTCTTGCATTGTAATAAATATGATCTATATATGATCCTATACTCTATGTATTATACTATGCGCTATAATTAATAAGGGTAGTATCATATATACTAGTATAAGACACTCTCCACTATGAGTAGCCTAAGTATATATAGCCTAACTAAAACACCCACATGTAGTTTGTAGTAGGGTTTTTGACTTTAATTAATTATATATGCACTAAAATGCAATTCAAAGCAAGTGCAAAGAATGACTTAAACATAGCAGACGACCTGAAATGGGCCGGAACAATGTAGCTAGTAACTGACGATTTGTAGTCTGAAGTGCCGCATCTTCTTTTGGAAACTACGATCCTTCTTGTGAGATGTTCCGATATGGAAGGTGCGAGCACCAAAACTTGTGCCAAACTTTACCAAAAAATTTCCATGCGATCGTGAGAGCACGCGATAGTGACACAATTATTTTCGTTATTTTCCGGACTCTATATGCATTTCCTGAAATTAAAATACCAACAAGGCCTACATGGTTGACTGCACCCTGCGGCCGAACTGTTTGAAGTTTTTCCCGTTTCTCGCACAATGAATGAAAACTCGCAAAGCGACACACAAATGATCTTGCTAAGACGCACGTGTAGTTGCGACTATATATATACACATATACATACAAACGAGATTTTTTTTGCATATTCATAGTTTGATATTGCTAGCGAGGCATGCCGCCTGGTAAAATGTACGAGAAAATCAAACCATAGGGTACAATCGTGATTTCTTACAATGGAAAAAAATTGAGGCGAAACGATGAACTCATGTTTTCATTCGAACAAAAATATGATGTTAGGTAATGTAAATGTTTTCAAAGATCACACGGATCACTCACGAAAGCCGTGTGTCCACTAAACTGTGGCCGATGCCCCCCAACCTCTGCCACGCGTGCAATCTAAGTCATGCGTTCTGATTGGCCAGAACCCAAACCCCACGGATCGTACGTCTGCACCGTTGGATTCTCCTTGATCGAACGGCAATCCTCGTCCCTTTCGACAGCACATATAAATGTTTTCAAATAGCCCCTCCCAAGAAAATGTTTTCAATTAGCACACGGTTCACACATGAAAGCTGTGTGCCTACCAAACCGTCGCCGATGCCACCCCCCTTTGCTGCGCGCGCGATCTGAGTCGTGCGTTCTGATTGACCAGAACTCGAACCCCATGGATCATACGTCTGCACCGTTGGATGCTCCTAGATCGAACGACAATCCTCATCCCTTTCGAAAGAAAATGCAGTCCGGATAGGAATTGATTTATATGCAAAAATGCATGGTAAATGCCATAAAATGTCTTACATATATCACACGAGACCTGAAATGCGCCAGCAAATCAAACTCGTGGTATAATTGTGATTGCTTTACGTGGGAAGAAATTAGAGGCGAAACGATGTACTCACGTCTTCATTTCAAAATTAGTACGTCTTCATTTCAAACGAAATTAATCTGTTTGTGCGCACGAGCGCTTAGAGGCAACCGTTTGCATAGGCCCTTCCGCACGCGCGGCGACCTGGGATATTTTTCACCCATTTCACCTAGGCCGCCAACACCCGGAGTCCCCAACACCCCCACCGTTCGCCCGGGTTTCACTCAACTAGTCCACCCAATCTCCATCGCCAGCTCCCCCTTCCCCAGATCCACAACAGAACCCTCTCCGCCGCCGTCGTGCACACCCCGCCCGTGTGCCCGCTCTTCGGCGTCAAGTGCACCTTCACTTTCGTTCCCTACACACGGAGGGCCGCGCCTCGCCGTCTTCATTTGCTCACCAGCCATCCTCGAGCATATCGATGTAGTAACCCTCACCTCTCCTGTGGTCCGGCCGGGTTTGCATAAACAAGCCTATTAGTTACTGCTCTCTGCTACTTCTCGAGCTTGCGTTGTATTCCCTCGAAGAGGAAAGGAAGATGCATCACAGTAGCGTAAGTATTTCCCTCAGTTTTTGAGAACCAAGGTATCAATCCAGTAGGAGACCACGCGCGAGTTCCTCGCACCTGCACAACCAAATAAGAACTTCACAGCCAACGCGATAAGGGGTTGTCAATCCCTTTACGGTCACTTACGAAAGTGAGATCTGATAGAGATGATAGTTTATATTTTTGGTATTTTTGTTTATAAGAACAGAAAATAAAAGCGATAAAAGTAAAGTAGATGTAAATTGATATCTTGAGAATAGACGCGGGGGCCATAGTGTTCTCTAGTGGCTTCTCTCATGATAGCGATATTCTACGGCGGGTAAACAAATTACTGTCAAGCAATTGATAGAAAAGCGAATAATTATGAGACTCTCTAGGCATGATCATTGTATATAGGCATCACTTGCAAGACAAGTAGACCGACTCCTGCCTGCATCTACTACTATTACTCCACACATCGACCACTATCCAGCATGGATCTAGTGTATTGAGTTCATAAGAACAGAGTAACGCCTTAAGCAAGATGACATGATGTAGAGGGATAAAATCAAGCAATATGATGTAAACCCCATCTTTGTATACTCGATGGCAACAATACAATACGTGCCTTGCTGCCCCTACTGTCACTGGAAAAGGACACCGCAAGATTGAACCCAAAGCCAAGCACTTCGCCCATTGCAAGAACTATAGATCTAGTAGGCCAAACCAAACCAATAATTCGAAGAGACTTGCAAGGATATTATGAGCACACATAAAAAGTTCAGAGAAGAACCAAATATTTCTCGTAAATAATCTTGATCATAAACTCACAATTCATCGGATCTCGACAAACACACCGCAAATAGAGATTACATCGAATAGATCTCCTCGAAGACCGAGGAGAACTTTGTATTGAGATCCAAAGATAGAGAAGAAGCCATCTAGATACTAGCTATGGACCCGAAGGTCTGTGGTAAACTACTCACAACTCATGGTGAGGGCGATGATGATGATGATGATGAACTCCGTGATGGATCCCCCTCCAGTGGAGCTCCGGAACAGGCTCCAAGATGGGATCTCTCGGGAACAGAAGGTTACGGCGGTGGAATTAGGGTTTTATCTCTGTTGCTGATGGTTTCGGGGTACGTAGACTTATATAGGAAGAAGGAGGACACCGGGGGATTCACGGGGGCCCCACGAGGCAGGGGGAGCGCCCTGGGAAGGGGGTGCGCCCCCACCCTCGTGGGCCCCTCGTGGGTCTTCTGACATGGTTCTCAAGTTCTCCGTGCGTGATTTTCTCTAAAAATATCTCTTGCGAAGGTTTCATTCAGTTTGGACTTCGTTTGATATTCTTTTTCTGCAAAACCCTGAAACAGGCTAAAAAACAACAATCTGGACTGGGCCTTTGGGTTAGTAGGTTAGTCCCAAAAATGATATAAAAGTGTACGATAAAGCCCATTAAACATCCAAGACTTCATAAATAATAGCATGGAATAATAAAAAATTATAGATACGTTGGAGACGTATCAAGCATCTCCAATCTTAATTCGTGCTCGTCCTCGAGTAGGTAAATGATAAAGAAAGAATTTTTGATGTGGAATGCTAACCAACATAGTTTTTCAATGTAATTCTCTTAATTGTGTCTTGAATGTTCAGATCTAAAAGATTCAAGATAAAAGTCTATATTGACATAAGAAATAATAATACTTCAAGCATACTAACAAAGTAATCATGTCTTATCAAAATACTATGGCTAAAGAAAGTTATCCCTACAAAATCATATAGTATGGCTATGCTCCGTCTTCATCACACAAAATATTCATATCATGCACAATCCCATTTTCAGCCAAGCACTTGTTTTCATACTCTATCTTTTCAAACCTTTCAACTTTCATGCAATACATGAGCGTGAGCCATGGACATAGCACTATGTGGAATGGAGTGGTGGTTGTGGAGAAGACAAAAAGGAGGGAGATAGTCTCACATCGACTAGGCGTATCAATGGGCTATAGAGATGCCCATCAATAGATATCAATGTGAGTGAGTAGGGATTGCCATGCAACGGATGCACTAGAGCTAAATATGAATGAAAGCTCAACAAAAGAAACTAGTGGGTGTGCATCCAACTTGCTTGCTCACGAAGACCTAGGGCATTTGAGGAAGCCCATCATTGGAATATACAAGCCAAGTTCTATAACAAAAATTCCCACTAGCATATAAAGTGACTAAGCATGAGACTCTGTACAATGAAGAACATGGTGCTACTTTGAAGCACAAGTGTGGAAAAAATATAGTAGCAATTGTCCCTTTTTTTCTTTGGGCCTTTCTTTTTTTCTTTGGCCTTTCTTTTTTTTCTTTTTTTTGCGGAGGGGCTTTATTGATTTAGCCTTTCCTCCCATGGGACAATGCTCTAATAATGATGATCATCACACTTTCATTACAACTCGATATTACAACTCGATACTACAACAAAGTATGACTCTATATGAATGCCTCCAGCGGTGTACCGGTATGTGCAATGAAGCAAGAGTCACATGTATGAAAAATTATGCATGGTGGCTTTGCCACAAATACGATGTCAACTACATGATCATGCATGGCAATATGATAGTATGTTGCGTGTCATATGAACGAAACGGTGCAAAGTTGCATGGCAATATATCTCGGAATGGCTATGGAAATGCCATGATAGGTAGGTATGGTGGCTCTTTTCAGGAATAATATGGTGGCTGTTTTGAGGAAGGATATATAGTGGGTTTACGGTACCGGCGAAAGTTGCGCGGTACAAGAGAGGCTAGCAATGGTGGAAGGGTGAGAGTGCGTATAATCCATGGACTCAACATTAGTCATAAGAACTCATATATTTATTGCAAAAATCTACGCGTCATCAAAACAAATCAATCAACGCATGCTCCTAGGGGGGAGGTTGGTAGGAGTTAACCATCGCGCGCCCCCGACCTCCACCAAAGGTTGACACTTTACAAATACCTCATGCTCTAACTTCGTCACATAGCGGTTCACCATACGTGCATGCTACGGGAATCACTAACCTTAACACAAGTATTTCTCAATTTCTTAATAACTCCACTAGCGTGACTGTAATATCACCATCCTCATATCTCAAAACAATTATCGAGCATCCAACATCTCATTCTATTCAATGCACTTAGTGTGATTTTTGTTACTACATTGACATTGGATGTCTATCATGTGAAGAATAGTTTTTTTTAGCCTAAACACGTTACCATGCTGTTTTAATAGACTCTCAAATAAATCTAAGTGAAGCATGAGAGTTCAATAATTTCTACAAAATATAAACACCACCGTGCTCTAAAAGATATAAGTGAAGCACTAGAGCAAAAACTATTCAACTCAAAAGATATAAGTGAAGCACATAGAGAGTTCTAACAATTCCTAGGACATTTTTAAATCTCTCAAATAGGTGTGTCCAGCAAGGATGATTGTGACAAACTTACAAGCAAAGACTCAAATTATACAAGACGCTCCAAGCAAAACACATATCATGTGGTGAATAAATATATAGCTCTAAGTATAGTTACCGATGGATGAAGACGAAAGAGGGGATGCCTTCCCGGGGCATCCCCAAGCTTAGGCTTTTGATTATCCTTGAATTTTACTTGGGGTGCCATGGGCATACCCAATCCTAGGCCTTTGCTACTTTTTGTTCCATAGTCCATCAAAGCAATACTCAAAACTTGAAAACTTCACAACACAAAACTTAGACAAAAATTATTGTGAGCTCCGTTAGTATAAGAAAGCAAACCACTACTCAAAGGTACTGCAATCAATTCATTATTTGTTTATATTGTTGTTAAACCTACTATATTCCAATACCTCCAAATATTACTCATAGATGCATTGAAATAAGCAAACAACACACGAAAAACAGAATCTGTCAAAAACAGAACAGTCTGTAGTAATCTGCAGGTTTCGCATACTTCTTTAACTCCAAAAAAATCAAACTAAATTGTTAAATGTGAGGAAATTTTCTATTAATCGTCTTCAAAAAGAATCAACTAAATAGCACGCTCCAGTAAAATCTGATGACCATTCTAGTGAGCGCTAACGATTCTGTTTTTCACAGCAAGATCATATAAACTTCACACGCATCTTCCCAAAGGTTCTACTTGGCACAAAAACTAAAAAAACATGAAACCACATCTAAAGAGAGGCTAGATGAAATATTTATTCCCTAACAGCAACAAAAGCAAAAAATATAAAATTGGGTTGCCTCCCAACAAGCACTATCGTTTTACGCCCCTAGCTAGGCACGATACAAGATAAATCTAGGTATTGCCATCTTTGGAAGGCAATCCATAAGTGGCTCTCATGATAGATTCATATGGTAATTTGATTTTCTTTCTAGGAAAGTGTTCCATGCCTTTCTTAAGGAAATTGGAATCTAATATTTCCTTCATTCATATATATAATTGCACCAATCGTTCTAAGGAAAGGTCTACCAAGAATAATAGGACATGAAGGATTGCAATCTATATCAAGAACAATGAAATCTACGGGCACATAATTCCTAGAGGCAACAATAAGAACATCATTAATCCTTCCCATAAGTTTCTAAATAGTGGAATCCGCAAGATGCAAATTTAAAGAACAATCATCAAGCTCATGGAAACCTAGCAAATCACACAAAGTTTTTGGGATAGTGGAGACACTTGCACCCAAATCACACAAAGCATAGCATTCATGATCTTTTATTTTTATTTTAATAGTAGGTTCCCACTCATCATAAAGCTTTCTAGGGATAGAAACTTCTAACTCAAGTTTTGCCATAAGAGTGCATCAAAGCATCAACTATGTGTTTTGTGAAAGCTTTATTTTGACTATAAGCATGCGAAGAATTTAGTACGGATTGCAACAAGGAAATACAATAAACCATAGAGAAATTATCATAATTGAATCCCTTGAAATCCAGAGTAGTGGGTTCATCACTATGCAAAGTTTTAATTTCTTCACTCCCACTTTTAGCAATTTTAGCATCAAGATCTAAAAACTCTGAATCATTGGGACACCTTAAAGCAGAATCATCTCCAATCCTATCTTCATCAAAATTTATACTAGAAAACAAGGATCTAATAGGAGACACATCAATAACTTTCATGCTCTTCTAGTTTAGCAGCCATCTTATTGATCAAGGTGGACGTTTATCCGAAATTTGGGCAATTAAGTTCTCAAGATGAGCAAACTGAGATTTCAAGCCATAAAATTCCTTAGACATATCATCAAGGTCTTTATTCATATAATCCATAAAATTTTACTTGGTATATGACTTTTGCGTAAGCCTCCCCGGCAACGGCGCCAGAAATTCTTCTTGCTACTCCTCGAGCTTGCGTTGTATTCCCTCGAAGAGGAAAGGGAGATGTAGCACAGTAGCGTAAGTATTTCCCTCAGTTTTTGAGTACCAAGGTATCAATCCAGTAGGAGACCACACGTGAGTCCCTCGCACCTGCACAAACAAATAAGAACTTCGCAGCCAACGCGATAAGGGGTTGTCAATCCCTTTACGGTCACTTACGAAAGTGAGATCTGATAGAGATGATAGTTTATATTTTTGGTATTTTTGTTTATAACAACAGAAAATAAAAGCGATAAAAGTAAAGTAGATGTAGATTGATATGTTTAGAATAGACCCTGGGGCCATAGTGTTCTCTAGTGGCTTCTCTCATGATAGCGATATTCTACGGCGGGTAAACAAATTACTGTTAAGCAATTGATAGAAAAGCGAATAATTATGAAACTATCTAGGCATGATCATTGTATATAGGCATCACGTCCGAGAGTAGACCGACTCCTGCCTTCATCTACTACTATTACTCCAAACATCGAGCGCTATCCAGCATGCATCTAGTGTATTGAGTTCATAAGAACAGAGTAACGCCTTAAGCAAGATGACATGATGTAGAGGGATAAACTCAAGCAATATGATGTAAGCCCCATCTTTTTATCCTCGATGGCAACAATACAATACATGCCCTGCTGTCCCTACTGTCACTGGGAAAGGACACCACAATATTGAACCCAAGGCCAATCACTTCTCCATTTGCAAGAACTATAGATCTTGTAGGCCAAACCAAACCAATAATTCGAAGAGACTTGCAAGGATATTATGAGCACACATAAAAAGTTCAGAGAAGAACCAAGTATTTCTCGTAAGTAATCTTAATCATAAACTCACAATTCATCGCATCTCGACAAACACACCGCAAAAAGAGATTACATCGAATAGATCTCCTCGAAAACTAAGGAGAACTTTGTATTGAGATCCAGAGAGAGAGAGAGAGAAGAAGCCATCTAGATACTAGCTATGGACCCGAAGGTCTGTGGTAAACTACTCACAACTCATGGTGAGGGCGATGATGATGATGATGAAGAACTTCGTGATGGATCCCCCTTCGGTGGAGCTCCGGAACAGGCTCCAAGATGGGATCTCACGGGAACAGAAGGTTACGACGGTGGAATTATGGTTTTCTCTCTGTTACTGATGGTTTCGGGGTACGTAGACTTATATAGGAGGAAGGAGGACACCGAGGGAGTCACGGGGGCCCCACAAGGCAGGGGGCGCGCCCTGGCAAGGGGGGCGTGCCCCCACCCTCGTGGCTCTTCTGACGTGGTTCTCAAGTTCTCCGTGCGTGATTTTCTCCAAAAATATCTTGCGAAGGTTTCATTCTGTTTGAACTCCATTTGATATTCTTTTTCTGCGAACCCTGAAACAGGCAAAAAACAACAATCTGGACTGGGCCTTTGGGTTAGTAGGTTAGTCCCAAAAATGATATAAAAGTGTAAGATAAAGCCCATTAAACATCCAAGACTTCATAAATAATAGCATGGAACAATAAAAAATTATAGAACGTTGGAGACGTATCACTCTCCATCACGGTGAGGCTTATTTCCTCGCAACCCCTCTTCCAATTTCACTATGTATGTTCCCAAATTAGCTATAGAATAACGAAGAGCGTATATATGTTCATTATCTACTTTCCTTACTATGCCTCCGTTCCTAAATATTTATCTTTTAGAGATTTCAAATGAACTACCACATTCGGATGTATATAGACATATTTAGAGTGTAGTTTCACTCATTTTGCTCTGTATGTAGTCACTTGTTGAAATCTCTAGAAAGTCAAATATTTAGGAAGGGAGGGAGTACATATAAGCTGTATTTGTTCCAATAAGTTACTGTCTATTTACAGATCACGGGCACCCAAGTCACACAAACTTAACAAATTAGCCGTACATTTTCCAAATCATTGCATGTCATGTTTAGAAAGCTTGAAATCAAGTTGTTAGTTGTATGCTTATCCTCCCTTCCTGAGTTTCGCATGTGTTGTTTGTAGATGCCGAGTAGCAACGATAACACTCATGAAAGAGCCCCTGGCCGTGCAAGCGGTATAGGTGTTAATGTCCCGCACAAGAGGGCTTTCACACTCAGCAAAGAAAAGAGGCTCATCACGAAAAAATGAGGAGTGAAATGAAGTAGAATGCATTGTATGAAAGGTTGAGGAAGGATATGTATCCGGCTGTTCAAAAGGATGTTGAGGAGTTAATGATGATGCAGAATACTCCAACACTAACAGATAGCCAACAGATGGCAGGGGAGGCGGGCATGGAGGATGCAGCTTATTGCGCGACAACACTGCACAAGAGTAGTTGTGCATCAGCTCACCCCATTAACACTGAGACTGCAGCTGCTTGTGATGATGCTATATCTGATCTATCTGGAATGAAAGACAAACTGAAGGGCGTGCTTACACATTATGAAGGTACATTAAAATGTGCAACAGCCTGGGTTTGCCCACCCTTCTTGGAAGATGGCCTCTTCTTGGACAATGTGCCATTGTAGCCGAGATGTGTGAAGTGCTACGTGACTGAAGTAAAGCCTGGATTCAATGAATTTGCCCTGAAGAATGTCCTTGGAGACTTTGATGAGCAATGGACCTTGGGAGAAACACTGTTACATCGCATCCAAAGGCCACGAAAGGAAATAGAGTTCATTGATGAGATCCCTGAAGCCCGGCCAAGAGCAACCGGTGTCGCCCCTCAACCGGTGATGCTCTCCTTGCCACAACAGCTCTCGCGGGCTGATGCATCAACCTGTGATCAGCCGGCCCAACTTTGTGGCGTACAAGCCATGTCATCCTCCGCCCCAAAGCAGCCAGTGGCAAGGCCTACAACTGCTGAAGACGCACCACCGGTTCAGATGTCGGCCGCCGCAGCAGCGGGGGGAGACCCAGCTGGACCACATGCTTAGCAGACCAACCTGGTGGAATAGACTGCTAAGCAGTCTGATGCTTCGGAACCGCCTGCTAAGTAGTCTGTAGGTCCAGAACCAACTGCTTGCAGTTCGTCGGTCCGCAGTCGCGTGATCAGCATACCAATGTGTTAGCACTTCCTACTCAGCAAACCAACGCGTTGGCACGGCCTCCCCAGCACACCGACAAGTTGGCACCACCTGCGTAGAAATCCGACATAGCTTCAACGCATGGTCAGCAGTCCGATGCCTCTACTCCTACAACCCTGCAGTCTGTCACAGCAGCACTGCCAGCTCAGCGGTCCGGCATAGATAAACCGTCTGCTAAACTGTCCGTCCAAACTTCACCGTCAGCTCGACAGTCTACCTTGTAGGCAACCAGACATTCTGCCAGAAATGCATCAAGCACCAAGAAGGAAGTGGCCAAAAAGGCTACACCCACTACCATGAGGAAGCGCGACGGGAGAGTGAAGAGGAAAGAGAAAGACTACCTCTTACTTAAAGCACTCATCGCCCAGAACCAAATTGACAGCAGCTTGTTCGAATTGGGGAGTAATATTATTTCTGACGGCATGGATGATTAAGAAATAGCTTTGCAGCTTGCTAAAAGTAAAGCGTGCGTACTTGAAGCACACAATTACGTCCATGGCCAGCCATTTCTTGTTGGCGAATACTTTGATGAGTGCAGCTCAAGTTGCCACGAGTTACTTGAATATTGCATGGATCAAATGTCGGCAGGTCATCATGCTTTGCAAGTCCACTACAATAGAGATCATTTCCGACACGATGCTGGTTCCATCTATATGAGTTTCGAGGACTTACATCTCTTCTTCAACTTCAACGTGCTCAATGCCACTCTTGTTAGATGCCTGATTTTGTAAGTTCTTGACAAACTCTGACCAACTTCTACCTACAAGGTTGTAAATGATTAACAACTAACTGCATTTTATTCCTCTCAGGGGATTGAACGCACCGAGCAGAAAAAGGGAGAGCATGTATTTCATAGATCCTACATTAGCAAATGGCACAACAATACATGCAAAGGACCGACAGGACTGGGCCGTTAACACGGTCGTCCATCTCTTCGAAAACACGTCCCATGCAGAATCATTTCTCCGGCCATATCATGAACGGTAAGTCAAGTAAACTACCGCACATACACTGATTGTCTTTCAGATTTCGATATAATTCGTAAGTTCATGGCTTTCTGAATATGTAGCGATCACTGGATATTGGTATTCATTGTTCCAAACAAGAACATAGTTTACTACATCGAATCTCTCGGAGAGTCAACAAACGCTCAGAATCTGACGCATCTTCAACAATTCATTGATAGGTATTGAATTTTATGATGTTGAAATTAATTTGCATTCATATCTGGTTCAATAATTGATGTTGTGAAAAATCATCTTGATTTGCAGTGTGCTCGCATTGTGGAAAACTATACCAGGGAACCTGTTCAAGAGGGAACTACCTCTGCAACACGAGATCGTTTCTCCGGTAGCACGCCGAAATCCATTATTTTTAGAAAATTTATCCAACAGTCTGCAAATACCTTTTCTTACGCTAGTCAAATGTTCAAGCTTGTAAATAAACCTCTTTCTATTTTGTCCATAGAAAAAATAATACATCTAACACCGGTTAGGTTGTTCCTAACAGGACAAATACATGATTAATTATGTACAAAAAAATTCAGTGTCCTTAGCAAGAAGCAGAGACCAACCTTTGTGGATACTATGTTTGCAGACACATGATCTCCATATGCAAATCTGCTGATAGTTGTGACGACCCTCACGAATTAGTACCAGTAAGTCTATCTTAATTAATATCTTCTACTCCACTCATATGGCACATTCTGATCTTAAAAATACTGCAACTCGTCTTATAATCAAGGACCCCTGAACCGCTCCCGGTTGGTGAATTGCTGATGGTTCGGAGATTTATCACAGACTTCTTCCCGAATCACTACATCAATCCCACTGGTGATAATGAAGATTTCAGCATGCGTTCTCCTAAAACATTGAGTAAGAGTTACCCTCTAAACATATACGCATGGATCCACTGTTTTCCATCTCATGAGGTCTTCGTATTTCGTACACTATGATTAATTATGTAATGCATATATGTGTGGACAACTCATTGGATTTTAGCTACCATATGTTCAATTGCAATTGTTGCCAAATCTGGTGAATGTTCTTCCTGTGGACACTATTTGTTCAACTGAATATTGTGGCGAATTTGCTTTTTGCGTTCTGATTCAAAATGGGATATTTTTTTGTTTATTTGTTAAATTGAATATTGTGGCAAATTTGCTTTTGTCGTGCCGATTCAAAATGGGATATTTTTGTTTATTTGTTCAATTTAATATTGTGATGAATTTGCTTTTTGCATGCCGATTAAAAATGGGATATTTTTATTTTGACCTGGCAACTGCTCCGCACACGGTTCAACTAAATGAGTGTGTGTGATCCATATCGGAAAGCATACGTCAATCGTAGTTGAACCGTCGGCGATACATAGCAGATCGCAAATGATTTGCAACACTACTACATGTGCGTAGGGTCTCCGGAACCGTTTGTGATACCGTTTTATTGCGCACGAGAACTCGGAGTAAACCGTGCCAAATGTAAAATACAATCCCAGTTGTAATTTTTTTCAGGAAACGTGTGAGATCCCAACTGAAAAGCACACGCCACTCTTTCCACAACTGCCGGTGATACACTACAAATCACATGGTCTGTAACACTTGTATGTGTGCGAAGGGGCTCCTGAACCATTTGTGATGGAACATTACCGCAGACGGTAATTGTTGGGAAACATGTGCGATGGAGTCTTGCATGGCAGATGGGTTACGCAGAAAACTCGTGTGCGATGGGGCACAAATCGCACACAGTTCATATGTTGGTCCATGTGCCTTACATACTGTTTCCCAAACGGTTCATTACGACAGATTGTATGGTTTCATTGCATTATTGGAAACACTTAATCACCAATACCACACGTGCGAAAGAATTTAGTGTGTGATGCATCACACACGATTACATTTTGGAAGGCCTCTGGATCACTGCTCCATATCTCCGACGGTTTCTGGGTCATGTGGGAAGGACACCATATCATAGACACTCACTTGGCGATGGTCCCAAATGTCGTCGCGGAAAGGGTTTAAAACCGTTTGTATAGCACCGACGCGTACCAGTGGAAGTCTCTTTTATCATACATTTTGATTTTAGGTTGGGGGTTATCAAGATCAACAAGAGGTCCTATCTCCACATCATTATTGTTACTAGGTTGAGCATCAATATGAACTTCATCATTTTCTTTGCTACTAGGTTCATGATCATTGCCAGATTGTGTTTCAGCATCAGAAACAGAAATATCATTTGGATTTTCAGGTGTGTCTATAGTAGGTTCACTAGAAGCATGCAAAGTCCTATCATTTTTTAGATGAACTAGGTGCATCAATATTAATTCTTTGAGTGTCTTGTGAAATTCTTTTAGGATGATCTTCAGGATACAAAGGTTAATGAGTCATTTTACCACATCTAGTCATAACTCTAACAGCATGATCATTCATCTTATTTTTCATCTCATTCATTAAATCATTTTGTGCTTTGAGAACTTGTTCTACTTGAGTTTTTTATCATAGAAGTATGTTTACTAACAATATTGAGATCATTAACAGTTCTAAACATATAGTCACTCACACTACAAAAAAGACACATTCGTGACATTTTGGTCCGAACGAAACTTTTTTCTGTCATACTTATGACACTTCTATGACAATAATTGTGACAAAACACGGTATCATCATAGATGTGGTGGGGTCCTACTTCTATGACAAAAAACATGACAGAAAATGGGCTTTTCGTCCTGGGCGGGCGGGAGACGTAGTTGTATGACATTCTTTGGGCCGTCCATGACGGAAAAAACCGTGGTAGAAGCGAGGACGAGGAAAATATCAGGGTGTTCCCGGTTACGGTGGGTGGTCGGGGCCGAGCGATGCGCGTTTCTCTCGTACACGCACGCGTGTGGGTGCGAGGCGTTGGGCTCTAACTGAACCCGAGCGAGGCGTTGGGCTCTAACTGAACCCGAGCGATTGCACTACAGGCTACACGTTACTGAACCCGAGCGATCGATCTATGGCTGTTAACTGAACCCGATCGAGCGATTCCTTCGCTACTGCTGCTAAATGAAGCCGATCGATGCTGCCTCTGCATGAACAGTGAGCGTTGCTGGGGGTTTGGATGAACAGTTCCCAGTGGGGGTGGCTGAACAGGACCCCGTGGTGTTGCCTCTACATGAACAAGACCCCGTTCGATCGAGCCGGTTGGGGCTGCATGAACAGGACCCCGTGGAGGGCTGCATGAATAGGACCACCCCGTAGAGGGCTGCATGAACAGTAGACAGTGGAGGGCTGGATGAACAGTAGCCCCGTGGAGGGGTGGTTGAACAGGAGCCCGTGGAGAGGGCTGGTTGAACAGTAGCTGGTGGAGGAGCACGCGGTGGAGGCTGAACAGTCACAGGTGGAGGCTGGAGGAGGTCGACGGTGGATGAACAGTAGCCCGTGGAGGCTGGAGGAGTCGACGGTGGTGATGAACAGTATCCCGTGGAGTCCCATTTTGCGGTACGCCACACCCCTCCCGATGAACAGGACCCTCGTTTCGACCGTAGCGCTCCAACACAAGTCTGTTTCCTTCGTTTTGCAGTACGCCACACCCCTCCTGATGAACAGGACCCCCGTTTCGTCCGTAGTGCTCCAACACAAGTCAGTTTCCTCCGTTTTGCGGTACGCCACACCCCTCCCGATCAACAGGACCCCCATTTCGACCGTAGGAGGTCCGTTTGCTTTGTTTTGCGGTACGCCAAACCCCTCCCGATGAACAGGATCCCGCTTCGAACATGGCCGGTCGAACAAAAGGCCGTTTCCTCCGTTGTGTGGTATGCCAGGGCTTGTTTCCATCGGCTGTTCCGTCCAAGACCTCCCGATGAACACGACGACGTATTCCGTTCCAACCTAGCCGGTTGGCTCCCCATGAACACGACGACGACGTTGTTTCTCCGTTCCAGGCCAGCCATGTACACGAGCCCTGGCCGTACGTACACGCGTGTAGGCGTTCGAGACCCCGCCCGTATGTACGCACGTGGCCATATTTACTTTCTTGCACCCTGGCCGCTGTACGTACGTGTACATGCTACGTGCGCGCCTCTGCTATGACACGTGCGCGCCTCTAAATTGACCAGTATGTACGTACACGTTCGCGACCAGAATGACAACGCTACATACGCTTCGACCAGGTGGGTCCCGACTGTCAGGCACTTCCTTGCCTGCGAAGATGTAGCTGGTGGGTCCCAATAGTCAGGGGGGAGAATCGTTTTTTTTGCCCGGACGCACTTCCTTGCGTGCGAAGATGTTGCTGGTGGGTCCCAGCAGTTAGGGGGGCGAATCGTTGTTTTTTTGCCCAGACGCACTTCCTTGCGTGCGAAGATGTAGCTGGTGAGTCCCAGCTGTCAGGGGGGCGAATGATTTTTTTGCCCGGACGTACTTCCTTGCATGCGAAGATGTAGCTGGTGGGTCCCAGCAGTCAGGGGGAAACGTTTTTCTCGCGAAATATGGTGGCCCGTCCGGTGGGTCCCCGCTGTCAGGTGGAGGAATAATTATTTTGCGCGTAATAAGGAGGCACTTCCTTACTGCGGCCGTGGACCCAGCTGTCAGCCTCTCCACATACAGTACTCTTCCGATGAAAGTCGTTCCTTGACCACGTTGACCACTCCACGCCGAGAGCACCACGGCGGTGGACGACGGTGAGGCCTGCGAAGGGGACGACACGGAGCCAGGGAAGACACGTCAGTGGATGCCCACGCGTAGAGGAGTACGAGGGTTCACTGGTTCGCTGCGGTGTGAGGCTGCCGTCGCCACAGAATAACAAGGGGTGTGGGTGAGTAGAGGGATGGCCTGGCCAGCGGCGGGAATGGTAGGGGGCGGTGAGGCCCCGCGGCAGCACAACCGGCCAAGGGAGGCAGGAGCATGCGGCACGATCGGTGCTGCTTTGGGCGGCTGGAGCAACACGACCAGAGGTTGAATAAGCACTATGGTCGTTGGATGGACATCGTATGGTCACTGGAGCTATAATCGTTCAGATTGACTAAGTTGACAAAGCACACCGTCCCCGTCAACTTAGTAGGCCCACAAGTCAGCCTCCCACCAAGGTGGGTCCCAACCAGCAGGGGGAGTATTCATTTTTTTGTGTGTAATAAGAAGGCACTTCCGGTGGGTCCGAACTGACAGCGGGGGGAATGTTTTTTTTCACGCAATACGGTGGCCCGTCAGGTGGGTCCCACCAGTCAGGGGGGAAACGTTTTTTTAGCGAAATATGGTGGCCCGTCCGGTGGGTCCCTACTGTCAGGTGGAGGAATCATTATTTTCCGCATAATAAGGAGGCACTTCCTTGCTGCCGCCGTGGACCCAGCTGTCAGCCTCTCCACGTACAGTCCACGTCCGATGGAAGCCGTTCCTTGACCACGTTGACCACGCCGCCACGAGAGCACCAGGGCGGTGGACGACGGTGAGGCCTAGGAAGGGGACGGCGCGGAGCCAGTGAAGACTTGGCAGTGGAAGCCCACCCGGAGAGGAGTACGAGGGTTCATTGGTTCGGCTACGGTGTGAGGCTGCCATCGCCGTGGAATAACAGGGGGCGTGGGTGAGAAGAGGGATGGCCTGGCCAGCGGTGGGAGTAGTAGGGGGCGGTGAGGCCTGCGCGGCAGCACAGCCGGCCACGAGAGGCAGGAGCAGGCGGCACAACCGGTGCTGCTTTGGGCGGCTGGAGCAAGAAGACCAGAGGTTGAAGAAGCACGACGGTCGTTGGATGGACATCGTACGGTCACTGCAGCTAGAATCATTTATATTGACTAAGTTGACAAAGCCCTTGGTACACGTCAACTTAGTAGGCCCACAGGTCAGCTTCCAAAATGGTGCGCCCCAGATGTCAGGGCGAGGAATCATTTTTTGGGCGGGTGAAGCTAGAATATCCGAGATTGAAGAAGAAGCACGGCATCCGTTGGATGGACATCCAACGGCCACTGCTGCTAGAACCGTGTGTTGACTATAAGTTGACAAAGCCTTACAGATCAACTCTTTTTTTAGGGGACGCGTCAACTTAGTAAGGCCAAAAGTGTGGCAGAGAACTTATAGCCCATTTGAGATTTGTAAGAATGTGCAGCCAATTTTTGAATTCTAATGGAATTTACTACAGCCCATTTACAGTTTGTTAAAAGTACAGCCCATTTCAACCAACCGTTCAAAACAGAATTCAATAAAATTTCCTACATTTTGATGGGATCCGAAATATTTCTATCCCGAAATTTCTAGTCAGATTAAATACAACTTCAATATAAATTTATATTACGTAAAAATCCAATGAAATATTGCGCTCGCAAAAATTAATGAAATTAAAATTTTCAATATCCAAAATTAATATTTTATAAAGTAATTACGTGTTTGGTGCATTTTTTATAGTTACTGCCCAGTTTTTATAATTACATCCCATTTATTATTTCTTAAAGCCCATTTTCTTGTTAAGCCTAATGCATCCCTCCTAGGAAAGATTTGCAGCCCCGCGGGGCAGAGAATAACAACTTAACCTTGCCTGGGTATTCCCAAAAAATTTATAGCTGGGCTAGCCATTTTCAGCTTGAAAAATAATAATATCTGGGCTGGATATATCTGGCCTGGGCTAGACGGTCCATAGCCCACCCAGTTAATAGCTGCAGCGATGTTTTCGTTGTTGTTCAGAGAAGAAAAATTAATATCTGGGCTAAACACCGCCCAAGAAAAACTCTGTAGTGCTCACACCGCAAAAACACAAATATTGCTCGAGCTGCTTGGTCCCAGCTGTCGGCCGCTTCTTGTGCAATTCTCTCGTTTATTGGCAACATAGGTTGAAAATGGTGGGAGACCGTGATGTCTGGAAACCAGGAGAAAGCAAAAGAAATTAATGTTTTATATAATAAAAAGAAGGCACTTGCGTACGTACGGCTATGGCCCTGGTGGGTCCCCACTGTCATCCTCTCCAAGTAAAGTCATCTCGTCATCCTCATGTCCGTTGACCATGTTGAGAACGTGAGACGGCGGCGCCACGGCGAGCGCAACAACTCGAAGGACGACGGAGAGGGCCTCGGGGGATACAGCGCTCGCTGCTCATTCGGGAAACCAGTATCATAGGGCCACATGTCCGCGACGGCACTGTCGTTCGCTTGTTGTTCACCGGTGCTCGTTGAGGAGACGGAGGTTGCAGCACATGTCCTCCTGCGCTGGTAGCTCTTCCGCCATTAGGGCGTCGAAGTGCGGCCGCACCTGCTCTATGGTGAACACGGCATGAACCGGCTTGGACAGTGGCGCCGGCTCCTGGTCGGAAGCTACGTCCATCGTCTGATTGTCGTCGCTCAGCTCGGTGAGGTAGCTGGCGAGCCAGCATGTCCGGCTACTGGACCGACCCGCTGCCAAGCACAAGTCTGACTACCCTGGCCCACCGAGACCGCCTCCCTCGCCCGTGCGCGATTTCCGCCTGAAACGGTCAGTGCCGCCCGCCCCGCTTCTCGGTGCATGCGATTGCTCGGCCTTCAAACGACACAAGTGCTGTCCGTCGGTCCTTCTGCTGCCCACATTAATGATACGCGGTTGCCGAGGCGGCTACTCTGGTGCCACATGTCCGTCCCTCCGCCGCCCACCATTGCTATATAAACTGTTGCGCCAGCCGTAACCGCAGTCATCTGCATCCGTTCCTATTCTCCTGTCCACACCACTACTGCCCACCATGGCTTCCTCGCGCTCCAGCGCTCTTCGGGACGGGTGGACGACGGACCACAAGGAGATGGCAGCCATTGTTGCCGACTAGCTGGCCGTGAGGCAGCCGGAGGACGACGACGTCCCAATGGAGAACATGGTAGTCGACGATCCGGCGCCAACGCCCTCCTCCGCGCCATCCTCGCTGGTGCATTGTGCCACGACCATCGGCGAGGCCCGTGCCCAATATATGGACACGGTGAGGCAGAAGCGTGAGGAGCAGTTCCGGGAGCTGCAGACCGACGGTGCCTACAACCACCATCTCCTCCAGCAGCACCTGCAGGCGGTGGAGCAGATCTCCGCGGAGCGGGCGGAGCAGGAGGCGCTGCTCGACTCGTACCACTCCACCCGCGAGGGCTGCCTCGAGCACTGGCGGTACCGCATGCAGGTGGCGGAGGCTGCGGCCGCCTACAAAGAGGGCGATGAAGTGGGCGAGGCGCTATTTGGCAAGACCGAGGACGAGGCAGAGGATAATGCCGGCTTCGACGAGTCCCCGCTCTGCTGGCGTCGATGAGGCCCTGCTCCGCCGAGGCCCCGCGGCGCCAACAACGAGGCAGAGGACACCGCTGGCTCCGCCGAGGCCCAACCCTGTCGGCAACGAGGGGGAGGATTTCCCCCGCTCCGCCGAGGCGCCGCCCGCCGGCAACTAGACAGAGGACATCGCTGGCTCCGCTGAGGCCCCGCCCCGCTGCCAACTAGGCCGTGCCACACAGAAAACGAGGAAGAGTAGAACACGGTAGGTCGCCGCCGCTCGGGTCCAAGTAAGGCCACCGCTGCCCTAATCTCTATGACAAGCTAGGCGGGTTGACCACTGACGGCCGGTTAGCTTGTTGGCGGCGACGTGGAGTCGAAGAGCTATGTTGGAGAAGGACGCTGCTTGTACTTAACTGCTGGTGCAGTTGGCTGACTGACACGTGGGCCCAACAGGCATCTGGGCCACATGTTAGTTATGCAACTGCACCTGCAGTTAAGTCACTGAAGCTTCTGTTCGGCTCAGCCGGACACAGGTGGGAAACTTCGGTTAATTAATTATACCTCCAGCGCACCCCTTTTTAGTTGAAGAATGTATGAAATGTAATGAAATCCAGCATGTTTATATGAAATCCGACCGTGTATGAATGAATTTATTTCGATTAGTTCGAACTCTTGTATCACTGGCATTGGATGAACATGCAAAACAATACGTACAAGTTTCACATGTACTCCCAGGGTGATCACCTCGTTTGGAGCAGTTTCACGTGTACTCCCTTCGGTCCTTTCTAATCTGCATACAAGTTTTGTCTGCAGTCAAAGTATCTCTACTTTGACCAATCTTATAGAAAAAAGTATGCACTTTCACAATGTGTGAAATAAAAAGGAACCGAAGGAGTTCAAAGAGTTTGAGCAGCTTTTTAGCGTTCCTGTACATGCAATCAAACACACATGCCTGACAATTCATAGAGAACATTCAAAACAATCGATGATTATGCATCTCAGCGATTCACATGTCAGAGCCAATATTTACTTCACAACTAAAGAATAAAGAAAAACATGGATCGACGCTGCTAATAGAAAAGGGCGTCCCATTCGAAAAATATCAAACGCATGTCTTCTTGCTAAAATCAATGAGCAAAATTTGACAAGGTTTTCCCATTCCAAAATATCAAATGCCTACGATTGTGGAATGGGCAGGGTTTGCCATTAGTTCGGACATTGACATGGCACCTCGTGCTAAATAAGCCAGCTGACCAGCTGTTCTTTTTGTGCATTTTCACCAAAATCAACCAAATTCGCGCGTAGCTTGTATGATTTCGCCCTTATATGTTGCAACGCCTTGAACTTATCGGCACCTCCTTTATAGTGGTGGAATCAAGCTGAGCACCCCTGTTTGCACAAATACAAAAAAGTGATTAGTATAAAGCAAATTGTACTATGAATTGACAGTTTAAACAGGCACCTACATGGTCAATGTAGAGCACACTTTTAGAAAAATGGAACTCACCGGAAAGAATCCTAGAACAACATTGTACTCGCGCATCACAACAAGAAAATGGAGATTTGTCAATCCTTGTGAGCTGAAGTTAATTTGGTCTTGTGTGGGGTAATGTAAACATCCTTCAACTACTCTTTCTGATGAGAAAATAGACAGGGCTTCTTCATCCTGGCATAATCGGAACTAGTCACTTCACGTACTCCATATTCTTCTTCAGGCCTTGTTTGTTTAATCCTCCTCCCAAGGGGATTGGAGTGGATTGGAGAGGATTTTGGCTTGTAGGGGATCTAACCCCCCTTCAAAAACCACCTCAACCGAACAAGGCCTCAGAGGAGGATGATCATGTTGTGCAAAGACAAGAGGATAATTAAATGCTAGAATCCCTGTTTGCTCGAAAAAAGGAAAGGAAATATTTAAAACAACACAGATGAAGCACTTCTCAAGGACAATACCACTTTTTGATGACAGTATCTAAACAGTAGCACAACACCAATAGAGATGACAAAGCTCAATCATATGAATGAAATCAGTGGGCGAGTACCAACCTTTGTCAGGAGCCTTCTTGTGTAGAGCATACAGATGAAGCACCTCTCCGGAACCATCTGTTGCTATCTACTGTGGTGGCCATGCTTACTATATAATCCTCGATTAGATTAATGTTTCCAACATCTTCTTGTGCAGTTCCACTAAAATATATGGTATCTTCAAAGAAGATCCCTGTTTGCACAAGTAGAGATAATTATGTATTACATTAAGAGTGGCATCAAATCAGTGGCAAAACAATTGCTCATTCCATCCATAGCAATAAATTAAGATGCAAAACTATATCACTTCTTTACAGCACCAGGAGTTGATTTTTCTTTGTCTTCCGCTCGTTCTTCCCCTTCATCACTTGGTTCAGTAACAGACAAGCTTCGCCTTCAATGTGAAAGAAGGCTAGTACTGACCTCTCATGACGCGGAATTCAAACAACTCACAAGAAGAAGATCCGAACCAAATTTACCAACACGGATAGGAAGTAAGATTTCCACTTATGCAGTTCCACTAAGATCAAGCAATCAATCAACGTTGTCGGTGTGACATTTTGGTTGAACTGCACAAAACACTCTTAAAACAAAAGTGTTTTGTGAAGTGCAACAAAAGGTCACAATGGCAACGAGGTGAAGTAGATAACCTTGTTTACACAGATGTGCAAAGGAAACAACTAGTGGTCAATAACGGTGGATGACATAGAAGCCAACAAAAAGAAGCATCTACCTTATCTAAATGGGAAAGAAAGCAAGACAGTAGCATTTCTCAAACAGTGGCATTGATTAATATTAACAGAGATTATATTAACAATAAAATTTGTTAAACATATAATTTGCTTTTAACTGTGGCATTGCATCAATTTTCCAGCGGCATTATTAGAGGGTGCTTTTTTAGAGGGACATTTTGGTGGAGGGACTAAAAAAACTGCGTGTCAGTCCCATCTAAACCAAACAGGAGGGACTTTTAGGGGCTAAAAGTGGGCATTTGGGACTAAAGAAAGAAGACCCTGAGGGAGAGTCTTTTTCAGACTTTTTCCAACAGTTGCCCCTGCCACGCATGGCACCTTTTCCCTATTAGTTCATTACTAGGGGTAACATGGTCTTTTAGCATGTCATTTAATAACCTCTAGTCCATGTTTAGTCCCTGGAACCAAGCAAGTAGGGACTAGGGAGTTTTTAACCAAACAGGGCCTTAGATTAACAACAGCTAAAGAGTTGCACGAGACAATGGACGCACCAGCACCATGTGCATCTACCGATGTACTGGGGTGATGCACAGTCTGTTGCAACAAAGAACAAACAACCAAGGAGCATATTTGTGTTGGTTCCAATTTTGTTATCTTTAGACACCTTTCCCTATGTGAGCGCAGCAAATCTAGTCCTGCTCAAACTCTACAGCATTGTCCCCCAAAACAAAAGATCACTTCGTTACAGATGTACGTACTGCGTTTGTCATTGTTTTCCCTTTTCGACCAACATAGGTGTTGGATAGCCAGTCTGTACTAGTACTTTCCCACTTCCTTTCCTCTGTGAACCACGTTCTAGATTTATGCTATACAACTTTCCCCCATTCCTGTCCTCTTTGAACCACGTCCTAGATTCATGCGATACAACTTTCCCCACTACTTTCCCCCTTCCTTTCCTATTTGAACCACGTCCTAGATTCATGCTATACAACTTTTCCCACTACTTTCCCCAATTCCTTTCCTCTTTGAATCACGTCCTAGATTCATGGTATACAACTTTCCCCACTACTTTCCTGTTTGATCCAACACCTGGATTCGAGTGCAGAAGCGGAAAAAGCACACATGCAGCTAGAGCAATGCATGTGGAATAAGTAAATTATACCGTAAGGTTCTTGGGGTGTGGTTTGATGGGCGACCGGAGGTCGTTCGACCCACACTATGTATGGCGGAGTAGAAGAAGGGGTCGGAGGCCCACCCGCGCCGCCGCTGGGTCAAAGTGAACAGCTGCGCCGGTAGTGGATTCCCTCCCTCGCCGACGGCGACAGCGTTAAGCCTCCTTCCCTTCCCGGTGGACGGATCCAGCCAGCTGAGAGAGTGTGAAGAGAGCAACTACAAGCAGACTAACAGTGAGGGGAGAGAGAGAGAGAGGCCAAGAAGTCTTGTTTAGATCTGGAGAGGGTGAGAGACTGTGAAGAGAACAACTACAAGCGCTGATGCTGCAGCATGTATATATATACTGGAGATAGTGTGAAGAGTGCAAACCCTAGAAAATAAGCACCGATGCTGCAGCTTATATGTGATGAATTGATTATATGGTCACTATGAGATCGTATAGCTCCGTATCCATCCATTTTGACCAGTCAAAGAATCCTCCTGGCACGAATTATGCTCAAGTGTAGTTATCGAACCGGAGACCTCAAGTTTGATGAGCGAATAGGCTAACCAGCTACACAACCCTCCCGTTATGTTCAATGAGAGGAAAATAACCTTTTATACATTTTGTGTGTGTGTGTGTGTGTGTGTGGGAGTCTTTGGTTTTTAAATCATAATCGTGTCATGTGGCTTTGGTGGTAAGACTATCCACAGTGGTGCAAAAATAATGCAACCTTAGTCACCTTACCTCTCTCCACGTAGTACGTTGGGTCCCACCAGTCAGAGGGTGAAACAAACAAATTAATAAGAAAAATTAAAAGCGCCAGCGGTGTATCTTACCTCACACATCTTGCTACTGCTCGGGAACAATGTCCAATTGATCCCTCTATTTGCTCACGTATTATTTTAAGTGAATCCTTATTATAACATGTACACAAATTTGGGCACTTGTATTCGACCTAAGTCAGTGTGCCACCGTATCTCGTACGGCTCCCTCTGTCTAGGTGTAAATAAGTCATGTTAGAAGGTGCACCGGGACCAAGGTGCAAGCAGATTGGAGGAAAAAGAGAAACTTGACCGGTCATTCCTCCAATCAAAGCCCTGATTTCTGTCTCTAAACGCAACAATTGATCCAAACAACTAAGAGATGCCGTTTTAGCTACCAAGCAGGGCCACGTATTTACTCGCATGCAAGCCGACCTTGATTTCTTGACTGATCAACACGTAGTTGTGCTCCATGCATTGGGTTTTCGGGGGAGATAACAACACGGAGTAAGGAGCGTTTGGTTACATTGCTTAGGTTGGTCATAGTTTGTACGTACTCAATTTGTATCTCACTTCCTGTGGCTTCACACTCGCACGATTATCCTATTCTATGAACCTGTGTGTGCATGTGCGTGTGCGTGTGTGTGTTTAACAACATGTGTGTGTTAGAGAGAGCGACAGAACGACCTACTCCTATAGAGAGATGGTGTGTAGTGTACGATTTTAGCCGCGAGAGTCTGTGCATCCTCTCATTTCCGGGCGTCCGATAGGGACAGGCGGACAGCTGCCATGCCCGCTCCTGACCAGCCTGGCCCACCCAAAGCCCCTCCATCGCCCGCGCGCACTTCCCGCCCAAAACGGTCAGCGCTGCTACAAAGAATCGATGCCGCAATCATGCCCGGGCAGAGCGGACGCGACCTCTCACTGGCGCACGCGTTGAAGGTAGAAGCCGATTCAAGAGTGATGGTTGCTTCGTCCGTCCAACTTACTGCTGGGTCTATGTGATATGACGGCTCATTGGTCGTTATTACTGAGGTGGTAGGACTGCTGGATGTCCCACGCTTTCGGCGAAAGGAGGTAATACTATATTACAATTCACTCCATTCTTACAGCGGAGGATTGCAAGAGCAGTGAAAACACACAGGCTCAGTGATTACATGGACCACCTCACACTATCACCATATTTTCTGGACACCGTGCGACACCTAACTCTTTACATAGTACAGTCGCAAAAAAAACTCTTTACATAGTAATAGTACTTCCTCCGTTCCTAAATATAAGTCTTTGTAGAGATTTCACCATGAACCACATACAGATGTATATAGATGCATTTTAAGTGTAGATTTATTCATTTTGTTCCGTATGTAGTCCACCTAGTGCAATCTCTACAAAGACTTATATTTAGGAACAGAGGGAGTACGTACTGTAATTTATCAGCGAGATAGTACAATGCTATGAAGCTTCCAGCTTCTGCTACATGTATCTTGCGTCCAAGGTTGCCCGTTGCAACATTTCATCAAATACAAATGAGACTAACATGTATGCTATTGCATCTCAATGATTGACAGATCATAGCAAATATGTACTCCCTCCGTTCCAAACTAAGTGTCTCAACTTTATGCTACATATGGAGCAAACTGAGGGAATCTACACTCTAAAATACGTCTATATACATCAGTGTTTGTAGTATGTACTTGTAGTTCATATTAAAATGTACTAAAGGACATATATATTCCAAACAATATGATAGGTAGTAGGGACGAGGAGTAAACGGAGGGATTAGTAAAAATTTCTCCTCGTCCTACGAGCCACCGCGTGCGTGGGCGAGGGAGCGGGCGTACTAAGCAAGCTTCCTTGTTCTGCAAGTTGATGGGACACATCAAAAGTACTCCAGTGTATAGAGCCTTGCCTCTAAGGTAGGCCCCACATGGTTTGCCTCTTTCTTAACATAACACATCAAATCGCAATTTGTTTGTTCACCCGTGGTAGACGATCCTCCCTCCATCTAGAGGACAACCAGTACACGTGTCAAGTTACCACGTGGGCTGCCTTTTCGTACAGAAATGAGCTCCACCGTGTACCCGCGCGGGTGTGGTTGGGAAAGAGATGGGAGTACGTGCGCCGTGCGTGCACCTCTTCTCTTCGTGCACGTCCCCCACCTACGTGGGTGTGTGTGAGAGATACTAACCTAGACAAATGAATTGTGTGCATTCGTGAGTGCTCTTTGTTTTGGGGGGGGGAGGTTGATTTCGTGAATGTATTTGCGGGAATATGTGTCGATGACATCTCAAACAAAATTTTGCATGCAATGTGTGTGAAATGGATGCATATCCATATCATATATAGAGGGTCGGGCGATCCACAAGAAGAGAGGGAGGGGTCATAGATATCAATAGATTCGAAGAGAGGATCAAGTGGGTGGGTGCGAGATCGATGAAGAGAGCCATCGAAATTGTGTGTGCGTGCAAGTCAAAGATATAGGGCAACTGACCTAGCTACCGGAACGTCAGAGGGCACAAGTCAAGTTTGTGTGTTGTAGGGAGACATCACTAGAGCTCTCGATGTATCGGCGTGCGTGTGGGAGGTGGTTTGGGGAGGGGTAGGTAGAGGCCTAACTATAGAGGTAGAATGACTCGTATATGTGTTGAGAACGAGAGACCCAGCTATGTCTTCAGGGAGATCGGTCGACATCCATACATAACTGAAGGATAGGAAATAGGATGGGACAGAGAGAGAGAGAGAGAAGAGAGAGAGAGAGGGAGGGAGAGGGGTAGAGTGTTGGATGGGTGATGGAGTTGCTTCTCGAAGATGGTGGGAGAGGCCTACTAGACAAACTAAGGGTGGAACTGCAATATTATCAATAAGAGTGGGGGTGACATCCATGGATGATGAAGGGGAACCATGTATGTGGTAAGCAAACATAACTAGATCGGTAGATTAATTGTTGTTTGTCGGAGGAAGGGAGAGACATAACTAATGAGGTAGATCGATCGATGCATGGGGAAAACGAGTTATAAGGACCTAGCTAGCTATATGTATAGCGGGAGATCGGTCGATGTACGTCCATTTGTTAGAAGCAAATAAGGCCCGGCGAGACAGATAGAAAGAGAGAATGGAGCTAGGAGGTGGTGCGAGAGGCCCAACTACTAGTTAGTTAGGGGAGGAGTGTGCGGTTGTGAGATCGATGAAAAGAGGGGCGAGAGTTTACATGGGTGTCGGACCGTTTGAGAGACACGAGGCAAGGACACATAAAGGAGGAGATTGAAGGTGCGTGTATATGTTGTAGGCAGACATCACTGGAGAGGTTTATCGATCGGTGTGTGTCGGAAAGGAGTTGTGGAGACTGTGGGATAATGACCTAAAGAAAACAAAATGAATGTGCGCGATGGATAGAATGCCGAGGGAGGGGGAGGGCAAGGAAGGCGTGTGCATGCACGAGAGAAAGTTAGTGGTAGCTACAAAGGTTAGAGGATTGTGTGGGTGTAAGAGACTAACAAAAATCATAATTTGATATGAAAGTGGATTCATATATTTGAATAGGAGATCATAGTGTTTTAAACATATGCAAATCAACATAAAGTGGATTCAAAAAATCAAGTTCGAGTTCATATAGTACACATAGTTCATATGTAACTCGAGACTAATCATGTGGTGTGCTTTGAAGATAATACACAAACGATGGTTTAACTTGACAATAATGATGATTGTAGATCTTATTAAAACAGAGAAACGAATTCAAATGCTTTGACTTCACAACAATCATTATTGGAGATCTTATTCAAATGGAAAAATGAATTCAAATTTAGTTCATATTGAAGAGGTAGTATTTACGTTTGGAATGCACTAAAACGTTCATTTGAGTACTAGGTTGCATGCGTTATACACGTAGCGAAATATTTTAATTAAACATAACATGAATTCAAAGTTTTGAATGACATTTGTAGTGCGAATTGATTTGGTACAGTACACATTAGGCTTGTCCGGAAATTTCAACCTGTGCCTTGTTAGCCCGAAATATTTAAGATATATCTTTGTCTCATTGTGCTCCGACAACTCCCTCCATCTCAATCCGCGCCTTGTTATTCCAAAATTTCAACGCGCGCGAAAACTCCCACCTCCTGTAAAATCCCGACATGCGAAATGCCCGTGATACCCCTGAACTGAAAGAACCGCCTCAAATCGGTGGGGGTACTTTCGTAACTTACCCTACATTTCGGACAAGCGCGTCCCTAAGCCATGGTTCCCCACTCCCATCCCATCCGCCCAACCATTTGTACCCCAAGGCTGGCAAAACCTGCAAAGCCCCACACCCTCCTCCGTCCGCCACCCAGCCAGAGCCTCTTCCTCGACGACGTCGTCCACAGCAACACGTTGACGTCCCTCATCCACCGTACCGGATGAGGATCCGTCGTCGATCTGGTCATCCCGCTGGTTCAGACACCCCGTCCTCCACCTCCAAAGAGCTGCCCCGAAGTTCCCCTCGTCTTTCGCGCCACCTCCATTCTCACACCGCCGTCTTCACCTGCACCACCGGAAGAGCATCATCATCACCGTTTCCTCGGATGAAGATGCGGCCTAATCGGGGCCACCAAAGAGGTTGTACATTAATCGCCGCAAAATCGATGAACTGCAGGCCCTTGATTTCGTATCCAACGGCTGCAAAATCGACTGACCAGAGATGAAAAGGTCAGTCGACTGACATGTAGGCTCACCTCTAATGCGTTCAGTTTCGACAGTAAAATTCAGTTTCGACAGCAAAATTCAGTTTCGACAGTTAAGTTCAGTTTCGATAGTAAAATTCAGTTTCGACAGCAAAATTCAGTTTCTACAGTTAAGTTCAGTTTGGACAGTTAAGTTTAGTTTGGACAGCAAAATTCAGTTTCTATAGTTAAGTTCAGTTTCGACAGTTAAATTCAGTTTCGACAGCAAAATTCAGTTTCGACACTTAAGTTCAGTTTCGATAGCAAAATTCAGTTTCGATGGTTAAGTTCAGTTTCGATAGTTAATTTCAGTTTCGACAGTTAAATTCAGTATCGACGGTTAAGTTCAGTTTCGATAGTTAATTTCTGTTTCGACAGTTAAATTTAGTTTCGACAGTTAAGTTCAGAGATGTGAGGCTGATGTATACATCTAGCACTTTGTGGTTATGTATTTTACGTCATCTATTGGAGATGCGATTAGAATTCCACTCATATTAACATTGTATCTCTTGTCCTGCTTCAGCCTCAGCGTCGTACAACTCACCGGAGCTGCTCCAACGACGAAACCCTCCATCACAGCGGAGCAGTATCTCGGGCTCCATCTCCAAATGCCTAAGATCTTCTTCCCCTCCTCCGATAGCCAAGTCAATCGGAGCATCCTCACCGGCCAACCAAATCACGCTGAGATCGACATGGCTTCGCCAAAGAGGTCGTACACTTCTTGTGGTTTGACTTAATCTCACCATCCTTCTTTGCATCCTGTTATCTTCCAATTCTTGTGAACTAAACACCTAGATTGGCAAAAATCTTGTGATTTTAAATTCTCTGTTTTGCACGTGCATTCCTATCATATTCCTGTCTATTTCCTATCCCTGCATTGTTAGAATCCTCAAATTCAAACAAGCCCTTACACAATTACTTCTGTTACAGATATGTGTCAAATAAAACCTTGTGTATTTTGTCCTGCTCCTGCGGTGCTGTGTTCCACCCCAGCTCAGCTGCTCCAATGACAGAAGGTTTCACCACAGCAAGGATCCGCTCTCCAGACTATCTTTCGCCACCTCAGATCTTCTTCCTCGCCGCCGGCAGCCACGACAACTGCATCACCATCATCAACTGAGAAGATGAGCTTGAGGACTACATGGGTCCACAAGAGAGGTCGCACTCATCCGTGTCTGCTTACGTTATGCATCGCTTAATATAATGACATGCTACTTTATCGTCGTGTTCCAAACTTATGCTGAAACTTAGGGTTTTAAATGGTTTTGGGGTACATATTGGATGTCTACTATGAGTTTCATGTTGGGTGCAAACGAACATTATAGGAGCCATTATCTGTACTTTTTAACTAAAGCTATTATCTGCCTGCTATCATTGGTTCCTTCACTCGGGATTTGTGCATGCACTCCTTACATAATCTCACTATGTTTTATTCCTATGCATGTCAGTTATTGTACACAATGGAACCGAACATGTAGAGCAAAAGAGACGATCCTTGCGTGGCAATAAAATTTCATGCAGACGTCGCTCCATGGTGGGCGCAAAGGCAGCCCCCCTCCACCCATCTCGGATCGTAATCAAGAGGAAGATAACTCCTCGAAGGAGGATTCAGAGACAGATGACCAGTCCTATTCCCCCCTCCCCGAGGTGCATGCTCTAACATGGCATGGTTAGGTTGCTCATATCGTGTGTATGGTTTCTTGCATTGCTATGCCATTTTCTTAGTTTAGACATGATTTGTGTGAATGCCACCTGTTTAGTGTCTAATTACCATATATGTGAATTATGCAATGCCATCTTTTTGCAAGACTTTATATATGTGAATTATGCCATGCTATCTTGTTGCAAGGCATTATATATTTGAATTATGCAATGCCATGCTGTTTAGCCAAGCGTCATATATGTGAATTATATCATGCCGTCCTTTTTTTGTATTTCTCATTGTTTTTGTCGACAATGTTTGTATATTCAACAGCTCTTCCTGTGCATCAGCCATTTGAATTGGTGATGGAGAAATCTGGAGTGAAAATAAGGTCTTTAGAGCAGACAATGCTACCTGGTGAAGCAGATATCTTGCTGGTTACAGATAGCTCCGCTGAGGAGGATTCAGAGGCAGATGAACAGTCCTATTATCCCCCTGAGGTGTATTCTCAAACTTGGCAGGGTTATATTACTCATATCATGCATATGTTGTATTGCAATGCTTAGTTTTTACATCATATACACGATATTGAATGCCATCTCCTTAGTTGACACATCATATATGCGATTGCTCTCTGCTCACTTCCTTAGTATATAAATCATATATTTGAATTATATCATGCCATGATGTTTACATAGATAGCATGTATCTGAATTATGGCATGCCAACCCATTTTCTAAATACATAATATAGTTATGTCATCTCATCATGTTCACATAGTCATCATATTTTGAATTATGTCATTCTATCCGTGAATTATATCATGCCATCATGTTTCCATCGACGACATGTTTGTGATTTATGGCATGCCAACCACTTTAATACACACATCGTATAGTTATATCATGTCATCCTGTTTACATAGTCATCATATTTTGAAGTATGTCATTCTATCCAGTTTAGTTAGCCATCATACATGTGAAATTGTGTCATGCTATCCTGTTTAATTAGCCATCATATATGTGAAATTATCTCCTGCTATTCTATTTGGTTAGACAACATAAATGTGGATTATTTCATGCCATGTTTTCTTCCCTACTATCCATTACACCTGTCTATCTTACAATGTTTGTACATTCAATTACTTTTCTTGTTTATCAGCCATTTCAATTGGAGGGGGTGATGGCAGTATCTGTGGGAGTAAAAACACGGTCTTCAGAAAAGATCGTGCTACCTATCGATGGAGATAGAACCACGTTTGTTGTCGTGGAATTGGCACGGCAGATGTCCGGTTTAGAGGACTTAGGTGTGAGGCCATCGCGCGGGTTAGCTTGAAGAGGTTAAAGCGGACAAAGGACACAGGGAGTTTTTATACTAGTTCGGCCCCTTCGAGGAAGGTAAAAGCCTACGTCTAGTTTGGTGTGGTATTGCTTGTGCGTCGATGAACAGGGCGAGAATCGCTTGCCTGTGTCTCGAGCTGTTGTTTCTTGTCCCTTAACTGTCGTCGGGTCATCCCTTTATATAAGAGGCAACGCCCGGTCCGGTTTACAGAGTCCCGAGGCCGGCTCATAAGCATGTTCGCCTCGGTCTCTACTCTTTCTATCTTACACCCCAAGTTACATGATATGACGGTTTACAAACCGTGGGCTTTACACATGGGCCCAAAACCTCTATGGGCTGTAACCTTTTGTACATATTCTACCGGGCTTGTAATAACACGATTATGTCAGTGTAATCCGGATCTTCCTGGCTGGTTTATACCTGCTAGTAATATCCCTGACATTAGGCCCCAGATTGATTTGAACTTGTTCATGTCAGTCTTCTAAATCTTGCATAAATATCCTCTCTGCAATTTATCTGCTTCATGAACCGGCCATGACGTCATCTCCTGGAATCGCCTTAATCCGTCGTGACATCACCTCCATATTTAATGCTCACCTCTGTCTGTTACCTTTGTTTAATGCCATACCGAAAACTGAGGCGACAGCGCGATCTTTATCCATTCTCTGACCTCCTCGATTCCCGCGCTTATCGTTTTCACCTTTTCAGCTTATAAATACCGCTGGGGCATGCCTCTTTTCCCCGTCTGCCTTCGTCTTCCTCCATCTCAATTGCTCGAAGCTCCGCCGCCGCTCTTCGAGCTCGTCGTCGTCCTCGAGCCAGGCCGCTGCATCACCCTGAACGTGACCAGAGCACTTCACCGCCGCCCTCTACTTCGTCAGGTACTCCTTCTTCCTCCCTGTAGATCTCAATATAGGGTTCCTTCCATAGCTGTGCCATGAAACCTTGAAGCTTTTAATGTTCATCCCCGTAGGTTAGCCTTGCTGTAGATTCGAACCTTATTTAGATTCGACCTGAATCCATGCGCTCCTGCTCCGTCCTCACATCTTTAGTTCTTCTAGTTTATCAGTTTAGATTTGATCTGTAGGGAACCTCCGCGACCTTTCCTGTATATGACTTGTGTTTATTCCATCTTTTGTTTGTGCCTTAGATCTAGATTCACCTCAGCCTTCTACGGAAGCTGTTTATTCACACTTTAGATCTGTAGCTCATCCCGCCGGTTTAACCATAGTACGCGAGTCATATGCTCTCTTTGATGATTTAGACGTAAGGCTGTATCCATAATTGACGGTTTAACTTCTCCTTTCCCTGTTATCATGAACCGGTAGCCGTCTTACTTGCATTTGCTTCCGGATTAGTAATACCATTAGTCCCTTGCTTAAACCGACAATTAGATCCATAACTTTATATAATGCTCCGGCTTAACTTTTAGCAATTGGTAAACCGGGTTTTGCACTGCACTTTTCAGCATTTCCTTATTCCAAACGATGGCCAAGCAGTTCGTCTTTTGCAACTGGGTTCCTTCCCAGATCACGGAAGATGACTTAGTTAAAGCGGCCTCAATTGGCGTCCTGGGCTCCAAGGAAACTTTACACTTGCGAGCTCCTAAAGAAAATGTCCTCCTGCGCCTAAGGAGGGAGAAGTTGTAGTTTTCTTTGATCACCTGGCCCGGGGGTTCAGTCCTCCTGGTTCAAAATTCTTACATGATGTACTAGCTGCCTTTCAACTCCACCATCAGGATGTAGGTCCAAATTCTATGTCAAACATCTGCAATTTTCAAGTCTTCTCCGAAGCATATCTTCAAGAAGAACAATCAGTGGACCTTTTTCGAGACTTTTTCCATCTGAACCGGCGGACGGAGTTCACTGACGGGCCGCATCAGGAGTTGGGCATCAGCATCCAAAAGAGAAAGGATGTGAGTTTTCCTCATGCTGCCCTTCACAGCCACCCCAAGGAATGGAACCAAACATGGTTCTATTGTAGGGACACTTCACCTGAAGGAGAGAACCCGCTGCCGGGCTACCGCTCCTATCGCGTGGCGATGGATCACCCCTTGCCGCAACGCCTCAGCGCCCAAGATCGTGCCCGGTTTGCCCCTCAGCTTTCTAAGCTCAGGGCCTTCGTAGCCAACTGCTTAACCGGAGTCGACTTAGTCCGCTGTTGGCTCTCTTGGAGCATCCTTCCATTAAGCCGGCGCTCAGGTCTAATGTGTGAATACTCCGGTAAACCGGATGATCCTCAGCGCCACATTGACATAATACTTCCTGAAGACAAAGTTACTGAGTCCGTGAAGAAGATGTTAAATATCTCTTTGGAGGAGTGCAGCCGGACCGGTTTAGCTCCGTTCTGCGAAACCAATAAACCGCCAGCGGTAAGTCCTTCCCGATCTTTTCCTGTTTGTTTTAATCCGGCCATATAAATTGTCTTGCATTTATTTCCTATCTTCTGCGCAGGCCAACGATCCCTTCTGGAATAGGAAAACTCAAGATAAACCGGCCAAGCAACCACGCCGGAAAACTGATGCTATTAAGAAGAAGAAGGTTGTTGCTGCCTCCGGTTCACATCCTGAGGAGGATGATCCGGATTCGGTGGTACGAATTAAACCTTATATACTTTAATCTCCCTTTATCCAAATTTATGTTAACAGTGTCTTTCCACAGGATCTGGCGGAAGGAAGTAAAGCGACGGGAGTTGAGGTAATTTCTCTCTCTTCTGACTCAGAACCGCTGCCCCCAAAATCCGTCGGGTGTCCCAGAAATATCACTTTTCTCATCCTTACGCTCAATTGGATCCCAACTTTCTTTTGAAGAAACAGCAGCATGAAGCACGCCAGACCACACGCCATAGTGGCCATGTGGTGGAATCATCCGGAATACCTCTTACGCCGGCTTGCAGGCGTCGCTCCGAGGTTTTACTTTCTCCAACTCTCCTTCATCCAAAAGCCGGCCTCATACGTAAACCACTTAAACCGTGTGATCCTAACTATCAGGAGGCTCCTTTGTCCTCTTCCGGCGAGTCAACTGCTACGCAGGTCCCCGTGCTGAAGACCGTGCCTGGGTAAGTCTTTTTCAAACATCCGGTTTACCTTCATGTTTTTAACTTCATAATTCTCATTGTTCTTTCAATTTTTACCAGAAAGCCGAAGCCTAGCAAGAAAGCGAAAGCAACCAAAGCGGCTGCTGAAACCACTACCGCTGAACCGGCCAGTGATCTGGAAGCAGCTATCCTTCCAGAAGATAATCCTGCAGCTCAGTTTGATGACCCTATTCCTATGGATCATGATGACATTGCTGCTCCGGGAGATGATAATACGGAGAATGCTGCTGAACCTGCTAGCCCTGTCCGGGTTAGCCCTCCTCGGACTAGCCCGGCTCCTGTCAGCCCGGCGCCTACTGATGTCCCTCTCGAGCGAACTGCCGCTTCATCCGCGGATGTTGAGATAACCGGGTTAGGCTTCACCGCCCCCACTGAGCCTGTCATCTTGGCCAGGCATACTGCCAAGGAGGAAAAACTTCAACAAGACAAAGGCAAGTGGAGCACGGACTTATCCAGCTATGCCCAGTTGAGTGCCAGGAACTTCATTCCGGGTGTCTGAACCGACTCTTTACCAGCCGCGAGTATGAAGCCGGTTTGGTTAACATGATGAAGGATAAGTACGAGGTAATTTCCTTTCCTTTTACTTGTCTCTGTTTTGTGTTCTTGCAATCCTGTCTTCAGGCCATAGTAGCCCCCAAGTGCCGGTTTAGCTTCATTGTAGGTGAACCGGGACTTCCAGTGTATCTGAAAATGAACTTACATTAGCCCCCAAGTGCCAGGGGTATAACTTGTTTTATGCGCTTGGGACTTGTCTGAAATTCTCTTTCGTTACTTCAATTGCACTTTAGCCCCCAAGTGTCAAGCATGTAACTTGTTATATGCTTGAAACTTGATTGTGCTGTCTTTCTAATCCGTTTGATTTCCTTGCAGGCTGACCTGACCCGGAGAGCTTCGGAGGTAACTGAACTCCGGAATAGCTTGGCTGTTAATGAAGCTGCCTCCGCCAAAACCAAGGAAGAACTTGCGCTTACCTTGACCAACATGGAAAAATTGAAAAAGGACTTTGAAGCGGAGCGGTCCACATGGGAAGTGCAGAGGAATGCTCTTGAAAAAGAGCAAAGGACGCTGAAGCTGCCCTTAATCCGGTTACGCAGGAGTGGAACGGTTAAAGGCAGCAAATAGAACTCATGACTTCTGCTATCTTTGGTGAGTACCCATCTGGATATGTTTTTCATCCTTGCAATCTTTGTTCTGCTCCGGTTTAACTTGACAAACATATATAGGGCGGCGCATAACTCATCTTGGAGATGATGTCCGGAAGAAGCTCAAGGCCTCTTATACCTTGGTGGAGCAGCTTTATTCCGGCGCTCAAAGGGTGATTAGTGCGATGTCCCATAACAAGCCGGCAGCAAATACCATCCAAGGCACTTTAGAGAAGCTATCTGTCCTGCCTGTGCGTCTGGTGGAGGTGAAGAAGTCTACTGCACGGGCTGGTTCTCTTATGGCGCTAACCTGGGCCAAAGCATGGGTTCCTGACTTTGATCCGGCTGAAGCAATGAACAGCTATCCCAGCAACAAAGAGGACGGGTCAGACTTTTCTGCCGAAGACCTCCGTGCTCTAACTAAGGACATGCGCCCACTTGCCAGTAATCTTGCCGATGAATCGGATTTGACAAGGTATCATCCGCCTATGATTTAGAAAATGAGCGGGTAGATCGGCCGGTTTACGACACCGAGAATCTGATCCTCCCAGTGCGTGACCATACTTTCGATCCAGATATTGGTTCGCCAGATCTTCTTAATGAGGAGATGTACTTCCGTGCACTCTCCAAGATTGATTGGCGCGCTCCTGATTTCCAGCCACTACCTGAAGATGAAGAGGACCCGGAACAAGTCGACCCTCAGCCTTCGCAGCGTGAAGAGGAGTCATAAACCGTCCGATTTAATTTGTAGTTGTTGAACACTTTGCCAAAAACTTTAATCTATTCGGGCCTGCTGGTGCCTTGTAATAGGATAGTTGAAACATTGTCTTTGTCCCAATATGAATGTCACAGCTTGACTTGGCGTCTGCCAATTTAATCCTTTGTTTTGCCATGGTTGATCCGTTTATGTTATCTGTGCCTGCATAAACGATGCTCTGATTAAGTGTGCATGACGTCCTTAATCCGGTAAGCATAATTGAAAGCATAGATGCTGATGAGGCTCTTGGATCTCTTGGTGTTTGCCTGATGACTGATCCGGGTTATAATGAACGCCGGTTTAACTCATGCTGGTGTTCATGACCCAGACATTTAACTCATGCTGGTGTTCATGACCCAGACTTTTAACTTTGCAGATATTTGGTCAACTTTGCAGTTGCCAATCCCGGATCAATAGACTTTGTTAAAAACGAAACTTTGAAAAATCACAGAAACAAAGCATTTTTGGCAAATAAGACCATGTAGTCGAGGCTTTTTACGAGCTACCAGGCTCCAAATTCGAGGCTTTTTACGAGCTGCCAAGCTCCAGGCTTTTTATGAGCGGCCTTTAGGCTCTAGGATTTTTACAAGCTGCCAGGCTCCAGGCTTTTTACGAGCTGCCAGGCTCCTAGGCTTTTTACGAGCTGTCAGGATCCTAGGCTTTTTACGAGGTGCCAGGCTCCTAGGCTTTTTACGAGCTGCCAGGCTCTATACTTGATGCATCAAGGGCGTCGGTTTAGGAGGCCGGGTACCTATGTTTGAGTTGCGTTGTACGACAAACCCTCTTTGGTCCCTTAATAAATAATTGTCCTGCATATCAAAATATACAGATCAAAGCAATTTGTTTTCTTGCTGAAAATGATATATATCAAGAGAGATAAACTTTATATGGATATCACCTGAGCAAATTCCCATATGATACTTCTATTCGAAGAAAATGGCTGACTCCCCGGTTTACCGGGGGCGCCGGTTTATTTATTAATCATAATATGTACAGAATACATGAAGTGGAGCCAATGGCTCAAGTGTAGTAAGGTCGCATAAGAGCAATGTTCCACGGCCGCTTCGTCTCTTCTTCTGTCGTACGTGAGTCTTTATGCTCTCGAACGTCAACCAGGTAGTATGAACCGTTGTGTAGGTTCTTGCTGACCACAAAGGGTCCTTCCCAAGGTGGGGATAACTTATGCATATATGTCTGGTCTTGGATGAGCCGGAGCACCAGATCCCCTTCTTGGAACGTCCTGGTCTTAACCCGGCGGCTGTGATATCAGCGCAGGTCTTGTTGATAAATTGCTGAACGTGCCGCTCCTATGTCTCGTTCCTCATCCAGCCGGTCTAAGCTGTCTTGTCTTGCTTGCTCATTACCGGTTCAACATAAGCTGCCACTCGTGGTGAATCGTGCCGGATGTCACTAGGGAGAACCGCTTCAGCACCATATACCATGAAGAAGGGTGTATAACCTGTAGACCTGTTAGGTGTAGTGTTGATGCTCCATTGGACAGAAGGTAACTCCTCAACCCAGCAACCTGGTGTTCTTTGCAAAGGAACCATAAGCCGGGGCTTGATGCCTCTCAAGATCTCTTGGTTGGCCCTCTCAGCTTGACCATTGGATTGAGGGTGAGCTACTGAAGATACATCTAGACGAATATGTTCCCTTTGGCAAAACTCTTCCATCTCTCCTTTAGATAGGTTGGTGCCATTATCCGTAATTATGCTGTGTGGAAAGCCAAACCGGAAAATTACCTTTTTGATGAATTTAACCGTTGTTGCCGCATCACACTTACTGACAGGCTCTACCTCAATCCACTTTGTAAACTTGTCCACTGCCACCAACAGGTGGGTTTTCTGAGCTTGGGATCGTTTAAAGGGCCCCACCATATCAAGCCCCCAAGTTGCAAACGGCCAAGTAATTGGAATCATCCGTAGCTCCTACGCCGGAACATGAGCACGCCGTGAAAATTTCTGACAAGCATCGCATCTCCGGACTAGATCCTCCGCATCAGCATGAGCTGTTAACCAGTAGAACCCATGACGAAAAGCCTTGGCTATCAATGACTTTGAACCGGCGTGATGACCACAATCTCCTTCATGTATCTCTCGAAGAATATCACAACCTTCTTCTGATGATAAACATCGCTGAAATGCCCCAGAAACGCTGTAGTGATGAAGTTATCCATTGACGATGGTCATAGATTTGGATCGCCGGATTATCTGCCTAGCCTCAATCTCATCTTCTGGCAACTCTCCTCGGCTCAGGTATGCCAAGTAAGGGAGTGTCCAATCCGGAATAACATGAAGTGCGGCAACTAGCTGTGCTTCCGGATCAGGAACAGCCAAATCCTCCTTAGATGGTATCTATACCGATGGACTGTGTAATTCATCCAAGAAGGTATTTGGTGGAACCGATTTACGCTGAGAACCCACCCGGCTTAATGCATCGGCCGCTTCATTTTTTCGCCAGTCTATGTGATCCACCTGATATCCTTTGAAATATCCTGCAACCGCTTCAACTTCTCGCCTGTAAGCTGCCATGAGCGGATCTTTAGGGTCCCACTTGCCAGACACCTGTTGCGTCACTAGATCTGAATCACCAAAGCACTTGACCCGTCTTAAGTTCATCTCCTTAGCCATCCGTAGGCTGTGAAGGAGAGCTTCATACTCAGCAGCATTGTTAGTGCAAGGGAACATTAGTCGGAGGACATAACAAAACTTGTCACCTCGTGGGGAAGTTAACACGACTCCAGCCCCCGAGCCTTCTAATTGCCTTGAACCATCAAAGTGAATAGTCCAGTATGTATGATCCGGCTTCTCCTCTGGTGCTTGTAATTCTGTCCAATCATTGATGAAATCTACCAGCGCTTGGGATTTTATAGCAATACGGGGTACATACTTCAATCCGTGTGGGCTAAGCTCAATAGCCCATTTCGCCACTCTGCGAGTGGCTTCTCTGTTCTGGATTATATCTCCCAACGGAGCTGAGCTGAAACAGTGATTGGGTGGCCCTGGAAATAGTGCTTAAGCTTCCGGTTTGCCATGAACACGCCGTACACCAGCTTCTGCCAGTGCGGATACCTTTGCTTTGACTCAATGAGAACCTCGCTGATGTAGTAAACCGGGCGCTGAACCGAATATTCCTTGCCTGCTTCCTTGCGTTCCACCACAATTGCCACGCTAACCGCACGAGCATTGGCGGCCACATATAACAGCAGCGGCTCGTTGTCAACTGGGGCAGCAAGAATTGGCGGCTCTGCTAACTGCCGCTTCAAATCCTCGAATGCAGCATTTGCAGCATCGCTCCATATAAACCGATGTGTCTTTTTCAGCATCTGATAAAGCGGAATTGCCTTCTCTCCCAAACGGCTGATGAATCGGCTTAATGCTGCAATGCGGCCTGCTATGCGCTGGACATCATTGATACAAGCCGGTTTAGTCAAGGATGTGATCGCCTTGATCTTCTCCGGATTAGCCTCTATTCCTCTGTTTGATACTAAGAATCCAAGGAGCTTGCCCGCCGGAACACCAAAAACGCACTTCTCCGAATTAAGCATCATTTTATAAACCCGAAGGTTATCAAAGGTTTCTTTTAGGTCCTCTATCAGTGTCTCCTCCTTCCTTGACTTCACCACAATGTCATCAACATACGCATGGACATTTTTTCCGATCTGTCCTTTGAAACAATTCTGCACGCAACGCTGATAAGTTGCTTGGGCACTCTTGAGCCCAAAAGGCATGGATACATAGTAGAAGGCTCCAAAAGGAGTTATGAAACCTGTCTTCTCCTGGTCCTTAACTTCCATCTTGATCTGATGATACCCTGAATATGCATCCAAAAAACTTAGCCGCTCGCATCCTGCCGTAGCATCAATAATTTGATCAATACGGGGGAGAGAAAAATGGTCAGTTGGGCAAGCCTTGTTTAAGTTTGTGTAATCAACACACATCCTCCAAGTTCCATTTTTCTTCAATACCAGCACTGGATTAGCCAACAACTCCGGATGAAACACCTCAACTATGAATCCTGCGGCCAAAAGCCTGGCTACTTTTTCACCTATAGCCTTGCGCCTCTCCTCATTGAAGCGGCGCAAATATTGTTTGACCGGTTTAAACTTCGGATCAATATTAAGACTGTGCTCAGCGAGTTCCCTCGGTATACCTGGCATGTCAGAAGGTTTCCATGCAAAGATATCCCGGTTCTCACGGATCAACTCGATGAGCGCGCTTTCCTATTTGGGGTCTAGGTTAGCGCTGATAGTGAACTGTTTAGAAGAATCGCCTGGAACAAAGTCAACCTGCTTGGTTTCCTCCACCGATTTAAACTTCAATGCCGGATCATGCTCTGTAGTTGGCTTCTTTAATGGGGACCTATCCGCCGGATCAACGTTGTGTTTGTAGAACTTCAACTCCTCCGTAGCACACACTGCCTCCGCATAGGCTGCATCTCCTTCCTCACATTCCAATGCGATCTTGCGACTTCCGTGAACTGTGATGGTTCCCTTGTGACCCGGCATCTTGAGCTGTAGATAAACATAGCACGGTCTAGCCATGAACTTGGCGTAAAACGGTCTCCCAAACAGAGCATGATATGGGCTCCTGATCTTTACGACCTTAAAGGTCACTATCTCTCACCTAGAATCCTGCTCATCCCCAAAGGTGACTTCCAGATCAATTTTCCCAACTGGGTAAGCCGATTTACCTGGCACCACTCCATGGAATACTGTGTTGCAATGTCTCAACTTCTTATCTGTCAACCCCATACGCCGGAAAGTCTCATAGTATAAGATTTTGATACTGCTGCCACCGTCCATGAGTACCTTTGTGAACTTGTAGCCACCCACCTGTGGTGCCACCACTAGGGCCAACTGGCCCGGATTATCAACCAATGGCGGGCGATCCTCTCTGCTCCACACAATAGGTTGTTCCGACCAACGTAGAAAATGTGGCATCGCCGGTTCAACTGCGTGTACTGCCCGCTTCAGAACCTTTTGATCTCGTTTGCACAAACTTGTGGTGAAAACATGATACTGTCCACTGCTTAGCTCCTTCGGATTACTCTGATATCCGGATTGCTGCTGCTGCTGGCGCTGCTGATTGCCTTGGTTGTTGTAACCACCCTGACCATGCTGCTGGTTATGTTGATGCTGACCGTTGCTGTTGTAGTTATTGTTACCGCCGTGATATCCTGATCCGGAACCATTACCCTGGTAACCCAGACCCTGAAAACCGGAACTTGAGCCGCCGCGGGGAGGTCCGTGATTATATCTGGCTTGTTTCATGGCCTCTACCATGATCCGGCAGTCCTTCCATGCATGCTTAGACGGGTTTCTCTCCGTAGTGTGTTTAGGGCAAGGTGCGTTTAACTGTTGATCTAGATTGAAGGATTGCCCTTCACCACGCGGAGGTGGTCTACCTTTGCGGCGCTCCCCGTTTCCCTGAACATTGGTATCGGCCACAAAATCGGAACTGCCCTCCGCTTTTCGCTTACCATTGTAACCCGTTCCTACCGGATTAGCTTGCGCCGGTTTACCATCCTTGCTCACCTTTCCGGACTTGTCTCCGTCTGCATCTGGGTACTTGGTATTATCAGAATCCCCATATTTCACCAAAGCACTCATGAGCGTTCCCATGTCATTGCAATTGCGCTTGAGTCGTCCTAACTTCAGCTTGAGAGACTCAAACCGGAAATTGTTTTCCAATGTCACTATCACCGTACTTGGGTTGATGCTATTGGAAGAGTGCAGGATTTCCGATACTCGCCGCACCCAGCTGCTCGTGGGCTCCTGTTCTCCTGGAACACATGCTGCTAAGTCTACCATCGACATTGGCTGCTTGCACGTGTCTTTGAAATTTTTGATAAACTGGCGTCGCAACTCACCCCATGATTCGATGGAGGTAGGTGGTAGGCCCTTTAACCATGTCCGGGCTGTACCCTCAAGCATCATGGTAAAGTACTTGGCGCATGCCGCTTCATCCACATCAAGTATCTTCATAGCCATCTCATAACTTTCAACCCACGCCGCTGGAGCCAGATCCGCTGTGTAGTTGGGTACCTTGCGCGGGCCTTTGAAGTCTTTGGGTAATTTCACTCTTCGTAAAGCGGGGACGAGACACTGTACACCAAAGGAACTTGTCGTGACTCCCGTTTCTGCTGTGGTTGGGTGAACCAGTGGTGTTTGACGGGTGTCCTCGCGGGCAGTATGTCTGGCCCGGTTTACCGCCTCTTGGGCGTGCGCTTCTGCTCCCGCCGGATTATCCTGCCTGTGACGGTGACGTCTTCGCTCGCTGCTAGACACAGCCGGTTCATCCTAGTGCCTAGTGTAACTCCGGCTCGGGCGGGGGGTTGAATGAATCCTCTCCCTGCTGTAAGAGTACGCCTGCTGCTGTGTCAGCGCCGTGTCCAGCAATTCCTTTGCCCGGCGTGCTTCCATCGCCATGGGGATGTCCCCTCAATGGGTAAAGTGGCCAGTCGTGAAGCGGCGGCGACAATGTTGTCCAACGGGTTAGAATAATTGTCGGGACGGGTGGGGACGTGCGGCGTTGGTACGACTTGGCGGTTTCGCTCTGCGGCCGGCGGCTGAACCGACGTGCCAGTCCCCGGGGCTCCTCCCCGGTTTACCTCTAGGTGATTGCTGGCTCCCGCTCCTGGTGTGCCAAAGAGATTCCTCGCCTCGTAAACCGGCTACCTCCTGTGCAGAAGTCTGATCCACCCTGAGCCGAAAAGCTTGGGAGTCTAGCTCTGCTTGTCTCGTAGCCATCGTGGCTTTCTCTGCATCCAGATCCCGTTTAGCCTCCTCAATCCGGCCCTTCAGCTGAAGGATCTCCGCATCATGTTGCGCCTTGTCGGCAGGGGCCACTTCTGCTATTGCAAGCGCCGTCAATTCTCCGACCAAGGTGGATAGGACGTCAGAGGGCGACGGGGTTTGGTTGCCTTCCCCAGCACCCGCTACCTCTGAGGTGAACGCCCCGGTCATCGAGGGCTGCTGCGCAGGCTGTGATCCGACCATGAAAACAGCCACCCGGTTTGGCGGATCAAAGGGGTCCGGAATACTATCGCCATCAGATACACCCTTAGATCGGCCGTCCTGCAACAGATACAAAGATTCGGTCTCTCCGGATGAAGATTCATCGTCAGAGTAGACAACTGTCTAACTACCAGAATCCGATCCGTCCTCGGCTTGGAGTCCATGTACTGCTCCAACGAAAACACGCTTCACGGCGGGCTAAATCCGGCACGATCTCGCACGCTGAGCCGGCTCGACGATGTTGCGGAAGATGTCCGGCTCAGGTCCCGGTTTGCCAATCTTGGCGATGAAGACGTGGATGCCGCCGAAGGGGACCTGGTACCCGTATTCGATTGAATCGGCCTCGGGGCCCCAGCCTGCGTCGTCGATGTAGATCCGGCCACGGCGACTCTTTGTCATCCGGCCAACCGCGTAACCCTTGAGTCCTTCAAAGCTGCCCTTCAAGAACTCGAAACCATCGTGCGATAGCCCCACGGTGGGCGCCAACTGTCGTGGAATTGGCACGGCAGATGTCCGGTTTAGAGGACTTAGGTGTGAGGCCATCGCGCGGGTTAGCTTGAAGAGGTTAAAGCGGACAAAGAACATAGGGAGTTTTTATACTAGTTCGGCCCCTTCGAGGAAGGTAAAAGCCTACGTCTAGTTTGGTGTGGTATTGCTTGTGCGTCGATGAACAGGGAGCGAATCGCTTTCCTGTGTCTCGAGCTGTTGTTTCTTGTCCCTTTACCATCGCCGGGTCGTCCCTTTATATAAGAGGCAATGCCCGGTCCGGTTTACAGAGTCCCGAGGCCGGCTCATAAGCGTGTCCGCCTCGGTCTCTACTCTTTCTATCTTACACCCCAAGTTACATGATATGATGGTTTACAAACCGTGGGCTTTATACATGGGCCCAAAACCTCTATGGGCTGTAACCTTTTGTACATATTCTACCGGGCTTGTAATAACACGATTATGTCAGTGTAATCCGGATCTTCCTGGCCGGTTTATACCTGCTAGTAATATCCCTGACAGTTGTACTTGCCCAAGAACCAGGCCCACCACGCATAGCCCAGACTCACAAAGATTGTACCCCTACCCAGTTGGACTGAGAACCAGCTACACCCCTTCTAACCCCAACCCCGGCAGATAGTAACCCAGTTCCCGTTGACACAGCACCGTCTCCACCACAGAGCACCCAAAGACGAGTAGTTACTAAGGCAACTGCAGTGCCCAAAGCACGAGGACCACCACTCTGAACCCCAAGTCAACGCTTAAAGCAGAAGAAGAATTTTTCTCAGGTCAGGTTCCATCGCTATGGTTCATACTACTTTGCTCTTGCATAACTATATTTACTCATACCAACTAATTTCAAATTTGAAGGATGCAATTGAAACTCCAATGGTGCAACAGGTATGTTTTAAACCTGGTTCTTTAACGTGTTCGCTGTTGTAACTTTCTTTATTTTGATTTCAGTTTCAATTGAATAAACAGTTATGTCCTCATGCCATGCACATTACAAGTGTTGTTATTGATGTGTAGTTTCCCACACTTATATTCTTTCTATGCTGCTTTGTCTTAAATAGATATGATTCAAACTGTATCTATCTTGATTTGGCAACATAAACTAGAATGATATAGACCATACAGTGACCATACTACATAGATATATGTTTGTTTCATGTTGTTATCCTGTCCACCTTACTACTGAACTGGTTTAGCAAAACGAGTTTCATATATTACGTTGTAAATCTATGATGTGTTTGTTTGTTTATCCTTTAGAACGCGGATAAAATATTAGAGAAGAGTACCCTGTTATGCAATGGTAAAGGAAGTAATGCAGATCAGGTTCAAGATAGTGAGACATCCCTGTTGTTCTCTAAGAAAGTTGATAAAAACTATATTGAAGACACTGAGACAACCCCAAAGTCCTGTCTTGATGTAGTGTTCGAGTTACTGGCTAATACTGCTGGCACCAGCTCTTCGAACTCGCTGCATGAATCAGTTCGGCTTCTTGGGTCTCAACTTCAAGTTGAAAGACATTGATCAGATGTTATGCGACAGGAAGCCGAAGGACTGAGGAAGTCCCTACAGAATTCAGATGCATACTTTCTGGTGCAACAGCAAGTGCTTCAGGATTTAAGCGCCAAACAAGAGAAAGTTAATAAGCTTGGTAAGCATCTTGCCAGCATTATGGGTACCCAGGATATTGTTTCTTAAGCTCTTCTGAAGCGGTTTCAGTTCTGGACTTTTTTTTGCTGCGGCGTTTATATGCTGCTTTGTTCCTTGTATTTGCAATGGTGGCGAACTTTGATGCCCAGTGGATGTAATATATGTAATAGCCGTGATAGCCTAGCGTAAGTTGCTTGCCTATTTATTTCCTTATTATCTTGTTTATTTGTTTTCTTGTAGTCAGTGCAGTTCTTTTTCCACGTTTTGCTAGTGGCCGCAATAGCCTATTTTTTAAAACTAGGCCACATTAACCATGGGCTACATATTTACTGTAGTTAACATGGGCCTCTTACGGGCCGTAGAAACAATGGGCCTTCTAAGGGCCGTAGAAACAACGGGCCTTCTACGAGACGTAGAAACAATGGGCCTTCAACGGGCCGTAGACACAATGGGCCTTCTACGGGCCGTATGATTGGTTGGCCAAATATGGGCCAATAACAGACCACATTATGGCTGTAAATGGGCTAGAGTTGAAATCGTCCGTTCATGGGCCGACCATAATGGGCCGACCATAATGGGCCGTCATTAAACGGCCGTATTTGATGACGCTATGAAAACGGGCCAACGTATTAACGGGCCAAAAACGGGCCGACTGTAACCACGGGCTGAATTTGGCCCACAAGCATAAAATGACAGTAACGGGCCTAAAGTAAACGAATGCTGGAAATGATCCCAAGAATACATGGGCCCTAAGAAGGCCGAAAGATAACATGGGCTGGGAACGGCCCAACGGAATAATGGGCCGTCAATGTGTATAAAGTGAAACACTTTTCAATATGGACCAGTTTTATCACACGCCGTTAATGGGCCGAGGGTTACTAAGGACCTCATATGGGCCGAAAGACGTCATGGGCCATACATGGGCCGGAAGTTAAAACGGGCTAGAATTATATTAGACGGCCCAGATGACGCTACTAGGCCTAATTCGGATAGGCCGTAAACGGGCCCTGGGTTAGCGGGCTGTAAATGGGCTATATGCGAACATGCCGTTAGGAGGCTTGCCGTGGGCCGGCCCGTCACCTTTTGACCAAGTCAAACGGGCCGGCCTTTTGACAGGAATGGGCCTCTGTTGGGCCATGCCACGTGTCGATGGATCATAGGGGCTTTGTGTCCAATGAGTGGATGACATCTGTCCCATCGGTGAGCCGACACGTGTTTCCTACAGCCAATGATGATTTTACACGTGGAAAATCCCCATTGGTCGGGGCTGTTAACGGGTTATCGGATCCAAAACCGGACCCGATAGCTTAACGGCGTTCCGTTACGGTGGATGCCACGTGTCAGTCACCCTTGACGAAAGCACTTCTGTGACGCACGATTTATCGTCATGGAAGTGGACACTTCCATGATGATAATTTTGGTAATGTCATGGAACACTTCTACGACAGCACAGGTATGACTATCTTGATTCTGTCATAAAATCATCATGGATGTACATGCATGACAGAAAACATGACCTACTGTGACAAACACGTATCATCACGGAAGTGTATTTTTTTTTGTAGTGTCAAGTGTTCAATCATATAAGCATTTCGTTTCAGTTGTCTACTAACATATGCATTGAAGTTTTCTTGTTTAACAATAAAGTTATCAAATTCATCCATGCATTGACAAGCATATTAGTATAAGGAGTATCACCTTCATCAAATCTATAGAGAGAATTTACCTCTACTACCTGTGTCGGGGTATTAGACCATGTATTTCTTTGATAGGTGGTAAATTCTTAACATCTTCATCTTTAATACCTTTTCTTTCATTAATTTCTTTGCCTCTTCCATATCTTCAGGACTTAAAAATAGCATTCCTCTCTTCTTCGGAGTTGGATTAGGAGGTTCAGGAAGATTCCACTCATTATCATTTCTCAATATATTATTCAATAGTTCTTTAGCTTGTCCAACAGTTCTTTCCCTGAAAATACAACGAGCATAACTATCTAGGTGGTCTCTAGAAGCATCGGTTAGTCCATTATAAAAGATATCAAGTATTTCATTTTTCTTCAGAGGATGATCTGGCAAAGAATTAAGTAATTGGAGAAGCCTCCCCCAAGCTTGTGGGAGACTCTCTTGTTCAGTTTGCACAAAGTTAAATATTTCGTGTAATGCAACTTGTTTCTTATGAGCAGGAAAATATTTTTCAGAGAAATAGTAAATCATATCACGGGGACTATGCACACAACCAGAAGCAAGATAATTAAACCATATCTTAGCATCGCCCATTAATGAGAAAGGAAACAACTTAAGAATGTAGTAGTAGTGTTTTTTTCTTCATGAGCAAATAGGGTGGCTATATCATTCCGTTTAGTAAGATGTGCCACAACGGTTTCAGTTTCATAACCATGGAAATGATCAGATTCAACCAAAGTAATTAACTCAGGGTTGACAAAGAACTCACAATCCTTATCGGTAACACGGATAGGTGAAGTAGCAAACTTAGGGTTATATTTCATACTAGCATTCGAAGATTTTTTTTTCCTTTCACTTGCATAATAATTTCTTAACATCTCTATCCTAAGCAAGAAAGTCTCTAGCTGCCTCTCCATACACAATGTAACCTTTAGTTATATTAGGGAATTCATATCTAGGAGTGCTAGGTCTAATAGGTGTTTCATAATTTTCAGTTTCAAAGACTTCCTCAGTTTCAACATTCTCAATATTTTTAACTCTAGCAAGTTCTTCATCAAGAAATTCACCTAGTGTCACAACATCATTAAGAAAAGTACTAGCATCATCATAAATGTTATTCATAGCAGAACTAGCATCATCAATTACTTGCGACATATCAGGATTGATAGCAGGTGGTGGTGTCGCAAGCTTATTCAAAATAGAACGTGAATCAAGTGCAGAGCTAGATGGCAGTTCCTTACCTCCCCTCGTCTTGGAGGAATGATCATGGTCCTTTCATTCTTAAAATTCCTCATAGTGATAAACATATATAAATCCCATGTGACTCAGCAAATATAGCTATGCTCCCCGACAACGGTGCCAGAAAAAGGTCTTGATAACCCACAAGTATAGGGGGTCACAATAGTTTTTGATGGTAGAGTATTTAACCCAAATTCATTAATTCGACACAAGGGGAGCCAAAGAATATTCAGGAGTATTAGAAGTTGAGTTGTCAATTCAACCACACCTGAAAGATTTAATATCTGCAGCAAAGTTTTTAGTAGCAAAGTAATATGATAGTAACGGTAATAGTGGCAATAGTAGTAGTAACCGTTTTGTAGTGATTGTAACAGTTGGAGCAACAAAAGTAACTTAGCAAATATCAATATGTGAGAAACTCGTAGGCAATGGACCGGTGATGATAATTGTGTCGAATGATACTCATCATGTAGTAGTCATAACGTAGAGCGACAAAGAACTAGCGCCAATTCATCAATGTAATGTAGGCATGTGTTCCGTATATAGTCATACGTGCTTATGGATAAGAACTTGCATGTCATCTTTTGTCCTACCCCTCCCATGGCAGCGCGGTCCTAATGAAAACTAAGGGATATTAAGGACTCCTTAATAGAGAACCGGAACAAAGCATTACACTTAGTGAATACATGAACTTCTCAAACTATGACAATCATCGGAAAGAATCCCAGTTATTGTCACCTTGGGGTATGCGGATCATAACACGTAATAGGTGCATATAACTTGCAAGATGGGATCAAGGACACTTTTTTTTGAAAACATAATAGGTTCATATCTGAAATCATGACACTCGGGCACTAGTGACAATCATTAAGCATAGCAAAGTCATAGCAACATCAATCTCAGAACATAGTGGATACTAGGCATCAAGCCCTAACAAAACTAACTTGATTACATGATACATCTCATCCAACCCATCACTGTCCAGCAAGCCTACGGTGGAATTACTCACTCCCGGTTGTGAGAATCATGAAATTGGTAATTGAGGATGGTTGATGATGACGACATCGACGGATTCCACTCTATGGAGCCCCGAACGGACTCCAGATTAGCCCTCCTGATGAAGAACATGAGGTGGCAGCGGCTTCGTATCGTAAATCGTGATGAATCCTTCTCCCTGTTTTTTTTTCGTGAATAGGTATATAGGGTTGCGGAGCTCCAGGGGCCCCACAAGCCTAGGAGGCACGCTCTGGGGGGTGGGCGTGCCCCCTGAGCTTGTGGATCATGGGTGGCCCCCCTTAGGTATCTTTTTCCGCCAGTATTTTTTATATATTCCGCAAAAATTCTCTGTAAATTTTCATGTCAATCTGGGAACTCTAACTTCTGCACAAATATAACACCATGGCAATTTTTATGAAAATAGCGTCAGTCCGGGTTAGTTCCATTACAAATCATGCAAATCCAGAACAAGGGCAAAAGAGTTTGGAAAAGTAGATACGATGGAGGCATGTCGTTGTCGGTGTTCTGGGAACGGGGGTACCCAGACTTGCCTGCCTGCGATGCAGAGCGTTGCTCATCCAGCGGCATGGTACGGCCCATCTTCATCAGCAAACCTCTCAAGACCCTCGCGAGGGGCCAAGCCTCGCAAGGCAGACAACGCAAGACTTCCCCTGGGGTGGCCACACTAGGCTGGCTCCCGAGGAGCGGATATATCAAGGCAAGGGGCACCTCATGAGGTTCTCGTGACATAACCATATTGACCAAGGCCAGGCAGGCGCCAGTGGGCGCAGGATGCCAGTTTCCTCTTTGGTGCTAAAGGGGCAAGCGCAGGCAAGGAGTCCCGAGGCATCAGGCAAAGGTTTCCATATCGGTGCCACAAGACCAAGACCAGAAGGGCGGCAGGGGGAAGGACACCACGGAGCCCATGACGATGTCACAGCTAGAGCCTTTGGTAGACGAAGACCACCTTTTGTCACGATAGCTTGTACTAGTTGTCCCCCTTCAAACTTGGCTGTTGTGGGATCCCTTCCCGCTCAATATTTGGGAAGAGGACCCGGGGCTCTATAAATAGGACAATACACCACCATAGAAAGGCATCGGATCCTGATCTGAGAAGATTCAGACCACCCTTACACCCACTAGCTCACCGAGCACAAGAACACCTCTCCTCAGGAGACTGCTCTTCCCATGTACTAGTTCTTCCCAGCCTACAAGGCAATCCACCACACCACACTGGATTAGGGTATTACACCACAATGGTGGCCCGAACGGTATAAACCCTTGTGTCTCTTGTTCTTTGGGCATGATGAGCTAGGCCTAGGAATCGGTGCAAGAGCGAACTAGAGCGAAAACGAGAGATCTTTGTGCGCACCCCACTGTTCAAACCTCAACGGTTTGCTGGAACCCATAATATGACATTTAGCGCGCGAGGTAGGGGTGTACTGAAGCTTCCCTTCCGTCAATCCATGATCAATCCTCCCGCCGGTTCCATGACTGACGCTTGCCAAGCCTGAGCTGAGCGGCTGGCCGCCCTTGCCGCCCGCGTCGCTCATACGGCTCCCGCTGGTGGACCTCCTCGTCGTTCTCCATCACCTGCTGCCAACGCCGCCACCGGCTTGGCGCGGCATGAGCAGCAGGCCTCGTCCCTGCACCCCTCCGTGCGGCGGGGCGGACGCAACGCCACCCCGTCGCTGACTCCGACGGGCTCATCGTCTCACGCTCATCGTGGACCCACGGAGGGTAGGGTGCGCTGCTCATGGCACACGAGCTCCTGCGTTACTGCCCCATTGTCGGTGTACTAAAGTAGGGGTACCTTAGTATCCCGAACTTGTGCACGGGCAGTTGCAGCGTCCCGCGGCAGGGCTTGCCAGGCAACCGCCCAGACCCCTCGTAGCTCCACTGGAGCCATTCAAGAACAGAGTATCCAAGTCCAGAAGACAAGACCCCGGCACGAGGAGCTTGCCGGGAAGGCCATTCAAGGCGCGAAATCACTCAAGACACGAGACCCCGACGAGAGGAGCTTGTCGGGAAGGCCAACCAACGCACCTCAAGAGAGCTTGCCGCGACGCGCCACGCGTCCCGGCGAGGCCCGGTGAGCGACAAGCTCCCAGGCGCGACAAGCTAACCACCGCGGCAAGACACTTGCCGCGGCGAGCTTCCACTCAGTTCCCACGCTCCAGCTCATCCACCCACACGTCGCCCTGGGACCCTTCCAGGCGCACGTGGCGGAAGGTTGTGCAGCCAGAGGAATACGGTGGCAAGCGGCGATGACTAGGCTACCGTCGTGGCGGACGGTGGCGCACCTGACGGCCACTTTTTGCACTGTTCGGGGTGACGGCGACGGGCATTCAATGCTCTTGTCCCCTGCCGTCTGAGTTAGGTATAGAGCGCTATGCAGCACTGTTCCAACTACCACTGTTTTTACTTTTTTACCCCTATCTGTGTTGCCACCTGTCGGTGACCCCTTTGACCTATAAAAGGAGGCCCATGCGCAACGTAGAAGGGGTTCCGACAATCGATCACTCTCACGCTCGGTCCTGTTAGCGATCAGCACTGTAGCTCTTCTCGCTCCCGAGCCAAGAACGCAATACCAACCAAGGCAGGAGTAGGGTTTTACGCATCCGTGCGGCCCGAACCTGGGTAAACTACTCGCGTGCTTGCCTCGATCTGCTCTTTGTGCATCCTCCGCCCCCTTGCCGTACCGAAAAGGGGCTCCGGTCCCATAGGTGTTCGTGGGCGATCAGTTTCCCCGACATCTTTGGCGCGCCAGGTAGGGGACTGCGTCGAGGTTGTGTGAACCTGATCCGGCGTCCACGCGAGCTAGATCTTCACCAACTTCACCAACTCCACCAACTTCATCAACTTCATTGACTCCATCGACATGCCACCGAAGAAGAAGGCTTCGGAGGCAGCAGGCCCGTCCGCGTCGATCCCGCCACCGCCGGAGCCAACGGCTGGTGGGGTAGACGCCGGCGGAAAGACGGACGTCGGCGAGGAAACTCACGGCGCCGCCAAGTCCAAGGACAAGACGGACGACCTAGCGCACTCCAAGGCCTCGGCGTCCGTACACGCACCGCGCCCCTCTCAGGAGGCGCGGGAACGGCAGCGTCGCGGTACTCAAGGTACCATACGCTTGCTGGGTCAAGGCCAAGCTGGCGGCTCTTGGGACGCTCAAGGCCAGTGTGAGCACCAACACGCTGGCACGAGCAAGGCGCAGTCGCCGGGACAAGACGCTGCTCCTTCTAACGCAGTTAGAAGTCCGAGCGTATCTCGTTCCTCACACCGCTCGCCAACGCTTCCCGCCACTCCAGCAGAAGCTCTAGCTCGAGCTCAGCTGCTCCTCGACTTCCCTCCAGCAGCAGACAAGGCCGACGACTGGAGGGCCACCATCCAAAGCCTCATCGCCTTCGCCAACAACGACACTCCGCAGTAGCCAACGACGTCGCGGCCACGGCAAGTCAGCCAGGCGCGGGCTGATGGCGACAAGACTGCCGGGGGTGCAACCACCGTGCACTCCCCGCCCCGAAGGCCAAAATCGCCGACTCGTCGAATCAACATCGACGACGACTCCACTGCATTGTCAGATCCGCGAGCTCGCCGCGATCAGCGCCAAGTTCTCGACGACCGACAACAAGAGGACGCTCGAACTCATATTGAGCGTCGGAGAGAAGCACGACGATAATCAGATCAGTGCGCTGGGCCCACTGTTGACATGCAAGCGCCAGGGGGACCAGTCGACCTGTCGTACGCGGTGGGCTGCCCTGCGTTCACCCGTGAGCTGCGGCAAGTCCAGTGACCCAGCATGAAGAACTTCAAGCCAGACGTACCGGAGAAGTACGACGGCAAGACACATCCGTCGGAGTTCCTCAGCATCTACACCATCGCGGTGCAGGCTGCCGGGGGACGAGACGAGAAGATACTCGCCAACTACTTCCCGCTGGTGCTCAAGCCAAACGTCAGATCTTGGCTCATGCACTTGCCGAAGAACTCCATTTCCTCTTGGGTTGACCTGTGCCATCAGTTTGTCGGCGCCTTCACAGGTGGCCACAAGCCCCATGGCCAGGAAAGTGACCTTCACATACTCGCCCAGAAGGAAGGAGAGCCCCTGCGAAAGTATATCCAGAGATTCAGCCGTGTCCAGCACAACATTCCGGACGTCCACCCTGCCGCGGTTATTAGCGCGTTCCATCAGAACGTGCGCAACCGCCGGATGAGGGAGGAAATGGCGATGTGCAAGATCAGGGACGTCAGCGAGCTGTATGCCCTGGCCGACAAGTGCACACGCACTGAAGAGGGGAGGAAACTCAACGGAGAGGATACAGGAGCAGGGGGATCCGATAGCGAGGATGCCACCCCGGCAAAGAAGAGTCGGCGGCTTGGCAACAGGAAGAAAAAGAACAAGGAAGTACTAGTCGTTGAGCAGTCCGGCAAGGAGGCTGGCGCCAAGAAAGCCTAGACTGGTGGCTCCGGCAAGGATACTGCCGCGTGCACCAACTGCCAAACTGTGGCAGCCACCGACAAGCAGGACGGCTCCGACAAGCAATACTGCAAGATCCACCGCACCAAGGGCCACGACCTCCAGAACTGCAAAAGGGTCGAATACCTCATCGAGCAGCAAAAGGCTAAGTACGAGCGACGCGACAAGGAGAAGGCCCAGGGAGGTGACGGAGGGTCCGTCAAGAAGCGGCCATTCAACGGCCGGGGAGGACGCCGCGGCAAGGCCAAGCAGCGACAAGGAGACAGACCTCCCCGCGGCCACGACAAGGACGAAGACGAAGACGACAACGAGGACATGGATGATGGAGAGAATAGCGCGCAGGAGTTCCAGAAGGCCACAGAAGTTCTGTGCGTAGACGGTGGCGCTTCTCTGCATACTTCCCGCCGCCAACTCAAACAATGGGTGCAGGAAGTTAATGCGGAGGAACCACCCGTCGAGTCGCGCAAACTTCTGAAGTGGTCCTGCACACCTATCATCTTCGACATTGAGGACCACCCTGACCGCACAACTGCGGTCGGGTGTTTGCCGATGTTGGTCTCACCAACCATCCGCAACCTCAAGGTCACCAAGATGCTAGTTGACGGCGGGGCCGGCCTGAGTTTGATCTCCTCCGCTGTGGTCCGGAAACTCCAAATCCCCGACAGTGAGCTCGAAGAAACCGACACGTTCCAAGGAATAAACCCGGGAAGAAGCAAGCCGAAGGGGAAGATAACACTGCCAGTGACATTTGGCAGAGAGCTGAACTTCAGGACTGAGAGGATCACTTTCGACGTTGTCGATATTCCATTACCCTACAATGGAATACTCGGCCGTCCAGCGCTCGCCAAGTTCATGGCAGCCTCTCATTACGCCTACAACATGCTCAAGATGCCCGACCCGATTAGCGTCATCTCTGTCCCTGGTGACAAGAAGGATGCCCTTATCTGTGCCGACAAGATCTACCGGGATGCAGCAGCCGCAACAGATAGCAAGACACTTGCCGCTGAAGCTCCCGGAGGGAAGGACAAGACCAAGTCCGGCAAGAGCTCTGGGGCCCACTCCGGCAAACGCACCTCATCGGAGTGCTGCGCTGCCGTCGAGGACGCACCATCGAGCTCCACCGGCAAGTGTAAGAAGGCGATGGCAGCTCCGCCAGCAACCAAGAAGGTGTCCGCCAAGGAGGACGGCACTGGTGGTACTTTTACCATCAGTGCCACGCTTGATCCTAAATAGGAAAGCGCGCTCGTTGCTTTCCTGCGGGCGAATGTCGACGTGTTTGCATGGCAACCGTCCGACATCCCCGGTGTTGACAGGAAAGTGATTGAGCACAAGCTTACCGTTTGTCCTCACGCGCGGCCCGTCAAGCAGAAGGTTAGAAAACAAGCAGTGGAGCGCCAAGAGTTTATAGCAGAAGAAATCAAGAAGCTGGAAGCGGCAGGCCTTGTCAGAGGTGTGCTCCATCCCACGTGGTTGGCCAATCCTGTTGTCGTGCGTAAAGCAAACGGGAAGTGGAGGCTTTGTATTGACTTCACTGATGTGAATAAAGCTTGTCCCAAAGATCCATTTCCCTTGCCGCGCATTGACCAGATTGTTGACTCCACGGCTGGATGTGAGTTGCTTTCGTTTCTTGATGCATACTCAGGATATCACCAGATCTTCATGGCTGAAGAAGACGAGGCGAAGACATCGTTCATTACTCCATGTGGCACTTATTGCTTCATACGCATGCCCTTCGGATTGAAGAATGCTGGTTCAACATTTGCAAGGGTTGTCCATACAGCTTTTGAGCCACAGATACACAGAAATGTAGAAGCTTACATGGATGACATAGTGGTCAAGAGCAAGGACATGGCAACTTTGATACAAGATCTAGATGAGACCTTTGCGAATCTGCGCAAGATCCAACTCAAGCTCAACGCCGAGAAGTGCGTGTTTGGAGTCCCCTCCGGCAAGCTTCTCGGGTTCTTCGTGTCTCAGAGGAGGATTGAAGCCAACCCCGACAAAATCAAGACCATCGAGCAGATCGAAGCTCCAAAGCGCATCAAGGATGTACAAAGACTTGTCGGCTGTGTGGCTGCTCTCAGCAGATTTATCTCTAAGTCTGCAGAACGCGCCCTGCCGTTTTTCAAAATTTTGAAAAAGGCAGGTCCAATGAAATGGACTCCGGAAGCGGAGGCAGCGCTGCAAGACTTGAAGAGGTACCTGTCCACCACCCCAATACTTGTCGCACATAAGCCACAAGAGAAGTTGCTGCTGTACCTAGCAGCAACCAATCAAGTGGTTAGTGCTGCGTTAGTAGCGGAGAGGGAGGCAGATGATGAGTCAACGTTTCCGGCAAGCATGTCCAGCGACAAGCAGGGGGCTTCCCCGACAAGCTCTGGCCCCGACACGAATGAATCTGCGCAGATACAGGAAGAGGTACGGAAGAAGATGGTGCAGCGCCCAGTCTACTTTGTCAGCTCCCTTCTCCAGGGGGCTAGGTCGAGGTACTCTGGTGTGCAGAAGTTGCTTTTCGGCCTTCTCATGGCCTCGAGAAAGCTGCGCCACTACTTCCAGGCACATGAGATAACAGTGGTCACTCGCTTTCCGTTGAAGAGGATACTACAAAATCCAGAAGCAACAGGCCGGATTGTCGAGTGGGCACTAGAACTGTCAAGCTTTGGCCTTAAGTTTGGAAGCACTTCGACTATCCAAGGCAGAGCATTGGCAGAATTCATAGCAGAGTGGACGCCAACGCGAGATGAAGAGATTCCAGAGACGAGCTTCCCCGTCAAGGAAGCAAGCAAGGAATGGATAATGTACTTTGACGGCGCTTTCTCGCTGCAAGGCGCCGGTGCCGGTGTGCTGCTTGTCGCACCCACCGGAGAGCACCTCAAGTACGTGGTCCAGATGCACTTTCCCAAGGAGCAAGCGACAAACAATACTGCAGAGTATGAGGGTTTGCTTGCCGGTCTCAGGATCGCAACAGACCTTGGGATTAAGAAGCTAATTGTAAGGGGAGACTCGCAGCTTGTCGTCTGCCAAGTAAACAAGAACTACCAGAGTCCGTTGATGGAAGCATACGTCGACGAAGTGAGAAATCTTGAAGAACATTTTGAAGGCCTACAGATGGAGCACATTCCAAGGGCTCAGAATGACATCGCAGATGGCCTGTGAAAGTGTGCTGCACTAAAGCTACCTGTGGAACCAGGAATCTTTGTGCTAAAGCTAACTTAACCATCAGTAACACCATCAGCTAGACAGAGCAAGAAGAGGAAGTTGGTCTCTGGCGACTACTTTCCGGCAGAGCTTCTAGAAGCCGCCGGCAAGAAAGTCCCCAAGATCAACACCGAAAATGCTGAGGAGCAATCTGCTCCTGCAAGCCCTAAGGTTTGTACAGTCGAAGCAGACGCCCCCGACAAGTTTTGCTTCGGCAAGCTTGCCGGGGGACATCATGCTCCGGCTGGGACAAAAGTTCTCACCGTAGAAGCAGATGTTCCCGTAGCCGCAGATGATCCTTTAGTCCTTGTTGTCGAGCCACAAGCTCCAGCATGGGCGCAGCAGATCGTTCATTTTCTCCAAACAGGAGAACTTCCCGAAGAACAAGAAGAAGCGGAAAAAGTAACCCGGCAGTCAAGTATGTACCAGTTTGTGGACAACACATTATGCAGAAGAAGACTCAACGGTGTGAAATTGAAGTGTATTCCTCGGGAAGATGGATAGAAGCTGTTGGTAGAGATACATGGGGGCATATGTGGTCACCACATTGGCGCAAGAGCACTTGTCGGCAAAGCTTTCCGGCAAGGTTTCTTTTGGCTGACAGCCCTCCAAGATGCAACTGCACAAATAACCAAGTGTGAAGCGTGCCACTTTCATTCCAAGCAGATACATCAGCCAGCTCAAGCTCTCCAGACAATCCCTTTGTCCTGGCCATTTTCGGTCTGGGGGCTCGACATCCTCGGCCCCTTTCCCCGCACAGCCGGGGGCTTTGAGTTCTTGTACGTCGCCATCGACAAGTTCACAAAGTGGCCGGAAGTGAAACCAGTGAGAAAGGTGACCGCACAGTCAGCAGTCAAGTTCTTTAGGTCAATTGTTTGCCGTTTCGGGATCCCTAACAAGATCATCACCGACAACGGCACACAATTCACTAGTCGCACCTTCATGCAATACGTCCAAGATCTTGGCACCAAGGTCTGCTTCGCTTCTGTTGCTCACCCGACAAGCAACGGTCAAGCGGAGAGGGCGAACGCTGAAGTGCTGCGCGGGCTCAAGACAAGAACTTTCGACAGGCTACACAAGTGCGGAAGAAACTGGATCGAGGAGCTGCCAATGGTTCTTTGGTTGATCAGAACGACGCCAAATCGAGCCACTGGACAGACACCCTTTGCTCTTGTCTACGGAGCAGAAGAAGTTCTCCCCACGGAACTCATATACGGGTGGCCTCGAGTGCTCGCTTATGATGAGCTCGAGCAAGAGCAGTTGCGACAAGATGATGCGCTGCTCGTCGAGGAGGACCGTCTTCAGGCCGCTGTGCGAGCTGCTCGCTACCAGCAAGCTTTGCGCCGCTACCAGAGCCGCAAAGTTAAAGCTAGAAGTCTCGAGGAAGGCGACCTTGTTCTTCGGCGCGTTCAGTCCGCCAAGAATTCCAACAAGTTGACGCCGAAGTGGGAAGGCCCTTATCGGGTGAAACAAGTCACTAGGCCCGGCGCAGTCCGCCTAGAGACCGAAGATGGCTTACCGGTGAGCAACTCCTGGAACGTAGAACATCTTCGCAAGTTTTACCCATAAGGCGCGGTTGCCGTCATCCGCTCCGGCAATCACCTTTTGTACAAATCTTGCCGCTGTTGCATGTAATCCTTTGTACAAAGCCGGGCGCAGACCCCGTGCACCAGTAAAGTTTATGTGCCCCACACATCTTGTCATTTCATGCCAACTATTTTTTTCTTGCATGTGCTATCTGACACTTTGTGCAGCGCCAAACCCCGGTAAGAAATAACGAGCCAGAAAGCTCCATGTCAGCATTTTCTCTTCTTTCTTTTCTTCTCAAGGAAAAGCAAGGTCCCCTCGCGCACAAGTTTGCCAGAGGGAAGGAGGAGAAGATGGGTATGGACCAAGTGCCTTTCAAGAAAATTTGGCATTGCCGGGAAACAAGTTCAAGAAAGCATTGCCTCGCCGAGAAACAGACAATACAAAAGCTAAGTTACCAAAGTTTGAGCAATCAAATTTTTGAATTTTTAAGTTATCTTCCTTGAACGATCGCACTTTGTATGGAAAACCTGTGCGCGGAGGAACCAACTCGTGGTTAGCCGCACCCTTACTTTGTTTCGAGCACGCTCAACGACTAAAGTGTGCTGCGACTAGTGTCGCGCCCTTGCTTCGTTTTCGAGTTCGCTCAACAACCTAAGTGTGCTGCGACTAACTTCGACAAGGTTTCTTGTCGGCAACGGCACTACCGGCAGGCTGCTGAAGTCCCGCACTCAGCGCTCGCGGCAAAGGTGCCTACGCCGACAAGTTCCCTAAAAGCGTGGAGTAAAAACATACAAAGCGAGGAAGTCAAGTAGAGGAAATAACATTGCATTCAGTGCCTAAGATAAAGTTATATTACAAAGCAACTTGTCGCAGTTCTAAGACTATTGTTCATAACATGGTTGGCAGCCACAAGGAAAGAAGAAAGTAAACAAGACTAATCCGCGCAGTCGCCCTCGACCCTCTTGATGCCGCCCACCTTGTTCACAATAGGCGCGACAAGGGCCTTGAGCGCCTCCTGGTCAACATCCGGCGGCAGAGTCCTGAGGACGTTGGTAAGGTTAAGGCCGGGGTTGCGGTGCGCTATCTTCATCAACACCTTCTCGAGGGCCCCCGCGCAGAGCCTGCGCGACTCGTCCGCCAACTGCTTTGGAATCCTTTCCCGGAGCTGCTGGAGGGCTGTCGCCACACCCCTGAAGAACAAAGTCAACTTGGCGCTGTGATGGAGATTCCCGTCAGTGGAGTACTCGAGGTGCTCCGCCCCCAGCTCCGCTAGCTCCTTGTCGATGTCGGCGGCAGCGGCAACAAGACCCTCTGTCCAGTGCTCCACCGTCAGCCTGAAGTTGTTTTGGGAGATGGCGGCGCTGTCTAACAGTGCCTTCTCGGCCCTAAGCTCCTCCTTCAGGTTCGCCTCCCCCTCTCTGGCGCCGTCAAGCGTCGCGGTGAGGGTGGACAGCTTCAACTCCAAGTCGGCGGCGGAATCCTTAGCGACGACGAGCTCCTTGCCCTTCTCGGAGAGGCGGACCTGCAGCTCAGAATGGCTGTGGGCATCCTTCTCCCTCTCGAGCTTCAGTGCGGCAACCTCCTCGCCGCTCGTCTTGAGGTTGGCCTCCAGTTGCGCCACCCTCGCCTCCAAGTCCCTCTTGGCGGTCTCGGCAGCCGCAGCAACATCCTTCGCTTCCTGCAGAGCTCCGCCAAGAGACTGTTCATGCGCGGCAAGCTCGTCCTCGTGGCTGTCGAGGTCGACCTTCCGCTGCGTCAGTTCGCCTTCTCGCCGGGACAACTCCTCGGCGGCAAGCCGTTGCTGCTCCTCCGCTTCGGCCTTCTCCAAGATAAACGCTTGATGCGCCTCGGCGAGCTGCTCCCGCTCCTCCGCCAAGGATCGGAGAGCTGCTTGGTTGCTGGCTCAGAGCTCTTCTGCGCGCTTCTCCAAGTCAACACCTGCCTTGGCGGCCAGAGCCTCTCGGGACTCCAGCTTGGCCTGCCGTGCACGGTACAAAGACAAAAGCCTTTGCAGAAGTCGCTCCTCCTCGGGCTCGCTGCTACTGCTTGGCGCGTCTACGAACTTCAGCCCGGCGGAGGCGAGGACCTCCCCGTCGAAGACCTCTCCCTCGACTGGCGCTCTGGACGCGGACGCCCACGGGAGATGGATGAAGACACCGTTGCCGGCCTCCAGATAGGTGCCTGGCTCGGCTGTGGCAGCGGAGGGATCGGCAGCCGGTGCAGCGCTTGACGCTCCTGCGGCCTCAGGGCCGTCAGAGCGACTGCCGGTCCCCTCCTCAGCTGCCGCGCCAGCGGCCTTGGCTGCCTCTTCGGCGGCAGGCTCGTCGGCACTGGCCGCCCCTTCAGTAGCTGCGGCGTCGCCGGTGTTGCCACGCGCGTCCTCCTCGACGGCGACCTCCGTCTCCATGGGCTCGGCTGCGGACGGGTCTAAAGACAGGAAAAGAAGAAACAAACGGTCAAGCAAATATCCAAAAAGAGAAATTCAGGAGAAGAAAAGTCCAAGGGTTTACCTGCGCGGGCCTCCTCCTCGATGGGGTTTCTTGTCGGGGATCTCTCCCTCGGCGGCGTGGTGGTAGCTCCCGCTGGCGGAGGGCCACTAGCGCCATCCCTTGGCGGAGTGCTCGCCCTTGGCGGGGTGCTCGCCCTTGGCGAAGTACTCGCCCTTGGCGGAGTGTTCTCCCTCGCCGGGGAGCTCCTCCTTGGCGGTGTGGTTGAGGCGTGCGGCTCGTCGGGGCGATCTCCTGGCGCTCCTGAAGCTGCTGCTCTGCTCCTGCACAAGTCAACAAACAAGATATCAGCAAGAAAAGAAGAAGCACCCACGCGTGCCCGACAAGTGGAAAGAAAATCACACTTACGCTGGGGGCTGCACTGGGGGCTGCTCCAAAGAACAGTTGCCGGGTCCTGCAAGCTCGTCTCAGGCGCACCCCCTGCTGTCGCAGCGGGCTCGTCCTCGAGGTCGATCATCGGGACCTTGGCCCTCTTCGCTGCCCTTTGAGCCAGAGTTCTGAAAAGAAGAACATGTTCAGAGTTAGGCAAAAGAGATACAAGACAAGAAGATTAAAGAGAGATAAGAATCGCGAAGACTTACTCTTCTTCCTCCTCATCGTCGGAGCTGAGCGCCGAGAAATCAAAGTCCGGCGCACGCGTCCCGGCGCGAGGAGCTGGGGGAGTGGGCTTCCTTGGCCGCTTGGCGGGAGTAGGGGCGGCGGTCTGAGAAGACCCCGCTCCGGTTGTCGCCGAGGCACGAGGGGCTGCAGGAGCAGTGGAGCCAGCCCGGGAAGACCCTCCTGCAGCCGCTGTGGAAGCACGAGGGATTCCCGCGGCGGCCCTGATAGCCACGGCGACGCGTGTCACACGGCGCTGTGGCTGTTGGCCCGCTTGCCGCCCCGTCACGTCTGCGGCCTTGCAGAGGCGTCTTCTTGGAGCTGGAGGACTGGCTGGTGGTGCGAGCTGCCCGAGGACGAAGAAGAGGAGCCAATCTCCAAGGAGCCGCTCGAGTCCTCGGCGGGCTCACTGGACCCGGCACCCTGCTCAGTGGGCCCGCTTGATTCGACGCCTGGCTTGATGGGCTCGGTTGTTTCGGCAAGTTGCCCGGCAAGCTGTCCCGCCTTGCGGAGCTCTTCCTCCTCGGCGAGGCTTGTCGCCTCCGCTGCCTCCGCCTCCTCCACCGTGTACCCGAACTCGCCCGCGGCCCTAGCTGCCGCTGCCTCTTCCAGTCTTGTGGCAATGTATGCCATCTCCTGGTCGATGGTGTCGCGGGTGAGACTCTTCTTCTCGTCGGCCTTGACGGGCTGCTCCACCAAGTTGTCAAAAAAAGTTTGCACAGCTTCGTCAGAGGGCTCTTGCCAAGTGGGTTTGATTCCGTGAGAATCACACAGCGGCATTATTGCGCGGATGGCGCTGAGCGATGAGTTGTTGCACAATGGAACTACGCCCGGCGGCAACGTAAACCACTCAGGATGGGCGGAGTCGTATTTGAACAACGCCTGGAGCATCGCGTTGAGCTCCAGGACAGTGAAATTCCAGATGAGCCCCAGGCGCAGCCTCATGATGTCTGCCACGTTCTTGAACTCCCAAGCAGCCCTCTTCCTATCCTGCAAGGGAGCGATGCGGCGGCGGAGGAAGTCAGCTCCTACTGCGCCCACGGTGAGCCTGGCGTGCCTGAGGCGAAGGATTCGGGTAGTGGCTATCTTCAATCTGCTATCCTTCGGGGCCAGGTCGCTCCAGTCGTTGCCACGGACTACTGCGGCTTGGCGCCGGGAAACAAATGGCTGCGGTTCATCCTCTACGATCCAACACCAGTTGGCTCTCCACTCATCCCACTTGCCGCGGAGCTCCCTCGTCAAGTACTCTTCCTTCTTGTGGGTCCTAGAGATCCAGGAGATTCCGCCAGACAAAGGCGACCCTGCCTTGACTCAGGGTGTGAAGTAATGGCGGAAAAGAGTTACATTGGGGTAGACTCCGACAAAGTTTTCGCACAAATGTGCGAAAACGGCCATGGTCAAGACGGCATTGAGGGTGAAGTCAAGGAGATGAAACCCGTAGGTATTCATGATGTCGCAGAAGAATTCGGAATATGGTGGGCAGAGCCCGCAGTAGAAGAACAGAGCAAAGAAGGCGTAGCCATTCGGGAACATATCGCAGGCTACGGCGGGGAGTACCTTGGTGCGAGGATGCGCCTTCGTCTCCCTCGCCCAGAAGAGGGAAAAGGTATCCCTCAGCTCCTCCGCGCTTAGCTTTGGCAGGAAGACCGCCATCTTCTTCCGCATTGCTGCTAGCCGCAGCGCCTCGACGGACTTCGCGACGGCCTTCGCGGATTTCCCCTTCTCGCCCTTCGGAGCCATGACGAAGGTGGGGGATGTCGGTGGCGCCGGTGATGCTGGTGGTGGCGGAGGAAGGAACGCCGCACTCTTTCGGCCTTCGGGAAGGAGGGGAGCGGCGGGGGTTTCTGAGGATGGAGAAGCAATGGGCGAATGGAAGGAACTACCCCTGTTTCCCATTTAAGGGGAAAGAGGGGGGACGTTCCGCATTTCCCATTAAAGAATCAGGCCACGATCTCCCCCACGACCCCGCATTAAACGCGTGTCGTTAAGGGAGGGCGCGGTGGATACGGAGTGGGATACGGCGTGCCACAGGCCGCGCGTGCCCGGGCACTGTTTTGGGCCTGGCCCAACAGCGCTCGGAACCGTGTGTGGCCCAGGCCCGGGGGCTCCTGTCGGTGTACTAAAGTAGCGGTATCTTAGTATCCCGAACTTGTGCACGGGCAGTTGCAGCGTCCCGCGGCAGGGCTTGCCAGGCAACCACCCAGACCCCTCGTAGCTCCACTGGAGCCATTCAAGAACAAAGTATCCAAGTCCAGAAGACTAAACCCCGGCAAGAGGAGCTTCCCGGGAAGGCCATTCAAGGCGCGAAATCACTCAAGACACGAGACCCCGACGAGAGGAGCTTGCCGGGAAGGCCAACCAACGCACATCAAGAGAGCTTACCGCGACGCGCCACGCGTCGAAGGACATTCAAGGCGCGAAATCACTCAAGACACGAGACCTCGACGAGAGGAGCTTGCCGGGAAGACCAACCAACGCACCTCAAGAGAGCTTGCCGTGACGCGCCACGCGTCCCGGCGAGGCCCGGTGAGCGACAAGCTCCCAGGCGCGACAAGCTAACCACCGCGGCAAGACACTTGCCGCGGCAAGCTTCCATTCAGCTCCCACGCTCCAGCTCATCCACCCACGCGTCGCCCTGGGACCCTTCCAGGCGCACGTGGCGGAAGGTTGTGCAGCCAGAGGAACATGGTGGCAAGCGGCGATTGATACGTCCAAAACGTATCTATAATTTCTGCTTGCTCCATGCCACTTTTGGGTGATATTGCTATGATATTCATACACTTCCATACACTTTTGATCATATTTGGACTAACTTACTAATCCAGTGCACCCCAGTGCCAGTTTTTGTTTTCGGCTGTTTTTGTATTTCAGGTTTTCACGTTTCGAGAACTGCCCAGAAAAATCCAGAAAAATTATATAAAAAATCAGCGTTCCGGAAACAACTCTGCGTCCGAAGGGCAGCCTAGGAGGGCCACCAAGGCTCCAGGCACCCTGGCGGCGCGCCCCCCCTGTGCCGCGCCGGGGGGCGCCTGGGCCCCCCGAAGCTCCCCCGATGCCCTACTTTGGCATATATTTAAAGGGTCCTCCGAAACCCTCAGAACAGGAACTCTTTTCGCGATCCATCTCTATTCCGCCGCCGCCGCCGCTTCCAAGATCGGGAGCACCAGGAGAACTCTTCCCGGCACCCTGCCGGAGGGGAGGATCACCACCGGGAGCCTCTCCACCACCATGGACGCCTACCGGATGAGTTGTGAGTAGTCTCCCTTGGACCATGAGTCCATGACCAGTAGCTATGTGATGTTCTCCTCCCGTTCTTGTGCTTCACTAATTAGTCCTCGTGAGCTGCCCTACATGATCGAGGCACCTATGTAATCCTTATGCTGTTGCTATGTTGAGTTTGCTGGGATCCGATAGATTATGAGATTATGTTCAGATTGATCTTGAGTAATATATTTGATCTACCTCTTTTATATTTTTGTTCATAAGTAATTCTTGCATGTTCTCCGTTGTTATTTATTGCTTTGGCCGAGTAATAGGTAGTGACTCCAAGAGGGAACGTTATGCTTGATTGTGGGTTCATGCCCCTCGATGACTAGCTTGAGTGACAGAAACATGAGTCTAGGGGATGTGCTGTTGCCACAAGGGGGAACACAACGGTGCTTGTGCCCGCGGGTGCAAGGATTGTTTACTTTACGCAAAGTTCTTTTAATGCAGTTGTCTGTTGCATTGAGTTTACACTATGGGTGGGACTCGCAACTTAATACCAGCGAGATGTTCTGGATAGATATCTCAAGGTGGATGATTAGTAGTAGATATTGATGGATTTCGGTCTACTTACTTTGGCGTACCGCCCATGCTTTGAACCTCAACCTTTCTTGCAATGTAGTCAGCATTGGTTTGCGTTCGTGGTCCTGTCAATTGCCCAGCTGTAATTTGTTTACCTCACATAGCTATTTTATCGTCTTTTGGGAGAGAGACATCACTAGTGAACCTCATGAGACTCCGGTCCATATTACCATCATTGATCACATCCACTATTTACTTTCCGTTATTATTTACTATTGCAAAACACTATCTATCACTACTATCATTGCTTTTAATCCTTTGTGAACTACAAGGCCGGAGGGATTGACAACCTCTCTATACTCGTTGGGAGCAATGTTATTTGTATCTGTGTGCAGGTCCACGTTGAATGCTACTAATCTGGCGCCGTAGCAATTGACACCTACTTGTTGAACCTAGGAGTCTCTGGGGATTCGATCCTTGGCATCTTTGCTAAGGGAAAACACTTCTACAATACTGCATCTTACACCTTCCACTTGGGGTAACCAACGAGGGGTTCGAGGCCCATCAAGGAGTATTTTCTGGTGCCGTTGCCGGGGACTCCACTCTTCAGGATAGGGGAGTTGCACGCTATCTTTTACCTTTGCTTTCAGTCTTGTTAGTTTACCTTTCAGTTTTCTTTATGTCTTTTCACCAGTTATGCTTATGGACAACCTTGTTATTGGATCGTTGCTTGCGGGAAGACGCCCCACACCTGTGGTGGTTGCTCCTCCCCCTACTGAAATTGTGCCCTATAAAATACCAGATGGTATTATCAATTATATCTTGGCTAATCGTTATGCAGGAGACAGACATCCCGGTGAACACTTGCTATATCTGTCACAATTATGTTCATTATTTAAGCTTGCAGGTGTATCAAGGGAGTTTGTCATGAGGAAATTGTTCGCCGTATCACTTATAGATAAGGCTTCAGATTGGTATAAGCTTCTCAATAACTCGCACTTGCTTGATTGGGAAGAGCTTATTTCTCTCTTTTATACTAAGTTTTATCCTCTTCATGATGCTTATGTGGAGAGTAAGAGTACCTTTTTGCATGTGGATCATGGTAACAATGCTTTATGTGATGCTTATATTGTTGAGTTTATTCGTGATCCCACTAAAAATTATTATGAGAAGGGAACATATGCTTATAGATATTTCAATAATATTAAGTTCCCTCTCTTTATGTTGAAGGTTTTGAAGCTGCACTTGTTTTGTCTTCCTATGCTTATTGATTTGTGCTTCAATGAATTATTCTATTGCAATATTCCTATGCATAGGAAGCATGTTAGGCTTAAATGTGTTTGGTATTTGCTTCTTGATGCTCTCTTTTGTTCTTCTTCCTACGAGAGCATCATTAAAGTCTTAAGCCTATATTTATGGCTATAAAGAAAGAGCTCTAGGGAGACAACCCTTGTTATCTTTACTTTCAGTTTGTTCTTTCAGTTTTTAGTGGTCTTGATGTTGTTACTACAGTAGCATCATCATTGTATCTTTGCTTTTCATATTTGTGCCAAGTATAGCCTCTGATTGCTAGAAAGTTCAAAAGTTGTGATGTGCTGTCCAGGAAACAGATTCTGTCCTTGGATAGAAAAATTCGTATAAAATCACCAGATCATCTTTTTGGTCTGAATTTTTTAGACAAAGTTCTCTATATAATTGTCTTTCGTGCGTATGTTCTGAATTTTTTGATTTGAGTTGCAGAACTGCCCCTAAAAAATCAATTACTACCTGCTGTTCTGTTTTTCACAGATTCTGTCCTGTTTTGCCTTACCTTCATTTTGCAAATCAAGAGTTTGCTTTTTCTTTGCAAAAACCTTTTGGCAATCTTGAGAAACAGTAGAACTTCAAGATTATCTTTGTTTCCAGCAAGGTATAATTATTTTATTAAGGGTACTAACCTCGCTAATCAGATTATGATGAGTTATGTATGAAGGGAGTTTTCAAGTGTGCGAGGGAAGATGATAAAAAGATTCAGGAGTGTCAAGCGCTCAAGCTTGGGGATGCCCCTGTGCACCCCCAAGAAATATTCAAGGAGACTCAAGCGTCTAAGCTTGGGGATGCCCCCGTGCATCCCCTTCTCCATCAACATTATCAGTTCGTCTTTCGTTTCGCTATATTTTTATCACTTCATGTGTTATGTGCTATGCTTGGAGCGTCTTGCTTTTAGTTTTCTTTTTAGTTTTTCATAACGAGTCGGAACTCAGCATTCCTTTATGTGGGAGAGAAACACGCTCCACTTCTACCTAGAACGTAACATAGAATTTTTATGTCTATCTATGATGTGTGTGTTCTTTGTCTTTTAATAGCTACTACCATGCTCTGCTCTTAGTATTCATGCCTATCTTTTCAAAGAGCTTTTGTTTAGTTGGTTGCTTGAACTCTCTTTAATTACCATGCTCACCTTATTAAGAGAGTTTGCTTCCGTTGCACTGGTTAATGTGTCTATGATAAAGACGCTACTTGCATGATGGTGCTTAGTAGTTCAGGTTTTCTTATGGTTAATCTCAAATAGCTGGGGGGTTCCCAATGTGTTATTGGAGTACCAACATGATTTGTTTGCCTATGATGTGGTATGGTTTAGTAATATCTTCCTTCGAGAATTTATTTTGATTGACTTGGCGTATGCTCACGCATATTTAAGACTATAAACAAAGTCTGTCAAGCCTTGATGATCTTTTATTTCTAAGTAGCGATATAACTACCATGCCTGATTCAATATTGCTTTGTCGCTCTGCATGATTATGACCGTCATTGCTCTCTTAGTTGGTCGCTCCCAGTCTTTTTGCTAACCTCCACCTGTACTAAGCAAATTAACCATGCAATACATAGCTCATGGGAAAGTAGCCTAAAAACTATTGTGGTAAAGAATATGTTGCTTATGTATCTTATTTCTTATAAGTTGCTTGCTGAGCGGTAACCATGTTTCTGGGGACGCCATGAATTGTCACACTTTTGTTGAATATCATGTGAGTTGCTATGCATGTTCGTCTTGTCTGAAGTAAGGGTGATTTGCCGTGGGTTGTATTAATATGCATATTGTTAGACAAGAACATTGGGCCGCTAACCAAAGCCATGCATCATGGTGGAAGTTTTAGCTTGGACCTTAATCCTCAATCTCATATGAGAATATGCTTATGCATTGAAGAGGTGTCCATCATCTATTTTCTATGTTGTCCCGGTAAGGATGTCCTCAAGTTGAGATCTATCAAAAACGAGAAATCAAATGCGATTTATCTCCTTGGACCTTTGTACAGGTGGCATAGAGGTACCCCTTTGTGACACTTGGTTGAAACATATGTAATACAATGATAACCCATGGAGATCCGAGCTAATTAGGACAAGGAGCGAGCACTATTGGTATACGATGCATGAGGGTTGCAACTTATAGGATGTCTTATGCATGACACATATGAAGTACTACTACCGTTGACACAATTGCTTCCATGTTTTCAAAATAAAAAGCTCTAGCACTTAACCTTTCTTTTACTTTTATGTTGAAGCACCAACTACTGAGAGCATGATTGTCATTCTAAGTATAATGTGCATTGTCCCAAAGTAGCATTGTCTTTTGCATGATTGTGATATCGTTTATTCTGAAATGATTGTATCTAGTCATCACTTAAACCTTGAAGGTGCCCCTGCATTTATGTTTTGCATCACTAAAGGGGGCAAGCTAGATATCACTTTATCATATTTGCACATCATGTTCATTGCAAATCTTTTTGATGTTTCAGTTTCATATTGTAAAACTTTCGGTCATTTGTGATTTTCTCATGAGGCAACTTAATTACTTTAGAATCATTGTCTCAGTAATCTTTTGTCATATGACTATGAAAAGTCCTATATGGTTAATAGCATGTCACCACAGAAATTATTCTTGTTATCATTTACCTACTCGAGGACGAGCAGGAATTAAGCTTGGGGATGTTGATACGTCCAAAACGTATCTATAATTTCTGCTTGCTCCATGCCACTTTTGGGTGATATTGCTATGATATACATACACTTCCATACACTTTTGATCATATTTGGACTAACTTACTAATCCAGTGCACCCCAGTACCAGTTTCTGTTTTCGGCTGTTTTTGAATTTCAGGTTTTCACGTTTCGAGAACTGCCCAGAAAAATCCAGAAAAATTATATAAAAAATCAGCATTCCGGAAACAACTCTGCGTCCGAAGGGCAGCCTGGGGGGGGGCACCAGGGCTCCAGGCGCCCTGGCGGCGCGCCCCCCCCTGCGCCGCGCCGGCGGGGCGCCTGGGCCCCCCGAAATCTCCCCCGATGCCCTACTTTGGCATATATTTAAAGGGTCCTCCGAAACCCTCAGAACAGGAACTCTTTTCACGATCCCATCTATGTTCCGCCGCCGCCGCCGCTTCCAAGATCGGGAGCACCAGGAGAACTCTTCCCGGCACCCTGCCGGAGGGGAGGATCACCACCGGGAGCTTCTCCACCACCATGGACGCCTCCCGGATGACTCGTGAGTAGTGTCCCTTGGACCATGAGTCCATGACCAGTAGCTATGTGATGTTCTCCTCCTGTTCTTGTGCTTCACTAATTAGTCCTCGTGAGCTGCCCTACATGATCGAGGCACCTATGTAATCCTTATGCTGTTGCTATGTTGAGTTTGCTGGGATCCGATGGATTATGAGATTATGTTCAGATTGATCTTGAGTAATATATTTGATCTACCTCTTTTATATTTTTGTTCATAAGTAATTCTTGCATGTTCTCCGTTGTTATTTATTGCTTTGGCCGAGTAATAGGTAGTGACTCCAAGAGGGAACGTTATGCTTGATTGTGGGTTCATGCCCCTCGATGACTAGCTTGAGTGACAGAAACATGAGTCTAGGGGATGTGCTATTTCCACAAGGGGGAAGACAACGGTGCTTGTGCTCGCGGGTGCAAGGATTGTTTACTTTACGCAAAGTTCTTTTAATGCAGTTGTCTGTTGCATTGAGTTTACACTATGGGTGGGACTCGCAACTTAATACCAGCGAGATGTTCTGGATAGATATCTCAAGGTGGATGATTAGTAGTAGATATTGATGGATTTCGGTCTACTTACTTTGGCGTACCGCCCATGCTTTGAACCTCAACCTTTCTTGCAATGTAGTCAGCATTGGTTTGCGTTCGTGGTCCTGTCAATTGCCCAGCTGTAATTTGTTTACCTCACATAGCTGTTTTATCGTATTTTGGGAGAGAGACATCACTAGTGAACCTCATGAGACTCCAGTCCATATTACCATCATTGATCACATCCACTATTTACTTTCCGTTATTATTTACTATTGCAAAACACTATCTGTCACTACTATCATTGCTTTTAATCCTTTGTGAACTACAAGGCCGGAGGGATTGACAACCTCTCTGTACTCGTTGGGAGCAAAGTTATTTGTATCTATGTGCAGGTCCACGTTGATTGCTACTAATCTGGCGCCGTAGCAATTGACACCTACTTGTTGAACCTAGGAGTCTCTGGGGATTCGATCCTTGGCATCTTTGCTAAGGGAAAACACTTCTACAATACTGCATCTTACACCTTCCACTTGGGGTAACCAACTAGGGGTTCGAGGCCCATCAGCGATGACTAGGCTACCGTCGTGGCGGACAGTGGCGCACCTGACGGCCACTTTTTGCACTGTTTGGGGTGACGGCGACGGGCATTCAATGCTCTTGTCCCCTGCAGTCAGAGTTAGGTATAGAGCACTATGCAGCACTGTTCCAACTACCACTGTTTTTACTTTTTTACCCCCATCTGTGTTGCCACCTGTCGGTGACCACTTTGACCTATAAAAGGAGGCCCATGCGCAACGTAGAAGGGGTTCCGATCATTGATCACTCTCACGCTCGGTCCTGTTAGCGATCAGCACTGTAGCTCTTCTCGCTCCCGAGCTAAGAACGCAATACCAACCAAGGCACGAGTAGGGTTTTACGCATCCGTGCCGCCCGAACCTTGGTAAACTACTCGCGTGCTTGCCTCGATCTGCTCTTTGTGCATCCTCCGCCCCCTTGCCGTACCGAAAAGGGGCTCCGGTCCCATAGGTGTTCGTGGGCGATCAGTTTCCCCTGTCGGTGTACTAAAGTAGGGGTACCTTAGTATCCCGAACTTGTGCACGGGCAGTTGCAGCGTCCCGCGGCAGGGCTTGCCAGGCAACCGCCCAGACCCCTCGTAGCTCCACTGGAGCCATTCAAGAACAAAGTATCCAAGTCCAGAAGACAAGACCCCGGCAAGAGGAGCTTGCCGGGAAGGCCATTCAAGGCGTGAAATCACTCAAGACACGAGACCCCGACGAGAGGAGCTTGCCGGGAAGGCCAACCAACGCACCTCAAGAGAGCTTGCCGCGACGCGCCATGCGTCCCGGCGAGGCCCGGTGAGCGACAAGCTCCCAGGCGCGACAAGCTAACCACCGCGGCAAGACACTTGCCGCGGCGAGCTTCCACTCAGTTCCCACGCTCCAGCTCATCCACCCACGCGTCGCCCTGGGACCCTTCCAGGCACACGTGGCGGAAGGCTGTGCAGCCAGAGGAACACGGTGGCAAGCGGCGATGACTAGGCTACCGTCGTGGCGGACGGTGGCGCACCTGACGGCCACTTTTGGCACTGTTTGGGGTGACGGCGACGGGCATTCAATGCTCTTGTCCCCTGCCATCAGAGTTAGGTATAGAGCACTATGCAGCACTGTTCCAACTACCATTGTTTTTACTTTTTTACCCCCATCTGTGTTGCCACCTGTCGGTGACCCCTTTGACCTATAAAAGGATGCCCATGCGCAACGTAGAAGGGGTTCCGATCATCGATCACTCTCACGCTCGGTCCTGTTAGCGATCAGCACTATAGCTCTTCTCGCCCCCGAGCCAAGAACGCAATACCAACCAAGGCAGGAGTAGGGTTTTACGCATCCGTGCGGCCCGAACCTTGGTAAACTACTCGCGTGCTTGCCTCGATCTGCTCTTTGTGCATCCTCCGCCCCCTTGCCGTACCGAAAAGGGGCTCCGGTCCCATAGGTGTTCGTGGGCGATCAGTTTCCCCTGTCGGTGTACTAAAGTAGGGGTACCTTAGTATCCCGAACTTGTGCACGGGCAGTTGCAGCGTCCCGCGGCAGGGCTTGCCAGGCAACCGCCCAGACCCCTCGTAGCTCCACTGGAGCCATTCAAGAACAAAGTATCCAAGTCCAGAAGACAAGACCCCGGCAAGAGGAGCTTGCCGGGAAGGCCATTCAAGGCGTGAAATCACTCAAGACACGAGACCCCGACGAGAGGAGCTTGCCGGGAAGGCCAACCAACGCACCTGAAGAGAGCTTGCCGCGACGCGCCACGCGTCCCGGCGAGGCCCGGTGAGCGACAAGCTCCCAGGCGCGACAAGCTAACCACCGCGGCAAGACACTTGCCGCGGCGAGCTTCCACTCAGTTCCCACGCTCCAGCTCATCCACCCACGCGTCGCCCTGGGACCCTTCCAGGCACACGTGGCGGAAGGCTGTGCAGCCAGAGGAACACGGTGGCAAGCGGCGATGACTAGGCTACCGTCGTGGCGGACGGTGGCGCACCTGACGGCCACTTTTGGCACTGTTTGGGGTGACGGCGACGGGCATTCAATGCTCTTGTCCCCTGCCGTCAGAGTTAGGTATAGAGCACTATGCAGCACTGTTCCAACTACCATTGTTTTTACTTTTTTACCCCCATCTGTGTTGCCACCTGTCGGTGACCCCTTTGACCTATAAAAGGATGGCCATGCGCAACGTAGAAGGGGTTCCGATCATCGATCACTCTCACGCTCGGTCCTGTTAGCGATCAGCACTATAGCTCTTCTCGCCCCCGAGCCAAGAACGCAATACCAACCAAGGCAGGAGTAGGGTTTTACGCATCCGTGCGGCCCGAACCTGGGTAAACTGCTCGCGTGCTTGCCTCGATCTGCTCTTTGTGCATCCTCCGCCCCCTTGCCGTACCGAAAAGGGGCTCCGGTCCCATAGGTGTTCGTGGGCGATCAGTTTCCCCGACACCCATCGACGACTTCTACGAAGACTGGCTCGACCACGTCGCCGAGCTCGTCAGCCCAACTGGGGGCTCTCCCGCACCGTCCCTCTCGCTACCTCGCCCGCCTCCTCACACGGGTGACGTGGCCCATGAAGCACCTCCACCGTCTCTGCATCAAGGCATCGTCCACGACCCAAGGCACACACCCCCGTGGCGTGACCCCCGTGTGCAGCGCCCGTGCACGAAGAAGGAAGATGCTAAGAGATCCAGCGGCCTCGAGGAGGAGCGCCAGCACTCCCTCCACCGCCGCGTCAACACCATGCTCCCCTGCCATGGTGGCACGTGAGGACCAAGCCCAGGCTCCGCCTCCACAACAAGCTCTAGTGTCAACAGCAGGTGGCAAGGCCCTCGCCCCCGAGCTGCGCAATGTCAACTGGCCCGGGAAGTTCAAGCCCGACCTGCCTCCACGCTACAACGGACCCCTGACCCAGCTGAGTTCCTACAGCTCTACGAGCTGAGCATCGAGGCATCCCATGGCAACGAGAAGATCATGGCGAACTGGTTTCCCATGGCTCTCAAGGACGGCGCGTGCTCGTGGCTCTTGAACCTGCCCATGGGATCAATCTCCTCTTGGGGTGAGATGCACGAGCGGTTCATCGCCAACTTCCAGGGCACCCGCGACCGCCCCCCGGCCGCTGGTGACCCACGGCATGTCAAGCAACAACCCGGAGAAACTCTGCAGAAGTTCATCCAGTGCTTCAATAGCGTCCGCGTCAAGATCCCCAAAGTCACGGACGATGCTATCATCTCAGTATTCTCAGATGGCGTCCGTGATGTCAAGATGAAGGAGGAGCTCGCCATCCACGGAGATCTGTGCACGAACCTGGAGCTGTTCAACCTCGCGGCCATGTGCGCCAGAGCTGAGGAGGTGCGCCTCTCCCTCGTCGAGCTCCCCACCGTTGAACATGAAGACAAAAAGGCCAAGGGCAAGGACGTGAAGCGCAAAGGGCTGGCGGTGCTCGCGGCTGAGCCAGAGATGAATTGTGGCTGCGACTACCCAGAGTCATCCAAGAGCAGTCGTCCATTGTGCGCCTTCCACAACATGCACAACCACAACACTAATGACTATCAAGAGATTAGGGCCATCCGCGAAGGGCACATCGGCCAACAGCCCGAGCGCAGCAACTGTGGCTACGGCCATGGAGGAAGCCGGAGCGGGGGCGCTGGGATGACCGCGGCCCCCGTTAGGAGTGGTGTGATCAGCCTCGTGAGGACCGCTGGCGCGATCAGCCTCGCGAGGGTGCCTGGAGGGACCAGCCTCGTGAGGGTGCCTCGAGGGACCAGCCTCGCAAGGACCGTCCTCAGGGCAAGGCCGGCCTCCCTCCGCTGCCATCACCAAGGAGGTAAGACGGCCAGGACGAGGGGGCTGGGGGCTTCCAGGAGCCTCGCGCCATCGCTTGCATCTTGGGTGGTGCGCATGCCCCAGCCTCTCAGCGCCTCTTCAAGCAATTCACCCTAGAGGTGAACGTGGCTCTCCCCAAGCTCGAAGCCACGCGCCCACTCAAGTGGCCAAGTGCGCCATCACCTTCAGCTCAGCAGACCAGCTCAAGTGCCCGGTGACCACCGGCGCCCTCCCGATGCTCTGTTCGCCCGTCATCAGCAACGTTCAAGTTACCAAGACCCTCAATGTCCTGTCCGTTGAGACATTCGACAACCTCCAAGTGCCAGACAATCAGTTGCAGCCTACCAAGCCCTTCTCAGGAGTAAACGACAGCTCCACCACCTCGATAGGGCAGGTTCGCCTTCCTATCACCTTTGCCAAGCGCGACAACTACCACACCGAGCTCATCGACTTCGATGTCACCCACATTCGTCTTCCCTACAACGCCATCCTCGGGTACCCAGCCTTGGCAAAGTTCATGGTAATGACTCACCACGGCTACAATGTCCTCAAGATGCCAGGAAGCGGCGGCGTCATCACCATCGCTTGCAAAGAAAAAGATGCGGTGTGCTCACTCGAGCGCGCCTACCAGGCTGCGGCGGTCGAGTATCCGAACAATGATGGCGCCATATACCCAACCGAGGCCGTCCGCAAGAAGAAGAAGCAGCTGCTCGCCTTGGAGCCTCACGAAGATGTAGTACCCTGTGGTCGTACCCCAGGACCTGCGCCTAGGGATGGGGCGCATCCCTCTCTCGCATAGGAAGGCGCGCCCGACGCTCCTCTCAGGATAGGCTTGGGGGCTCTCCTCTGGAGGGCCTCCGACCTAGCCAATGTCTCGAGGGAGGCACTCGGGCACCATGTGGAGGCGTGCTTCACCGCACGTTTCCCTTCGGAGGCCTCAAGGCGTGAGGCACCAAGCGCTCAGGAGTTCATCAGCCAGATCATCGAAGACTTGTAGGTGCCAAGGGCAATGCGGGGCGAGCGCCGCCCAGCACCTCGGGGTGCAGCTGTCGCCCCAGGCTCGGACGACGGGCTGCGCATTTGCGTCAACGACCCAGGACTCAACAGGGTGGTGACTCAGGAGCTCTACTGGCCCTCCCAGGTGAGCCGGTACGAGGGTCCCCCTCATGGCTACGTTTGCATGCCCTTCGGCTTGCCGAACCAGGCGTCCCTGCACCAGCGCCACATGCGGGAGGTCCTGGCGACTCGCGAGGCCAGGCATAAGGAGATCTTGGCGGAGGTGGCCTTGGTTCTTCGCAAGCTCTGGGAACCTCCGGAGCCTCGCGAGGCCCCGGAATCAGGCGGCTCGTGAGGAACGACATCTGCACCGAGCGTCTTCAGCTACATCAGCACCACTTCAGCAACTGTGCCAGATGATATTTTCCAGTTTTGTTCAGCTCGGAGCGCCCCTTGGGCTGCATTATTCCCAGGTCGCACGGGCTTGTCCCTGCGACGTGTATCTTTTCGCATCTTAAGCTTACTGTGTTGGGGGCACCCCTCAGGCTGCATCATCCCCAGGCCGCACGGGTCCGTACCTATGGCATGTATCGCATTTTACGTTGCCTGGTTTAGCGCATTTCCTCTTATGATTTACCCCTTGGACATCACCTACTCACTCATCACCTCTATTGGCCTCCCTCGCTACCTAATGGACTTCTGCTCATCCCGCAACGGAGGCTGAATATGTTGGCATGGCACTTGTGCTCGGGTCCGTCCCTGCAACGCTGACAAACTCGAGAGATCGAGCTCTGACTTGCGGCCTGCCCCGCATACGTCACCTCACTAGGCTAACCCGCAGGAACCTCGAGAGCAATGGCCAGGCCGAGCACGCCAATGCGGAGGTCTTAAGAGGCCTCAAGACGAGGACCTTCAAGAGGAAGCTCGAGGCCTACGGCAGGGGCTGGCACGACGAGCTCCAGTCCGTGTTGTGGTCCATTCGCACCACCGCCACCAAGCCAATAGGCGAGACCCCGTTCTTCCTCGTCTACGGAGCAGAAGCGGTTCTCCCTCACGAGGTCAAGCATTGCTCCGCGCGGGTCCTGGCATTCGATGAAACGTAGCAGGACGCCATGCGGGGGATGGACCTCATGCTGGGGGACGAACGCCGTTGGGAAGCCTCGCTCCAGGCGGCAAGGTACCAGCAGGAGCTGCGACGGTACCACTGTCGCAACGTCCGCTCCAGGACGCTCGAGTTGGGCGACCTCGTCCTGAGGCGGGTGCTCTCCAGGGAAGGGCCGCACAACCTCTCACCCATGTGGGAGGGCCCGTTCATAATTTCCCATGTCTCCAGGCCTGGCGCTGTACGCCTGGAGACGGGGGATGGCGTCCCCATCAAGAACTCTTGGAACATCCATCACCTCCGCAGGTCCTACCCATGTAGCAAGGCCCAGTGCCTACGAAGCCAAGGCCCAGTGCCTGTGAAGGTCTCCTCCCGTGACACTATCATGTAATAATGAGTGGGGCTGTACATGCCCCGGAGTCTCCTAGTGGCAGCACTTAGCTCCGCGCTAGTGAGAAGAATAGACTAGGTGCCGGACGCGGCTGTTCATTTGCTTTCTAGAGTTGGCTTGCCCTTCCTTCTTTTAATGGAATTTGAAAGTTCTGGCGTTTCTTGATTGGCTTGGTTGAATCACCTCTCTCTTTGATTCTCTCCTTGACTCTTTGCTTTGCGCTAGGGAGAGCGGTAGTTGCCCGACGCTCCCCCTCGCGCGCCCCCCAAGGGGACTGGACAGGGAGGCGCGCACGCCCCCCCCCCCCCCCCCCAGTCTCTGCGAGGCGTCCTTGTTTGGGCTCAAGATCGGCGCATCCCTCTCCTTAAGTCCATGCCCCACGGGTACCGCGACATACTGTGTTTTACCATGTTCAGCCCATGCCTGGAACCTCGAGCGACGAAGAATAAGAATCTCCTAACAAGTTTTTGTAGCTCCTTGAAGGGCCGCACCTCACGAGATGAGGGCTACCCCGAATGCACCAAGATAAGTATTCTCCCCCTACGACCGCATAATGCATGGATCTCGCAACATTAACCGGAAGCAGTAAACATAGCACCAAGCAGCATAAAAATCGCGGTCCTTTACACGCCATAGCATGGCACCATACTTGTTTTTGGTAATGCAGGAGGAAAGGAAAGGCAAGGACAGGCAAAAGCGGCTCCTAAGACGCGGCTGCTCACAGAGATCGGTCCCCCAGGCTCAGCCAGAGCCCTCCTCACGCTTCACTGGGGTAGGGCGACGAGATGACCCGACACCGCCCTCGAAGCAGGCACGATGGCGTGGAGACTGATCTTAGCCACCGCTGCAGGAGCTGCCGCTGAGGGAGGAGCCGCCATAGCTGGATGAACTGCGGCAGGCGCCGAGGGCGAGTTCGCCCTCACCCTCGTCACGGCCGTCACCAAGGCCGAGCACCTCGCCTCCATTGTTGTCCTCGGGGCAGCACCCGGCGCGGCGACCGTCTCCCCCGAATACCCTCACGAAGAGGGTCGTGTCACCGTCGTACTTGAAGTAGAGGGTGCACCACCCGCTCAGGCCACACGCGCGGGTGAATGTCTGCCAACCACGGGCCAGGGTCATGGCACCCACGGCGGAGACCTCCACCGTGACCCATGAAGCCCTACTGCAGCAACCATCCGCTTGCAACCAGAGACCGCTGAGTCCCGAGGCCGGCAGTTCGCCGGCGAAAGAGCGGGAGCTGGAGCCGGGTGCCAGTCGGGCTCTCCGACCACACAACGAACTCCAGCAGCACCTCCGCCGAGTGGAAGCGCGGCCGGGAAGGCCGGGTGACCCCGGCGCGTCTCCCTTCATCAACGGGGCTACCAGGACCTGAGTGATCCCCACCTTGCAAAGAGGCGCCGCCGCGGTCACCAAGGACAACGCCGAGCCCAAAAGAGGTCCGCCCGCGCCCGCGAGAAGCCGCGACGAGAGTCGTGACGTACTTGTGAGGGAAGCCTCATCCCCTCCTAGGTGGTGGTGAGCCAGGCCCCTCCTGGCGGGTCTTCCCTTTCTTTGTGGATGAGAACCTCCTCGCCGGCGCCATGGGAGTCAATGCGAAGCAAGAAGCAAGGAGGAAGAAGAAGAACCTGGCGGAATGGAAGAAGAAGATGGGCAACAGATGCTTCGCCCGTCGCCTCATTTATAGCCAGGAGGAGACCAACCCCCGGCCTCCATAATCACAGGTAATGATGGTCTTTGTGCATGCTAGGACTCGTCAAATCGTGCTGTTGCCGAGGCAACATGGGGAAGTGGAGACGCCCACGTCCTGCCAATCTCCACGCGTCAATCAAGGCCGCAGGCTTTTGGGGCCCGCGGCGCTCCGCACTTGACCCTTGGCTTCGCCGCGAATCCAAGTCCGAGCGCACCTTGGGCCCGGGGGCTACTGTCGGTGTTCTGGGAACGGGGGTACCCAGACTTGCCTGCCTGTGGCCCGTAGCATGGCTCATCCAGCGGCCTTGTACGTCCCATCTTCATCAACAAACCTCTCAAGACCCTCGCGAGGGGCCAAGCCTCGCGAGGCGGACGATGCAAGACCTCCCCTGGGGCGGCCTCAATAGTCTGGCTCCCGAGGAGTGGAGATATCAAGGCAAGGGGCACCTCATGAGGTTCTTGTGACGTAAGCCATGACGACCAAGGCCAGGCGGGCGCAGGGTGCCAGTTTCCTCTTTGGTGCTACAAGGGAAAGTGCACGCGAGGAGTCCCAAGGCGTCAGGCAAAGGTTTCCATATCGATGCAACAAGACCAAGACCAGAAGGGCGGCAGGGCGAAGGTCACCGCGGAGCCCACGACGACGTCACAGCCAGAGCCTTTGGCAGGCGAAGACCACCTTTTGTCAAGATAGCTTGTACTAGTTGTCCCCCTTCAAACTTGGTCGTTGTGGGATCCCTTCCCGCTCAATATTTGGGAAGAGGACCCGGGCCTCTATAAATAGGACAATACACCACCATAGAGAGGCATCGGATCCTGATCTGGGAAGATTCAGACCACCCTTACACCCACTAGCTAACCGAGCACAAGAACACCACTCCTCACGAGACTGTTCTTCCCATGTACTAGTTCTTCCCCAGCCTACAACGCAATCCACCACACCACACTGGATTAGGGTATTACACCACAACGGTGGCCCGAACCAGTATAAACCCTTGTGTCTCTTGTTCTTTGGGCACGACGAGCTAGGCCTAGGAATCGGTGCAAGACCGAACTAGAGCAGAAAGGAGAGATCTTCCTGCGCACCCCTTTGTTCGAACCTCAAGGGTGTGCCGAAACCCATAATCCGACAGTTGTTCACGGGTGTGGAAACGATAATCACAAGTTGTCCTTCTCCTTGCAGAATATTGATCAACTTTCCGCCATTCTCTCACACCACTGTCCTTCCCGAGTTTAATGTTCTCAACAACTAGATAAGCATCATTGTGATATGGAATCTTTGTCTTCAATTTCCTGAGCACTAGTGTCTCCTCATCAATCTGAGCTTCACACACTGGGGCCCTGCTCTTCTCAAAAGCTAGAATGTTCCTAGTTGATCACTTGGGTGCAGAAGCCTTTGCCATGGACATAGCCTTGGAGGGAGCAGCAGCTAACTTCATGGCATCTCCCATGTGTTTATGTGCATTAGCTGGAATTGTTGCAGTTTGTTCTTCCTCCTCCTCTTCTTCTTCATCATCCTTCCTCATGGAAGGCTTTCCAAGAACTGTGGTTGTAGTTTTCCTAGCCCTCTTCTTCTTCTTACCAGTAGCTTCTTCATCACTTGGATCCTCAAGTGTGAATTCCATGGTTTCTTGTATAACTAAATCTTTCCGAGGTTTTGATGTGGGAACTCTCTTCTTTGCAGTCTTCTGCTTTGGCTTGGAAGTGGCTGCAAAAGTGTATTATTTTCTGACCACAGACTTCTTAGAAGTGGCCTCATCTGCAATAAAGTCCTCATCCTCACTGTCTGAGGTTCTCTTCTTCCTTGTCCTAGTGGAAGCCTTTGGCAAATTAGGAGAACTCCTGATTCCTTCATGATAGCTCTCACTAGGGCTTGACCCCTTGCTGATATCAACATCATATTCAAACATGTTCTGGCTTTCACCGGCACTTGACATCTTACAAACATAGACCATGTGAATAGATGGGTATAGATAGAGTAGATGAGCATCACAAAATCCAGACATTTTCCAAAAATATTGAGTCCAAACTTCAGTTTTAGCTTTTCATAGAATTCATTTAGGAGCAACCGAGTTGATCATCTCGGTGACACTAAAGCATACATAAAACATAAACACACAGTTTCGATCTGACCGAGTTGTCGTTCGGTGGCTCTGAGATGCTATGGTCACTGAGACATCACTTTCTGTCTCACCGATCAGTATGTTTCAGTGGAATCGAGTTGTACTAGTGCAATGGCTAGAGCCAATCAATGGGACCAAAAATTTCATTTCGGTCGGTCTGAGATGAGTTGGCGGAAATCTAAACGTAATTTTTTTGTCAAAATTATTCAAAAGGATTTATCTGGTGGATATATAAATGTTAAACGTGGCAAGAAACTAGGTATTCCTTGTGCATTGAATCGGAAAGGAGATAGTACGAGGAGGTCGAATTGCACCTTAACTTGGTGACGATCCTCTACGGTGACAATGACGGTGGAGATTCCCATTAAAGGTTGTGGATTCCTACAGCGGAGACACACATGAGACGACGGCGACGATCCGGAGACCAAGGGGGCGGTAGCAATGGGGTGCATGCGCGTAATGTTTGAAGAAGTTTTCAACCGTATGGGTAGCTGGAATTTATACACATGTGTTGTCGGTGGCACTTAGTGGAACGCATCGGTGGCACCAAGAGGCGAATCTGCAAGCAGTTACAACAAATTGGTGAGGCCGAGTCAGTCTAATTGGTAACACTGAGATGGAAAACCTAGATCAGTCTATTGCTTTCGGTGAGACCGAATTTGAGTTGTTGGTCTGACCGAAATTCACTAGAAGGTTTTGGTAGGCAGCCCTTGTCGGATTGGTGGCTCCGAGTGCTCCTCACCCGGAGGGTCCAAAAAAGACTTGTTCAAAATTTGTGATGTAGCATGAATAGATTTTGAGACAAGAAGAGCATATATAGCTAGAGAAAGTTCTTAGGCATTCTTGTACATCCACTTGGCCAATAAAAAATTTAGAACAACAAATGGATGTCCTCGAATGAAGAAAATATGCAACCAACATGCTCACACAATAATATAGCAAATGAAATATGTGTCAAAGCATGCACAAATAATTCTAGCATCTATGAAACAATTGGGGATGACTAGGTCATCTATTGATGAGTATATTGACTTAGGAGTCAAATGAGAACATTTGATCATAGGTCATACTCATTGTTTAAGCACAAGTGGGGTTACCACTTTTACATAAAGCATTAATGTGTTCCACCATTAGAGTTGCTTTAACTCAATTTTTAGAGCAAAGGTCCCCCTAGATGTGATATCCCACCATTAAGAGGGAGGAACTAACCTTGGGTTTTATCGATGATGACTTCATGTAGATAGTGAAAATGTGGATGCTCAATGTTGATGTACATCATTTGGACCAATCCCTTGGAGTGCCGCACTTTCAATACCTACATGGGTTACTCCCACAAGGAACATACAAGGATATCCATAGACATAGAGTGAATTGCACATATGTTAATGTCCATGAAAGCATTAGGTTACCTTGTCCCTTGTCTTACCAACAAGAGGGTTTGTGACTCCATGAACTTAATGCAAGATATGAAAGTTGATTGCACAAGTCCTTGCCAATATGAATATGAGTGAAGTATGTTGGCGGAGTCACCCTCAAGAACACTCTAGTTCTTCTTCTATGGGATCCACATCAACTTGATGGGAATCCTTGGAATCATAGTCGAACTTGATGAAGTAGAGCTTGACGTAGTCTTGGGAACCCACTTGACCATGGCCTTAGGAGCTTCTTAAAATGAGTCAATCTCTTCTTGAATGGAGGAAGATCATCTTGAGCTTGTGTTCCCTCGAAAGAAGTGGGGTCATACTATTGGGGAACGTAGTATTTAAAAAAATCTACGATCAAGCAAGATCTATCTAGGAGAAGCATAGCAACGAGCGGGGAGAGTGTGTCCACATACCCTCATAGACCGAAAGCGGAAGCATTTAGTAACGCGGTTGATGTAGTCGAACGTCTTCACGATCCAACCGATCAAGTACCGAACGAACGTCTTCGCGATTTGCACACATTCAGCTTAGTGACGTCCCTCGTACTCTTGATCCAGTTGAGGCCGATGGAGTGTTTCGTCAGCACGACGGCGTGGTGACGGTGTTGATGAAGTTACTGATGCAGGGCTTCGCCTAAGCACTGCGACAATACGACCGAGGTGTGTAACTGTGCAGGGGAACACCGCACACGACTAAGAAATCAACTTGTTTGTCTATGGGGTGCCCCCTCCCCCTTATATAAAGGAGTGGAGGGGGGGCCAGCCTCATGGGGTGCGCCCCAAGGGGGGGGATCCTACTCCTACTAGGAGTAGGTTCCCGCCTTTCCTAGTCCAACTAGGAGGGGAAGGAAAGAGGAAGAGGGAGAGAAGGAAAGGGGGGCCGGCCCCTTCCCAATTCGGATTGGGCTTGGGTGGGCGTGCGCCTCCACTTGGCTGCCCCCTCCTCTCTTCTACTAAGGACCATGAAGGCCCATTAACCCCCCGGGGGGTTCCGGTAAACCCCCGGTACCCCCGAAAATGCCCGAACCTATACGAAACCTTTTCGGTGTCCAAACATAACCTTCCAATATATGAATCTTTACGTCCCGACCTTTTGAAGACTCCTCGTCATGTCCGTGATCTCATCCGGGACTACGAACAACCTTCGGTACATCAAATCACATAAACTCATAATACCAATCATCATCAAACGTTAAGCATGCGGACCCTACGGGTTCGAGAACTATGTAGACATGACCGAGACTCATCTCCAATCAATAACCAATAGCGGAACCTGGATGCTCATATTGGTTCCTACATATTATACGAAGATCTTTATTAGTCAAACCACACAACAACATACGTTGTTCCCTTTGTCGTCGGTATGTTACTTGTCCGAGATTCGATCGTCGGTATCATCATACCTAGTTCAATCTCGTTACCGGCAAGTCTCTTTACTCATTCCGTAATACATCATCTCGTGACTAACTTATTAGTCATTTGCTTGCAAGGCTTATTATGATGAGTATTACCGAGAGGGCCCAGAGATACCTCACCGACACTCGGAGTGACAAATCCTAATCTTGATCTATGCCAACACCACAAACACTTTCGGAAACACCTGTAGAGCATCTTTATAATCACCCAGTTATGTTGTGACGTTTGATAGCACACAAGGTGTTCCTCCGGTATTCGGGACTTGCATAATCTCATAGTTAGAGGAACATGTATAAGTCATGAAGAAATCAATATCAGTAAAACTAAACAATCATAGTGCTAAGCTAATGGATGGGTATTGTCCATCACATCATTCTCCTAATGATGTGACCCCGTTGATCAAATGACAACACATGTCTATGGTTAGGAAACACAACCATCTTTGACTACCGAGCTAGTCTAGTAGAGGCATACCATGGACACTCTGTTTTGTCTATGTATTCACACATGTATCAAGTTTCTGGTTAATACAATTCTAGCATGAATGAAAGACATTTATCATGATATACAAGTAAATATAAATAACAACTTTATTATTGCCTCTAGGGCATATTTCCTTCAGTCTCCCACTTGCACTAGAGTCAATAATCTAGATTACATAGTAATGATTCTAACACCCATGGAGTCTTGGTGCTGATCATGTTTTGCTCTTGGAAGAGGCTAGTCAACGGGCCTGCAACATTCAGATCCGTATGTATCTTGCAATCTCCATGTCTCCCTCCTTGAGTTGATTGCAGATGGAGTTGAAGCGTCTCTTGATGTGCTTGGTTCTCTTGTGAAACCTGGATTCCTGCGCCAAGGCTATTGCTCCAGTGTTGTCACAAAAGATTTTCATTGGACCCGATGCACTAGGTATTACACCTAGATCGGATATGAACTCCTTCATCCAACATCCTTCATTTGCTGCTTCCGAAGCAGCTATGTACTCCGCTTCGCACGTAGATCCTTCCATGATGCTCTGCTTGGAACTGCACCAACTGACAGCTCCACAGTTCAACAAAAATACGTATCCGGTTTGTGAATTGAGTCATCTGGATCAGTGTCAAAGCTAGAATCGACGTAACCGTTTACAACAAGCTCATTTTCACCTCCATAAATGAGAAACATATCCTTTGTCCTTTTCATGTACTTCAAGATGTTTTTGACGGCTGTCCAGTGATCCACTCCTGGATTACTTTGGTACCTCCCTGCTAGACTTATAGCAAGGCACACATCAGGTCTGGTACACATCATTGCATACATGATAGAACCTATGGCTGAAGCATAGGGAATGACTTTCATTTTTTCTCTATCTTCTGCAGTGGTTGGGCATTGAGTCTTACTCAACTACACACCGTGTAACACAAGCGAGAACCCTTTCTTTGACTAGTCCATTTTGAACTTCTTCAAAACTTTATCAAGGTATGTGCTTTGTGAAAGTCCAATTAAGCATCTTGATCTATCTCTATAGATCTTGATGCCCAATATATAAGCAGCTTCACCGAGGTCTTTCATTGAAAAATTCTTATTCAAGTATCCTTTTGTGCTATCCAAAAATTCTATATCATTTCCAATCAACAATATGTCATATACATATAATATCAGAAATGCCACAGAGCTCCCACTCACTTTGTTGTAAATACAGGCTTCTCCAAGAGTCTGTATAAAACCATATGCTTTGATCATCTCATCAAAGCGTATATTCTAACTTCGAGATGCTTGCACCAGTCCATAGATGGATCGCTGGAGCTTGCACACTTTGTCAGCACCATTAGGATCGACTAAACCTTCTGGTTGCATCATATACAACTCTTCTTTGAGATATCCATTAAGGAATGCAGTTTTGACATCCATTTACCAGATTTCATAATCATAAAATGCGGCAATTGCTAACATGATTCGTCCAGACTTAAGCATCGCTACGGGTGAGAAAGTCTCATCGTAGTTAACTTCTTGAACTTGTCGAAAACCTTTCGCAACAAGTCGAGCTTTGTAGAGAGTAACATTACCAGCATCATCGGTCTTCCACTTAAAGATGCATTTATTTTCAATGGCTTGCCGATCATCAGGCAACTCAACCAAAGTCCACACTTTGTTCTCATACATGGATCCCATCTCAGGTTTCATGGCCTCAAGCCATTTTGCGGAATCTGGGCTCATCATCGCTTCCTCATAGTTCGTAGGTTCATCATGGTCTAGTAACATGACTTCCAGAACAGGGTTACCGTACCACTCTGGTGCTGAATGTACTATGGTTGACCTACGAGGTTCAGTAGTAACTTGATCTGAAGTTTCATGATCATCATCATTAGTTTCCTCACCGACTGGTGTAGGAATCACTGGAACTAGTTTCTGTGATGAACTACTTTCCAATTCGGTAGAAGGTACAATTACCTCATCAAGTTCTACTTTCCTCCCACTCACTTCTTTCGAGAGAAACTCCTTCTCTAGAAAGGATCCATTCTTAGCAACGAATATCTTGCCTTCGGATCTGTGATAGCAGGTGTATCCAACAGTTTCCTTTGGGTATCCTTTGAAGACACATTTCTCCGACTAGGGTTCAAGCTTATCAGGTTGAAGCTTTTTCACATAGGCATCACATCACCAAATTTTAAGAAACGACAACTTGGGGTTCTTGCCAAACCACAGTTCATAAGGTGTTGTCTCAACGGATTTAGATGGTGCCCTATTTAACGCGAATGCAGCTGTCTCTAAAGCATAACCCCAAAACGATAGTGGTAAATTGGTAAGAGACATCATAGATCGCACCATATCTAATAAAGTACGATTACGACGTTCGGACACACCATTACACTGTGGTGTTCCAGGTGGCGTGAGTTGCGAAACTATTCCACATTGTTTTAAATGAATACCAAACTTGTAACTCCAATATTCGCCTCCGCGATCAGATCGTAGAAACTTTATTTTCTTGTTACGATGATTCTCTACTTCACTTTGAAATTCTTTGAACTTTTCAAATGTTTCAAACATGTGTTTCATCAAGTAGATATACCCACATCCGCTCAAATCATCTGTGAAGGTCAGAAAATAACGATACCCGCCGCAAGCATCAACACTCATTGGACTGCATACATCAGTATGTATGATTTCCAATAAGTCAGTTGTTGCTCCATTGTTCTGGAGAACAGAGTTTTGTCATCTTGCCCATGAGGCATGGTTCGCAAGCACCAAGTGATTCATAATCAAGTGATTCCAAAAGTCCATTTGCATGGAGTTTCTTCATGCGCTTTACACCAATATGACTTAAATGGCAGTGCCACAAATAAGTTGCACTATCATTATCAACTTTGCATCTTTTGGCTTCAATATTATGAATATGTGTATCACTACGATCGAGATTCAACAAAAATAGACCACTCATCAAGGGTGCATGACCATAAAAGATATTACTCATATAAATAGAACAACTAGTATTCTCTGATTTAAATGAATAACCGTCTCGCAACAAACAAGATCCAGATATAATGTTCATCCTCAATGCTGGCACCAAATAACAATTATTTAGGTATAAAAATAATCTCGAAGGTAGATGTAGAGGTAGCGTGCCGACGGCGATCACATCGACTTTACAACCATTTGCCACGCGCACGTCACCTCGTCCTTAGCTAATCTTCATTTAATCTGTAGCCCATGTTTCGAGTTACAAATATTAGCAACCGAACCAGTATCAAATACCCAGGTGCTACTACGAGCATTAGTAAGGTACACATCAATAACATGTATATCAAATATACCTTTGTTCACTTTGCCATCCTTCTTATCCGCCAAATACTTGGGGTAGTTCCGCTTCCAGTGGCTAGTCCCTTTGCAGTAGAAGCACTCAGTTTCAGGCTTGGCTCCAGACTTGGGTTTCTTCACGGGAGTAGCAACTGGCTTGCTATTCTTCTTGAAGTTCCCCTTCTTTCCCTTGCTCTTTTTCTTAAAACAAGTGGTCTTGTTAACCATCAACACTTGATGCTCCTTTTTGATTTCTACCTCCGTAGCTTTGAGCATAACGAAGAGCTCGGGAATTGTCTTCTGCATCCCTTGCATATTATAGTTCATCACGAAGCCTTTATAGCTTGGCAGTAGTGATTGAAGAACTCTATCAATAACACTATCTTCATCAACTTTGCATCCAAGTTGAGTCATGTGATTGTAGTACCCAGACATTCTGAGTATGTGTTCACTGTTCTCCTCCATCTTGCAACTATAGAACTTATTGGAGACTTCACATCTCTCAATTCGGGCATTTTCTTGAAATACTAACTTCAACTCTTGGAACATCTCATATGATCCATGACGTTCGAAACATCTTTGAAGTCCCGATTCTAAGCCATAAAGCATGGCACACTGAACTATCGAGTAGTCATCAGATCGAGCTTGCCAGACGTTCATAATGTCACGAGTTGCTCCTGCAGCAGGTCTGTCACCTAGCAGTGCTTCAAGGACACAATTCTTCTGTGCAGCAATGAGGATAATCCTCAAGTTACGGACCTAGTATGTGTAGTTGCTACCATCAACTTTTAACTTAACTTTCTCTCGGAACGCATTAAAATTCAAGGGAACTGTAGCATCGGTCATTGATCTACAACAACATAGATATGCAAAAACTATCAGGACTAAGTTCATGATAAATTAAAGTTCAATTAATCATATTTCTAAAGAACTCCCAGTTAGATTGACATCCCTCTAGTCATCTAAATGATCACGTGTTACAAATCAACTAAACCATGTACGATCATCACGTGAGATGGAGTAGTTTTCAATGGTGAACATCTTTTGTTGATCATATATACTATGTGATTCACGCTCGACCTTTCGGTCTCCAGTGTTTCGAGGCCATGTATGTACATGCTAGGCTCATCAAGTTTAACCCGAGTATTCTGCATGTGCAAAACTGGCTTACACCCGTTGTATTGGAACGTAGAGCTTATCACACCCGATCATCACGTGGTGTCTCGACACTACGAACTGTCGCAACGGTGCATACTCAGGGAGAACACTTGTACCCTGAAATTTTGTAAGGGATCATCTTATAATGCTACCGCCGTACTAAGCAAAATAAGAAGCATAAAGAGAAAAAAACATCACATGCAATCAAAATATGTGACATGATATCGCCATCATCATCTTGTGCTTTTGATCTCCATCTCCAAAGCATCGTCATGATCTCCATCGTCACCGGCTTGACACCATGATCTTCATCGTAGCGACGTGGTCGTCTCGCCAACTATTGCTACTACTACTATCGCTAACTCATAGTGATAAAGTAAAGCAATTACATTGCCTTCGCAATTCATACAAATAAGAGTCACCCATAAGGCTCCTGTCGGTTTCCTATAATTTACAAAACATGATCATCTCATACAATAACGTATAACTCATCATGTCTTGACCATATCACATCACAACATGCCCTGCAAAAACAAGTTAGACGTCCTCTACTTTGTTGTTGCAAGTTTTACGTGGCTGCTACGGGCGTAGCAAGAACCGTTCTTACCTACGCATCAAAACCACAATGATTTTTCGTCAAGTGTGTTGTTTTAACCTTCAACAAGGACCGGGCGTAGTCACACTCTATTCAACTAAAGTTGGAGGAACATGCACCCACTAGCCACATGTGTGCAAAGCACGATAGTAGAACCAGTCTCATGAACGCGGTCATGTAATGTCGGTCTGGGCCGCTTCATCCAACAATACCGCTGAATCAAAGTATGACATGCTGGTAAGCAGTATGACTATAATCGCCCACAACTCATTGTGTTCTACTCATGCATATCATCTACGCATAGACCTGGCTCATGATGCCATTGTTGGGGAACATAGTATTTCAAAAAAATCTTACAATCATGCAAGACCTATCTAGGAGAAGCATAGCAACGAGAGGGGAGAGTGTGCCCACGTACCCCCGTAGACCGAAAGCGGAAGCGTTTAGTAACCCGGTTCATGTAGTCGAATGTCTTTGTGATCCAACCGATCAAGTACCAAACGCACATCACCTCCATGATCTGCACATGTTCAGCTCGGTGACGTCCCTCGTACTCTTGATCTAGTTGAGGCCGAGGGAGAGTTTTGTCAGCACGACAGCTTGGCGATGGTGTTGATGAAGTTACCGACGTAGGGCTTCGCCTAAGCACTGCGACAATATGACCGAGGTGTGTAACTGTAGAGGGGGGCACCACACACGGCTAAGAAATCAACTTGTGTGTCTATGGGGTGCCCCCCTCCCCCATATATAAAGGAGTAGAGGAGGGGGTCAGGCGGCCTCATTGGGTGCGCCCCAAGGGGGGCAATCCTACTCCTACTAGGAGTAGGTTCCCCCCCTTTCCTAGTCTAACTAGGAGGGGCAGGAAAGAGGAAGAGGGAGAGAAGGAAAGGGAGGCCAGCCCCCTTCCCAATTAGGATTGGGCTTGGGGGGAGCCTCCACTTGGCCGCCTCCTCCTCTCTTCCGCTACGGCCCATGAAGGCCCATTAACCCCCCGGGGGGTTCCGGTAACCCCCCGGTACTAAGGAAAATGCCCGAACCTATCCAAAACCTTGCCGATGTCCAAACGTAACCTTCCAATATATTAATCTTTATGTCTCGACCATTTCGAGACTCCTCATCATGTCCATGATCTCATCTGGGACTCCAAACAACACTCGGTACATCAAATCACATAAACTCATAATATCAATTGCCATCGAACGTTAAGCGTGCGGACCCTACGGGTTCGAGAACTATGTAGAGATGACCAAGACTCATCTCCGGTCAATAACCAATAGCGGAACCTGGATGCTCATATTGGTTCCTACATATTCTACGAAGATCTTTATCGGTCAAACCACACAACAACATACGTTGTTCCCTTTGTCATCGGTATGTTACTTGTCCGAGATTCGATCGTTGGTATCATCATACCTAGTTCAATCTTGTTGCTGGCAAGTCTCTTTACCCATTCCATAATACATCATCTCGTGACTAGCTTATTAGTCATTTTCTTGCAAGGCTTATTATGATGAGTATTACCAAGAGGGCCCAGAGATAACTCTCCGACACTCAGAGTGACAAATCCTAATCTTGATCTATGCTAACACCACAAACACTTTCGGAAACACCTGTAGAGCATCTTTATAATCACCTAGTTACGTTGTGACATTTGATATCACACAAGGTGTTCCTCCGGTATTCGGGAGTTGCATAATCTCATAGTTAGAGGAACATTTATAAGTCATGAAGAAAGCAATAGCATTATAAACTAAGCGATCATAGTACTAAGCTAACGGATGGGTCTTGTCCATCACATCATTCTCCTAATGATGTGATCCCGTTGATCAAATGACAACACATGTCTATGGTTAGGAAACATAACCATCTTTGATTAACGGGCTAGTCTAGTAGAGGCATAATAGGGGCACTCTGTTTTGTCTATGTATTCACACATGTATCAAGTTTCCGGTTAATACAATTCTAGCATGAATAAAAGACATTTATCATGATATACAAGGAAATATAAATAACAACTTTATTATTGCCTCTAGGGCATATTTCCTTCACGTGCTTCTCTTGTTGAGTAACAAACTTCATCTTGGGATATTGATCTTCTTCCGATTCAACTCCATGGGCATTGCACTTTCGTTCAAAACCAACACCTATATTCTTCCAGTGCCTTCCTTGCTCGTACAATTTCCTCAAATTGCTTACTCCCGGCAAGGATCTTGCAAACACCTTTCTCTATAATTACCTTCAATAAGCTATTTTCTTGCTCAAGTGTAACTTGGCTAAGAGAATCGTTAGTGGAATCAAGAGAATTACTATAAGCAACAATATTGGATTTAGCATGGTTATTGTTACTACTAGAAGAAGAATATTTCTTGCTCTTGTTGCTAGATTTTACTTGTGGCATATAACTAGACAAGAGGAGACGTTTGGCAATGTAAGAAGAATTCTTCTTTCGAAGATCATCATTGGTTGCTTTTAGAAACCCATGTTCTTGCTCTAAATTTGGCTTCTCGAGGTGTAGCTTCTCATGAGTTTTTAGGAGCTCTCTATGATCCTCTAGAGTTGTTTCATGAGATAACTTAAGAGTATTTAGTTCTTTACTTAGACACTCAATCTCCTTCTTATCATTTTCATTAGTTTCATCTTGCCTATCATGATTACTAGCAAGTTCATCAAAGTTTTCGTCACTAGTTTTGTCAACAAGTAACTCATCATCACCTAGCAAATCATCTTCATCACTATTAAAATCAAGATACTCGGGGTGCGATACCTTGGGGCCTTTAGCCATGAAGCATCTTCCAATTCCTTCATTTGGTGAATCAAATATGTCGTAGGAGTTGGATGATACTAGAGATAATCTGGCAACACCTTCATCTTGACTATAGTCAGAGTCAAAGTGACAACTTCTCTCGGGATGAGTGTCGGAATCGGAACCGGATATCCACTCACCAATGTGAGCTTGATGTCTTTGTCTTGTGGAGCTATTTTATGACCTGTCTTTCCTTTATGAATCCTTGCTTCTTCGAGAGGATATTCGTTCATAGTGAACATCTCTACTTCTTCTCTCTCCATGAGGTGATTCGTATCTTTTACTTCTCCTTTTGGGTTAATCTTTTTTCTTGTAGGGAGCCGTACACTCATTGGAATAGTGTCCGCGTCTTTCATAACTGTAGAAATTGCAATCACGACTAGAAGATATTTTGTCATTTTTGGATCTTAACTTGGAGCTTCTATCTTTGCTTTGATTGCTGTAGAATTTGTTGAAGTTCTTCACCATTAAGCTCAATTCTTCATTGAAGACTTGTTTCTCACTTGATGTTGTGGGAGCATCAGATGAAGCTTTGTATCACCACTAGACTTGCTGCGAAGTTATTCCTTATCCTTGAGTGACATCTCATGAGCAACAATTCTACCAATGACTTCTGTAGGCTTGAGATCTTTGTAATTTGGCATCATTTGGATCAATGTGCACACGGTATCATATTTTCCTTCAAAGTCTCTAAAGATCTTCTTGATGCTGAATTTGATGGTCATCTCTTCACTTCCTAACCCAGCAATCTCATTTGTGACGAGAGCAAGCCTATAGTAAATTTCGAAGAGTCCTTCACCATCCTTCATCTTGAACTTGTCAAGTTGACTTTGAAGCACATCCAACTTCGATTCCTTGATGGACTTGGTACCTTCGTGCATGTCAACCAACGTATCCCAAATTTCCTTCGCTTTCTCAAGACAACTGATTTTTTAATTCTTCGGTACACAACCCATTAAAGAGAATATCACAGGCTTGAGCATTGTATTGCAACATCCTCATTTCTTCCGCCGACTCTTCACAATCTAGTTCTTTGCTATCCTCAAAGAATTCACCTTGCAAGACAATACGAACAACTTCCCAAATGGAGGGGTTATGACCAAGAATATGCATTTTAATCTTATGCTTCAACTAGCAAAATTAGTACCATAAAAGTAAGGACCTCTATGGTGATAGTTACCCTCTCTAGATGCCATACTCTCCTAGGTTGTTAAACCAAGGCTATGATCACCATAACTATGGAAATCAAGGCTAACGGATACCAAAGCTCTGATACAACTTATAGGATCGAAATTATTTCTAGAGGGGGTGATTAGACTACTTGACCAAATAAAAAGCTATCATTTTCGCAATTTTAATTGTGGGTAGATTTTAACAAGTTGTACAAGACAAGAAATCTACCAACACATGCAATGCTAATAGTGTAGCAGTGGAAAGTAAAACATTGCATATGAAGGTAAATGGAAGGGTTGGGAGAAAGCAAACGCAATGTAGACACAGAGTTTTTGGCATGGTCCCAACATGTGGTGCTATCGGACGTCCACGTTGATGGAGACTTGAACCCACGAAGGGTAACGGCTACACGAGTCCATGGAGGGCTCCACCCACCAAGGGTCCATGAAGAAGCAACCTTGTCTATCCCACCATGTCCATCGTCCATGAAGGACTTGCCTCACTCGGGTTGATCTTCATGAAGTAGGCGATCTCCTTGCCCTTAAAAACTTCTTCGTTCAACTCCACAAAATGTCGGAGGCTCCCAAGCAATACCTAACCAAACTAGGAGATACCACTCTTCAAAATGTAATAGACAGTGTGTTCATGATGAAATCCTTGCTCTTGTGCTTCAAATGATAGTCTCCCTAACACTCAACTCTTTCTCACATATTTGGATATGGTGGAAGAAGAATTTGAGTGGAAACTAACTTGGGGAAGGCTAGAAATCAAGATTCTAGTGGTAGGATTGGAATGTCTTGATCTCAACACATGAGTAGGTGGTTCTCTCTCAGAAAGTGAATGGTGGAAGTGTAGGCACGTTCTGATGGCTCTCTCTCTGATGGAGAGGGGTGAAGGGGTACATATAGCCTCCACACAAAATCCAACCGATACACACATTTGACCATTCTCGGTGGGACCGAATAATGCAACTCGGTGAGACCGATCAGTGATAAAAAATGTGAAAGTTAGGAATCTCAGTGGGAACGACTCAAACAACTCGGTGGGACCGATGTACTGGGGCTTAGGGCAAACATCATCTCAGTGAGACCGAAGTGAAGTGATATGTCTCCAACATATCTATAATTTTTTATTGTTCCATGCTATTATATTATCAACTTTGAATGTTTTATATGCACCATTATGCTATTTTGTATTATTTTGGGGACTAACTTATTAACCTAGAGCCCAGTGGAAGTTTGTGTTTTTTCCTTGTTTTTGAGTTTCGCAAAAAAGGAATATCAAATGGAGTCCAAACGAAATAAAACTTTTGCGATTATTTTTGTTGGAGCAGAAGACACCCGTACGACTTGGAGTCCAAGTCAGAGAGTCCTCGAGGCTACTTCAAGCCAGGGGGCACGCCCCTAGGTCATGTGGCCCCCTCGGAGACCCCCCTGTCATTCCTCTTTGGCTTATAAATATAGAGATATTCCAAAAATCCTAAAAGCATCCACGAAAATATTGTTCCGTCGCCCCAGTTTTCTGATCTCGTGAGATCCCACCTGGAGGCCTTTTTCGGCAATCTGCCGGAGGGGGACTTGATCACGGAGGGCCTCTACATCAACCTTGCTGCCCTTCCGATGATGTGTGTGTAGTTTACCACAGACCTATGGGTCCATAGCTAGTATCTAGATGGCTTCTTCTCTCTCTTTGATCTTCAATACAATGTTCTCCTTGATGTTCTTGGAGATCTATTCGATGTAATCTTCTTTTGTGGTGTGTTTGCCGAGATCCGATGAATTGTGGATTTATCATCAATTTATCTATGAATATTATTTGAATATTTTCTGAATTCTTATATGCATGATTTGATATTTTTGTATTTATATTCGATCTATCGATTTGGTTTGGCCAACTAGATTGGTAGTTCTTGCAATGCGAGAGGTGCTTAGTTTTGGGTTCAATCTTGTGGTGTCCTCACCCAGTGACAGAAGGGATAGCGAAGCACGTATTGCATTGTTGCCATCAAGGATAAAAATATGGGGTTTATATCATATTGCTTGAGTTTATCCCTCTACATCATGTCATCTTGCTTAAGGCGTTACTCTATTCTTATTAACTTAATACTCTAGATGCATGCTCGATAGCGGTCGATGTGTGGAGTCATAGTAGGAGATGTCGAATCATTTTGGTCTACTTGTCATAGACGTGATGCCTATATTCATGATCATTGCATTAGACATTGTCATAACTTTGCGCTTTTCTATCAATTGCTCGGCACTAATTTGTGTACCCACTGTATGCTTTATTCAAGAGAGAAGCTTCTAATCAAACCTATGGCCCCCGGGCATAATTTACATCTATTATTTTCATATCTATAAAACCAAAAAACCGAAAATACCTTGCTGCAATTATTTTGTGTTCACTTTATTTTGCTTTTTACTTTAGTTTTAATTATATCTCTATGAGATCTCACTCTTGTTCGTGACGTTGAAGGGATTGACAACCCCTTTTCCGCGTTGTGCACAAGTGCTTGTCAGTTTGTGCAGGTGCATATATTGGAGACTTGCTTGTACCTCCTACTGGATTGATACCTTGGTTCTCAACTGAAGGAATACTTATCTCTACTTTGATACATCACCCTATCCCCTTCAAGGGAAAAATCAACGAAAGTTCAAGAAGTAGCAGGAATAATTTCTGGCACCATTCCCGGGGAGGTCTACCTCAAGCCTACCAAGTACTTGTCATAAACTCTCATCCCTTGCACTTATATTATTTTCCATTTGCCTCTCCTTTTCATCTTCCCCACTTCTAAAACATTTTTATAAAGACACAAAAAGATTTGCCTTTTTATTGGCCTTCTTTCCATTCGCTTTTTCCATTGCTAGCTTTGCTTGTGTTGCCATGTGCCTTCTATTTTGCTTGCTGAAAATCTATTGATATGGATCACCTCAAAGATTCTACCTGGATCATCTTTGATCCATTTGTGCTCGTGCTGAAACCCCAACTAGTTTAGTTGAGGGAAAATCATACGAAGAGCATGCTCATTTTGTGCGCCATTGTTTGTCTGAAAAAGGGAAGCTCTTATGGAATCAAATAAATTGTTTGCTATGCTATGCTTGGAATCTTTGTGAACTTTATGATTTTATTTCTTTCTCAAGGAACCCTAAAAAACACCTTCCCTACCTATGTGAGTTTAATGATAATGAAATCCTATCTACTCGTGAAAAATGTGTTTTTAGTTATTATGATATCAAACAAATTGAATAATTTGTTGCTTTTAAGGGTGCTTATGAAGTAGCTTCTTTGATTGAAAAGTATGATATTACTCACTACAAATCTGAAAATTGTCACATACTCAAATATTGCTATGAAAATTATGCTCATAATACCTATGTTAAAGAATTTATTGAGAGAGTGTCCGCTGCTTTGGAAGAAAATAATGATATGCATGAATCTGTAGATAATTATGATTCCGTTGATTTGATTGAATTATCTCCTCTTAATGAACGAGACGCTCGCTATTCTTATGGCCATGATGCCAATATTAATAATGCTTATGGAGATGAACTTGCTATAGTTCCTTATGTTAAACATAAAATTATTAATGTTGCACCCATACTTGATAGTTCCTTGAATCAAAAGCCTGATTGCAATGATGTTATTATAAATTATATGAATGACGATTGTGCTAGTGATATGCAAAACCCTAAGCTTGGGGATGATAATTTTGCAATGTCTGCAACTTATTGCAGTGATCATGATTGGGGTGACAATTTTTCTTATGATCTTGAAGATTTATTTAAGCCTCATTATGAATATGTTTGCGACAATATTGAAAGTGGGTTTGGAAAGGTCATGACTTTAGTTGATGATAATCCCACTATTTTGGAAGAGTGTCAGCCTTGCATACATATGGATCATGTAGAGAATATTTTATCTGACAGCTATATTGTTGAATTTGAATATGATCCTACATGCAGTTATTATGAGAGGGGTGAATATGGTTGTAGAAATCTTCATGTTACTAAATTACCTCTCGTTATGTTGAGATTGCTATTGTTTCTTTCTTCTTCTTTGCATATGCTAGAAATTGATTGCCTTGATAGTTTGTTTGCTTATAAAATCCTATTCATAGGAAGTATGTTAGACTTAGATTGGTTTGTCACATGTTTTATGATGCTCTCTTTGTGCTGCAATTCTTATCTTTCATGTGAGCATGCCTAGCTAAAAGGTTTTAAAGAAAAGCGCTTCTTGGGAGACAACCCAATATTTTTATTTTCTATTCTTTAATAAATCTATCATCTAGCATCTGGTTAGATGTGTTTTCATGTTTTAATTTAGTGTTTGTGCCAAGTAAGACCTTTGGGATGATTTGGAAGATAGTAGATTGGTTTTTTCTGGAAAACAGAAACTTTTGCCTCCAGTGTCAGAATTGTTTCTGGTTAACGTGAAAACACTCTGAATTTTTTACACGTTTCTAATCTACAAATTACCCACGATGTCCTAATATTTCAGATTTTTTAGAGATGCAGAAGTTTCACATCAATTCGCATATTTACAGACTGTTCTATTTTTGACAGATTCTGTTTTCTTTGTGTTGTTTGCTTATTTTGATGCATCTATGGCTAGTATCGGGGGTTATGAACCATGGAAAAGTTGGAATAAAATACATATTACACCAATATAAAATAATAATGAGTTCATAATATTACCTACAAGTAAGAATTGAATTTGTTTTACTAAAACGGATCTCACGAGTTTTCTGTTGAGTTTTGTGTTGTGAAGTTTTCAAGTTTTGGGTAAAGATTTGATGGACTATGGAATAAGGAGTGGCAAGATCCTATACTTGGGGATTCCCAAGGCACCCCAAGGTAATATTCAAGGACAACCAAGCATCTAAGCTTGGGGATGCTTCCGATGGCATCCCCTCTTTCGTCTTCAATCCATCAGTAAATTTACTTGAAGCTATATTTTTAGTTTTGGTTGGAGCGTCTTGTATGATTTGATTATTTTATTTTTAGTTTGCCACAATCATTCTTGTTGTACATACCTTTTGAGAGGGACATGCATTAATCATGAATTTATTATAATACTATATGTGCTTCACCTATATCTTTTGAGCTAGGATAGTTGCTCTAGTGCACTTATATGTTTTTGAGCGCGGCGGTGATGTTTATTTTGAAGGAATTGATGAACTCTCATGCTTCACTTATATTATTTTGGGAGTATTTAAACAGCATGGTAATTTGCTTGGGTTATGCATTTAGTCCTAATATGATAGGTATAATAAAAACTTTCATAAAGAGTATTGAATTTATGAGAAGTCTAATTCCTTGCAATTGTTTTTAGATATTAAGATGGTGATAGTAGAGTCATGCTAATAGTAAGTTGTGTGGTTAAAGAAATAATTGTGTTAAGGTTTGTGATTCCCGTTGCATGCATGTATGGTCTTCTAGTTATGTGATGAAGTTGGAGTGCGATTTATTCTTGATTTTCTATCTTTGCATGAAAGTCGGGAGCGCGCGATGTTTTAACTCCTACCAACCTCTCCCCTAGAAGCATGCGTAGTGGTACTTTGCTTCGAGGGCTAATAAACTTTTGCAATAAGTATGTGAGTTCTTTATGACTAATGTTGAGTCCATGGATTATACACACTCTCACCCTTCCACCTTGCTAGCCACTCTAAGTACCACGCAACTTTCACCGGTGCATAAAATCCACCTTATACCCTCCTCAAAACAGCCACCATACCTACCTATTATGGCATTTCCATAGACATTCTGAGATATATTGCCATGTAACTCCACTGTTCCATTTATTATGACACGCACCATCATTGTCATATTGCTTTGCATGATCGTAAGATAGCTAGCATGATGTTTTCATGGCTTGTCCGTTTTTTGATGCCATTGCTACGCTAGATCATTGCACATCCCGGTACACCACCGGAGGCATTCATATAGAGTCATATTTTGTTCTAGTATTGAGTTGTAATATCGAGCTGTAAGTAAATAAAAGTCTGATGATCATCATTATTAGAACATTGTCCCATGTTAGGTTATAAAAAAAATAGAAAGGAGAGACACCAAAAGAGTCTCCAAAAAACAGAAAAAAAAGAGAAAAGGGTCTCCAAAAATAGGATCCTTAAAAATGTGAGAAAAAGAGAGAAGGGACAATGTTACTATCGTTTTCCACACTTGTTCTTCGAAGTAGTACCATGTTCTTCATTGTAGAGAGTCTCCTATTTTGACACTTCCTATTACTAGTGGGAAATTTCATTATAGAACTTGGCTTGTATATTCGAACGATGGGCTTCCTCAAAATGCCCTAGGTCTTCATGAGTAAGCAAGTTGAATGCACACCCACTTAGTTTTCTTTTGAGCTTTCATACACTTATAGCTCCAAGTGCATCCATTACATGGCAATCCCTACTCACTCACATTAATATAGATTGATGGACATCTCCATAGTCCATTGATTTGAGTAGTTGATGTGAGACTTTCTCCCTATTTTTGTCTACTACCACCTTCTATTCCACCCATAGTGCTATGTCCATGGCTCACGCTCATGTATTGCATGAAGAATTGAAGAAGCTGAAGCGCGTTAAAAGGTATGAAACAATTGCTTGGCTGACACCGGGGTGGGCATGATTTATACTTTGCCCTAAAATAGGGAGCATAACAAGACTATATGATTTTGTTGGGATAACTTTCTTTAGCCATGTTATTTTTGAAGCTTCATAATTTTCTTTCTAGTATGCTTGAAGTACTATCATTTTGATATTAGTGAACTTTAGTTTTGAATCATATGGATCTCAACATTCATGCCAAATAAAGAAGAAATACATTGCTACGTAGCATTCCACAACAAAATTTTGTTTTTATCATTTACCTACTCGAAGGCGAGCATGAATTAAGCTTGGGGATGCTTGATATGTCTGTTGACACACGAATACTTCACATGTACCCTCGATGCCAGGGGTGATTGATACGTCCAAAACGTATCTATAATTTCTGCTTGCTCCATGCCTCTTTTGGGTGATATTGCTATGATATCTATACACTTCCATACACTTTTCATCATATTTGGACTAACCTATTAACTCAGTGCACCCCAGTGCCAGTTTCTGTTTTCGGTTGTTTTTGTATTTCAGGTTTTCACGTTACGAGAACTGCCAGGAAAAATCCAGAAACTACCGTGCGCCCGAAGGACAGCCCGGGGGGGGGGGCACCAGGGCTCCAGGCGCCCTGGCGGCG
>LR738715.1:561538310-561655715 GCA_902687465.1 Secale cereale
CGGGGGGTCGCCTGGGCCCCCCGAGGCTCCTCCGATGCCCCCCTTTGGCATATATTTAAAGCGTCTCCCGAAACCCTTGAGGGAGGAACTCTTTTCGCGATCCCATCTCTGTTCCACCGCCGCCGCCGCTTCCAAGATCGGGAGCACCAGGAGAACTCTTCCCGGCACTCTGCCGGAGGGGAGGATCACCACCGGGAGCCTCTCCACCACCATGGACGCCTACCGGATGAGTTGTGAGTAGTCTCCCTTGGACCATGAGTCCATGACCAGTAGCTATGTGATGTTCTCCTCCCGTTCTTGTGCTTCACTAATTAGTCCTCGTGAGCTGCCCTACATGATCGAGGCACATATGCAATCCTTATGCTGTTGCTATGATGAGTTTGCTGGGATCCGATGGATTATGAGATTATGTTCAGATTGTGCTGAGTAATATATTTGATCTACCTCTTTTATATTTATGTTCGTAAGTAATTCTTGCATGTTCTCCGTTGTTATTTATTGCTTTGGCCAAGTAATAGGTAGTGACTCCAAGAGGGAACGTTATGCTTGATTGTGGGTTCATGCCCCTCGATGACTAGCTTGAGTGACAGAAACATGAGTCTAGGGGATGTGATGTTGCCACAAGGGGGAAAACAACGGTGCTTGTGCCCGCGGGTGCAAGGATTGTTTACTTTACGCAAAGTTCTTTTAATGCAGTTGTCTGTTGCATTGAGTTTACACTATGGGTGGGACTCGCAACTTAATACCAGCGAGATGTTCTGGATAGATATCTCAAGGTGGATGATTAGTAGTAGATATTGATGGATTTCGGTCTACTTACTTTGGCGTACCGCCCATGCTTTGAACCTCATCCTTTCTTGCAATGTAATCAGCATTGGTTTGCGCACATGGTACTGTCAATTGCCCAGCTATAATTCGTTTACCTCACATAGTTGTTTTATCGTCTTTTGGGAGAGAGACATCACTAGTGAACATCATGAGACTCCGGTCCATATTACCATCATTGATCACATCCGCTATTTACTTTTCGCTATTATTTACTATTGCAATTATATCTATCACTACTATCACTTGCGTTTAATCCTTTGTGAACTACAAGGCCGGAGGGATTGACAACCTCTCTGTACTCGTTGGGAGCAAAGTTATTTGTATCTGTGTGCAGGTCCGCGTTGATTGCTAATATCTGGCGCCGTAGCAGTTGACACCTTCTTGTTGAACCTAGGAGTCTCTGGGGATTCGATCCTTGATATCTTTGCCAAGGGAAAAACTTGCGCAACACTACATCTCACACCTTCCATTTGGGGTAACCAACGAGGGGCGAGAAGCCTAGCAAGAGTTTTTCTGGCGCCGTTGCCGGGGACTCCACTCTTCAAGATAGGGGAGTTGCACGCTATCTTTTACCTTTGCTTTTAGTCTTGTTAGTTTACCTTTCAGTTTTTGCTTTAGTATCCTTTATCAAAAATTACGAAAAAAAAAATTATTTTGCTTTCCTGTTAGTAGTTCTTTCTGTTTAGCTAAACATGTTAGGATTTGGTGCTTTGAGGGAATCAGAAGTTCTAGATTTCCATCAAAGGGATGGAGAAAATATGAAGAAGGCATGGGACAGAATTTCGGATGCACATAGGAGAATTATGCCTTGGATACCTATAAAAATTGTGCTTAGAAATTTTTACCATGGTTTTTTTAAATGGTGTAAACACTCTCTTCATATTATAGCCGAGGGAGATTTCCTAGAGTGTGATGAAGCTAGAGCTCTTGAAATTATACATGGTCTATCTAGTTACTTTGTTTATGATCATAACTTTGATACTGTCATAGATAGACTTGCTACTATTGAAAAGAGAATGAATGCTCTAGACTTGATGAAGGTAGAGAAACCTAAACCCAATAAGAAAGACATTTTGGAAATAGACAATGATTGGGAGCCTTTCGTTAGGATTAGCATCTCTAATCAAGACTTCCTTGCTTATTGTGATATTGGATCTATGGTTTCTACTATGCCAAAAATTGTTCATGATTCTTTAAAATTTAACATGGATAGATTACCATCTTATCATGAACACACTAATGGAGATATTTCTGAAATCCAGGGAAGAATAAAAGACGTGCCAGTTAAATTCCTTAAAGGGATTGCAATGATTGATTTCTTCATCATGGAGCCAAACCAAGGAAATATAGTGCTTGGAAGGGACTTCCTCCGAGCAGTTAAAGGCTTCATTGATATAGGTAAGGGACAAATCCGCTTGCGCGGAAAGGCAAAAGGTGTGTACCCCTTTCCTAGAAGGAACAAGAATGAACTTGTTGAGGAACCATTTGAAGCAATTTATAGCTCCGATTATTACAATGGTTATTGATTCCTCTATGCATTATGCCTAGCTTAAAGGCATAAAAGAAAGCGCTTTTGGGAGGCAGCCCACATAAATAAATTTATTTTTCTTTTGTTGTGTCTTGATGTTGTTACTACTGTAGCATCATCATTGTATCTTTACTTTTCAATTTTGTGCCAAGTGTAGCCTCTGATTGCTAGAAAGTTCAAAAGTTGTGAGGTGCTGTCCAGGAATCAGATTCTGTCCTTGGATAGAAAAATTCGTATAAAATCACCAGATCATCTTTTTGGTCTGAATTTTTTCGACAGCGTGCTATATATAATTGTCTTTCGTGCGTCTGTTATGAGTTTTGTTATTAGAGTTGCAGAAGTGCCCCGAACAATTCAATTACTACCTGCTGTTCTGTTTTTCACAGATTCTGTCATGTTTTGCCTTTCCTTCATTTTGCAAACCAAGAGCTTGCTTTTTCTTTGCAAAAACCTTTTGGCAATCTTGAGAAACAGTAGACATTCAAGAATATGTTTATTTCCAGCAAGGTACAATTATTTTATTATGGGTACTAACCTCGCTAATCAGATTATGATGAGTTATGTATGAAGGGAGTTTTCAAGTGTGCGAGGGAAGATGATAAAAAGATTCAGGAGTGTCAAGCGCTCAAGCTTGGGGATGCCCCCATGCACCCCCAAGAAATATTCAAGGAGACTCAAGCGTCTAAGCTTGGGGATGCCCCCGTGCATCCCCTTCTCCATCAACATTATCAGTTCGTCTTTCGTTCCACTATATTTTAATCACTTCATGTGTTATGTGCTATGCTCGGAGCGTCTTGCTTTTAGTTTTCTTTAGTTTTTCATAACGAGTAGGAACTCAGCTTTCTTTATGTGGGAGAGAAACACGCTCCACTTCTACCTAGAACATAACATAGAATTTTCATGTCTATCCTTGTTGTGTGTGTTCTTTGTCTTTTAATAGCTACTATCATGTTCAGCTCTTAGCTTTCATGCTTATCTTTTCAAGAGCTTTTGTTTAGTTGGTTGCTCGAACTCTCTTTAATTACCATGCTCACCTTATTAAGAGGAGTTTGCTTCCATTGCAATGGTTGATATGCCTATGATAAAGATGCTACGTGCATGATGGCGCTTAGTAGTTCATGTTTCTTATGGTTAGTCTCAAATAACTGGGGGGGTTCCCAATGTGTTATTGGAGTACCAACATGATTTGTTTGCCTATGATGTGGTATGGTTTAGTAATATCTTCCTTTGAGAATTTATTTTGATTGACTTGGCGTATGCTCACGCATATTTAAGACTGTAAAGAAAGTCTGTCAAGCCTTTATGATCTTTTATTTCAGAGTAGCGATATAACTACCATGCCTGATTCAATGTTGCTTTGTCGCTCTGCATGATTATGACCGTCATTGCTCTCTTAGTTGGTCGCTCCCAGTCTTTTGCTAACCTTCGCCTGTACTAAGCGGACTGACTGCTTGTGCATCCACATCCTTTAATCCAGTTATGCCATATGAGTCCACCATACCTTCCTACATGGTATTTACCTGCCATTCCTAATGGAGACTTGCATGTGCCATCTCGAAATTATTCAAAGAAAACGCATTCTTATTTTGTGCCTCTGTTGTAAGTTCATGAGGAAGTAGTGGTTAATTCATGACCTTTTTAAGTTGGACAAGCTTCACCCCGGGATTGCATGTATAATGTGCAAACCCATAATACGAGAAGGAACTGGCATTGAGTGTGCCCGGCTCAAAAAGATAATATAACAAACAAACCCTCCTTCACGCTTTGTTCATGAGAAATCAGAAAACTTTGGCAGTGATAAACAAAGGAGATTAAGAGGATGTGATCGTCCTCATTCGGGAGCCGTTCCTCGAAACTTGTCCATCTCGAAAAGTGATTGAGTTGTCTGCTAGCATTCGTTGACGAAACATGCATGATCTAAAATAAATTATTACCTCTGTTTTAAAGCCAAGAGCTCTGGTACATGTTTTGTCTTTGTTTCCGACTACGGGTTTTCAACCTTGCCAACAAAAGCCATGGTTCGAGAGTCTCCACCTTCTTTTAAAAGCACCAACTACTGAGAGCATGATTGTCATTCTGAGTGTAATGTGCTTTGTCCCAAAGTAGCATTGTCTTTTGCATGATTGTGATATCGTTTATTCTGAAATCATTGTATCTAGTCATCACTTAAACCTTGGAGGTGCCCTTGCATTTATGTTTTGCTTCACTAAAGGGGGCAAGCTAGATATCACTTTATCATATTTGCACATCATGTTCATTGCAAATCTATTTGATGTTTCAGTATCATATTGTAAAACTTTCAGTCCTTTGTGATTTTCTCATGAGGCAACTTAATTACTATAGATTCATTGTCTCAGTAAGCTTTTATCATATGACTATGAAAAAGTCCTATATGGTTAATAGCTTGTCACCACAGAAATTATTCTTGTTATCATTTACCTACTCGAGGACGAGCAGGAATTAAGCTTGGGGATGTTGATACGTCCAAAACGTATCTATAATTTCTGCTTGCTCCATGCCTCTTTTGGGTGATATTGCTATGATATCTATACACTTCCATACACTTTTGATCATATTTGGACTAACCTATTAACTCAGTGCACCCCAGTGCCAGTTTCTGTTTTCGGCTGTTTTTGTATTTCAGGTTTTCACGTTACGAGAACTGCCAGGAAATATCCAGAAAAAATATATATAAAATCAGCGTTCCAGAAACTATCGTGCACCCGAAGGACAGCCGGGGGGGCCACCAAGGCTCCAGGCGCCCTGGCGGCGCCCCCCTGGGCCGCGCCGGGGGGCGCCTGGGCCCCCCGAGGCTCCTCCGATGCCCCCTTTGGCATATATTTAAAGCGTCTCCCGAAACCCTTGAGGGAGGAACTCTTTTCGCGATCCCATCTATGTTCCGCCGCCGCCGCCGCTTCCATGATCGGGAGCACCATGAGAACTCTTCCCTGCACCCTGCCGGAGGGGAGGATCACCACCGGGAGCCTCTCCACAACCATGGACGCCTCTCGGATGAGTTGTGAGTAGTCTTCCTTGGACCATGAGTCCATGACCAGTAGCTATGTGATGTTCTCCTCCCGTTCTTGTGCTTCACTAATTAGTCCTCGTGAGCTGCCCTACATGATCGAGGCACATATGCAATCCTTATGCTGTTGCTATGATGAGTTTGCTGGGATCCGATGGATTATGAGATTATGTTCAGATTGTGCTTGAGTAATATATTTGATCTACCTCTTTTATATTTATGTTCGTAAGTAATTCTTGCATGTTCTCCGTTGTTATTTATTGCTTTGGCCAAGTAATAGGTAGTGACTCCAAGAGGGAATGTTATGCTTGATTGTGGGTTCATGCCCCTCGATGACTAGCTTGAGTGACAGAAACATGAGTCTAGGGGATGTGTTGTTTCCACAAGGGGGAAAACAACGGTGCTTGTGCCCGCGGGTGCAAGGATTGTTTACTTTACGCAAAGTTCTTTTAATGCAGTTGTCTGTTGCATTGAGTTTACACTATGGGTGGGACTCGCAACTTAATACCAGTGAGATGTTCTGGATAGATATCTCAAGGTGGATGATTAGTAGTAGATATTGATGGATTTCGGTCTACTTACTTTGGCGTACCGCCCATGCTTTGAACCTCAACCTTTCTTGCAATGTAATCAGCATTGGTTTGCGCACATGGTCCCATCAATTGCCCAGCTATAATTCGTTTACCTCACATAGCTGTTTTATCGTCTTTTGGGAGAGAGACATCACTAGTGAACATCATGAGACTCCGGTCCATATTACCATCATTGATCACATCCGCTATTTACTTTTCACTATTATTTACTATTGCAATTATATCTATCAGTACTATCACTTGCGTTTAATCCTTTGTGAACTACAAGGCCGGAGGGATTGACAACCTCTCTGTACTCGTTGGGAGCAAAGTTATTTGTATCTGTGTGCAGGTCCACGTTGATTGCTAATATCTGGCGCCGTAGCAGTTGACACCTTCTTGTTGAACCTAGGAGTCTCTGGGGATTCGATCATTGGTATCTTTGCCAAGGGAAAAACTTCCGCAACACTACATCTCACACCTTCCACTTGGGGTAACCAACGAGGGGCGAGAAGCCTAGCAGTGATGCACCGCAGCTCACGTCGATGGAGACCCGACCACCAGCGCGATACGCAAGACAGTCGGCATGCGCTTTTGGGACTCGAAACCCCGCACACCCGGGAGGGACCCCGTCAAGGAGTGCGGCGGCAATGGTCTGCCCTAGGTCAATTCGCTCGACCCTAGAGCCTCGTGATTCGCAGCTCTCAAACACGAAGAACAGCGAAGAACGAGAGAGAAAAACGGTGGAGAGATAAAATGTAGATGAAAAAGTAGTATATTGATTTGTTCGATTGTGTGTTGTTCAATCGGCCGCCACTCCCAACATATATAAGAGGTGGCTGGACTTCCCGTACAAGTAAAGGGTTCTTCTAGGCTTTCCTTACAAGAAAATTACATCAATTCACGTCCTACAGTTCTAATTCCAATCCAACTCGGATTCAGCACGAATCTGGTCCAAACTTCTGTTTTGTTCCTTGCACAGACCGTGGAATCTGCATATGACCTCCGATTAAGAAGGTTAAAATAAAAAATTTGTGCGCCTCGACGAGACAAACAACTCTCCTTTTGATCATTTTTTCAAATAAGGTCATATTCAATACTTTACGAGGTCATCTTTAACTTCGAGTCGGATTTGGTCACGCAGTTTTCTTGGCTGTCTGAGTCTTGCAACAATTTTGCAGGTTGTATACTATCTCATATGATGATTACTCCAAAAGCAAAGTTGATCTATTCAACGATACGCACAACTTCCGTGTAGAACATATTTCCATCCGAGGTCATCTGAATAACCTTTCGAGCCCATCTCCAACTTCTGGCCGGATTGACTCTGACAGCCTCCACCCCATCAAGCTTTCTACCCCGACAAGCTTTTCACGCGGCAAGGTTTCTACCCGGCAAGCTTTCACACCGGCAAGGTTTCACCCCGGCAAGCTCACATAGCAAGCTTCCACGCCGGCGAGCTTTCTGCGCCGGCAAGCTTTCCACACTAGCAAGGTCTCCACCCCGGCAAGGTCATCCCGGCAAGCTTCCACACCAGCAAGGCTTCATCCCGGCAAGCTTCATTCAGCCGGCAAAGGCCGAATAACTCACGTGACCCATCAAACATCACCTAGATGGGTGTCTGGTCCCTCGCGTAACTTTTTCACTCGGGACCGGTCCACGAAGTGTTGCCTCTAACTTTTGCATACAAACTCGGATTGGGACAAATTTTTTATATCAAAATCGATCATTTTGACGAGACGAAGACAATTCATGTAGATCATTTTTCCATCTGAGGCCGTCTTGGGGGCGTAACCAGCCGAATAGTGTTCTAAATATGAAATCTCAGTACTTCGGACACAACTTCGGCCTTAGAGATGAGATCGGATGGTTATGGCCCAAATATCAAAGTTTCTCATTTTGAAGACACTGAACTTTCTAATTTTTAGCACTTTTTCATTTGAGGCCATCTTAATTGTGTTCTTGACCATGCCAAAATCTGGTGTCAACATATGCCACCCTGTTTTTTGGCAAAGCTTGTGTGCCGAAAAATAACTTGTGCCTTGTTTGTTCTAATGACGATGTCAACACTCCATCGGCCATTTATTTTTCTCAGGGCGATAATTATGTATTGGCCATGTTGGTGCTAAGGGCGATAATTGTATATCGGCCATTGCCTACTTAGGCTTCTTGCCAAACACTCTAGTGGTATTTCTTCAAGTACTTGCCATTGGGAGCTCGAGGTAACAATGCCCCTTGTTTGGATACCACCAAATATGAATTTCCAGGAACTACTCTTGTGATCCTAAAAGGACCTTCCCAACCTGGAGACCACTTCCTGAATTTTCTATCTCTTGAACCAATCGGTAGAATCACTTTCCAGATAAGATCGCCAACTTGAAAATTATTCAACTTGACTTTCTTATTGTAAGCTCTTGCCACCCTCAACTTGTGTCTCTCTATGGCCTTCAAAGCAGCCAAACATTTGTCGGCAACCTCATCAATATTGTTCATCATCAAGTTATAAAAGTCTATTGCCGATAAATCATTTTGTTTGGCTATTCTCAAGGCATTTAAATTTAGTTCCACTAGTAAAACAGCTTCTTGACCATATACTAGATCATATGGAGTCACCTTCGTAGCACCATGCCTTGAGATTCTATGAGCCCACAAAGCTTCAGACAACAACTCATGCCATCTCCTTGGATTATCCTCAATTTTCTTCTTGATGAGCTTGATTAAAATTTTATTTCTAGACTCAGCTTGTCCATTAGCTTGGGCATAATACAGAGAGGAATTGAGCAACTTTATGTTGTAAAATTCGGCAAACTCTCTGACTTGGTGTGACATGAAAGATGAACCTTGATCTGTAGTTAACGTTTGAGGAATACCGAATCTATGAATAATGTGCTCCGTTATGAATTGAATTACCTCTGTATGTGTCATGTTCTTGAGAGGTACTGCTTCAGACCATTTAGTGAAATAATTGGTTGCCACCAATACGAACTGATGCCCCTTCGAGGAAGACGGGTGAATTTTCCCAATAAAGCCTAAACCCCATCCTCTGAAGTCTACGGCTTGAGAATAGGATGTAACATAGCAGCAGGAGCCAACTGAATATCACCAAATTTTTGACAAGCTTCACACCCTTTATAATATCTGAAGCAATCATTAATCATAGTCGGCCAATAAAACCCAGCACGTCGTAGTAACTATTTCATCTGGGGAGCCGACTGCTGAGTGCCACAAATACCTTCATGGACCTCTCCCATAGCTACTCTCACTTGGTCCTCGTCCAAGCACTTTAAAAGAACATCATCAACCATTCGGCGATAGAGACCATCATCTCTCATTGTGTATTTGAAAGCCATACGCCGAACAACCCTGTCCACCCTTCTACTAGGATCACACAAATAATCAATGATGGGTTTTTTCTAGTCTTGATTTTCTTCTGCGTTGAATATTTCATTAGTGACTGAAACGGTGGGCTCCGGTTCGTCCTCCCCTATGTTGGCAAGACTAGACATCGTCTTTTCAGAAATATGAAACATGCCACGATCAACATGATAGTTGGAGGCTTGTTGTGCCAACTCATTTGCTTTCCAATTGTCATGTCTAGATATATGAGCAATGCTAAAATAATCGAAAGCAGAAATTATATCTAGACATTTATCAAGATAAACATTAAGTGATTCGTCAAAACATTGAAAGACTTTGGATATTTGTTGCACTACTAATAACGAAACACCAAAAGCATCTATATGTGTAGCACCTATGGCAAGCAACTCCCTACGTAGAATAACAATGCTTCATATTCGGCTTGATTATTTGTGCAAAAATATTCTAAGCGGCACGAGGCTTCAAAAACAACACCATGAGGAGATATATAAACAATACCAACACCTTGGCCATTGCTACAAACTCAACCATCAAAATATAATCTCCAAGGTATTAATGAAACAAGGTTTATATCAACATCATGCTTGTCATTAATCCGATGCTCAACAATAAAAATAGCAACGATTTGGCCTTTCATGGATTTTAGAGATTCATAAGCCAAATCATATTCAATCAAAGCATAAGCCCACTTGCCAATTCTAGCACTAAGAATTGGCCTATGCAACATGTATTTAATGACATCGGTTTGACAAGCTACTATGCATTCACTCGGCACTAAATAATGTCTCAATTTTGTGCAAGCATAATATAAGCATAGGCATAGTTTCTCAATAAATGTATACCTTGTCTCGGCGTCCAATAAACGCCTACTCAAATATGTAATAGCATGCTCTTTTCCTTCGGTTTCTTGAGTCAAAACAGTACCAATAACACCTTCTTCTGTTGCAATGTAAAGCTTAAAGGGTTCCCTATGCTTGGGCGCTTTCATCACCGGAGGAGTGCACAAATAGTTCTTGATCATATCAAACACCTCGTGCTGTTTTGCCCCCCAAGTGAATCAACATCATTCTTTAACCGAAGGATAGGAGTAAATGCATCAACTTTCCCTGACAGATTAGCTATGAACCTTCTCAAATAATTGACCTTGCCAAGGAACTTTTTCATATCTCTCTATCTTTTTGGGATCAATTTCTATGCCATCTTCATGAATAATGAAACCCAGAAACTTCCCAGCCGATACACCAAAGGCACACTTCAAAAGATTCATTTTCATCCCATATTTCTTCATTCTTTCAAAAGCAAAATGCAAATCGGCTAAGTGAGATTCAAAAGTATCCGATTTGACAACAATATCATCAATATAGACCTCAAGTATAACACCAAGTAAATCATGAAAAATTAAATTCATAGCCCTTTGATACGTGGCGCCGACATTCTTTAATCCAAAGGTCATCACCGTCCACTCAAATAAACCAAGGAAACCGGGGCATCAAAAAGCTGTTTTGGACATGTCCTCTTTGGCCATAAAAATCTGATTATACCCCGCATTACCATCAAGAAAGCTAATGATCTTATGTCAAGAAGCATCATTAATAAGCATATCGGCTATTGGCATGGGATACTCATCTTTAGGTGTAGCTCTATTCAAATATCTCAAATCAATGCACACCCTCAACTTGCCGGAGCCTTTCTTCTCTACTGGTACAATGTTAGAAATCCACTCGGCATACCTGCAAGGTCTAACAAAATTAGCTTTGAGCAAACGACCGATCTCTTCCTTGATCCGGTCATACGTTTTTGTATTAAACTTTCTGGTCGATTGCTTGTATGGTCTAAAACCGGCCTTTATAGGTAAACGACGCTCCATTAACTCTCGACTTAAACCTGGCATCTCATGATATTCCCATGCAAAGCAACAAACATATTCTTTCAATAGCTCGATCAACTTAGCTTTATGATTGGCTCTTAAATTTACATTTACATATGTCGGCCTAGGAATTGAACCATCTCCTATATCTATCTCTTCTAATGGATCGGCCAATGTAAAACCTTGTCCTAATTTATCCATATCATCTAACCCTTCTATGGACTCATACATATCGTTCTCATTGGACCGATATTCTACAAGACGCTTTTGTAACCATTCTGAGTTAGGATCCATTTAAATACATCGTACCTTGGAGCCGATTGTCGCTAACCGACTTTAAAGAAACGGGCACAAAACCACTTCTTGTGGTGCTAAGAAAATCAAATTCTGATAAGTTGCACCCAATCAAGCAAGTAGCATTAGGATGCTGCCAATCCACCGATGCATCAGCCAAAGCAACACAAGCCGAATTATCCGCATGGATGACCTCCACTTCATCATCCACCCACTGGATCAAAAACTGGTGCATAGTGGAAGGTATGCACTGGTTTGCATGAACCCAATCACAGCCTAGTATGACGTTGTAGTTACCTTGGATCTCAGCAACAAAGAATGCAGTAGCCAAAGTTTTGCTTCCCACTGTAAGTTCCACATACATCACACCTTTGGCTTCAGTTTTCTCTTTGCCTTCAAATCCATTGAGAACCATGTTGGTATTTATTAACTCTTTATCACGTAGCCCCAATTTTTTGAAGACCGAATATGGCATAAGATTCACCACATCACCACCATCGACAAGCATTCTAGCAACCGGTGATCCATTAATATGACCTTTAAGGAACAATGGCTTCAAGTGCGTCACCGGTTCTTTTGGCTTCTCGAATATAGCATTTTTAGGACCAAAATATAGCTGAGCTACTGCCCCTTCATCATCTATAGCACAAAATTTAGTGGGTAAGTAATACACCATATTAATATCCATACCTTCATGAACCGGTGTAGACTCATAATCAAGCATTTCATCTCCTTCCGCAAGCATGTCCGCTGACTCCAAAATATATCCAAGGGAAGATGAAGTAGTAGGCAAAGTGGACGATGCAATAATAGCCGCATCGTCCTCCATTGGTGGTGTAGGTGTTGCTATGATCAATGCAGAAGCTGCTATGCTTTATTTTTGCTTCGGCCTCCACACTTGTTTTGGGGGTACCATGGGACGGCTTTCATTGAATAATTTATCCCTTAACTTTTCGGCTTCTTGTTCCTCCTTCAAATGACTCCTCATGCGCTACAATCTCCTTTTTTGCGCCTTGGTCAGACCAGAAGGACACCACTTAGGCTGAGTATATTTTGGATCCCTCGACTTGGCCTTGCTTGTGCTAGTTTCATGATCATTAGCCATGGGACCTTGCTGGACAGCAGCCACATCTTTATTAGAACTAGCCAGTTTACTAACAATAATCGTCTCTTTGATTGTTAATTATTTAGTGCCTATCATAATAGTTTCAGCACTAGTATTCTTCTCCTTTTGCTTGCTAGGCTCTGAAATTTCAGCACTTGGTGATTTAGCACGCCACACTTGCTTGCCAACCCTTTTTTGATTATCTTGCATTGGTCGATTGACACCATTGCTCAAACGGCCTCGTGTGAGATAAGAAAGTCTCTCATGAACGGGCCTACTTGATTCTTCCCAACCTGGATGAAAGGCATAAGGGGCCATTGGGGGCTGCCACCATCCTCCATTAAAGTCTCCCATGTAGTGTGGCGCATAGGGGGGTGGCAGCATCCATGGTCTCGACGCCCACGACCCATATGGCCTTGCATGATGCTGAAATTATTCCCGAGGAGGTGACCTTGAGCACTTCAAATTTGATGACCGGTTAGAGCTAGAACCAGCCACTTGACTGGCATACTTGGACAACAACATATCAAAAGTTGGCTTGATTTTCTTGCGCTGCACTTTAGCTTCATTCGTCTTCCACTTGCCAACCTTTGGATTCTTGGGCTTAACAAATTTGACATGAGTGTTCTCTTGCACCTGCGGTTGCCCCCAAAGTGTATGATTCTTGATGGTGATCTTGATTATCTCCTTGCCACCGGGTTGCTTGTCAAGCACGACTTGTCTCCCCAAGACCTTGTCGCTCTCCTTATTTTTCCTGGGCTCACGAATGACAATATTATTTTTATTAGCTGATTCGGCTATGCTGGGCTGAATTAACATCTTCTTCCCCTCCAAATCCATGGAGTTCATTGGGAAAGGCCGTTTATCAACTTGCATCTCAGAAACGTTCAATCGTCCGTCATTAATGGCCGATTGTACTTGTCATCGAAAAACATTGCAATCGTTAGTAGCATGAGAAAAAGAATTATGATACTTGCAATAAGCGCGCTCTTTCAGCTCTTCAAATGGCGGTAAAGTATGAGATATTCTAATAATCTTAGCCTGCAACAAAGCATCAAATATTTTATCATAGTTAGCAATGTTAAAAGTAAACTTCATCTCTTCATCACGATTCTTATGACTTGGTTTCAGATCATTGCAAGTAAATGGTTTGGCCTTAGATGGACAAACAAATTCAGTAGCATAAATATTACCATCATCGCCCGAGTGATCACTATCATATTCAACAATATTCATCCTTGGATGACCGGCTTTGTATCTATGCACTTCTTTGAGATCTTTGCTTCGGCTTTCCTAAGCCAAAGCCCTTTGTAACACTTGGTTGATATTTAAGAACTCATAGCCTTCTAGCTTTTCTCTAATGGGAGTTCTCAAACCACTCAGCACTAGGTCTGCCAAGTCTCTCTCAGTTATCACCAAACTATAACACCGGTTTTTTGTTTCTCTAAATCTCTTGACGTAATCGGAGACCGATTCATCATGCTTATGTTTAACCGATGTTAGATGTGACAACTTGAGTTCATTGTCGCAGCTATAAAAGCGATCATGAAATTTCTGCTCTAGTTGCGACAAAACCCGAATGGAACCATTTGGTAAAGAAGAAAACCATTAAAATGCAGTACCTGTTAATGATATAGGAAACAAACGCACTTTCAATTCATTTAGCGAGCCTGCCTCACCTAATTGTGCTAAATATTGACTAAAATGCTCTCATGTGGTTTTTGTGCCATCTCTGTTAAACTTAACAAAATATGGAATTTTATATCCCGGAGGGCACTGGATGTGTCGGAGTAAATCACCACGGGTAGCATCATCAGCCTCCCCTAGTATTTCAAAACATCGGGGCTGGCTACGCCCGTCAAGCATCAGAGGTAAAGGGCCGCTTTCTAGAAGCCGGTTGGTCCAAGTGGCCGGCTGGTAGAAGGCGGCAAGACTAAAGGACGGCCATGAAGCATGCCGACTCTGGGAAGGCGGCCCCTTGCGCCCTCAAAGTTTGCACCCACATAAACATGACAAGACGGGGCATGGCAACAGTACAGCTTGTCGGATTACGGGCTTCGCAAACCCAAGAAGTTCGAACACAGGGGCGTGAACAAAGATCTCTTCCACTCACGTCTACCTAGCGTCTCCCCCTCGTCCGATGAAGAGACTCAAGTGAACAACAAGTAAAGCACACACGAATTTACCCAGGTTCAGGCCACCTTGCGGTGTAAAACCCTACTTCCTGCTTTGGCGGATTAGCGTCGGGAGGGCTTGAGTATGAATGAGTGCAGTGGTTCCTGGACTCAGGAGGGGAGCTCAGGAGGGTCAGGAGGCAAGGGTTCTTGCTCCTTTGTGTGTGGGCGGAGTCTCTGGATCTGATCCGAGTTGCCTCCATAGTGGAGACCCTAGCTACTTATATAGGCGGCCAAGGTCCTCTTCCCCGAAATGTTTAGGCGGGAAGGGATCCCACAACGTCCATTTTGAGCGGGAACACAAGGACGTTCCTATCCTGACAAAAGCGGTCTTCGCCTGCAAAGGGATCAGGCGGTGACGCGGTCGTGGGCTCGGTGGCGACATCCTCCCCGTTGTCCTTGCGGTCTTTGGTCTTGTCGCACCAAAGGGGAAACCTTTGTCCCGCTCCTCGGGAACCTGCATCTGCGTTGTCTCCTTTGCACCAAAAACGGCAACTGCGCCGCTGGCACGCGCTGGCACCTACTGGTGCGGTGCGTCACTGCCTCCTCCTGAGGCAGGCTTGGCCTTGGATTCTCCGCCCCTCCGGAGCAACCTAGTCGGGGACGCTCCTGAGGGGGTCCTGACGTTGTCCTCCTCGCGAGGGTCTTGAGCAGCTGGTCGAGCAGCTGGGCCATACCAGGCCGTGGTAGGAGCGCATCACGGCCCGCAGACAAGCAAGTCTGGGTACCCTGGTTCCCAGGACGCCGACAGTAGCCCTCGGGCCCAAGGCGCGCGTGGAGTTGCCTTCAGGGCGAAGCCTTAGTCAAGGACGAAGCGCCGCGGGCCCCAAAAGGTTGCGGGCCAGGCTGGCGCACGACGGTTGGATGGGATGTGGCGACTCCGCTCCCCACGCAGTCTTGGCAACCATGCGACTTGACAACTCCCCGGCGCGAATGATGGGGTCGTTATGGCTGTGACGCCAGCGACTGGCAGTTGGGCTCCTCTGTCCTATAAATGGGACTAGGGGGGAGCCCCCAAGCCATCTTCAAGCCAGCGCCGTCTGCCTCCTTCTTCGCTCCCCGCTCTTCTTCTTGCCGCGAGGTCTTCATGGCGCCACCAAGGAAGCCGTCCGCCACGGAGAAGGGGAAGGCCCCGAAGGATTTGGCTTCATCGCCGTTGAAGAGGGGCCGCGGCCGCCCCCACAAGTGTACCGCTGCGCTTGCGAGGGCTCCTCGTGGGGGCGGGCGTGGCCTTTCGGGTCCCGACGCGGTCGCCAGTCAGAGGCGCGGTGCCTCTTCTCGCGACGAAGGTGGTTGTAGCCGCGGTGGGGGAGGAGGCGTGAGGCGGCGTTTGGTGGTCGCGCGTCCTCCGCTCCCGCAGCTCCACTCCTTCTATGTGTCGTCGGAGTTCGTGGTTTGGACGGAGAAGCCTGGCGGCTTGTGGCTTCGGCTCCCCCGCTCGTTCGGCAACGTGCTACCATCCGGAGGCCCCGGTGGCCTCTGGCTGCAGACTGACGGTTGTTGTAGTGGTGCGTCCTGGGTGGAGGTCGACGTTGCTCCCTCTGGCGACATGTTCCTGGAGCGCGGCTGGCAGTCGTTTGCGCGTGCGCACCAGCTGCAGGGGAGGTGCATGCTCGACTTCAGGTATGATGGTGCCTCAACGCTGTTCGTCAGGGTCTTCTCGGAGAAAGGGAGGCGCCTTGGGTGCTGTCCTAAGGCTGACGACGAAGAGGATGGTGGGGACATCGTCCGGAGGAGCAGCTCCTCCTCTGGAGACAAGCTTGGCCCTGGAGGGCGCCACGGGTCCCCCTTCTGTGTCAGGAGCAATTCCTCCAGAAGTGGCGGCTGCAATGAGCCACCGCGCCGGCGAGCTCGGATCGGCGAGGGGAGGGGGTCGTCGCGCCGCTGTGGCTCGGTGAAGCGGGTGGAGCTGGGAGACTCCGACTAAGTGGGGGAAACGACGCTGAGCCCAAGCCACGGCTTGGTGGGTCGGCCTCTGCTTCTTCTTTTTCTTCATTGCCTTCATGTGTCAAATTTTAAATTGCCTCGAGAAGGCGTGTAATGGACTATGACATATGTATGAAGCGAGAACTTGCTATCATGTTTTTGGTCTAGGTGAGATTACTTAGCTTATGTGTTGCGACGTCTTGAGGCGAAGTTCTCCTGGCTCACCGGCGTCATGAGTCGCCGACGGGCCATGAGGATGGCTGAATTCGGGGGGTCCTGACCTGCGCAGCCCCCGAGTATGAGTGAGCCGCTGAGGGCTTGCGCCCTTGGGCTCGCTTGAGAGTGCCGAGTGTGGATTAAGGCACCAAGGCCCGGGCTGGCTCGACAGAACAGGTCGCATGGACTGAGAAGTCCGACGCCGGAGCCTGAGCAGGCTTGGCCAGGCGAGGTCATGGGACCGTGGCAGACGAGAGCCGAGACTGGTCGTGTCCCAGCCCCCACGCGCGAGGCACGCGAAGGATAGCACGCGGCGCAGCCCCTGCTTAACAAGCTAAACTTAAAACCGGCGAGAAAATTCCAAGCAAGACTTCCAACCAAATGCAAGAAACACGAGAACTTCATAGCATGGGGTAGAGGAAGGGCTGATAGCCAAGGAAGTAGAAAAGGCTGACAGCCAAACACCAATCCAAAAAAGGAAAAAGGTCGCGTCCACCCCTACACAACGTCTTCTTCCCAGCGCGGAGCTAAGGACTGCCACTTGGACGTGGGTGGGAGCCCCATCTGATGGCCCGCGGGCAACGCTCAGGAGACTTCGAGGCATGTACAGCCCCAACTCATTATTACGTGAGAGTGTCAGGAGCGGAGATCTTCACGGGCACGGAGCCTTGATTACAGATAGAACCTCATTATGTGCTCAATGTTCCAGGAATTCTGGATGGGTACCCCATCCTACGTCTCCAGGTGCACATCATCAGGCCTAGAGACACGGGCAATTCTGAACGGGCCCTCCCACATGGGCGAGAGCTTGTGTAACCCCTCCCTGGAGAGGACCTACGTCAGGACCAAGTCACCAACTTCAAGTGTTCTTGTGCGGACGCTGCGGTAGTGGTACTGCTGCAGCGCCTACTGATATCGCGCCGCCATCGATGAGGGTCCTCGTGACGGCCACTCCGCAGTTGGTGGGAGTGCATACCGTGGGGAGGACGTTCGTGCCAGCTGCAACTGTGGTTTGGTCGCCAGGGCCGAAGGTGACGACGTGCACCTGCGCACCCTTTGCCCGTGGGGCCTCCTGCGGCTGGGCGGCGGCCCCGATCCGCCGAAAGTGTGACTTGACGTGCCGGGCAGACGCCGGTGCTTGGGATCCTCCGAGGGTGCAGGCGACCCTGCGGTAGGGCAACTACCCGCCGACAGCGCCTCGCAGCTCGTCGACGCGGGCCGCTCGAGCGTCGAGCTCCTCCATGGGTGGCCGTGAAGGAAATATGCCCTAGAGGCAATAATAAAGTTGTTATTTATATTTCCTTATATCATGATAAATTTTTATTATTCGTGCTAGAATTGTATTAACCGGAAACTTAGTACATGTGTGAATACATAGACAAAACAGAGTGTCCCTAGTATGCCTCTACTAGACTAGCTCATTGATCAAAGATGGTTATGTTTCCTAACCATAGACATGAGTTGTCATTTGTTCAACGGGATCACATCATTAGGAGAATGATGTGATGGACAAGACCCATCCGTTAGCTTAGCACTATGATCGTTTAGTTTTACTGCTATTGCTTTCTTCATGACTTATACATGTTCCTATGACTATGAGATTATGCAACTACCGAATACCGTAGGAACACCTTGTGTGCTATCAAACGTCACAACGTAACTGGGTGATCATAAAGATGCTCTACAGGTGTCTCCGAAAGTGTTCGTGGTGTTGGCATAGATCAAGACTAGGATTTGTCACTCCGAGTGTCGGAGAGGTATCTCTGGGCCCTCTCGGTAATTCACATCATAATAAGCCTTGCAAGCAAAAGACTAATGAGTTAGTCACGAGATGATGTGTTACGGAACGAGTAAAGAGACTTGCCGGTAACGAGATTGAACTAGGTATAGAGATACCGACGATCGAATTTCGGGCAAGTAACATACCAATGACAAAAGGAACAACGTATGTTGTTATGCGGTTTGACCGATAAAGATCTTCATAGAATATGTAGGAGCCAATATGAGCATCCAGGTTCCGCTATTGGTTATTGACCGGAGATGAGTCTCGGTCATGTCTACATAGTTCTCAAACCCGTAGGGTCCGCACGCTTAACGTTTGATGACGACCGGTATTATGAGTTAATGAGTTTTTATGTACCGAAGGAGTTCAGAGTCCCGGATGAGACCGGGGACTTGACGAGGAGTCTCGAAATGGTCAAGACGTAAAGATCGATGTATTGGACGACTATATTCGGACATCGGAAAGGTTCCGAGTGATTCGGGTATTTTTCGGAGTATATGGGCCTTATTGGGCCATACGGGAATAGAGGAGAAAGGCCAAAAGGAAGGAGGCGCGCGCCCTTTTCCTTCTCCCTCTCCACCTCTTTCCTTCTCTCCTACTCCGGAAAGGAAAGGGGAATCCTACTAGGACTCCCCACACTTGGCGCGCCCCCTCTAGGGCCGGCCTCTCCCTTGCTCCTTTATATACGGGGGCAGGGGGCACCCTAGGACACACAAGTTGAATTGTTTTAGCCGTGTGCGGTGCCCCCCTCCACAGAAACACACCTCGGTCATACCGTTGCAATGCTTAGGTGAAGCCCTGCGCCGGTAGATATATCATATCCGTCACCACGCCGTCGTGTTGACGAAACTCTCCCGTGAAGCTCAACTGGATCAAGAGCTCGTGGGACGTCATCAAGCTGAACGTGTGCTGAACGCGGAGGTGCCGTACGTTCGGTACTTGATCGGTTGGATCGCGAAGAAGTTCGACTACATCAACCGCGTCACTTGACGCTTCCACTCCCGGTCTACGAGGGTACGTAGACACACTCTCCCTCTCGTTGCTATGCATCTAGTAGATAGATCTTACGTGATCGTAGGAAAATTTTAAAATACTACGTTCCCCAACAGTGGCATCATGAGCCAGGTCTATGCGTAGATGATATGCACGAGTAGAACACAATGAGTTGTGGGCGATACTAGTCATACTGCTTACCAGCATGTCATACTTTGCTTCGGTGGTATTGCGAGATGAAGCGGCCCGGACCGACATTACGCGTACGCTTACGCGAGACTGGTTTCACCGTTATGAACACTCATTGCTTAAAGGTGACTGGCGGGTGTCTGTCTCTCTCACTTTAGCTGAATCAAGTGTGCCTACGCCCGGTCCTTGTGAAGGTTAAAACAGCACATACTTGACGAAACATCGTTGTGGTTTTGTATGCGTAGGTAAGAATGGTTCTTGCTAAAGCCCGTAGCAGCCACGTAAAACTTGCAACAACAAAGTAGAGGATGTCTAACTTGTTTTTGCAGGGCATGTTGTGATGTGATATGGTCAAGACATGATGAGTTATACGGTTTTGTATGAGATGATCATGTTTTGTAAAGTTATCGGCAACTGGCAGGAGCCATATGGTTGTCGCTTTATTGTATGAAATGCAATCGCCATGTAATTGCTTTACTTTATCACTAAGCAGTAGCGATAGTCGTAGAAGCAATAGTTGGCGAGACGACAACGATGCTACGATGGAGATCAAGGTGTCACGCCGGTGACAAAGGTGATCATGACGGTGCTTTGGAGATGGAGATCAAAAGCACAAGATGATGATGGCCATATCATGTCACATATTTTGATTTGCATGTGATGTTTATCTTATTATGCTTCTTATTTTGCTTAGAACGACGGTAGCATTATAAGATGATCCCTTACAAAATTTCAAGGTACAAGTGTTCTCCCTGAGTATGCATCGTTGCGAAAGTTCTTCGTGCCGAGACACCACGTGATGATCGGGTGTGATAAGCTCTACGTTCATATATAACGGGTGTAAGAGTTTTGCACACGTAGAATACTCGGGTTAAACTTGATGAGCCTAGCATATGCAGATATGGCCTCGGAACACTGGAGACCGAAAGGTCGAGCGTGAATCATATACTAGATTTGATCAATATAAGATGTTTACCATTGAAACTACTCCATCTCACGTGATGATCGGACATGGTTTAGTTGATTTGGACCACATGATCATTTAGATGACTAGAGGGATGTCTATATAAGTGGGAGTTCTTAAGTAATATGATTAAATTGAACTTTAATTTATCATGAACTTAGTCCTCGTAGTATTAGCATATCTATGTTGTAGATCAATAGCTCACGATGTTGCTCCCCGTTTAGTTTTTATATGTTCCTAGAGAAAACTAAGTTGAAAGATGTTAGTAGCAATGATGCGGAATTGTTCCGTGATCTGAGGATTATCCTCATTCCTGCACAGAGAATTATGTCCTTGATGCACCGCTAGGTGACAGACCTATTGCAGGAGCAGATGTAGACGTTATGAACGTTTTGACAAAAGCTCGGTATGATGACTACTTGATAGTTTAAGTGCACCATGCTTTACGGCTTAGAACCGGGACTTCAAAAACGTTTTGAACGCCACGGAGCATATAAGATGTTCCAAGAGTTGAAATTAGTATTTCATACTCATGCCCGTGTCGAGAGGTATAAGACTTCTGACAGTACTTTGCCTACAAGATGAAGGAGAATAGCTCAACCAGTGAGCATGTGCTCAGATTGTCTGGGTACTACAATTACTTGAATCAAGTGGGAGTTAATCTTCCAGATAAGATAGTAATTGACGAAGTTCTCTAGTCACTATCACCAAGTTAGTAGAACTTCGTGAAGAACTATAATATGCAAGGGATGACGAAAGGAATTCCCGAGCTCTTCGTGATGCTGAAGTCAGCGAAGGTAGAAATCATGAAAAAGCATCAATTGTTGATGGTTAACAAGACCACTTGTTTCAAGTAAAGGGCAAAGGGATAGAAGGGGAACTTCAAGAAGAATGACAAGCAAGTTGTCACTCCCGTAAAGAAACCCAAAGCTAAAACTCAAGCCTGAAACTAAGTGCTTCTACTGCAAAGGAAATGGTCACTGGAAGTGGAACTGCCCTAGATACTTGGCGGATAAGAAGGGTGGCAAAGTGAACAAAGGTATATTTTGATATACAGATTATTGATGTGTACTTTACTAGTGTTCATAGCAACCCCTGGGTATTTGATACCGGTTCAGTTGCTAAAATTAGTAACTCGAAACGAGAATTGCAAAATGAACAGAGACTAGTTAAAGGTGAAGTGACGATGTGTGTTGGAAGTGGTTCCAAGATTGATATGATCATCATCATGCACTCCCTATACTTTCGGGATTAGTGTAAAACCTAAATAAATGTTATTTGGCATTTGCGTTGAGCATGAATATGATTTGATCATATTTGTTGCAATGCGGTTATTCATTTAACATCATAGAATAATTTTTATTATGTTTACATGAATAAAACCTTCGATGGTCATACACCCAATGAAAATAGTTTGTTGGATCTCGATCGTGGTGATACACATATTCATAATATTGAAGCCAAAAGATGCAAGGTTAATAATGATAGTGCAACTTATTTGTGGCACTGCCGTTTAGGTCATAATGGTGTAAAGCGCATGAAGAAACTCCATAGTGATGGACTTTTGGAATCACTTGATTATGAATCACTTGGTGCTTGCGAACCATGCCTCATGGGCAAGATGACTAAAACTCCGTTCTCCGGAACAATGGAGTGAGCAATAGATTTGTTGGAGATCATACATACAGATGTATGTGGACCAATGAGTGTTGAAGCTCGTGGCAGGTATCGTTATTTTCTGACCTTCACTGATGATTTGAGCAGATATGGGTATATCTACTTAATGAAGCATAAGTCTGAAACATTTGAAAAGTTCAAAGAATTTCAGAGTGAAGTGGAGAATCATCGTAACAAGAAAATAAGAGTTTCTACGATATGATCGTAGAGGTAAAATATTTGAGTTAGCGAGTTTGGCCTTCAGAAAAAACAATGTGAAATAGTTTCACTACTCACGCCACCTGGAACACCACAGTGTAATGGTGTGTCTGAACGTCATAACCGTACTTTATTAGATATGGTGCGATCGATGATGTCTCTTACCGATCTACCACTATCGCTTTTGGGGTTATGCATTAGAGACAGCTACATTCACGTTAAATAGGGCACCATCTAAATCCGTGGAGATGACACCGTATGAACTGTGGTTTGACGAGAAACCTAAGCTGTCATTTCTTTAAGTTTGGGACTGTGATGCTTATGTGAAAAAGTTTCAACATGATAAGCTCGAACCCAAATCGGAGAAGTAAATCTTCATAGGATACCCAAAAGAAACTGCTGGGTACACCTTCTATCACAGATCCGAAGGCAAGGTCTTTGTTGCTAAGAATTGATCCTTTCTAGAGAAGGAGTTTCTCTCGAAAGAAGTGAGTGGGAGGAAAGTAGAACTTGATGAGGTAATTGTACCTTCTCCCGAATTGGAAAGTGGAACATCACAGAAACTAGTTCTAGTGATTCCTACACCAATTAGTGAGGAAGCTAATGATGATGATCATCAAACTTCAGATCAAGTTTCTGCTGAACTTTGTAGATCAACTAGAGTTCGTTCCGCATCAGAGTGGTACGGCAACCCGGTTCTGGAAGTCATGTTACTGGAATATGATGAACCTACGAACTATGAGGAAGCGATGATGAGCCCAGATTCCACAAAATGTCTTGAGGCCATGAAATCTGAGATGGGATCCATGTATGAGAACAAAGTGTGGACTTTGGTTGACTTGCCCGATGATCAGCAAGCCTTCGAAAATAAATGGATCTTCAAGAGGAAGACTGACGCTGACGGTAATGTTACTGTTTACAAAGCTCGACTTGTTGCGAAAGTTTTTCAACAAGTTCAAGGAGTTGACTACGATGAGACTTTCTCACCCGTAGCGATGCTTAAGTCTGTCCGAATCATGTTAGCAATTGCCGCATTTTATGAAATCTGGCAAATGGATAACAAAACTGCATTCTTTAATGGATTTATTAAAGAAGACTTGTATATGATGCAACCATAAGGTTTTGTCAATCCTAAAGGTGCTAACAAAATGTGCAAGCTCCAGCGATCCATCTATGGACTGATGCAAGCATCTCGGAGTTGGAATATACGCTTTGATAAGTTGATCAAAACATATAGATTTATACACACTTGCGGTGAAGCCTGTATTTACAAGAAGTGAGTGGGAGCACTACAACCTTTCTGATAAGTATATGTGTATGACATATTGTCGATCGGAAATGATGTAGAATTTTCTGGAAAGCATAAAGGAGTGTTTGAAAGGAGTTTTTCAAAGAAAGACCTTGGTGAAGCTGCTTACATATTGGGCATCGAGATCTATAGAGATAGATCAAGACGCTTGATAAGACTTTCGATGAGTACGTACCTTGATAAGATTTTGAAGTAGTTCAAAATGGATCAGTCAAAGGAGTTCTTGCCTGACTTGTAAGGTGTGAAGTTGAGTAAGACTCAAAGCCAGACCACGGCAGAAAAATATAGAGAGAATGAAAGTCATTCCCTATGCCTCAGCCATAGGTTCTATAAAGTATGCCATGCTGTGTACCAAACATGTTGTGTACCTTGCCATGAGTTTGTCAAGGGGGTACAATAGTGATCCAGGAGTAGATCACTGTATAGCGGTCAAAATTAGCCTTAGTAACTGGATGACTAAGGAAATGTTTCTCGATTATGGAGGTGATAAAGAGTTCGTCGTAAAGGGTTACGCTGATGCAAGCTTTGACACTAAATCCAGAGGACTCTAAGTATCAATCGGGATGCGTATTGAAAGTGGGAGCAATTAGCTAGAGTAGCTCCATGCAGAGCATTGTAGACATAGAAATTTGCGAAATACATACGGATCTGAATGTGACAGACCCGTTGACTAAACTTCTCTCACAAGCAAAACATGATCACACCTTATTACTCTTGGGTATTAATCACATAGCGATGTGAACTAGATTATTAACTCTAGTAAACCCTTTGGGTGTTGGTCACATGGCGATGTGAACTATGGGTGTTATTCACATAACGATGTGAACTATCGGTATTAAATCACATGGCGATGTGAGCTAGATTATTGACTCTAGTGAAAGTGGGAGACTGAAGGAAATATGCCCTAGAGGCAATAATAAAGTTGTTATTTATATTTCCTTATATCATGATAAATGTTTATTATTCATGCTAGAATTGTAATAACCGGAAACTTAGTACATGTGTGAATACATAGACAAAACAGAGTGTCCCTAGTATGCCTCTACTAGACTAGCTCATTGATCAAAGATGGTTATGTTTCCTAACCATAGACATGAGTTGTCATTTGTTCAACGGGATCAAATCATTAGGAGAATGATGTTATGGACAAGACCCATCCGTTAGCTTAGCAATATGATCGTTTAGTTTTACTGCTATTGCTTTCTTCATGACTTATACATGTTCCTATGACTATGAGATTATGCAACTCCCGAATACCGTAGGAACACCTTGTGTGCTATCAAACGTCACAACGTAACTGGGTGATCATAAAGATGCTCTACAGGTGTCTCCAAAAGTGCTCGTGGTGTTGGCATATATCAAGACTAGGATTTGTCACTCCGAGTGTCGGAGAGGTATCTCTGGGCCCTCGCGGTAATGCACATCATAATAAGCCTTGCAAGCAAAAGACTAATGAGTTAGTCACGAGATGATGTATTACGGAACGAGTAAAGAGACTTGCCGGTAACGAGATTGAACTAGGTATGGAGATACCGACGATCGAATCTCGGGCAAGTAACATACCAATGACAAAAGGAACAACGTATGTTGTTATGCGGTTTGACCGATAAAGATTTTCGTAGAATATGTAGGAGCCAATATGAGCATACAGGTTCCGCTATTGGTTATTGACCGGTGATGAGTCTCAGTCATGTCTACATAGTTCTCGAACCCGTAGGGTCCGCACGCTTAACGTTTGATGACGATCGGTATTATGAGTTTATGAGTTTTAATGTACCGAAGGAGTTCAGAGTCCCGGATGAGACCGGGGACATGATGAGGAGTCTCGAAATGGTCGAGACGTAAAGATCGATGTATTGGACACCTATATTCGGACATCGGAAAGGTTCCGAGTGATTCGGGTATTTTTCGGAGTATATGGGCCTTATTGGCCCATACGGGAATAGAGGAGAAAGGCCAAAAGGAAGGAGGCGCCCCCCCCCATCTGGTCCGAATTGGACAAGGGGTGCAGCCCCCTTTTCCTTCTCCCTCTCCACCTCTTTCCTTCTCTCCTACTCCGGAAAGGAAAGGGGAATCCTACTAGGACTTGGGAGTCCTAGTAGGACTCCCCACACTTGGCGCGCCCCCTCTAGGGCCGGCCTCTCCCTTGCTCCTTTATATACGGGGGCAGGGGGCACACTAGGACACACAAGTTGAATTGTTTTAGCCGTGTGCGGTGCCACCATCCACAGAAACACACCTCGGTCATACCGTTGCAATGCTTAGGCGAAGCCCTGCGCCGGTAGATACATCATATCCGTCACCACGCCGTCGTGTTGACGAAACTCTCCCGTGAAGCTCAACTGGATCAAGAGCTCGTGGGACGTCATCAAGCTGAATGTGTGCTGAACGCGGAGGTGCCGTACGTTCGGTGCTTGATCGGTTGGATCGCGAAGAAGTTCGACTACATCAAACGCGTCACTTGACGCTTCCGCTCCCGGTCTACGAGGGTACGTAGACACACTCTCCCTCTCATTGCTATGCATCTAGTAGATATATCTTGCGTGATCATAGGAAAATTTTAAAATACTACGTTCCCCAACAGGCCGGTGTCGGGGCAGCCTCTGCGCCACTAAGAGCACCGCCGGCGAGGCCACGGGGAGCGGAAGTGGCAGAGCAGGCCGCTCTCCGGTGGCTTGACCGGCGAAAACGTCGTCGGGGTAGGAGGCGGAGCACCCACGGGTAGCGCGGTCCGCCAATGCCGCTCGGACGACGGGGACAGCGCCAGCCTCCACGCGGATGCGGCAGGCCACGGTCATCATGAAGGTGCGGAGCAAGAGCAGGGAGGCGAGGTCGTTGGAGAGGCGAGATTTCGACACGCCCCCTACCTGGCACGCCAAATGTCGGATTACGGGCTCCGCAAACCCAAGAAGTTCGAACACACGGGCGTGAACAAAGATCTCTCCCACTCACATCTACCTAGCGTCTTGCACTCGTCCGATGAAGAGACTCAAGTGAACAACATGTAAAGCACACACGAATTTACCCAGGTTCAGGCCACCTTGCGGTGTAAAACCCTACTTCATGCTTTGGTGGATTAGCCTCGGGAGGGCTTGAGTATTAATGAGTACAGTGGTTCCTGAGCTCAGGAGAGTCGGGAGGCAAGGGTTCTTGCTCCTTTGTGTGTGGGCAGAGTCTCTGGATCTGATCCGAGTTGCCTCCATAGTGGAGACCCTACCTACTTATATAGGCGACCAAAGTCCTACTCCCCCGAAATGTTTAGGCGGGAAGGGATCCCACAACGGCCATTTTGAGCGGGAACACAAGGACGTTCCTATCCTGACAAAAGTGATCTTCGCCTGCAAAGGGATTAGGCGGTGATGCGGTGGTGGGCTCGGTGGTGACATCCTCCCTGTCGTCCTTGCGGTCTTCGGTCTTCTTGCACCAAAGGGGAAACCTTTGTCCAGCTCCTGGGGAACCTGCGCCTGCGTTGTCTCCTTTGCACTAAAAACGGCAACTACGCCACTAGCACACACTGGCACCTGCTGTTGCGGTGCGTCACTGCCTCCTCCTGAGGCAGGCTTGGCCTTGGATTCTCCGCCCCTCCGGAGCAACCCAGACGGAGCCGCTCTTGAGGCGGTCTTGACGTCGTCCTCCTCGCGAGGTCTAGCCCCCTCGCGAGGGTCTTGAGCAGTTGGTCAATCAGCTGGGCCATACCAGGACATGGTAGGAGCGCGTCGTGGCACCCAGACAGGTAAGTCTGGGTACCCTGGTTCCCAGGAGGCCGACACAGCCCACTACCGCCGAATCCAGGACAGAGCATGGCAACAGTGCAGCGTACTGGACAGACGTCCTTCACCGGGCGCATCACTGTAGCCATGCAGCCCGTGACATCCCCATTGGTAGAGGGAGCCATGCTCCCACGATGCACTGTCGGTGCGGCCCCCAGGCGGCAGGCCCTACCTACCTGTGAGACATCAGAGAATAGCGAGCTCGGACTAGTTGGCCCAGGGGGAAGCCGGCTCTTGACCAGGCGGCCCTCCCTCGCCTTGAAGATTGTGCGCCATTAACCTAAAGAGAAAGGAAGTGGCTACAGTGAATGCCCACCAGGCGGCAGCACTGTAGCATTGCCCACCCCGACAAAGCATGCGTCATCAACAACATAGCTATAGTCCTAAGCAGCCGGTGGGACCCACTAGGCGGCGGGCTCCAGCTGCCGGCAGAGAAGCCGGCCACCAGAGACACTGACAGCCAGGTCCTACACCCAGCCCGATTACCATTGTACCCCTGGGGGGTAGGCCTATATAAACCCCCCCAGGGCACCCATGCAAAGGGTTCAGCCACAGAGATATTCCACACCCCACGTAGAGAAGGGAGTAGAGCTAGCATTGCCCTTCTTGCTCCTCTAGCAAAACAGCTCAAGGAGCACTTGTAGTCACTTGTTGATTTAGTGATCATGCGGAGACCCCGCAGAGCAGGACTAGGGGTCTTATCTCCTAGGAGAGCCCCGAACCTAGGTAAAGTTTGTCGGCGTTCATGTCTACGCCTCATCCCGTTTCCAGGCACCAGCTATGTCTTACTAGCTGCCACAATGATTAGCCATCCTTTGGCATATGTCGCACCAACCACCCGACATTTAGTGCCCACCATGGGGCAAGGTGCACCATTGTCCGGAGACCTGCTGTGGACAGGAACCCTTTTACTCCCTGGCGAGCGCAGCCAGCCTGGCACGCCTGATGGCGTTTGCACTGACGCGCTGCATGGCGCAGAGGTCGCCTGCGCGGCAGGCTACCTCACTGACCTCATCGGCGAGATTCGCCTCACCAACGAGCCCGCGCCCGACGACGGCATGGTCAGCTCCGAGAGCTGCCTCATCGACCTCCTTGGCAAGCTCCACATCGCCAACGAACCGACCTCCGACCTGGAGTCAGTCGGCTCCACCGACCCGATGCTTGTCAACTCCGACAAGGCATCTCTCGACGCCTTCCCCAACAATGTGATGGTCATCGACGACCCGCTCCCTTGTGCGGACAACGATGGTAGCACCGTCGCAGTGGTGCTCATAATCAGCCACGGCGAGACGTTCGACGCTGTCACCCACGACCCGCTGCAAGCGACGCTGCGAGACCTGGCCGCACCCATCGCGGCAGATGCTGGTGCTAAGACCCTAGAGACCTGTCGCGTCGCGCTTGTCAAAAGCGCCAAGAAGCTGGCTACCATGAGACACCTCGCTGAGGCCTACCAGCGCGAGATCGACCACGCCATCGGCGGCACTCCGGTTGCTGGAGAGCCCAGTCGCTTGGGCGTGGTCCAACAATGCAGGGCTGCCATCGCCAGCATGTTTGGGGCGGACCGCCCTGTCTACGCCACGCTCGCGGAGAACCTGCGTGCTCCCAGGCGGCAGTAGACGAGCTAGACCACCTGGAAGGCGACGAGCGCGCTACATGATGAAGTGCGTTTAACAGCTCATTGACACGGCTACAGCGCAGCAAGAAGCCGGCAGCCGCCTGGCGGAGCCTGGCCAGCAGGCTGAGAATCTTCCTCCCCGCCGAGAACGTGGCGCGACCTCCTGGACGCCTACTGGTGGCGCCCGCGGATCAAGAGACCCAGAGCCAGCTGCTAGCTCCAGCCGGACGCGCATCACCATCGAGCGCGACCAAGACGACCGCCCGCGAGCAGTGGAACTACAGGACGACTATCAGCCTCCCCTGGGCAGGGAGAGGTGCGTCTCCCCGCCACCTGTTGAGCACCCAACGCTCAGCGGCCGGCTGCGCTGCCGTGAAGGAATCAGAGAAAGTGATGCACGCCATCGGATCGACCGCTTAGCACGATCCCTGGTGCTGGAAGAAGAAGATGCGATTGGTCCGCCTTGTTTTGGCCCTCGCATTCGCAACGAGCCCTTCCCCAAAGGTTTCTCACTCCCACGAGATACGCCTAAGTACAACGGCTCCGTGAAGCCGGAAGATTGGCATGTTGACTACTCCACCGTTGTCAGCATAGCAAACGGCAACAAACGCATTGCCGTGAAGTACGTCTCGCTCATCCTCCAAGGCACGACGCGGACCTGGCTCAATAGCCTCAAGCCCTACAGCGTCAACAGCTGGGTAGATTTCACTGAAGTATTCATCCACAACTTCACCAGCGCCTACAAGCGGCCGCCCAAGCCTCGCCAGCTCTCTCTGTGCGTCCAAGGTCCCACCGAGTCCACCCGCGACTACATGATACGGTGGGCTGAACTGCGCAACTCCTGCGAAGGGGTTCATGAGGTGCAAGCCATAGAGTACTTCATGGCCGGGTGCAGAGAAGGCACTTTGCTCAAACACCAGCTCCTCTGCGATGAGCCGGCTACACTCGACGAACTACTGATCACCGCAGACAAGTGCGCCACTGCCGACTCCTCGATGAAGTTGAAGCTTTAAGTGGACGCCTCTGGGAAAGTGCTCCTCCCGGCTCCCAGGACACCGGCTGGCAACTCCAGTCGGCGCCGGCAGCAGAGCGACCACAAGCGCAAAGCCCCAATGCCGGCTTCCACCAGCCAGCAGGTGGCGACAGTTGAGGACCAGCAGCCGGAAGGGCAGCCCTTACCCAAGTGTATGAAAGGCGGTAAGCTATCTTGGCAGCCGACCTTCTCCTACGAGCAAACCCTCGATGCTCCCTGCAAGTTCCATAGTGGCGCGAACCCATCCAACCATACCACCCGGAAGTGCCACTAGCTCACCCGAATATCCAAGGGCGAAGGATTGGTGCTTCCGCCGCCTGCTGGCCAGCCGGCTCCGCCTCCTCGGCAGCCAGCGGCTCGTCCAGCAGTTAGTGCGATCCAAGATGAATTCCTCGAAGAGCTCGGGGCCTACGTTGTCTTCACGAGTGTGGTTGATGATAAGTGCAACCGGTGGTAGCAGCACCAAGAGGTCAATGATGTCGCCTCTATTGCCCCAGAGTTCATGCACTGGTTTGAGAAGCCAATCCAGTGGAGCCGAGCTGACCACCCAGAGGTGATTCCTTCTTCAGGTTCTTACGCCCTGGTGTTGGATGCCACCTTTGCAACAGACAGGCGAGCTACTTGTTTCTCCCGAGTCCTGATAGATGGTGGTAGCAGCATCAACATAATTTACCGCGATACCATGGAGAAGTTGAACATCAAAGAAAGGCAGCTCCAGCCCAGTCGGACTGTCTTCGACGGCATTGTGCCCGGCCTCTCCTGTTCACCAATCGGCAAGATCAAAATGGATTTTCTCTTCGGAGACAAAGATCATTTCCGCTGTGAAGCAATCTGGTTTGAGGTGGTAGATCTGGAGAGCCCTTACCAGGCATTGCTTGGCTGGCCTACTCTGGCCAAGTTCATGGCAGTACCGCACTATGCTTACCTCAAGATGAAGATGCTGGGAACCAAGGGCATTATCACCATAACTGGGGGCTACAAGAAGTCGTTCGGTTGTGCTGCGGCCAGCAGCCGGCTGGCCGAGTCCCTGGTGATCGCGGCTGGGAAGAAGCTCCTGGACCAGGTGGTGGCCATGGCTGGCAAGCAGCCGGACCTGTCACCAGAGCCCAAAGAGTCAAAGACCCAGGGTTCATTCCAGCCGGCCAAAGAAACCAAGAAGATACCCTTGGACCCGAACCACCCGGAGAGGTTTTCTATCATAGGGACCAACCTCGACAACAAATAGGAAACCAAGCTTGTCGGTTTCCTCCATGAGAACCAGGAAATCTTTGCATGGTCACCCAAGGACTTGCCAGGTGTTCTGATGGATTTCACCGAGCACAAGCTACATGTAAGAGCAGATGCCAAACCAGTCAAGCAACTTCTACGCTGGCTGTCAGAACATAAGAGAAGAATTGTCGATGAAGAGATAGCCCAGCTCCTAGCAGCCGGCTTCATTATGGAAGTATTCTTTCCAGAGTGTCTAGCCAATCCAGTCCTTGTACTGAAGAAAAACAACAAATGGCGCATGTGTATTGACTATACTAACCTCAACAAAGCCTGCCCCAAGGATCCGTTTGACCTACCTCGGATTGACCAAATAATAGACTCCACAGCCGGATGCGAGCTACTGAGTTTCTTGGATGCCTATTCGGGATACCACCAGATCAAGCTGGACCCCGCTGACCGCCTAAAGACCGCCTTCATCACACCATTCGGAGCTTTCTGCTACCTGACCATGACATTCGGCTTGAGAAATGACGGTGCCATGTTTCAGCGTTGCATGCAGAAGTGCCTCCTCAAGCAACTCGGCAGAAACGCGCACGTCAATGTGGACAACATTGTGGTGAATACGGAGAAGCGCGGAACCCTCCTGGATAATCTCAAGGAAACTTTTGATAATCTGCGCCGCTTTCAGATCAAGCTCAACCCAGAGAAGTGTGTCTTTGGAGTACCAGCCGACCAGCTTCTTGACTTCCTGGTCTCAAAACGGGGCATTGAGTGCAACCATGTGAATATCAAGGCCATCGAGAGGATGGAGAGGCCCACCCGACTGCGAGATGTCCAGAAGTTCACTGGCTGTTTGGCATCCCTCAGCCGTTTCATCAGTCGGCTGGGCGAGAAGGCTCTTCCCCTGTACCAGCTCATGAAGAAAATCACTCACTTTGAGTGGAACAACAAAGCGGACGAGGCCTTTCTCCAGTTGAAGGACATCTTGACCACGCCGTCTGTCCTGGCGGCTCCAACAGCTAAGGAGCCCATGCTCCTTTATATTGCCGCAACTAGCCGAGTGGTCGGCACAGTCATTGTGGTACAGTGCCCAGAAGACGGCAAGGCACAGCCGGTCCAGAGGCCTGTGTATTATTTAAGCGAGGTGTCGTCGGCCTGAAAGCAGAACTATCCACACTAACAGAAGATGTGCTACGACGTGTATTTCTCTACAAGAAGTTCAAGCCATACTTTCAAGAGCACCCCATCATGGTTGTCTGCACTGCCCCAGTTGTCGAAATCATAGGCAGCAGAGACGCATCAGGCCGAGTGGCCAAGTGGGCCATCGAGCTGGCTCACTACACCATCTTCTACCAGCCTCGCACCGCTATCAACTCTCAAGAGTTGGCCGACTTCCTCGTCTACTGGGCCAAGACCCAGTACCTACTGCCTACGCCAGATTCCACCCATTGGCGGATGCACTTTGATGGCTCGAAGATGCGCACCGACTTGGGAGCCGGCAATGTCCTCACCTCTCCCAAGGGCGAAAAACTCAGATACACGTTGCAAATTCACTTTGCCGCCTCCAACAATGTGGTCGATTATGAAGCACTAGTACATGGACTCCGGCTGGCCAAAGAGCTCGGGATCCGATGGATCCTGTACTACGGCGACTCGAACTTAGTCGTCCAGCAGTCATCTAGTGACTGGGATGCCAAGGATGCAAACATGGAAAGTTACTGCTTCCTCGTCCAGCAACTCAGCGGATACTTTGAAGGGTGCGAGTTCCTTCACGTGCCACGGGCCGACAACGAGCAAGCAGATGCCCTGGCATGGATCGGCTCCACCCAGCAAGCTATACCAGCCAGCGTCTCCCTTCAGCGCCTCCTCAAGCCGTCTATCAAGCCTTCGCCGGAATCTAAGTCCATCTTCGTGTCGGCTGTTCCCAGAGAGGTCGGATCCAACTCGGGGGCTGTAGCGGTCGGCCCAAAGACCTCGGCACGCGGTTTAGGGGCTGCAGCAGTCGCACCCGGCCCGGGGGCTACAGCAGTCGGCCCGGGGACTTCGACTGGCGGCTCGAGCACTACAGCAGTCGCACCTGGCCCAAGAGCTTTAGAGCCCGGCCTGGGGACTGCGACAGTCGGCCCAGCAACTTCAATGACACAACAAGCTGCAGCCGAATCCAACCCGCCACCTCCCAACCCAGCCGCCCTAGTAACAGTCGCCGTGGTGAAAGTAGATGAAGTCAAAGCTCCATCATGGGCGTAGCCCATCCTCAACTTCCTGGTGAACAGAGATCTGCCAGCTGATGAGATCTCGGCCCGGCAAGTGCAGCGCCGGGCAGGAGCCTACACAATTGTAAACAGAGAGCTTGTCAGACGCAGCGTGACTGGAGTCTTCCAGCACTGCGTAGAGCCAGGAAAGGGCAAGGCAATCATCAGAGACATCCACCAAGGCAAGTGCGGCCACCACGCGGCCTCCAGATCCCTTATCGCCAAAGCTTTCCGGCATGGTTTCTTCTGGCCGACTACTTTGGAAGACGCCAAGGATTTGGTCAACCACTGCAAGGGATGCCAGAAATTAAGCTCCAAGCAATACCTGCCGGCTTCTGCACTCAAAACCATCCCCCTCACCTGGCCCTTTGCCGTATGGGTGCTAGACATGGTGGGCCCATTCAAGATAGCACGCGGCGGCATGACTCATTTGCTTGTTGCCGTGGACAAATTCACCAACTGGATTGAAGCAAGGCCAATCTAGAAACTAAATGGGCCGACTGCTGTGACCTTCATCGCAGATATCACCGTCCAATACGGCGTACCACACAGCATCATCACCGACAATGGCACCAAGTTTGCCAAATGCGCTCTGGCCCATTCCTGCGCGGCACAAGGAATCCGAGTGGACTTAGCGTCCGTTGCCCATCTACAGTCAAACGGCCAAGTGGAGCGGGCAAACGGCCTCATCCTCTCCGGCCTCAACCCCGACTGGTCGAGCCAATGGAGCGTTTGGCCGGCTGCTGGATCGACAAGCTGTCGGTCGTCCTCTGGAGCCTCTGCACCACTCCAAACAAGTCAATTGGCTTCACCCCTTTCTTCCTTGTGTACGGAGCCGAGGCTGTCATCCCAATTGACATTGAGTTCGACTCACCTCGCGTCACAATGTACACAGAGGTGGAAGCAAAGGAGGCGCGAGAAGACGACATCAATCTGCTGGAAGAGGGCCGGCTGTTAGCACTCAACCGGTCCGCCTTATAACAGCAGAGTCTACGCCGCTACCACACACGGAAGGTCAAGCCAAAATCCTTGCAAGAAGGAGACCTTGTGCTCCGACTGATCCAGTGAATAGCCGGCCAGCATAAGCTCTCGGCCCCTTGGGAAGGCCCCTTCATCATCAGCAAAGCCTTGGGCAACGACTCCTACAATCTAATCGATGCCCAGAAGCCCAGGGAACGCAAAAGAGACGACTCCAGCAAGGAAACAGAGAGCCCATGGAATGCAAATCTCCTGCGAAGATTTTACAGTTGAATGCAGTATGTATCACGCTACCTTTTGTACTAAGCACAAAGACATCGGGTCCCTTGAGGAGCACTCGGGGGCTTCCCTTTTTATCTATACGATAAGCTTCTTTTGTCTATGAATGTATTATTTCATTCTTCTGCCTGGCACCGGGTTGGACCAGTCAGCACGAGGGCTTGCCGCCTTATACTATGTCAGTTCTACCTACAGTCGGACAAGTAGTGTGCCGACATCTAAGCCCTCTCCTGCCACAAGTTGCAGCTCGCAGAGCGACTGTTCGGTTGGCATGAGCTAAAGGCAAGAAACGTTGCCCACATGAAAATGACTAAGGACCAAAGCACTTACATAGGCTAAGACGGCCCCTCGCCTTGCCAACCGGCTATTGAGCAGCCTGCCGGCCGGCTTCCTACTCAACTTGCTATGTTCTAAGAGGCAAAGTACTTATCTCCCCAAAGCAGCCGAGCACTTGACCCGGCCACAGACCGCAAAGCGGCTGTTTGGATGACAAGGCGGCCGCTAAGGGAAGACGACAAAGGAAAAAAAGCCAAAAAGAATAGAAAAGAAAGACAAGTCGGAACCCGGCAAAGCACAGCTCGTGCGAAATTTAATTTACATAACAAAAGGCCCTTTGTCGGTATTCAACAAAGTTTGAACACACCCAGCGTGTGGAACTATGCAAATTTAACAAGTTTGTTCAAGAGGAAACTACAAGACGGGAAAAGCTAAGATAAAATTGTCTGCCTAGGCCGGAGGAGCAGCAGGCAGGTCTGGCAGGCTTGTGGAGTCGGCGGCGCCGGCAGGTGGAGTGGCCTGCTGTCGAGTCTCGGCTTGGTTGTCTCCAGCAGCAGCCGACGCACTCGCATGCGGCCCACTGCTCGAGGCACGGTCGAGGTGAGGTTGGCCGTCTACTTCGTCTTCCGGTGCGTCGACTTCTCCATACTCGCCCTCCTCGTCCTCACCTTCATCGCTGGAGGCGATCTCCTCCATCGAATCATCGCCGTTATCCGGGTTCAACACGAACCAGTTCGACGACACTTCAGCACCCTCCTCGTCCATCTCGGGGATGAAGAAGCCGGTGTCGGTGTACTCGGCGATCGCTGCCGCGCATTGAGTAAGCTCGCGCCACACCAGCGCTAGCTCAACGTTGGCTTCTTGGCGGAACATGGCCAACTGGGCTAAGTTAGCCCAGGATACCACGCCTTGGCGAACTCCAAGGCTCGCTGCACGCCTGCCCGGGCTGATGAGCCCTTCCACACCTTGAAGCGACCGACTGCTGCTTCCAGCCAGTCGGCAGTCCGCCTGGGAGTGCGCGGGGCCTGGAAGCCTGGCCAGAGGGCGGAGACCACCTGGGCCCCGGCACACTACAGGCGGCGGAGCATTCTATGCGCCGGTGGGAGACGAGCCTGAATGTCGAAGAGCTGCTCGGCGAGAGTCCGAGCGGCGTTGGGCGCAATCTCCTTTCCAGCCCGCCTCTACTCATCACGGCGGGCTTCGATGGCCAAACCAGCGGTGATGGCGTAACTAGGGAAGAAGTCTGCGCAGGCAGAAGGAATAAGTCCAAATCAGAAGCCGGATCCTATAACAAAGGACAGCAGAAAGAAGGGCAAGACAACTCACCGTCGATCATATCTTCAATCGCGCTGTAGCCATCATTCAGCGCGCTCTCCGTCTTGGCCCAGCCCGAGCGCTCAGTCTCAAACTTGGCCAGGAGGCGGAACTCATTGTCCTTCACCGCCTAGAGCTCCGCCTTGTGCTGGCCCGCCTGGTCCTTTAGCTCCTTGACCAGGTGGTCACGCTCCTGGGCCGCCTTACTACACTCCTCCTCCTTGGCACGTAGTGCAGTTTGGGCTTCGCCCAAGCTCTGCTGCAAGGTGGAGTTGGCTCCTGCAAGGACAAAAAAGAAAAAGACAAGTCAACAATCAACAAAGAAGAGTGGGTGCCAAAGATCCGGCCCAACTGCTCAGAAGTCGGCCCGAATCTCGGGGGCTACACCCAGCGGGTGCACTGGCGCGCCCTTGCGAGAGAAAGAAGACGGAAGGTGGAGTGCTTACTCCGGCGTTCGGACAAGTCAGCAGTCCGCTTGGCCAGTGCCCGCTCCTGAGAGTTGAAGGCGGCCGCGTGAATGTTGTGGTAATCCTGCAAAAAAGATGGCAGAGGGGAAGAAGGAGTAAGCACCCGGAACTTACCTTTGAGTTCCGAGCCGCCTGCTTAGCGGTCGGCCCAGAACTCGGGGGCTACACCCAGCGGGTGCACTGGCGCTCCCCCGCAGAAGATTACAAGGAATAAAAAGCAAAATGCAGGAAGCTTACCCAGACGACCGTCCGCGTCGCCAGGAACGCCTTAGTGTAGTCCTGGAGGGCGGTGCCCTGGGACTAAAGTAGGGTCTGAACCTCGTGTGCAGCCTAGTTCAGGACTCCTGTCCCACCCCCAGGCATCCACTCTGGTGGAGCGGTGCTGGATGCCTCCGCATCAGGGACCGATGAGCTCGCGGCCCCAGTCTCTTGCTGGCGTGGCGCTGAGGCCGCCTTCGCCGTGCGACGGCGCCCTGGTGTACGATCTTCGGGCGTCGTCCTCACCACCAGCACGCCACCAACTGGCGGCACTTGTGGCCATTCACGCTGACTGGCCTGAGCGTCGGCAGTTGGCGCTTGTGGGGGCACCTCCGCCCTCAAGATGGCGGCATCGCCCCCTTCCCGCTCCATGACCGGCCGGTCATTGTCGACTCCTCCAGTCGGCACCGAGGCCAACGGCGCTGGCGGCGTGGAGCGCAGGGGGATCACAAGTCGCGGAGCCTGGCTGCGTACAGCCTCCTCCGCCTGCGCCCTGGTGGCGGCGTCCTTTTGGGCCTTGGCTGTGGCGTCGGCTTGGGCTTTGGCCGCCATGTTCGCTTCCTCCTGCACCACCTTGGTCGCTTCCGCCTTCTCCTTCTCCACCCTCTCCTGCTCCTCGTGCGCCTCCCGCGTGTTCCGCTTCATCGCCCCCTGGAGGTCGGCGCGCAGGTCTACGCGGCGGGTAGTGGTGGAGCCCTCCGTGGTCCCGATCACACACAGTGAGTCAGACTGCTCAAGAGCGAGCGGGGCCCTGATCAAAGTAAATAAGCATAAACTCAGAAAGAGTTTGAGAAAAAGAAGAGAAGAAAACTCAAGAGATAGCAAGCACTTACGCTGACACCATCGGCGGTTGCTTCGGGCCTTTCTGAAGCCAGGCCACCTTCGCGGCGGCCTCCTCCCACCTGGTCGCGGCGGCCGAGCTCTTGGGCTTCTTTGGCCGACTGCCGAATAGCAGCGAGCTGGCTCGGCGCTTCGATGTGCCGCCTTGTGCAGATGGCGCGGCTGAGGAGCTTGCACCCGCCTTGACGGCGACTGGAGGACGACGCGGCTCAGTCTCCTCCTCGTCGTTATCCGGCCAGTCGTCAAAGCCCCCTCCTCCTCCGGAGCCGCCTGCTCTGTTGCCGCCATATGTGGCGTCATCTTCCTCCAGGGCGGCCGCCCCCAAGACGGGGTCGTCCAAGTCGCTCACTGAGCAGTCTGGCAGGTACTCCCGACCCAGCTCTAGGGTGTCGGCTGCCGACTGGGACGTGAGGATCTACATCATGACCAACTGATCAGGTGGCAAAGCAGAGCTCGACAGATAAAGAAAAAGAAAGTTAAAATAACTCACCGCAGGCGGCGGGTGTGCGCGAGAGTACGGAGGCTTGCCGAACTGCCAGTCTGACTCCGAGAGATTGCAGTTGGAGATGTAGTTAACCAGCCGGGCCACCTCGGCACTCGGCATCTCCTTGGTGCTCATCTGGCACGGGTCATGATGCCCGCTCATCCGGCCTATCATATGAGGGCGGCCTTGGAGAGGGAGCACCCGACGCAGCTCAAAGGCGGTCAGCAGATCCGCGCCCGTAAGGCCCTTCGACTCCACCATCACCTTGAGCCGGGCAACGGCAGCCGTGGAGGCGGCTGACAGCTTCTTCGGTTTGAAGGCCCAGTTGGAGTGAGCTTCAGCCGGCGGGTCGGCTATGTAAGCTGGCAGGTTGACGAAGTCCGCCGTCGGGTGGAAGTTCTTGACATAAAAGTAGGATTTCTGCCATAGCTTCACCGACTGTGTCAAGCGTACGGCAGGGAAGCTGTTCCCGGTGCCCGGGCGCCGTACCGCGACAAAGGCCCCACACGCGCCTACTCTCCCTTGACGGTGGTGCCGAGTTTGGAGTACAAGACTCCCCCAGAGCTCGAGGGTGGGAAGGATGCCGAGGCAGCCCTCGCAGAGCGTGATGAAGACGGACAGCAGCACCACCGTGTTCGGCGTGAGGTGGTGCGGCTAGAGCCGGTAGAACTAGAGGAAAGCGTGGAGGAAGCCGCTGGCCGGCAAGCCAAAGCCGCAGAAGAAGTGCTACCGGAACACGACATATTCGTCGTCCTCCGGCGCCGGCAAAATCTCCGTCGAGGGCGGAGCGCGTACCTAGACAAAGCTTTCGCCGGGCAGCTGCTGCGTCTGGCGGACGAAAGTAAGATGGTCGTCGTGGACGTTGGAGCCGTCCCATGTGCCGGCGTTCGCCTTGTCTTGCTGTGATGACCTGGCTTATTAGGGATGATAGACTACTCATATCAATAAGGAATTCCTTCTTTTCCGGGAGCCCATTCGGATAGAACTCCAAAGTTAAGCGTGCTCAGCTTGGAGTAGTTTCAGGATGGGTGACCGACCGGGAAGTTGCTCTCGGGTGTTCGCGACCGAGGACAAAGTGCACAGAGAAGACTAGTATTGATATGTGCGGCCAGTCTAGATCCCGCCAGGAGTAACGACCACCGGCGGGTGTGTCCGGGGCGTTACAAGTTGGTATCAAAGCCGACCGTCACGGTTACATGGATGTTTGCGGACAGCTTCGCGGTCATGTTATTCATGACGTTTGTGACCCGTCATGGCACACAGCATGGCACATGTATCGTACTGGATGCACAGACGTTTGTGCCAAGAGGAACGTTCATGTGGCCCGACGAGGACGTCGGTTCCTCTGAGTGGGGGTGTATGTGATGACCTGGCTTATTAGGTATGATAGACTACTCAAATCAATAAGGAATTCCTTCTTTTCCGGGAGCGCATTCGGATAGAACTCCAAAGTTAAGCGTGCTCAGCTTGGAGTAGTTTCAGGATGGGTGACCGACCGGGAAGTTGCTCCCGGGTGTTCACGGGTGAGGACAAAGTGCACAGAAAGACTAGTATTGATATGTGGGGCCAGTCTAGATCCCGCCAGGAGTAACGACCGCCGGCGGGTGTGTCCAGGGCATTACAAGTTGATCATCCCTAATAAGCCAGGTCATCACACTTGCGCCATGAGGGCTCAACAACAATGAGCGGTGACGGCACTCCGGCGAGACGCGAGAGTGCGGTGGCTGCAGAGAGGAGGAGAAAATGGCAACAGGAGAGGAGGGCGCGCGTGCATCGGCCGCACCCCTCCTCCCCCTACTTATAGCCCCAGGCGGCGAAGCCGAGGGGGTGGGACGTGGGATCGTGGGATTAACTGCGCCCACGACCCCATGGCCCCGCGATTACCGCGCGGTAACGACGCATATTTACTGCACAATGGAGTCCCAACCGCTCGCCTCGGTCGCTCCGGATCCGTGCGCGTGCCGAGGCCCAGTGGTGGCGGGCCCCAGCCTGAGGCCCAGTCCCGTCACGCGCGTGGGCTGGCAGGCCGACTAGGCTAGCTGACACTGCGTGGCACGCGAATCGCATGCGACAGGCCTGGCGCATGGCTCGCGAACACACCTAGCTCCCGCCACAGCGTTCAAAAATCACCAGACGAACCGTCTAGTACTGGCCGACTCCTAGCTGTCGGCACCCAGAAGACGAATGAGGCACGATCACCAACACTAGGGGTAGGAATCTACCGAGGCCCCTCGCCCATTCGTCCGCGGCGCCTCGTCAACTTCGGGGACTACTATCGGAGTAAATGACCACGGGTAGCCTCATCAGCCTCGGTCGCTCCGGATCCGTGCGCGTGCCGAGGCCCGGTGGTGGCGGGCCCCAGCCTGAGGCCCAGTCCCGTCATGCGCGTGGGCTGGCAGGCCGACTAGGCTAGCTGACACTGCGTGGCACGTGAACAGCATGCGGCAGGCCTGGCGCATGGCTCGCGAACACACCTAGCTCCCGCCACAGCGTTCAAAAATCACCAGACGAACCGTCTGGTACTGGCCGACTCCTAGCTGTCGGCACCCAGAAGACGAATGAGGCACGATCACCAACACTAGGGGTAGGAAGCTACCGAGGCCCCTCGTCCATTCGTCCGCGGCGCCTCGTCAACTTCGGGGACTACTGTCGGAATAAATGACCACGGGTAGCCTCATCAGCCTTCCCTGGTATTTCAAAATATCGGGGCTGGCTGCGCCCCTCAAGCATCAGAGGCAAAGGTCCGCTTTCTAGAAGCCGGCTGGTCCAAGCGGCCAGCTGGTAGAAGGCGGCATGACTAAAGGACGGCCATGAAGCGGGCTGACTCTGGGCAGGCGGCCTCTAGAGAGGCCGGCTCCCATCAGGCGTCCCCTTGCGCCCTCAAAGTTTGCACCCACATAAACATGACAAGACGGGGCGTGGCAACAGTACAGCCCACTACCCCCGAATCCAGGATAGAGCATGGCAATAGTGCAGCATACTGGACGGACGACCTTCACTAGGCGCAGCACTGTAGCCATGCAACTCGTGACATCACCATTGGGAGAGGGAGGCATGCTCCCACGATGCACTGTCGGTACGACCCCCAGACGGCGGGCCCTACCTGCCTGTGAGACACCAGAAGACAGCGAGCCCGGACCAGTCGGCCCAGGGGGAAGCCGGCTCTTGACCAGGCGGCCCTCCCTCGCCTTGAAGATTGTGCGTCATTAACCTGAAGAGACATGGAGTGGCTACAGTGAACGCCCACCAGGCGGTGGCACTGTAGCCACGCCTACCCCGACAAAGCATGCGTCATCAACAACACTGCTACAGTCCTAAGCAGCCGGCGGGACCCACCAGGCGGCGGGCCCCAGCTGCCGGCCGAGAAGCCGGCCACCAGAGACACTGACAGCCGGGTCTACACCCGACCCGATTACCATTGTACCCCTGGGGGTAGGCCTATATAAACCCCCTAGGGCACCCATGCAAAGGGTTCAGCCATAGAGATATTCCACACCCCATGTAAAGAAGGGAGTAGAGCTAGCCTTGCCCTTCTTCCTCCTCTATCAAAACAGCTTGAGGAGCACCTGTAGTCACTTGTTGATTTAGTGATCATGCGGAGACCCCACAGAACATGACTAGGGGTGTTATCTCCTAGGAGAGCCCCGAACCTGGGTAAAGTTCGCCGACGTTCATGTCTACACATCATCCCGTTTCCAGGCATCGGCAATGTCTTACTAGCTCCCACAATGATTAGACATCCTTTGGCATATGTCGCACCAACCACCCGATGGGATAGCATCAAAGTACTCGGGGTACAGCTTTTGGTAAATCCAATTCCGAGGTAACTCAACTCCAAGATTCTCTCGAAGCATCTTAGCCATCTCCTTTCTAAAATTAGCTAGGGCATCATCTGTAGTAGACGATGAAGCTTGTCGTAGTGGCATAGGAGGAGTAGGACTACTAGCTGTAGGTAGGAACTGTGGCATGTATGCCGAACCATAGTTCAGTATTGGCCGAGTGGTTGTAGCTATAGGTAGGGTTTGGTTCGGCGTTGCCACCGAACCTGGCATGCTCATATAGGATTAATGGGTGCAGTCACAATCTGATTTGTTTGAGTAGGATATAAGTCATCGGCATGGGAGGCACTGATGAGATAGGTAAAGCCAGATTACGGTTTTGCACACTAGCAGCTACACCATTATTACCACTAGATGATTGATATATATTCATTTGAGCATTAGTATTTGCTATGAAAGTTTGATAGACCAGATTGTTACCATCAGCAATACGACTCTCAATCTCAGCCCACTGCTCAGGAGAAAAGGCGGTACTTATAGAGGGTTTAACCTGCTCGGCTTGAAGAGGAGGGAACTTGATTTCTTCAATCGGAGTGATGTTGCCTTGGCGATCCTTCTTGAATTTTGCAAGGAACTCCTGCAAATCCTTCTCTTCGCGCGCCTTCTTGCACTCCTCATAGATTTGGCGATGATCAGCCGATATCTCATATAGACTGGCTTAATGATGTTATCGGGATCTACCTCAGATGGCTTGGGAAGATCGGACATGGTGGATGATGATGATTGATCTTCAGTCCCCAACGGAGTCGCCAAAAAGTGTGTTGACACACGAACACGTCACGTGTACCCTCGATGCCGAGAGTAATGCACCGCAGCTCACGTCGAAGGAGACTCGACCAACAGCGTGATACGCAAGACAGTCGGTGGGTGCTTTTGAGACCCGAAACCCCGCAGTACAAGAACAACGAAGAATGAGAGAGAAAAATGGTGGAGAGATAAAACGTAGATGAAAAAGTACTATATTGATTTGTTCGATTGTGTGTTGTTCAATCGGACGTCACCCCCAACATATATAACATGCGGCTGGATTTACCGTACAAGTAAAGGATTCATCTAGGATTTCCTTACAAGAAAATTACATTAATTCACGTCCTACAGTTCTAATTCCAATCCAACTCGGATTCAGCCCGAATCTGGTCCAAACTTCTATTTTGTTCCTTGCACAGGACGTGGAATCTGCACATGACCTCCGGTTAAGAAGCTTAAAATACTAAATTTGTGCGCCTCGACGAGATGAACACCTCTCCTGTTGATCATTTTTCCAAATAAGGTCATCTTCAATACTTTACGAGGTCATCATTAACTTCTAGTCGGATTTGGTCATCCAGTTTTCTTGGTTGTCTGAGTCTTGCAGCAATTCTGCAGGTTGTATACTATCTCAGATAATGATGACTCCAAAAGAAAAGTTGACCTTTTCGATGTTACGCATAACTTCCGTGTAGAATATTTTTCCATCCAAGGTAATATGAATAACCTTTCATGTCCATCTCCAACTTCTGGTCGGATTGACTCTGACAGCTTCCACTGTCGGCATTCTGGGAACGGGGGTACCCAGACTTGCGTGCATGCAGCCCGTGACGTGGCTCCATCGGCAGCCTGGTGCGGCCCAGCTTCAGCAACCACAGCTTAAGACCCTCGCGAGGGGCCAAGCCTCGCGAGGCGGACGACGGCAAGACCTCCCTGGGGGCAGCCTCTCTAGGTTGGCTCCCGTGGAGCTTTGATATCTATGCAAGGCGCACCTTGCGAGGTTCATGTGACGTGAGTCATGACAACCAAGGCTAGGCGGGCGCTAGTGGGCGCAGTGTACCAGTTTCCCCTTTGGTGCCAAGGGGGCAAGCGCAGGCGCGGAGTCCCAAGGAATCAAGCAAAGGTTTCCATATCGGTGCAACAAGACCAAGGACCGTCGGGACGGCATAATGGAGGTCATCATGGATCCCGGCGCAGCGTCACCACCAGAGCCTTTGGCAGGCAAAGACTAATTTTGTCAGGATAGCTTGTACTAGTTGTTCCCCTTCAAATTTTGCCATTGTGGGATCCCTTCCCACCGATATTTGGGAAGAGGACCAAGGCCATTATAAATAGGACCTAGCCACCACCATGGAGGGAGCGGCTCATCTGGTTCAGAGAGCGAGAGAGAGAGATCCATTCCACCCCGCACACACCACAAGCTCATTCGAGCCCAAGAACACCTCTCCTCCGGAGGTTGTTCATCCATTGTACTAGTTCATCCTCAGCCCCACGAGGCAATCCACCACACACACTAGAGTAGGGTATTACACTGCAAGGTGACTCGAACCGGTATAATCCTCTGTGTCCCTTATTCTTTGAGTTTGTCAAGCTAGGTTGTGGAATCGTAGGGCGAGCGTGCTAGGGAGAGAGTGTCCTTCATGCACACCCTAGAGTTCGAACCTCTCAAGGGTTTGCGGAACCCGAAATCCGACATTTGGTGCGCCAGGTAGGGGTGTGTCGAAACCTCTCTATCATTGGTCGACGCATCACCGCTCCACCGCTTCCATGGCTGACGCTCGCCGGGCTCGTGCTGAGCGATGGGCCTCCCTCGTCGCCCGCGTTGCTCAGAACACTCCCGTCGGCGAACCTCCTCGCCGTTCTCCATCGCCCATAGCCAACGCAGCCACCGGCCCGGCAAGGCACGAGAAGCAGGCCTCGTCGCTGCACCCCTCGGTGCGGTGGGATGGACGCACCGCAACCCCGTCGCTAACCCCAGCCGGCTCGTCATCCCACGGTCCTCGCGGACCCGCGGATGCGCAGGCTACGCTGCTCATGGCGTGCGAGCTCCTGTGCTATCGCCCTGTCGACGACTTCTACGAGGACTGGCTAGACCGCATCGTCGAGCTCGTCAGCACCGCGGGGGGCTCTCCTGCCCCGTCCCTCTCGCTGCCTCACCCGCCTCCTTATGAGGGCAACATGGCCCATGAAGCACCTCCATGTCAAGACGTCATCCATACTCCAAGGCAAGCGTCCCTGTGGTGCGACCCACCATGTGGGGTGCCCATGCATGAAGAAGGAAGTTGTCAAGAAGTCCAGCGGCCGCAAGGAGGAGCTCATGCGCTCCCACCACCACTGCGTCGTGACCGTGCGCCCCCCTGCAATGGCGGCGCATGAGAACCAAAACCAAGCTCCGCCTCCACGATAGGCTCCGGTGTCCACGGCGGGCTGCCGGGCCTTCACCCCTGACCTACACAGCATCATCTGGCCCGGGAAGTTCAAGCCCGACCTGCCTCCACTCTACGATGGCACCCCCAACCCTACTGAGTTCCTGCAGCTCTACGAGCTGAGCATCAAGGCACCCAACGACGACGAGAATATTATGGCGAACTAGTTCCCCATAGCTCTCAAGGACGGCGCGCGCTCGTGGCTCATGAACCTGCCTGCGGGGTCTATCTCCTCTTGGAGCGAGATGTGTGAGCGTTTCATCCCCAATTTCCAGGGCACTCGCGAACGCCCACCGGCCGCAGGTAACCTGCGACGCATCAAGCAGCAACCCGGGGAAACCCTGCACAAGTACATCCAACGCTTCAACACCATCCGCCTCAAGATTCCCAAGGTGACGGACGAGGGTATCATCTCAACATTCCCCGATGGCATCCACGATGTCAAGATGAAGGAGGAATTCGCCATCCATGAGGACCTGTGCACAGCCCTGGAGCTGTTCAACCTAGCGACCAAGTGCGCTACAGCTGAGGAGCGGCGCCTTTCCCTCGTCGAGCTCCCAGCTGCTGACCCAGAAGAAAAGAAGGCCAAGGCTAAAGATATGAAGCGCAAGGGGGTGGCCGTGCTCGCGGCCGAACCAGAGATGAAGCGTGGCCGCGACCACCCAGAGTCATCCAAGAGCAGCCGTCCATTCTGCACCTTCCACAACGTGCACAGCCACAACACCAATGACTGGTAGGAGCTCAGGGCTATCCGCGACGGGCGCATCAGCTGACGCCCCGAGCGCAATTACCGAGGCTACGGCCGTGGAGGAAGCCGAGCCGGGGGGCGCTGGGACGACTGCGGCCCCCGTAAGGAGTGGCGCGATCAGCCTCGTGAGGAACGCTGGCACGATCAACCTTGCGAGGGAGCCTGGAGGGACCAGCCTTGCGAGGGCACCTGGAGGGACTAGCCTCGTGAGGACCATCCTCAGGGAAAGGCCGGCCTCCCTCCGCCGCCACCACCGCCAAGGAGTAACTACGACCAAGACGAAGGGGCTGGGGGCTTCCAGGAGCCTCATGCCATCGCCTACGTCTTGGGCGGTGCACAGGCTCTAGCCTCCTAGTGCATCTTCAAGCAGTTCGCCCGAGAGGTGAACGCTGCTCTCCCCAGGATTGAAACCACGCAGCTGCTCAAGTGGTCCAAGTGCACCATCACCTTCAGCTCAGCTGACCAGCTCGAGTGTGCAGAAACCGCTGATACGTCTCCAACGTATCTATAATTTTTATTGTTCCATGCTATTATTTATGATGTTTTGGATGTTTGATAGGCTTTGTTATACACTTTTATATTATCTTGGGACTAACCTATTAAGCCAAAGGCCTAGTCCAGATTGTTGTATTTTCCTATTTCAGGGTTTTACGGCAAAAGAATATCAAACGGAGTCCAAACGGAATGAAACTTCGGGAGAGATATTTTTGGAGCAAAATACGCACTGGAGACTTGAGAACCACGGAATAGGGCACACGTGGCGTCCACGAGGGTGCCCCCCCTATAGTGCGCGCCCCCTGCCTCATGGGCCCCATGTCTAGCCCCAGGTGCCCTCCTTCCTCCTATATTTACCTACGTAGCCCGAAAACATCAGATGAACAGAGAAAACCCTAGTTCCACTGTCGCAACCTTCTATTCACGTTAGATACCATCTGGGGACCTGTTCCGGAGGTACGCCGGAGGAGGGATCTACCACGGAGTTCTTCTACATCATCATCATCGCCTCACCATGAGTTGTGAGTAGTTTACCACAGACCTTCAGGTCCATAGATAGTATCTAGATGGCTTCTTCTCTCTCTTTGGATCTCAATACCAAGTTCATCTATTCGATGTAATCTCTTTTTGCAGTGTGTTTGTCGAGATCCGATGAATTGTGGGTTTATGATCAAGATTATCTATGAGATTATATTTGGTTCTTTTCTGAACTCTTTTATGTATGATTATAATATCCTTGCAAGTCTCTTCGAATTTTTCGTTTGGTTTGGCCTACTAGATCTATAGTTCTTGCAATGGGAGAAGTGCTTGGCTCTGGGTTCAATCTTGTAGGGTCCTTTCCCAGTGACAGTAGGGGCAGCAAGGCACGTATTGTATTGTTGCCATCGAGGATAAAAAGATGGGGTTTCTATCATTTTATTTGAGTTTATCCATCTACATCATGTCATCTTGCTTAAGGCGTTACTCTGTTCTTATGAACTTAATACTCTAGATGCATGCTGGATAGCGGTCCATGTGTGGAGTAATAGTAGTAGATGCAGAATCGTTTCGGTCTACTTGTCTCGGACGTGATGCCTATATATAATGACCATGCCTAGATAGTCTCATAATTATTTGCTTTTCTATCAATTGCGCGACAGTAATTCGTTCACCCACCGTAGAATTCTGCTATCATGAGAGAAGCCACTAGAGAAACCTATGGCCCCCCGGGTCTATTCTCAACATATCAATCAACAATCTACTTTACTTTTCTGCTTTTACTTTATGTTCTTATATCCAAATATACCAAAAATATCAAACTATCCTATCTATCAGATCTCACTTTCGTAAGTGACCGTAAAGGGATTGTCAACCCCTTATCGCGTTGTCTGCGAAGTTCTTATTTGTTTGTGCAGGTGCGAGGGACTTGCGCGTGGTCTCCTACTGGATTGATACCTAGGTTCTCACAAACCGAGGGAAATACTTACGCTATTGTGCTGCATCACCCTTTCCACTTCGAGGGAATACAACGCAAGCTCGAGAAGAAGCAAGAAGAATTTCTGGCGCCATGGCCGGGGAGGCTTATGCAAAAGTCATATACCAAGTACCTATCACAAACCCTTATCCTCCACATTACATTTATTTGCCTCTCATTTTCCTCTCCCCCACTTCACCCTTGACATTTATTTGCCCTTCTTTTTGTCGTGTGTTTACCGTTCGCTTGCCTTCATGTCTGAGATGGGGAAAGACTTTATCGAGAAGGGTAGTAATGTTGAGGGCAACGCCTATGTTGACCCTCCGGATGAAACTACCACTTTACATATTGAGAAGTTCCGGGTTGGTAGTGGTAATATCATTGGAAAAGGAGTTCTTCAAGACTTCTTTACTTGTGCCAGTGCTTTGCCCACTATGGGTGGCTCTATTCTTCACATAACTAGTAGCCTTGCGGATGCCATATCTATGTTTGTAGTTGAAATTGAAAGGCAATTTATCCATATGCATCCCTGTATTTAGAGAATCTTTCTGGAGTTTTCCAATATTGAGCATTCTTCTGTTAAGCATGCAGCTACTATCTTTTTGGCTAATGAATTTAGATTTATCATGAAAGAGGCCAAAGAAATCTTTGCTCATTATGGGGTAGATGCTGGTCGACCTCCCATAGAAGCTATCTTATTTAATCAAGAAGACATAATGCGGTTGCGATCTCTGGATCATGTTGCTTTTAATGAAAACCTTAGAAAAAAGGTTCCTACCGATGTCTTGGTTGATCAAATTTCTGAGTTGAATGATGATTTTGCTATTCAAAACAATGGGTTGGGTTTCTCCCTTGAGCGAAGGCTCATGACCTTCTGCCAAAAGAATGCCTATAATGATGAATTGGTTGTACACTATAAAGGGCCAAAAGAGGAACCTATACCTCCTGAACTTGATATAGGGGACTTTTGTCCCATTAAATTTAGCCCTTTTGATTACTTTTGCTTGCCACAAAGAAAACTTGTTGTTGAACGTAGGGAATATGAGATGAGTTTTCGCGATATATCTTATCATTATAGCAATCCCTAGATCTATCCATGTACAATGCCTAGCTAGGGGCGTAAAACGATAGCGCTTGTTGGGAGGCAACCCAATTTTTTTGCTTCTATTTAGGAATAAATATTGCATCTAGCTTCTGTTTAGATGTAGTTTTGTATTTTAATTAGTGTTTGTGCCAAAGAGAACCTTTGGGAAGACTTGTGTGAAGTTTATATGATCTTGCTGTGAAAAACAGAATCGTTAGCGCTTGCTAGAATAGTCACCAGATTTTACTGGAGTGTGCTATTTAGTTGATTTTTTTTGCAGATAATTAATAGAAAAATTCCCCACGATTACCAATTTATTTCAATTTTTTGGAGTTACAGAAGTATGCGAAAGTTACAGATTACTACAGAATGTTCTCTTTTTGACCGATTCTGTTTTTCGTGTGTTGTTTGCTTATTTTGATGAATCTATGAGTAGTATTGGGGAGTATGAATCATAGAAAAGTTGGAATACAGTAGGTTTAACACCAATATAAACAAAGAATGAGTTCATTTCAGTACCTTTGAGTGGTGGTTTGTTTTCTTATACTAACGGAGCTCACGAGATTTTTGTTTAAGATTTGTGTTGTCAAGTTTTCAAGTTTTGAGTATTGATTTGATGGACTATGGAACAAAGAGTGGGAAAAGCCTAAGCTTGGGGATGCCCAAGGCACCCCAAGGTAAAATTTAAGGACAACCAGAAGCCTAAGCATGGGGATGCCACGGGAAGGCATCCCCTCTTTCGTCTTCATCCATCGGTAACTATACTCGGGACTATATTTTTATTCACCACATGATATGTGTTTTACTTGGAGCGTCGGGTATTATTTGAGTCTTTGCTTGTTAGTTTGCCACAATTATCCTTGCTGGACACACCTTTTTGAGAGAGATAAATTATGTCCTAGGAATTGATAGAACACTCTATGTGCTTCACTTATATCTTTTGAGTTAAATAGTTAGCTCTGATGCTTCACTTATATTATTTAGAGCATGGTGGTAATTTTATTTCGTAGAAATTGTTTATCCCTCATGCTTCACTTATATCCTTTTGAGAGTCTTTTAGAACAACATGGTAATGTACTTTGGCTATAAAACTAGCCTTCACATGATAGGCATCCAAAATGAATGTAGTAAAAACTTTCATACTAAGTGCACTGAATATGATGATAAGTTGGATGCTTGATAATTGTTTTGAGATATGAGGATAGTGATATTAGAGTCATGCTAGTGGAGGTATTATGAAATTGAGAAATACTTGTGTTAAGGTTAGTGATTCCCATAGCATGCACGTATGGTGAACCGCCATGTGACGAAATTAGAGCATGAGGTATTTGTAGAGTGTCAAACTTTGTGTGGAGGTTGGGGGCGCGAGATGGTTAACTCCTACCAACCTCCCCCCTAGGAGCATGCGTTGATTGCTTTGTTTTGATGACTCGTAATTTTTTGCAATAAGTATATGAGTTCTTATGACTAATGTTGAGTCCATGGATTATACGCACTCTCACCCTTCCACCATTGCTAGCCTCTTTTGTACCGCGCAACTTTCGCCGGTGCCATACACCCACTATATACCTTCCTAAAAACAGCCACCATATATCTTCCTCAAAACAACCACCATATCTACCTATCATGGCATTTCCATAGCCATTCCGAGATATATTGCCATGCAACTTTCCACCGTTCCGTTCATATGACACGCTTCATATTGCCATATTGCCATGCATGATCATGTAGTTGACATCGTATCTGTGGCAAAGCCACCATGCATAATTTTTCATACATGCCGCTCTTGATTCATTGCACATCCCGGTACACCGCCGGAGGCACTCATATAGTAATACTTGGTTCTAGTATCGAGTTGTAAATGAATAGAAGTGTGATGATCATCATTATTTTAGCATTGTCCCATGTGAGGAAAGGCCAAACAAAAGAAAAGACCCCTCCAAAAAAGATAAAAAAAAGAAAAAGAAAAATGGGACAATTGCTACTATCTTTTTCCACACTTGTGCTTCATAGTAGCACCATGTTCTTCATGATAGAGAGTCTCATGTTTAGTAACTTTCATATACTAGTGGGAATTTTCATTATGGAACTTGGCTTGTATATTCCAACGATGGGCTTCCTCAAATGCCCTAGGTCTTCGTGAGCAAGCAAGTTGGATGCACACCCACTTAGTTCCTTTTGTTGAGCTTTCATACATATTTAGCTCTAGTGCATCCGTTGCATGGCAATCCCTACTCACTCACATTGATATCTATTGATGAGCATCTCCATAGCCCTTTGATACGCCTAGTCGATGTGAGACTATCTCCCTCCTTTTTGTCTTCTCCACAACCACCATTCTATTCCACATAGCGCTATGTCCATGGCTCACGCTCATGTATTGCGTGAAAGTTGAAAGGTTTGAAAGAATAGAGTATGAAAACAAGTGCTTGTCTGAAACCGGGGTTGTGCATGATATGAGTATTTTGTGTGATGAAGAGGGAGCATAACCAGACTATATGATTTCGTAGGGATAACTTTCTTTAGCCATAGTATTTTGAGAATACATGATTGCTTTGTTAGTATGCTTGAAGTATTATTATTTCTTATGTCAATATAGATTTTTGTTTTGCATCTTTGAGATCTGAACATTCATGCCACAATAAAGAGAACTACATTGAAAATTATGTTGGTTAGCATTCCACATCAAAAATTCTGTTTTTATCATTTACCTACTCGAGGACGAGCAGGAATTAAGCTTGGGGATGCTTGATACGTCTCCAACGTATCTATAATTTTTTATCGTTCCATGCTATTATTTATAATGTTTTGGATGTTTAATAGGCTTTGTTATACACTTTTATATTATTTTTGGGACTAACCTATTAACCCAAAGGCTGAGTCCAGATTGCTGTTTTTTTGCCTATTTCAGGGTTTTACAGAAAAGGAATATCAAATGGAGTCCAAACTGAATGAAACTTCTGGAGAGATACTTTTGGAGCAAAATACGCACGGGAGACTTGAGAACCACAGAATAGGGCACACGTGGCGTCCACGAGGGTGGGGGCGCGGCCCCCCTATAGGGCGCGCACCTTGCCTCGTGGGCCCCACGTCTAGCCCCCGGTGCCCTCCTTCCTCCTATATATACCTACATACCCTGAAAACATCAGAAGAACAGAGAAAACCCTAGTTCCACCGACGCAACCTTCTGTTCCCGTGAGATCCCATCTTGGGGCCTGTTCCGAAGCTCCGCCGGAGGAGGGATCTACCACGGAATGCTTCTACATCATCATCATCGCCTCACCATGAGTTGTGAGTAGTGTACCACAGACCTTCGGGTCCATGGCTAGTATCTCGATGGCTTCTTGTCTCTCTTTGGATCTCAATACCAAGTTCTCCCTGGTCTTCGAGGAGATCTATTCGATGTAATCTCTTTTTGCGGTGTGTTTGTCGAGATCCGATGAATTGTGGGTTTATGATCAAGATTATCTATGAGAAATATTTGGTTCTTTTTTGAACGCTTGTATGTATGATTATAATATCCTTGCAATTCTCTTCGAATTATTGGTTTGGTTTGGCCTACTAGATCTATAGTTCTTGCAATCGGAGAAGTGCTTGGCTTTTGGTTCAATCTTGCGGTGTCCTTCCCCAGTGACAGTAGGGGCAGCAAAGCACATATTGTATTGTTGCCATTGAGGATAAAAAGATGGTGTTTATATCATGTTATTTGAGTTTATCCCTCTACATCATGTCATCTTGCTTAAGGCATTACTCTGTTCTTATGAACTTAATACTCTAGATGCATGCTGGATAGCGGTCGATGTGTGGAGTAATAGTAGTAGATGCAGAATAGTTTCGGTCTACTTGTCTCGGACATGATGCCTATATATAATGATCATGCCTAGATAATCTCATAATTATTCGCTTTTTTATCAATTGCTCAACAGTAATTCGTTCACCCACCATAGAATTATGGTATCATGAGAGAAGCCACTAGAGAAACCTATGGCCCCCGGGTCTATTCTCAACATATCAATCTATAATCTACTTTACTTTTCCGCTTTTACTTTCTGTTCTTATATCCAAAAATACCAAAAATATCAAACTATCCTATCTATCAGATCTCACTTTCGTAAGTGACCGTAAAGGGATTGACAACCCCTTATCGCGTTGGCTGCAAAGTTCTTATTTGTTTGTGCAGGTACGAGGGACTTGCACGTGGTCTCCTACTGGATTGATACCTTGGTTCTCAAAAACTGAGGGAAATACATACGGTAATGTGCTGCATCGCCCTTTCCTCTTCGAGGGAATACAACGCAAGATCGAGAAGTAGCAACCGCCGACGCTCTCCCAATGCTCCGCTCACCCATCTTCAGCAACGTCCAAGTCACCAAGACCCTCATCGATGACGGTGTAGGAGTCAATGTTTTCTCCATCGACACGTTTGACCGTCTCCAAGTGCCATAAGACCAGCTGCAGCCCACTAGGCCTTTCTCAGGAGTGACCAACGGCTCCACCACTCCAATCGGGCAGATCCGGCTCCCCTTTTCCTTCGGCACCCGTGACAACTACCACACCGAGCTCATCGACTTCGACGTCGCCCACATCAGTCTCCCATACAATGCCATTCTTGGGTATCCAGCTCTGGACAAGTTCACGGCAGTGACTCACCATGGCTACAACATCCTCAAGATGCCGGGGAGCTGTGACATCATCACCATTGCGTGCGAGGAAAAGGACGTTGTGTGCTCCCTCGAGCGCGCTTACCAGGATGCGGTAGTCGAGGACCCAGACAACGAAAACATCATCTACCCCCCTAAAGCTACCCCGAAGAAGAAGAAACAGTTGCTCGCCCTGGAGCCTCATGAAGATGCAGCACCCAGTGGTCGTGCCTTAGGATCCGCGCCCATGGACGGGGTGCCTCCCTCCCTCGCATAGGAAGGCGCGCTTGGCACCACCCTCAGGTTGGGCTCGAGGGATCTCCTCTGGAGGGCCTCCGACCTAGCCAATGTCACGAGGGAGGCGCTCGGGCACCAGGTGGAGCCGTGCTTCACCGCACGTTCCCTCAAGAGAGCGCAAGGCGCGAGGCGCCAAGTGCTCAGGAGTTCATCGACCAGACCATCGAAGACTTACAGGTACCAAGGGCAATGTGGGGCGAGCGCCGCCGCGCACCACAGAGTGCAGCTGTCGTCCCAGGCGCAGACGATGGCTGCGCGTCTGCGTCAACATCACAAAACTTAACAAAGTGGCATCTCAGGAGCTCTACTGGCCGCCTCATGTGGGCCGGTGCGAGGTCCCACCTCACGGCTACGTCCGCATGCCCTTCGTCTTTTCGAACCAGGCGGCCCTGTACCAGGGCCACATGCGGGAAGTCCTGGCGAATCGCGAGGCCAGGCTTTAGGAGATCCTGGCTGAAGTGGTGTCGGTTCTTTGGGAGCTCTTGGAACCTCAGGAGCCGCGCGAGGTCCCGGAGTCCGGCGGCTCGTGAGGAGCGACATCTGCAGCGGGCATCTTCAGCTACATCATCATCTCTCCAGCAATGGTGCCAGGTGACTTTGTTTTAGTTTTTTCAGTTGGGGGCACCCCTCGGGCTGCATCATCCCCAAGTCGCACGGGCTTGCCCTTGCGACATGTATCCTTTTGCATCTTTATCGTACTTTGTTGGGGACGCCCCTCGGGCTGCATCATCCCTAGGCCGCATGGGTCCGTCCCTATGGCATGTATCGCATTCGCATTACCTGAGCTAGTTTGTCTCTATCCATGAATTGCTTCATGCTTATCATACGCCAGCCTGGTACTTGATTCCTTGAATGGCGCACGCCCCGGTGCCCCTCCACCATGGGAGCCGAGCGCCGTTGTCTTTCTTCAGGATTTTTTGCATGAGAAGTTTGGGCACTGCGTCTATGCTCGGGTCCATCCCTGTAGTGTCGATAAATCCAACGACTGAGCTTTGTCTGGCGGGCCGGCCCTGTTCACGTCATCTCCTGGGGTCATTGGTGTCTTGCCTTCTCATGTGATCGCCTCAGGAAATTCATTCGGTGCAACCCCCTCATCTACCAAGGATCAAGATCAGGTGCAACCCGCCTTGAGGTAGGTGAGTCCCGCGCTGGCTCAAGAGTGCCCAGACACACCTCATCTGGCCCTGCCGTGCAAGCCACGTGTCAGGGCGGGGCTGTACATGCCTCGGGGGCTCCACTCAGAGGGAGCCCTCACCCACGCACCAGTGGAAGCACCATGCTCCGCGCTAGCAGTCGACACGGTCGAGGAGTGGCTATGCCCGTGCAAGTGCGGAAGCGCTATGCTCCGCACTGTTGTTAAACAACCAAGGGCGACCCCTTGGTCGTATCAACCTCGGGGAGCCAGCAGGCTTGGTGCCTGGCCTCTTTGCAATACCTTCCCTTCGAGAGAGTCACGCGATGGGGGATGGGCATGGGGTTGCGCTCAGGTCATGCCTGGTGTACGCCCCGCCAGGAAAGGTATGAAGGTATGTTCGTACGTCAAGAGGACTCCTGGGCATCGCGTCTGAGGAGCCTAACTGGCCACGTAGCCCCTCAACCCCTGGCCTCGTCTTGGCGATCCGGACGAGCCAGCGGTGGCTGAGGTATGCGCGGGGTTGGGCTCTGTCGGCGTAGAACACTAAGCCTAGTTTTGCGTTTCCTTCCCGAGGTCTGTTTGTACGTCAAGGAGGACTCCTGAGCATCCCGTCTCAGCAGCCTAATTGGTCACGTGGCCCCTCACCCCTAGCCTCATCCTGGCGATTCAGTCGAGCCAGCGGCGGCTGAGGTATGCGCGGGGTCGGGCTCTACCGACGCAAAACACTAAGGCCTAGTTTCGCGTTTCCTTCCCGAGGGTTATTCGTACGTCAAGGGGGACCCCTGAGCATCGCGAATCATGAGCCTAACTGGTCACGTAGCCCCTCACTCCCTGGCCTCGTCCTGGCGATCCGGACGAGCCAGCGGCGACTGAGGTATGCGCAGGGCCGGGCTGTGCCGACGCAAAACAATAAAGCAAGCGGGGAGGAGATCACAAAATCTTAGTAATTATTACAAAGCATATTGTTCTTCGAATACCAAAGCATGAGTTTAAACTCCTCCACGAGGCATGGTGCAAGTTGCAGGAAATAAAAGCGGAGGAAAGCGCTATCGGCAAGTCTCCTCTTCAGCCTTGGGCATTGTCATCGCCCCCAAGGAGCGCCCCCTCAACGTCGGCATCACCGCCTGCCGCTTTCGCAAGGTCGGCGGCATCACCAGCAGAGGGCGTAGGGTCGATGGCGAGGAACTTCTCCAGCAAAGCATCCTCCCGGTCCTTCACGGCTTCGGCGGGAGCCATGCAGTGCTCTTCTTCCACAGGCTCGAGCAGGGCTCCGAGGTCGGCGTTTGGGTCGCGAAGATGGAGGTGGCTGAAGACGCGTGTCAAGGCTGAAGCAGAAAGCGAACGGGCCTCCCATTCCACCATGGGTACAATCTCCCTGACAACTCTGTCGAGTGCCTTGACGAGTTGAGGGAGTAACTTGGCAGGGCCTTCCTCGGCAGTCACCAGCGGCTTCTTCAAGACCTTCCCATAGAGATCCTGCAGGGCCTCGCGGGACTTTTTCTCAAGGGATTCTAAGGCCACGCGGTCTTCAACAAGAACCATTGCCTTGGATTCTAGCCGGGCCATCTTCGCCTCCTCTTCCTCCTTCGGCTTCTCCAGGCAGCCGTGCAACGTGGCCTGCTCCCGCGCCGACTGCTCCAGCTCGGTGTCATGGCTGGCGATCGCATCTTCCCAGGCCTTCAGCCTCTCCTCCCGCACCCCGAGATGGTGGACCTCGGCGGCTCGCTCGTCACGCAGGGTCTTCAGCTCGGCCTCCAGCTTCAGGCAACGCTCCTCAGCAGCCTTGGTGTCCTTCAGCGCCACGTCTCGGGCTGCCCCGGCTAGGCCGACAGCCCGATCTCCCTCCTCGAAGGCCTTGATGGCATGAGTCCATGCTGCCTGGACAACGGCATCGGACCGCAACCACCCCGAAACTAGCTCCAAGCGCCCCGACGCCAGGCGGCGGTCAGGAACTTGGAGGTCATAGCAAAGCTGGGCCAGCGCGGAAATGGCCTTCTCCAGAGCGTCGGGCAAAGCAGGAAGGTCGCGGCTCGGCATCGCCGCGGAAGGAGGAGGAGGAGGCAGCACCGGCACCAAGACTTGCAGGAAACAAGCATGCATGTACAGTGGAAATATATGTACACTAAACAAGCAAGCAAGCAAAGTGCTACTAATAGAAACAAGCAAGCATTGAAGGAAATTGAAAAGAATCAAGCAAATACTATTGATACAAACCCTAATTAATAAGAAAGCAAGTAGCTTCTTATCCATGTGCAACTGATACAAGCAAGTACTGCTAATGGAAACCCTAATTAAGCATGTATGCTTGCAAGCAACATGTATGTTAGCAAGCAAGCAACATGAACTAGTGACACCTTCATCCACATCTTCTGAACACAAGTATGGCGACACCATGACAAGGCAGAAGACACCTTCCCATGGGTTGAGGAAACCAAGACTCGGAGGATGGTGACACCTTCGACAGTTCCCTAGGATGATGCAACCTTAGACTATGATGATCAGGGCATAGGATATGCAAGATCATGATATACATCGCTAATTGAGCAACCATGTCTGTATCGTTGTTGTATCGGCAACCACCGGTGGATGAGAACCTAGCCATTTGGTCCGCCTCACTATAGTGAGCAGGAAAATAGTTCTCTTCATGCCCCGCTCCTGGTGTCGATGTTGACATCAACGTAACCAACATGTTGGACCTCTACTATGTCTTGTTATTGTCATTGCATAAAGGATTACCTACCTGGTACCGTCGACGCCTTAGAAGACAAAAGGGATCCTCGTGAATAAGAAGACAACAGAAGACTGAGTCAATGCTAGCTACGAGGAGACGCCTTCACCCCATCACCTCGTTAGGTGACAAGTTGTTGAAGATTCTTCAGGCTCAACCTCGGTCGCGTATTCTGGCTCTTCAGGGTCTTCCTCCTTGTCTTCATCTGTCTGGGCTCCCCTATCACTTTAGAGTGTGGGGGAGTGGAGGAGCTGGACACAGCGTTGTTTTTCCGGTGGTGCGGGAAAGAGCTTGCGAAATTCCCTCTCCATCATACGACATTGCTAGGGTGGTTCTTCATCCTTGGAAGATACATCTCCTTCGGGCCTTCCGCCTCGATACGCGATAGCGGGTTGCCTATGAGGCGCACCTTCCTTCCTGATCCTATCCGTCTTCTGTTGTGCTCGTCGAAGAAGTGCCTTGGTCTTGTGGAGTTCTTCTTGGAGCTTCATCGATTCCGAGGCCAACTCTTGTGCCAAGCTGTCGGCACAAAGGTTGAAGTAGGTCTGGAATCGAAGTGGAAGTCCTTCCTGCAGTGGAGGGGCTCGTGCACTGCTCTCATCTTCACCTTCCTTCCGGTAAGGCAAGAAGCAGGTTGTCATCTTGACTGCCATCTCCGGAAGAAGTTCTCAGAGGCGGGTTAGTGCCTTGAGTGCAGCTGCCTCGACGACGAGGAGTAGTGTTGCCATCTGGGGTCCCTCGAAGAACTAACTTATGGGAGGATCGTTTGCCTTCACGATTACTTCCACATGGTACTCTACCTCGGTGTCTCTAACCCAATGCTCATGGTAGGAGAGAATGGGTGCTCGGTGAAACTGGCACTCCTAGAGGCTATCCTCGAGAAGCAAGGGGAACCCGGTGGTCAGGAGCTCTTCAGGTACAGCGGACATCTACAAAGGTTGAATGGGAGAGGTTAATAAGCTGATTATATCTCAGGTTTGGCAAGGTTTAGAAAAAAAGAGAGGTTCAGAAGGTTTATGAAAATGGTCTCATCCTAACTAACGTCAATGCTAACTAAGGCTTCGTACAGTCAGGATGGCTCTGATACCAGCTCTGCGGGGACCCTGACTTGTGAGTCGAGATCACCGAATGCACGTGTATAGTGATCCCAGAGATCAATGCTCACTGAACACACAAAAGCTGAATAACAAGAGTCTTACATCCATACATACCATCTTACACAAATTATGACCGTTATGGTCAAGTCTTACATAGATAAAGCCTCAAGGGATGAACAACAATTAAACTCGAATAGCGGAAGTCTTCGTAGATAAGTAGAACCCATGCCAACTGCCTTAACCCTACAGGCATTCTGACTGGGAAAGTGTCCTAGTTTGCATGTTCATCTCCAAAGAACTCTTCTTCAAATTCCTGCTCCTCCATTCCTGGCCAATTTAATAACCAGTGGCAAGCCAATGAGTACTTTGAATGTACTCACAAGCAACCCATGATTTGGTTCAAGGTAACAATGCAAGTTGTACAACAAATAAGCAACATAGCTTCAAGCTAGATAAGATGTCCTACCATCTTGTGAGATATGCATCAATGAACTTGGGTAACCACGAGGACAGGTTACAGATATCAACATAAATAGAGTTCGAATCATTAGTAGCTCATTCAACACGTCAACTCACCACCTTGACTCAAATAGTTCTCTACACACATACATGCACCAAAATTGTAAAATTTCTGGACATAGTTTAAGTAGCACCTCCCAACTATCCATGACCGTGGACATAGCTATTCGAATAGTTTGACACTCTACAGAGGTTGCGCACTTTACCCACCAGATCTGGGAAGCTTCCGTGTCATCCAAGATCCCGCGGTACCTCAAGTACTTGGGGGAAGCACCCGATCATTACCTTTCCCCAGACGATACTAACTTAGGGTCCACTCGTTGGTGCACAACCCTCGTGTATAAGTAGAAGCTTGTGGGAATTTGCTCTTTTTACATTATCACACATACACGAATGGACCAACGGTGTGTCTGGTGCCCTGTGAAAACTGTCATGGCCGCCTATCCAAGCACGACCCCATCCCGAGAGTGACCTTAAGTCACCCACGTCACTAGTAATGTGGGCACTATACTAGTATCAGCCTAAGTAATCAATAATGCCCCGTCCCATAAAGGGGTAGAGTGGTTGCGCATGTTTGGTTGGGACGGTAATCACACATAAATCGAATCCATCATTTTACACGCACCAAAAGCTCTCTTCGGTACACCACTTCTTTCTCAAGAGGTGACCTTAGTTCAACATCACCCAAGGGCATTAGGGGCACCGATGGGGTTTTCGAAAGGTTGTAACCATAAAGAGTTCATGGTACACATGCAACATTCTGCACCTACAACTAATTGCTTCCATGAACAAGGTAAAGCCATGAGTAGGGTATGCATCATGTGGTGGTTCACAACAAGTTCACCACCGTCATATTTCATCATCATGCAAATCGGAAAAAGGGGTCCGATGAACAAGAGGGATGTCATGGTCAAACGGCTGCTTGCCTGGATTGGCTTGGTCTTCAAATTCTTCTTCTTCAGCAACTTCGTAAAATACGGTATCTAATCGTCGCAAGAAAATAACGGAGAAAAAAACAATAATAAAAACAGAAAATTCCAAGTGCTCAGAAAAATGTCAACCTATTTTTTATAAAATACTAGGAGAAAAACTAAGAAGGTAAAAATTCTTAGTTTTGGATTTGGAGTGACAGAATAGGATGAATGGATTTTTGAACAGAGGTTTCATTGTTCAAATTTGAATTTAATTTGAATAGTACGTAAAAGGTTCATGAATATGTGTGGAAGTTACATCATTAAATAGGTTGGAATATTACAAGATTTTAGGAGATGGAATAAATTAATTTGGATAATTATTTTATCCTGTGGATATATTTGAAAAATCCACAAAAAAGAAAAAGAAAAAGGCGACTGTGCAACTAGGCCAGAACGGCCACAGTGCACTGGCCCAGAGGTGTTTCGGCCCGGGCGAGCCTAGCGGCGCGCTCGCACCAAGTTTAAACCAGACGGGCGGGGCCCAGGTGTCAGTGGGAGAGAGGGGAGGCCAGAGGGAAGAGAGGCTGACAAGCAGGGCCCGCCTGTCATCCCTAACCCGCGTCCAGACAGCCGGCGAGCTCACCGGCAGCGATGCAGGTCATGGCGGGGCCAGCGGAGGGCAGGGATGGACTCAGCGCGGAGTCGCCGTTCGGGTGGTGGTGGAGGTGGTCACCGGAGCTGTTGGGTTCGCCGACGATTAGGATGAACGGCGGAGGGGCGTCGAGCGGTGGTCATTCCGGCCATTTCTGGCTGCAATAGAGAGGGAAAGGGGAGGGGAAAGACTCAGTGGAGTGCGGGGGTTCCAGATCGGGGTTCAGGAGCAGCGGGGTCGTCTCGTACCGAGCGGACGACGGCGAGCCGCCGCGGCGGAGCTCGAGCTCGAGAGCTTCTGGGAGAAAGCTGGGAGTGCAGGGGGTGTTTGGGTGTGTCCAGAGGCGAGTGGTGGAGAGGAGAGAGCTCGGGGAAGCCTATATATAGGCGGGTGGCGGTCCATCGAGGAGGTGTGCGCCGGTGAGCTCATTGCGGTCGACACAGGTCACAGGGTTCGTCGGGGCGTGCCTAGGGTGCTCGTGGGCTTAGTCTAGTGCGGTGGTGAAAGAAGAGAGAGAGCAGAGGGCGCTAGAGGAGCTGCGCGTGTGAGCGCGCTCACTGGTGCGCTCGGGCGGTTGCCCCGCGTGCGAGCTGGGTCGAGAGGAGGAAGACGGAGGAGGGGGGACCCAGTCGTGGCGTGTCAGGGACGTCGAGGCGCCTCGGCTAGCGCGAGGGGGAGGGCCGAGGTGGCCGGAGGCGCTAGGCCAGGAGGGGCTACAGTGCCAGAACGCACTATAGCATGCTCCAGAGCGCGCGTATGGCTGGCACAGGCATTGTTTATGCCCTGTGGGCGTGGCCACTAGTGTCGGGTAGCTAAGGGAGGCAGTAAACAATGGGTAAATGGCATTGGATGCTCTGGAGGGCTTCTAGAATGAGAGGGGGTTGAGAGAGAAGGGTGCAAGGAGCTGTCTAGAGAGGCAAAAGAGGTGGTTTCACCCCTCAATCATTGAGCTCAGGTGCAGCCATTGATATAGGAGGTAGAAGAGGTCTTGGTGGTGCTATTGTAAAAACTTGAGCCTATTTGAATTAGTGGAAGAAGCCAAAGTTGCTGTTTTGGTAATTGGCCAAAAGGTGTTTGTAGTTTGTTTGGGCAAGCAAATGGGTTTCATTTGGCATGAGACTCCACAGGATGAAATGGCACATATAATTAGGCCCTTCCACCAAATTGGAGCTCATGAGGGCAAAGTTGCCAATGCAACTTTTGTAAACCCTAGAAATCAACATAATTGCTTTTATCAAGATCTACTCATGCAAATCCATTTCCCTTGATGCACCACTTGTTGTAGTGTCATCATTTGGGGTTGTGAACATGTCCACAAAGTTTGGGGGCATTTGGAACAATTTGGTAATGTAAAGTTGTTCAAATTTGGATCTGAGGAGGAATGGTTTTGGGGCACTTTTGTGAACCAAAACAATTTGGGTTGAGTCGAAACCTTGCAGGGTCATCATATTATGCATATGTGACTTGCTAGAATTTTCCTGGAATTTGCAGAGAATATTTCCTTTGTAAATATTTCAAGAGCTTGAAATATCCACAAAGGGTTTTTATGGGATTTGCCAAATATTTTGAACATGACCATGTGTGGAAACTCTTATATATGGACAATATATGTTCGATGAGTCTCCTTGAATTTTCACAAATATTTTTGAAACATTTAAATAATTTTCACCTATTAAAGACCATTTCTGGTCTAATGAAAAATCCTTTAAATAAAATAGGAAAATAACTTTTAAAATTATGCTTTTGTGGTTTATGGAGTCCTATACCTAATAGGATACAAATATACCTTTTCAAAGATTTTTCTCACCCTAAATCAAGTACTTGCAGTGCAAATCTCAATTCAGGGGTTTTTGGAAAACTAATTTTAGAAAATACTATTTGGCCAAATTATTTTTGTAAGAATATACTATACCGTTCTATACACACGGTATGATCATTGGGCAGAAGTTTGGGGCAAGGAGATGAAGAATAGAAGGTGAGGCTATGTTGACTTTTAAAGAGCACTTGGAATTATAGAGAGAGAAATTCAGCTCCAAATAAAAGCCAAATGATACAAAAAGTTTTTGTTGGTCCAAATTTTCATGCTTTATTAATGCAATAGCCATGTTAAAAAATGCAGGGTGTTATAGACCTACCCCCCTTACAAGAATCTCGTCCCCGAGATTCCTAAACTAGGCTTTAAAAGAGATCGAGAAACTCGGATCTAAGGTAGTCTTCATGTTCCCAGGTTGTTTCTTCTTTAGTGTGGTTGCTCCACTGAACATTGATGTACTTTATGGTGCGGCTTCATGTATGTCGTTATGCTTCATCCAAAATGCAAATGGGCCTCTCGCGGTATGTCAAATCAGGCTGAAGGTCAATGGCTTGGTGATCGACATCCTTGTAGAGATCAGGCTTGTCCGGAATTTGGAGACACTTTCGGAGTTGTGACACGTGGAATACGTTGTGCACATCAGATAGTTCGGGTGGTAGTTCCAACTGGTAAGCCGCTTCTCCTCGTCGTGCAGTGATCTTAAAGGGGCCAATAAATCTTGGTGCGAGCTTGCCCTTAACGTGGAAACGCTTGGTTCCCTTAAGAGGAGTTACCCGCAGGTACACATGTTCTCCGACTTGGAAGTTCACTTGTCGGCGTCGAGTGTCGGCATAGCTCTTCTGTCTTGACTTGGCCATCTTCAAACACTCTCTGACTAGTTGCACTTGTTCTTCTGCTTCGCGGAGAACATCTGGTCCAAAGACTAGCCCTTCTCCGGTCTCTAACCAATTGAGGGGTGTGCGACACTTGCGTCCATACAACACCTCAAATGGTGCCATCTGAAGGCTTGATTGATAACTGTTGTTGTAGGAGAACTAGGCAAAAGGGAGGCGATCTTCCCACTTGGCTCCATATACCAAGACATAGGCTCGGAGCATGTCTTAAAGTATTTGATTCACTCGCTCTGTCTGACCTCCGGTCTGCGGGTGGAAAGCAGTGCTGAAAGACAACTTGGTTCCCATGGCTTCTTGGAACTTCTTCCAGAACCTCGAGGTAAACTGGGTTCCTCGATCTGACACAATCTCCTTAGGAAAACCATGAAGGCTTACGATTCTGTCGATGTATAGAGTTGCCAGCTGGTTGCCATCATAGGTAGTCTTCACAGGAATGAAATGCACTACTTTGGTCAAATGGTCGACTATGACCCAGATGGAGTCATGTCCCCTATCCGACCTAGGTAGTCCAGTGATAAAATCCATTCCGACTTTATCCCATTTCCACTCGGAACCTTAAGTGGTTGGAGCAATCCAGTAGGTCGCTGATACTCAGCCTTGACCCTTTGGCATACATCACACTTTGCAACATATGTGGCAATCTCTCTTTTCATCCCGTGCCACCAAAAACTTTCCTTCAAGTCTTGAGACGCCTTGGGTCCTCCGGGGTGTATGGACGAGTGTCATGGGCTTCTTGCAGGATCCAATTCTTCAGCTCCATCTTGTTTGGTACGCAGATGCGGCCTTTGTACCAAACAATCCCATGCTCGTCTTCGGAGAATCCTGGGGCCTTGCCTAGCTTCATCTTCTTCTTGATGCCTTCAATGCTTGCGTGCCCATTTTGTGCTTCCTTGACTACGTCCATCAGGGTTGGTTTGACTTCTAGATGGTCTAGAAATCCATGGGTAACCAATTCCAAGCCAAACTGTTCCAGTTCTTCAAATTGGGCTGGCTGCCTTCCTTTAATTATGGTATTCATGGAGCAAGCCTTTCTGCTTAAGGCATCGGCTACCATGTTAGCCTTCCCGGGGTAGTATTGAACACTGAGGTCATAATCCTTGATCAGTTCCAACCATCTTCGTTGCCTCATGTTCAATTCCTTTTGAGTGAAAATATGCTTCAGACTTTTGTGGTCTGTGTATATCTCACACCGCTTCCATAGGAGGTAATGTCGCCATGTCTTCAAAGCATGAACCACTACTGATAACTCAAGATCGTGAGTAGTGTAGTTCTCTTCATGAGGTCATATCTGCCTTGAGAGGTAAGCTATGACTCGGCCTTCTTGCATCAGAAGGCTTCCCAATCTAGTTCAAGAGGCATCACAATATATCACAAATTCCTTGTGATTGTTAGGTGTTGCCAGAACTGGGGTAGTGGTCAATCTCTTCTTGAGTTCTTGGAAGCTTTCTTCGCACTTCGGCGTCCATTCGAACTTCTTGTCCTTTTTCAGGAGTTGGGTCATTGGTCGGGCAATGGTGGAGAATCCCTCAACGAATTTGCAGTAATAGCCCGCAAGTCCGAGGAAGCTTCTAACTTCCTTGACGGTTGTTGGAGACTGCCATTGGGTCACAGCTTCGATTTTTAGGGGATCCAGTGACAATCCTTCTTCGATCAAGACATGACCCAAGAATCCAACTTTATGTAGCCAGAACTCGCATTTGCTGAATCTGGCGTATAGTTGGTGCTCTCGAAGCTTGTCTAGGACCATCCTCAAATGTTGCTCGTGCTCTTCTTCCGTCTTTGAGAAGACAAGAATGTCATCAGTGAAGACAACAACAAACTTGTCCAAATATTCCATGAATACCTTATTCATGAGATACATGAAATAAGCTGGGGCATTGGTCAATCCAAAGGACATGACCGTGCACTCATACATGCCATATCTGGTCACAAATGTCGTCTTTGGAATATCTTGGGATCTAATCTTCAGCTGGTAGTACCCAGATCTGAGGTCGATTTTGGAGAACACCTTGGCTTTGCTGAGTTGATCAAATAGATCTTCAATCTTGGGAAGTGGATACTTGTTCTTGATTGTAACTTCATTAAGGGAATGGTAGTCAATGCATAAGCAGATGGTACCATCCCTTTTTGCCACAAACAGAACAGACCATCCCCAAGGGGAGGCACTAGGGCGGATAAATCCCTTCCTCGGCTGCTCTTCTAGTTGCTTCTTCAACACGGCTAGTTCTTCTGTCCCCATTCTATAAGGCTCCTTATAGATGGGTCCTGCCCCGGGCATGAGCTCGATAACGAACTCAATGTCACGGTCAGGAGGCATTCCCGGTAGCTCATCTAGAAAGACATCGGGATACTCACTTACTACCGGCACTTGCTCCAGCCTAACTTCAGATAGACCGTTGACTTGAGCGATTTGAGCAAAAGAGGAATTGGAGGCAAACTTAACTTCGACTCCTTGGCCATTGGTCTCAGTGACAGTCCGATTGGCACAATCTAACAAGCCTTGGTGCTTGCTGAGCCAATCCATTCCTAAGATCACATCCAAGCCTTGTGATCTCAGGATGATAAGGTCAGCTAGGAAATTTACCCCATTGATGACGATACCGACTTCCTTACATCCTATCTTGGCTCTCATCTCTGCTCCAGGGGTTTGTACCACCATGGGGTTATTCAGGGGTGTAGGGGTCATGCCACTTTTTAATGCAAATCTTTGAGTGACAAATGAAAGTGTGGCTCTAGAATCAAATAAGATAGTTGCAGGTGCTGAGTTGACAAGGAACGTACCCAGCACGACGTCCAGGTCTTCCTGGGCTTCTTTTGCAGTGACATGATTCACATGCCCCCTGCCGTTGTTGGGCGGGTTGCGAGGAGCTTTGTCTTGGTGGCATTCCACGGCCTTGTCTTGGGTTCTGCACATTGGGGCGCGGGGCATCAGGCTTCTTGTTGGGGCACACCCGTGAGATGTGTCCTGACTGACCACATCCAAAGCAAGTGACTTGGTTTGGGTTGTTGATCTTGTTGCCACCACTGTTATTGGGGTTGAAAGCTGGCCTTGGGTTGGCATACTGCTGAGGCTGATAGTTGGTGCGGGGTGTGGGAGCTCTTGGCTGCTGATAGGTTGGCCTGACCGGGGCTGGCTGCCACGGGCAAGGCTTCTGGTTACTGGAACTTCCCTTGCTAACCATCTTGTGCTTGCGAGTGTCTTCCAGAGCACGCCGCTTGTCTTCAAGCATGAGTTCTTTGTTCACCAAATCAGGAAAGGTTGGGCAGTCACATACGACAAGTGAGTACTGCAGAGTCTGATTGAGGTCTTCCATGAAGTGCTCCCTTTTTGCAGCATCACTGCTGACATCTTCAGGGGCATACCTTGATAGAACACTGAACTTCTGCATGTACTCCTTGATTGTGCCACTTCCTTGCTTCAGGGCTCGGAACTCACGCTTCTTGATAGGCATGATTCCGGAAGGAATATGGGCCTTGCAGAATTCTGCCTTGAAGTTATTCCCAGTGATGTCTTGCCCATCATGCATGACCTTGAATCCATCCCACCAAGCTCTAGCAGTTCCCCCGAGGCAGTGGGCAGCATAAGCCAACTTATCGCGATCTTCAGTACAGCCGACTAGTTCCAGCAAGTCCTCAATGGTGCGGACCCAGTCGTCTGCATCCAGGGGTTCAGCAGTCTCGATGAAGGTTGGCGGTGCATGCTTCTTGAACTCCGCCAACGTGGGACATCCATTGCCATGCCCCGCCGGCTGGCGGTTATTGGTGACGGCTTGAGCAATCATCTGGAGGGCTGCAGTGTTGGTTTGGCGTTCCTCTCGGAAGGCTTGGAGAAGCTGAGCCATGTCCATGTTCGGGGGAGGTGGTGGTGGTGGAGCTTGATCGTGGGTTTGGTCCTGGCTGGCCTCTGCTTGGGCGGATGCTCCGGCTTCGGGCTGCTGAATTGAGGTACCAGTACGAGTTACAACAGGCATCCTGCTAGAGCGGTCAAGGTCTTATGATTGGGAATGATGAGGGAAAGCAATAAAGATGGGTTCCTAGTAAGAGGGATGGGTATGATTCTAATTGTTTTCATGCAAGGGCCAAAAAGGGCCAAACACATTCATTAAAATTCCAGATGGGTGATGTGGTCGTTTACATGTTCCCAAAGGGAAGATACGACTTACATCCAAACACAACAAAAGCAGACACTAGATGGCTTCATATGAACCATACAAGGACTCGACTTCGCATAGGGGTTACACGACCTATCCTACCGTAGAGGTCACGAGCTGGCATATCCGAGTTGCGAATAATGACTAAGTGGCGGAATGCTCGGTCGCGTATTCTGGCTCTTCTGGGTCTTCCTCCTTGTCTTCATCTGTCTGGGCTCCCCTATCACTTCAGGGTGTGGGGGGAGTGGAGGAGCTGGACACGGTGTTGTTTGGCCGGTGGTGCGGGAAAGAGCTTGCGAAATTCCCTCGCCGTCATACGACATCGCTGGGGTGGTTCTTCATCCTTAGAAGATACATCTCCTTAGGGCCTACCGCCTCGATATGCGATAATGGGTTGCCCAGGAGGCGCACCTTCCTTCTTGATCCTATCCGTCTTCTCTTGTGCTCATCGAAGAAGTGCCTTGGTCTTGTGGAGTTCTTCTCGGAGCTTCATCGATTCCGAGGCCAACTCTTGTGCCAAGCTGTCGGCACAAAGGCTGAAGTAGGTCTGGAATCAAAGTGGAAGTCCTTGCTTCAGTGGTGGGGCTCGTGCACTGCTCTCATCTTCACCTTCCTTCCGGTAAGTCAAGAAGCGGGTTGTCATCTTAACTGCCATCTCCGGAAGAAGTTCTCGGAGGCGGGTTAGTGCCTTGAGTGCAGCTGCCTCGACAGCGAGGAGTAGTGTTGCCATCTGGGGTCCCTCGAAGAACCAACTTGTGGGAGGATCGTTTGCCTTCACAATTACTTCCACATGGTACTCCACCTCGGTGTCGCTAACCCAATGCTCATGGTAGGTGAGGATGGGTGCTCGGTGAAACTAGCACTCCTGGAGGATATCCTCGAGAAGCAAGGGGAACCAAGTGGTCAGGAGCTCTTCAGGTACAGCGGCCATCTACAAAGGTTGAATGGGAGAGGTTTACAAGCTGATTATATCTTAGGTTTGGCAAGGTTTAGAAAAGAAGAGAGGTTCAGAAGGTTTATGAAAATGGTCTCATCCTAACTAAAGTCCATGCTAACTAAGGCTTCCTAGTTCGCATGTTCATCTTCGTAGATAAGTACAACCCATGCCAACTGCCCTAACACTACATGCATTCTGACTTGGAAAGCGTCCTAGTTCGCATGTTCGTCTCCAAAGAACTCTTCTTCAAATTCCTGCTCCTCCATGCCTGGCCAATTTAATAACCAGTGTCAAGCCAATGAGTACTTTGAATGTACTCGCAAGCAACTCATGCTTAGGTTCAAGGTAACAATGCAAGTTGTACAACAAATAAGCAACCTAGCTTCAAGCTAGATAAGATGTCCTACCATCTTGTGAGATATGCATCAATGAACTTGGGTAACCACGAGGACAGGTTACATATATCAACATAAATAGAGTTCGAACCATTACTAGCTCATTCAACACATCAAGTCACCACCTTGAGTCAAATAGTTCTCTACACACACACATGCACCAAGATTGTAAAATTTCTGGATGTAGTTTAAGTAGCACCTCCCAACTGTCCATGACCGTGGACACGGCTATTCGAATAGTTTGACACTCTGCAGAGGTTGCACACTTTACCCACAAGATCTGGGAAGCTTTCGTGTCATCCACGATCCCGCAGTACCTCAAGTACTTGGGGGAAGCACCCGATCATTACCTTTCCCCCAGACGATACTAACATAGGGTCCACTCATTGGTGCACAACCCTCGTTTATAAGTAAAAGATCGTGGAACTTTGCCCTTTTTACATTATCACGCATACACGAAGGGACCAACAGTGTGTCTGGTGCCCTGTGAAAATAGTCATGGCCGCCTATCCAAGCACGACCCCGTCCCGAGAGTGACCTTAAGTCAACCCCGTCACTAGTAATGTGGGCACTATGCTAGTATCAGCCTAAGTAATTAATAATGCCCCGTCCCATAAAGGGGTAGAGTGGTTGCGCATGTTTGGTTGGGACGCTAATCACACGTAAATCTAATCCATCATTTTACACACACCAAAAGCTCTCTTCGGTACACCACTTCTTTCTCAAGAGGTGACCTTAGTTCAACATCACCCAAGGGCATTAGGGGCACCGATGGGGTTTTCGAAAGGTTGTAACCATGAAGAGTTCATGGTACACATGCAACAATATGCACCTACAACTAATTGCTTCCATGAACAAGGTAAAGCCAAGAGTAGGGTATGCATCATGTGGTGGTTCACAACAAGTTCACCACCGTCATATTTCATCATCATGCAAATCGGAAAAGGGGGTCCGATGAACAAGAGGGGTGTCATGGTCAAAGGGTTGCTTGCCTGGATTGGCTTGGTCTTCAAAGTCTTCAAACCCTTCTCCTTCCTCTCCTTCAGCAACTTCGTCAAATATAGTATCTAATCGTCGCAAGAAAATAACGGAGAAATAACACAATAATAAAAACAGAAAAGTCAAAGTGCTCAGAAAAATGTCAACCTATTTTTATAAAATACTAGGAGAAAAACTAAGAAGGTATAGGATGAATGGATTTTTGAACAGAGGTTTCATTGTTCAAATTTGAATTTAATTTGAACAGTACATAAAAGGTTCATGAATATGTGTGAAACTTACATCATTAAATAGGTTGGAATATTACAAGATTTTAGGAGTTGGAATAAATTAATTTGGATAATTATTTTATCTTGTGGATTTATTTTAAAAATCCACAGAAAAGAATAAGAAAAAGGCCACTGTGCAACTGGGCCAGAGCGGCCACACGGCACAGGCCCAGAGGTGTTTCGGCCCGGGCGAGCCGAGCGGCACGCGCGTGCCAAGTTTAAACCTGACGGGCGGGGCCCAGCTGCCAGTGGGAGAGAGGGGAGGCCAGAGGGAAGAGAGGCTGATAGGCGGGGCCCGCCTGTCATCCCTAACCCGCGTCCAGACGGCCGGCGAGGTCACCGGCGGCGATGCAGGGCACGGCGGGGCGAGCGGAGGGCAGGGCTGGAATCAGCGCAGAGTCACCATTCGGGTGGTGGTGGAGGTGGTCACTGGAGCTGCCGGGTTCGCCGGCGACGAGGATGCACGGTGGAGGGGTGTCGGGTGGTGGTCGTTCCGGCCGTTTCCGGCTGCCATAGAGAGGGAAAGGGGAGGAGAAAGAGCCAGTGGAGTGCGGGGGTTCCAGATTGGGGTTCAGGAGCAGCGGGGACGGCTCGTACCGAGCGGATGATGGTGAGCCACTGCGGCGGAGCTCGAGCTCGATCTCAAGCTCGAGAGCTTCTGGGAGAGATCTGGGAGTGCAGGGGTGTTTGGGTGTGTCCAGAGGCGAGTGGTGGAGAGGAGAAAGCTCGGGGAAGCCTATATATAGGTGGTCGGCGGTCCACCGAGGAGCTGTGCGCCGGCGAGCTCATTGCGGTCGACATAGGTCACGGGGCTCGTCGAGGCGTGTCTGGGGTGCTCGTGGGCTTAGTCTAGTGCGATGGGGGAAGAAGAGAGAGAGCAGAGGGCGCCAGAGGAGCTGCGCGTGTGAGCGCGCTCACTGGTGGGCTCGGGCGGTCCCCGCGCGTGCGAGCTGGGGCGGGAGGAGGGAGAAGGAGGAGGGGGACCCGGCCATGGCGTGTCGTGGACGTCGAGGCGCCTCGGCTGGCGCGAGGGGGAGGTCCGAGGTGGCTGGAGGCGCTTGGCCAGGAGCGGCTACAGTGCCAGAGCACAATGTAGCGTGCTCTAGAGCGCGCGTATGGCTGGCGCCGGCATTGTTTATGCCCTGTGGGCGTGGCCACTAGTGTCTGGTAGCTAAGGGAGGCAGTAAACAATGGGGAAATGGCATTGGATGCTTTGGAGGGCTTCTAGAATGAGAGGAGGTTGAGAGAGAAGGGTGCAAGGAGCTGTCTAGAGAGGTAAAATAGGTGGCTTCACCCCTCAATCATTGAGCTGAGGTGCATCCATTGATACTAGAGGTAGAAGAGGTCTTGGTGGTGCTGTGGTAAAAACTTGAGCCTATTTGGATTAGTGGAAGAAGCCAAAGTTGTTGTTTTGGTAATTGGCCAGAAGGTGTTTGTAGTTTGTTTGGGCAAGCAAATGGGTTTCATTTGACATGAGACTCCACACGATGAAATGGCACATATAATTAGGCCCTTCCACCAGATTGGAGCTCATTTGGGCAAAGTTGCCAGTGCAACTTTTGTAAACCCTAGAAATTAACAGAATTGCTTTTATCAAGATCTAGTCATTCAAATCCATTCCCCTAGATTCACCACTTGGTGTAGTGTCATCATTTGGGGTTGTGAACATGTCCACAAAGTTTGGGGCATTTGGAACAAGTTGGTAATGTGAAGTTGTTCAAATTTGGATCTGAACATGAATGGTTTTGGGCACTTTTGTGAACCAAAACTATTTGGGTTGAGTTGAAACCTTGCAGGGTCATCATATTATGCATATGTGACTTGCTCGAATTTTCCTGGAGTTTTCAGAGAATATTTCCTTTGTAAATATTTCGAAAGCTTGAAATATCCGGAAAGTGTTTTTGAGGGATTTTCCGAATATTTTGAACATGGCCATGTGTTGAAACTCTTATATATTGACAATATATGTCCTATGAGTCTCCTTTATTTTTCACAAATATTTTTGAAACATTTAAATAATTTTCACCTATTAAAGACCATTTCTGGCCTAAAGAAAAAACCTTTAAATAAAATAGGAAAATAACTTTTAAAATTATAATTTTGTGGTTTATGGGATTCCTATACCTAATAGGATACAAATATACCTTTTCAAAGATTTTTCTCACCCTAAATCAAGTACTTGCAGCGCAAATCTCGGTTCAGGGGTTTTTGGAAAACTAATTTTAGAAAGTACTATTTGGCCAAATTATTTTTGTTAGAATATACTATACTGTTCTATACACATGGTATGATCATTGGGCAGAAGTTTGGGGCAAGGAGATGAAGTATAGAAGATGAGGCTATGTTGACTTTTAAAGAGCACTTGAAATCACACAGAGAAAAATTCAATTCCAAATAAAAGCCAAATGATGCAAAAAGTTTTTATTGGTCCAAATTTTCATGCTTTATTAATGCAATAGCCATGTTACAAAATGCAGGGTGTGACACTACAATACGAAGAGAAGACGATTAATAGCTGGAGTTACCACATGAGTTACCCACAGTGCACAACGTTTTCCACGTTTCACAACTCCAGAAGTGTTTCGAACTTCCTAAACTAACCGGTCTTTGCAAGAACATCGATCACTGAGCCATTGTTGTCTAGACCGACTTGACCTACGCGAGAGGTCTGTTTTTCAACCTGGATCAAGAAGGATGTTATACATGAAGCAATACCATCAAGTACTTCAAGGTTCAATGGAGAACCACTCGGCAGCAGAAGCAACATGAAGAAGTGAAGACTACCCCGGATCCAAGTTTCCGTATTCCTTTCCACGGCTAGTCTCAGAATCTCGGGGACGAGATTCTTGTAAGGGGGGTAGGTCTGTCACACCTTGATTTCCATGCCACAACACTTAAGCTAATCAATAATGATAAAAATTTGGTTTGACCAAAACTTTTGAGTGTTTTGGTATTTGCTTGATTTGATTTTTTTGTGTTGGTTGCAAGTGCTCTAAAAAATCAAATAAATCCTCTAACTCTTATACTTCATCTCCTTGGTCCAAAAGTTTGCCCATTGATCATGCCATGTGTATAGGACATAATAGTATTTTCTTAACAAAATATTTTGGCCAAAAAGTATTTTCTAAATTAGCTTTTCCAAAAAACCCGTGAGTTGATACTTGAACTACAAGTACTTAATTAAGGGTATGAAAAATCTTTAAAAAATATATTTGAATCCTATTATGTATAGGATTCCCATAAACCACAAAATTATAATTTTAAAAGTTATTTTCCTATTTTATTTAAAGGCTTTTTCTTTAGGCTAGAAATGTTCTTTAATAGGTTAAAATTATTTAACTGTTTCAAATATATTTGAGGAAATATATGGAAACTCATAGGACATATATTGTCCATATATAAGAGTTTCAACACATGGTAATGTTCAAAATATTGGTCAAATCCTTCAAAAACCCTTTATGGATATTTCAAGCTTTAGAAATATTTACAAAGGAAATATTCCCTAGAAATTCCAATAAAATTCTAGCATGTCACATATGACATATTTGATGATGTTGCCAAGCCTCATGCCTTGAAGATCAAGAAAACATAATCAAACCCCCTCAAAACCATTTCTGGCCATTTTGAAGTTTGAGCAACTTTACATTGACAAACTTGTCCAAATGCTCTCAACCTTTGTGCACATGCTCAAATGGTGTAATAATGCATCTAGACCAAATGGCACAAGTTGGAGAGAAGGATATCATGATCAAAGTGTTCCAAAACCCTCTCTGTCCAGATGTAAGTTTGAACAACTCTACATTACCAACTTTTAACTTGTGACCTTAAATTTTGTGGACATGCTCACTTATATAAATGATGACACTACACCAAGTGGTGCCTCAAGGAGGGATGATTTGCATGACTAAATCTTGGAAAAGCCATTTATGTTGATTTCTTGGGTTTGCCAAAGTTACATAGGCAACTTTTTTCAAATGAGCTCTAAATTGGTGGACAACCTCAATTCTATATCCCACTTGATCCTATTAATTTTCATGTCAACTGGAATCCATATGCTTGACCAAGCTAGCATCAAACAACTTCTTGTAGATTCCAAATATCACAGGTTTCACCACTTTTACCATTCTCCATTACGTCAACTTTTTACTACGGACCCTCCTAACCCTCTTCTACCCCTAGTAGCTTCGACTCATCCATGTGTCAATAATGGAGGGGTGAAAACCTCCATTTCGCTCTTTGGACAGCCATGGCAGCATCTCTTTTTCCCCTCTATTTTACTTTCCTACCTCTCCCTTAGTGCCTAAGCTACCCCAGGGCATCTCCATATGCACCAGCAACAAGTAGACAAGGAGGGACATGCCCAGAGCGCGTGGGCATGCAGTGGCATGCCAAATGGGCGCTCTGGAGCACTCTACAGTGTGCTCCCGCACTGTAGCCGCCCTCTGACCGATGCTCTCGTCGCCCTTGGGCACCGGGACCGTGTCTCCCAAGGTGTCCACGGCGTCCGTGACATGGAACCCTGTCGGCCCTTCCTCCCTTGCCCTCCTTCTCCCTCCACGAGCTCACCCGAGCAGAGCCCGGACCACGCCCATAGTGCACTGATGCCCCCCTATATAGATCATCCTCCCGAGCACTCTGTCACCTCTTCTGGGTCTCTCTCTCCCCTGCACCTCCCAGACATCATCCCTCTCCCCCTCGTGCTCTCCTGCCCCTCCATGGCCGGGTTCTCGCCGCCGTGCCCCCGGACCAACCCAAGCCTCCATTGCTCCCTTGCTCCCACAAGACGCTCGAGAGGACCCCCCACGGCCCCAAGAAGTATCCCCCGCACACCAAGCCTTCCTCCCCGTGCTTGCCCTGCCCTGCCTGTATCTCGCCCGAGCACCATCCGCTGTGGCCATTGCCACGCTCGGCTCCGCCCTCCCCTAGACGCGCTGATAGGCGTAACGGGTGCGGCACGGTCCCCCGAACATGCCTGTGCCTCTGGTGCCTCCTACGGCGGTCGGTAGTGCTGACGGCCGACGCCGGCATCTCCTTTGCCTCCTCCTCTGCGTCGGGCGGGAGGAGGAAGACACACCTGTGGGTGGGCCCCGACTCCTGCTCTGGCCCGCCTGCAAGCTCCCTAGCGACGCGGTATGGGCGGCTGACATGTGGCCCTCCTTTTTAAGTTTACACGGGTCCAACTCGGGGTCGCCTCCTCTGTATGAAGGCCTATTCGCGAAGTACGTCTTTGACGTCACCCGTGCGCCCGCGCGGCTCATCCACCGGGCCGCCGCATCAGCTATCCCTCGCCAAGTGCAGAGAATAAGTGGTATAGCCTTTTTCATTTTTCTTTTTCAGTAAATTTCAAGAATGCATAAAATAATCCTTTGAACTCCAAATTTGATGATTCAAATTTCTAGTGAATCCATAAATCGTGCTCTATCACATGGTGCTATTTGCACATTTTTCGCGAACCTTCTCTTCACAAATATTTACATAATCTAATTTTCTTCATTTCTGTGTTGAACTTTAGAAAATCACAGAGAGCTTAAATTGATCAAAATGCAATGATTCAAATTCCTAGATACCTATATGTTCACAACTTAGTTTTCGAACATTTTTTCCGAATGCATTTTATGCAACATCAAATATTCGTCCATTTCTCCATGTATAGGCAACTTTGAAAATTCATAGAAAAATCATTTGAACTCCAAATCCAATGAAACCAACTCCTAGGTGCTTCCAAAATGATTCCTTGTTATATGGGTGCCTTTGCTCATTTTTCAATATAAATCTTCTGTACACTACTTGCAGATCCATTAAATCCCTTATATCCTTTATATTGAAATGTTCCAAAATATCCAGTTACCCAATTCGGTTGAATTCACTTTGTGAAGGAAATATGCCCTGGAGGCAATAATAAAGTTGTTATTTATATTTCCTTATAACATGATAAATGTTTATTATTCATGCTGGAATTGTATTAACCGGAAACTTAGTAAATGTGTGAATACATAGATAAAACAGAGTGTCCCTAGTATGCCTCTACTAGACTATCTCATTGATCAAAGATGGTTATGTTTCATAGCCATAGACATGAGTTGTCATTTCATCAATGGGATCACATCATTATGAGAATGATGTGATGGACAAGACCCATCCGTTAGCCTAGCAACTTGATCGTTTAGTTTTACTGCTATTGCTTTCTTCATAACTTATACATGTTCCTATGACTATGAGATTGTGCAACTCCCGAATACCGGAGGAACACCTTGTGTGGTATCAAATGTCACAACATAACTGGGTGATTATAAAGATGCTCTACATGTGTCTCCAAAGGTGTTTCTGGTGTTGGCATAGATCAAGAATTGGATTTGTCACTCCGAGTGTCGGAGATGTATCTCTGGGCCCTCTCAGTAATACACATTATAATGAGCCTTGCAAGCAAATGACTAATGAGTTAGTCACAAGATGATGTACTACGGAATGAGTAAAGAGACTTGCCGGTAATGAGATTAACTATGTATAGTGATACAGACGATCGAATCTCGGGCAAGTAACATACCGATGACAAAGGGAACAACGTATGTTGGTATGCGGTTTGACCGATAAAGATCTTCGTAGAATATGTAGGGGCCAATATGAGTATCCAGGTTCCGCTATTGGTTATTGACCGGAGATGAGTCTCGGTCATGTCTACATAGTTCTCGAACCCGTAGGGTCCGCATGCTTAACGTTCGATGACGATCGATATTATGAGTTTATGAGTTATGATGTACCGAAGGTAGTTTGGAGTCACGGATGAGATCACGGACATGACGAAGAGTCTCAGAATGTCCAAGACATAAATATTAATATATTAGACGACTATATTCGGACACCGGAAGTGTTCCGGGTATTATCGGATAAAACCAGAGTGTCGGAGGGGTTTACCGGAATCCCACGAGGGAGTATGGGCCATAGTGGACCAATGAGGGAAAGAGAGAGGCAGCCCATAGGGCTCGCCGCCCCCCCAGGGATCCTAGTTGGACTAGGAGAAGGGGGAAGGCGCCTCTCTCCTTCCTTCTCCTCTCCCCTTTCCTTTCCTACTCCTAGTAGGAATACAAAAGGGGATTCCTATTCCTACTAGGAGTAGGAATCCTACTCCTATGGCGCGCACCTTGGACCGGCCGCACCTCCCCCTTGCTCCTTTATATACCGGGGCAGGGGCACCCAAAGACACACAAGCAACATCGTTTTAGCCGTGTGCGGTGCCCCCCTCCACAGAAACACACCTCGGTCATACCGTTGCAGTGCTTAGGCGAAGCCCTGCACCGATAGCTTCATCATCTCCGTCACCACGCCGTCGTGCTGACGAAACTCTCCCGTGAAGCTCAACTGGATCAAGAGCTCGGGGGACGTCATCAAGCTGAACGTGTGCTGAACGCGGAGGTGTCGTACGTTCGGTGCTTGATCGGTTGGATCGCGATGACGTTCGACTACATCAATCGCGTCACTAGACGCTTCTGCTTTCGGTCTACGAGGGTACGTAGACACACTCTCCCATCTCATTGCTATGCATCTAGTAGATAGATCTTGCGTGATCATAGGATTTTTTTTGAATTACTACGTTCCCCAACAGTGGCATCATGAGCCAGGTCTGTGCGTAGATGATATGCATGAGTAGAACACAATGAGTTGTGGGCGATAATAGTCATACTGCTTACCAGCATGTCATACTTTGATTCGGCGGTATTGTGAGATGAAGCGGCTCGGACCGACATTACGCATACGCTTACACGAGACTGGTTTCACCGTTACGAGCACTCGTTGCTTAAAGGTGACCGACCGGTGTATGTCTCTCTCACTTTAGGTGAATCGAGTGTGGCTACGCCTGGTCCTTGTGAAGCTTATAACATCACATACTTAACGAAATATTATTGTGGTTTTTGATGCGTAGGTAAGAACTGTTCTTGCTCAGCCCGTAGCAGCCACATAAAACTTGCAACAACAAAGTAGAGGACGTCTAACTTGTTTTTGTAGGGCATGCTGTGTTGTGATATGGTCAAGACATGTTGCTAAATTTTATTGTATGAGATGATCATGTTTTGTAACCTAGTTATCGGCAACTAGCAGGAGCCATATGGTTGTCGCTTTATTGTATGAAATACAATCGCCATGTAATTGCTTTACTTTATCACTAAGTGGCAGCGATAGTTGTAGAAGCAATAGTTGGCGAGACGACAATGATGCTACGACGGAGATCAAGGTGTCGCGCCGGTAATGATGGTGATCAAGACTGTGCTTTGGAGATGGAGATCAAAGGCACAAGATGATGATGGCCATATTATATCACTTATATTGGTTACATGTGATGTTTATCTTTATGCATCTTATTTTGCTTAGATCGATGGTAGCATTATAAGATGATCTCTCACTAAATTTCAAGGTATAAGTGTTCTCCCTAAGTATGCACCGTTGTGAAAGTTTAGCGTGCCATGACACCACGTGATGATCGGGTGTAATAAGCTCTACGTTCAAATATAATGGGTGTAAGACAGTTTTGCACATGCAGAATACTCGGGTTAAACTTGACGAGCCTAGCATGTACAGACATGGCCTCGGAACACTGGAGACCGAAAGGTCGAGCATGAATCATATAGTAGATATGATCAACATTAGATGTTCACCATTGAAAACTACTCCATCTCACGTGATGATCGGACATGGTTTAGTTGATTTGGATCACGTGATCATTTAGATGACTAGAGGGATGTCTATCTAAGTGGGAATTCTTTAGTAATATGATTAATTGAACTTTAATTTATCATGAACTTAGTCTTGACAGTATTTGCAAATTGTGTTGTACATCAATAGCTTGCGTTTTAGCTCCCCTATGTTTTTGATATGTTCCTAGAGAAAACTAAGTTGAAAGATGTTAGTAGCAATGATGCGGACTAGGTCCCTGATATGAGGATTATCCTCATTGCTGCACAGAAGTATTATCTCCTTGATGCACCGCTAGGTGACAAACCTATTGCAGGAGCAGATGCAGACGCTATGAACGTTTGACAAGCTCGGTATGATGAATACTTGATAGTTTCGTGTGCCATGCTTTACGGCTTATAACCCGGACTTCAAAAACGTTTTGAATGCTGCGAAGCATATGGGATGTTCCAAGAGTTGAAATTAGTATTTCATACTCATGCCCGTGTAGAGAGGTATAAGACCTCTGACTGTCTACAAGATGGAGGAGAATAGCTCAACCAGTGAGCATGTGCTCAAATTGTATGGGTACTACAATTGCTTGATTCAAGTGGGAGCCAAAAGATGCAAACTTGATAATGATAGTGCAACTTATTTGTGGCGCTGCCATTTAGGTCATAATGGTGTAAAGCGCATGAAGAAACTCCATAGTGATGGGCTTTTGGAATCACTTGATTATGAATCACTTGGTACTTGTGAACCATGCCTCATGGGCAAGATGACTAAAAATCCATTCTCCGGAACAATGGAGCGAGCAACTGACTTATTGGAAATCATACATACTGATGTATGTGGACCAATGAGTGTTGAGGCTCGCAGCGGGTATCATTATTTTCTAACCTTCATAGATGATTTGAGCAGATATGGGTATATCTACTTGATGAAACACGAGTCTGGAACATTTGAAAAGTTCAAAGAATTTCAGAGTGAAATAGATAATCATCGTAACAAGAAAATAAGTTTCCATGATCTGATCATGGAGGCGAATATTTGACTTACGAGTTTGGTCTTCATTTAAAAGAATGTGGAATAGTTTCATAGGTGACGCCACCCGGAACACCACAGCGTAATGGTGTGTCCGAACGTCATAACCGTACTTTATTAGATATGGTGCGATCTATGATGTCTCTTACCGACCTACCACTATCAATTTTGGGTTATGCATTAGAGACAGCTACATTCATGTTAAATAAGGACACCATTTAAATCCGTTGAGATGACGCCTTATGAACTGTGGTTCGGCAAGAAACCAAAGTTGTTCTTTCTTAAAGTTTGGGGCTGCGATGCTTATGTGAAAAGGCTTCCACCTAATAAGCTCGAACCCAAGTTAGAGAAATGTGTCTTCATAGGATACCCAAAGGAGAATGTTGGGTACACCTTCTATCACAGATCTGAAGGCAAGATATCCTTTGCTAAGAATGGATCCTTTCTAGAGAAGGAGTTTCTCTCGAAAGAAGTGAGTGGGAGGAAAGTAGAACTTGATGAGGTAATTGTACCTTCTCCCAAATTGGAAAGTTGTACATCACAGAAACTAGTTCCAGTGATTCCTACACCAATTAGTGAGGAAGCTAATGATGATGATCATGAAACTTCGGATCAAGTTACTACTGAACCTCGTAGGTCAACCAGAGTACGTTCCGCACCAGAGTGGTACGGCAACCCAGTCTTGGAAGTCATGTTACTAGACAATGATGAACCTACGAACTATGAGGAAGCGATGATGAGCCCAGATTCCGCAAAATGGCTTGAGGCCATGAAATCTGAGATGGGATCCATGTATGAGAACAAAGTGTGGACTTTGGTTGACTTGCCCGATGATCGGCAAGTCATTAAAAATAAATGGATCTTTAAGAGGAAGACTGGCGCTGATGGTGATGTTACTATCTACAAAGTTCAACTTGTTGCGAAAGGTTTTTGACAAGTTCAAGGTGTTGACTACGATGAGATTTCTCAATCGTAGTGATGCTTAAGTCTGTCCGAATCATGTTAGCACTTGCCGCATTTTATGAAATCTGTCAAATGGATAACAAAATTGCGTTCTTTAATGGATTTATTAAAGAAGAATTGTATATGATGCAACCAGAAGGTTTTGTCAATCCTAAAGGTGCTAACAAAATGTGCAAGCTCCAGCGATCGATCTATGGACTTGTGCAAGCATCTCGGAGTTGGAATATACGCTTTGATAAGTTGATCAAAGCATATAGTTATATACAGACATGCGGTGAAGCCTGCATTTACAAGAAAGTGAGCGGGAGCACTACAACCTTTCTGATAAGTATATGTGAATGACATATTGTCGATCGGAAATGATGTAGAATTTTCTGGAAAGCATAAAGGAGTGTTTCAAAGGAGTTTTTCAAAGAAAAAAACCCTCGGTGAAGCTGCTTACATATTGAGCATCAAGATCTATAGAGATAGATCAAGACGCTTGATAAGTTTTTTCAATGAGTACATACCTTGGCAAGTTCTTAATGCATCAGTCAGAGAAGGAGTTCTTGCCTGAGTTATAAGGTATGAAGTTGAGTAAGACTCAAAACCTGACCGCGGCAGAAGATAGAGAAAGAATGAAAGTCATTCCCTATGCCTCAACCATAGGTTATATACAGTATGCCATGCTGTGTGCCAAACCTGTTGTGTACCTTGCCATGAGTTTGGCAAGGAGGTACAATAGTGATCCGGGAGTAGATCACTGCACAGTGGTCAAAATTATCCTTAGTTACTAGATGACTAAGGAAATGTTTCTCGATTATGGAGGTGATAAAGAGTTCGTCGTAAAGAGTTACACCGATGCAAGCTTTGACACTAATCCAGATGACTCTAAATATCACTCTAGATGCGTATTAAAAGTGGGAGCAATTAGCTAGAGTAGCTCAATGCAGAGCATTGTAGACATAGAAATTTGTGAAATACATACGGATCTGAATGTAATAGACCCGCTGACTAAACTTCTCTCGCAAAGCAAAATATGATCACATCTTAGTACTCTTTGGGTGTTAATCACATGGCGATGTGAACTAGATTATTGACTCTAGTAAACCCTTTGGGTGTTGGTCACATGGCGATGTGAACTATGGGTGTTATTGATGGCTTCTCGCCCCTCGTTGGTTACCCCAAGTGGAAGGTTTGACATGCAGTGTAGCGATAGTTTTCCCTTGGCAAAGATACCAAGGATCGAATCCCCTGAGACTCAGAGGGTCAACAAGAAGGTGTCAAATGCTTAGCGGCGCAACTTAGCAATTGAAAGTACCTGCACACAAATACAAATAACTTTGCTCCCAACGAGTACAGAGAGGTTGTCAATCCCTCCGGCCTTGTCGTTTACAAAGGATCAAACGCAAGAGATAATAGTGATAGGTATGACTGCAACTAGTAAGTATGAACTGGAAGTAAATAGCGGATGTGATCAGTGATGGTAATATGGACTGGGGTCCCATGATGTTCACTAGTGATGTCTCTCTCCCAAAAGACGATAAAACAGCTAAGCGAGGTAAACGAATTACAGCTGGGCAATTGACAGGATTATGTGCGCAAACCAATGCTAACTATGCTGCAAAGAAAGGTAGAGGCTCAAAAGCATGGGTGGTACGCCAAGGCAAGTAGACCGAAATCCATCTGCATCTACTACTAATCATCCACCTTGAGATATCTATCCAGAACATCTCGCTGGTATTAAGTTGCGAGTCCCACCCATAGTGTAAACTCAAAGCAACAGACAACTGCATTAAAAGAACTTTGCGTAAAGTAAACAATCCTTGCACCCGCAAGTACAAGCACCGTTGTTTTCCCCCTTGTGGCAACAGCACATCCCCTAGACTCATGTTTCTGTCACTCAAGCTAGTCATCGAGGGGCATGAACCCACAATCAAGCATAACGTTCCCTCTTGGAGTTACTACCTACTACTTGGCCAAAGCAATAAACAGCAATGGAGAACATGCAAGAATTACTCAAGAACATAAATATAAAAGAGGTAAATCAAATATATTACTCACACACAATCTGAACATAATCTCATAATCCATCGGATCCCAGCAAACTCATCATAGCAACAGCATAAGGATTACATATGTGCCTTGATCAAGTAGGGCAGCTCACGAGGTCTAATCGGTGAAGAACAAAGAGGGGAGGAGAACATCACATAGCTACTGGTCATGGACCCATGGTCCAAGGGAGACTACTCACAACTCATCCGGGAGGCATCCATGGTGGTGGAGAGGCTCCCGGTGGTGATCCTCCCCTCCGGCAGGGTGCCGGGAAGAGTTCTCCTGGTGCTCCTGATCTTGGAAGCGCGGAGGTGACAGAACAGAGATGAGATCGCAAAAAAGGGTTTCGTCCTCGAGGGTTTCGGGACGCGGTGTAAATATATGCCAAAGGGGGCGTCAGAGGAGGCCAGGGGGGCCCAGGAGCCCTGGCGGCGCGGCCAGGAGGGGGGCCGCGCCCTCTGGCCGCCTGGAGCCCTGGTGGCCCCCCTCTGGCCCTACTTTGGCCGCATGAAAGCTTCCGGAACACTGATTTTTTATATATTTTTCCCGGAATTTTTCTGGCAATTTACGTAATGGGAAAACCTGAAATACAAAAACAGCAGAAAACAGAAACTGGCACTGGGGTGCACTGAGTTAATAGGTTAGTCCAAATATGATCAAAAGTGTATGGAAGTGCATAAATATCATAGCAATATCACACGAAAGAGGCATGGAGCAAGCAAAAATTATAGATACGTTTTGGACGTATCAACATCCCCAAGCTTAATTCCTGCTCGTCCTCGAGTAGGTAAATGATAACAAGCATAATTTCTGTGGTGACATGGTATTAACCATATAAGAACTTTTCACAGTCACATGACAAATGCTTACTGAGACAATGAATCTGTAGTAATTAAGTTGCCTCATGAGAATATCACAAAGAACTGAAAGTTTTACAATATGATACTGAAACACTCAATAGATATGTAGTGAGCATGGTGTGCAAACATGACAAAGTGGTATCTCGCTTGCCCCCTTTAGTGAAGCAAAACATAAATGCAGGGGCACCTCCAAAGTTTAAGTGACGACTAGATACAATGATTTCAGAATAAACGATATCGTAATCATGCAAAAGACAATGGTACTTTGGGACAATGCACATTACACTCAGAATGACAATCATGCTCTCAATAGTTGGTGCTTTAAAGAAAGAAGGTGGAGACTCTCGAACCGTGGCTTTTGATGGCAAGGTTGAAAACCCGTGGTCGGAAACAAAAACTAAACATGTACCAGAGCTCTTGGTTTTTTTAAAACAGAGGTAATATTTATTTTTTTAGAGATGCATATTTCGTCAACGAATGCTAGTAGATAACTCAATTACTTCTCGAGCTGGACAAGTTTCGAGGAACGGCTCCCGCACGAGGACGATCACATCCTCTTAATCTCCTTTTTTTATCACTGCCAAAGTTTTCTGATTTCTCATGAACAAAGCGTGAAGGAGGGTTTGTTTGTTGTATATTTTTTAAAGAGCTGGGCGCACTCTTTGCCAGTTCCTTCTTGTATTAGGGGTTTGCACATTAGACATGCAATCCCGGGGCGAAGCTTGTCCAACTTAAAAAGATCATGAATTAACTACTACTTCCTCATGAGCTAAAACAGAGGCACAAAAGAGAAATGCTTTTTTGAATAATTTCGAGATGGTACACGAAAGTCTTCGTTAGGAATGGCAGGTAAATACCATGTATAGGAAGGTATGGTGGACTCATATGGCATAACTGGTTTAAAGGATTTTGGATGCACAAGTAGTCAGTCCGCTTAGTACAGGCGAAGGTTAGCAAAAGACTGGGAGCGACCAACTAAGAGAGCAATGACGGTCATAATCTTGCAGAGCGACAAAGCAACATTGAATCGGGCATGGAAGTTATATCGCTACTCAGAAATTAAAGATCATTAAGGCTTGATAGACATTCTTTACAGTCTTAAATATGCGTGAGCATATGCCAAGTCAATCAAAATAAATTCTTGGAGGAAGATATCACTAAACCGTACCACATCATAGGCAAACAAATCATGTTGGTACTTCAATAACACATTAAGAACCCCCCAGCTATTTGAGACTAACCGTAAGAAAACATGAACTACTAAGCACCATTATGCACATAGCATTTTTATCATAGACATATCAACCAGTGCAACAGAAGCCAACTCTCTTAACAAGATAAGCATGATAACTCAAGAGAGTTCCAGCAACCAACTAAACAAAAGCTCTTTTAAAAGTAAAGCATGAAAACTAAGAGCTAAACATGACAGTAGCTATTGAAAGACAAAGAACACACACAGCAAAGATAGACATGAAAATTCTATGTTGTGTTCTAGGTTGAAGTGGAGCGTGTTTCTCTCCCACACAAAGAAAGATGGTTTCCAACTCGTTATGGACAGCAAGCAAAGCTAAAGAAAACTAAAAAGGAAACTAAAAGCAAGACGCTCCAAGCATAGCACATAACACATGAAGTGATAAAAATATAGTGGAACGAAAGACGAACTGATAATTGTTGATGGAGAAGGGGATGCACGGGGGCATCCCCAAGCTTAGACGCTTGAGTATTCTTGAATATTTCTTGGGGGTGCACGGGGGCATCCCCAAGCTTGAGCATTTGACACTCCTGAATCTTTTTATCATCTTCCCTCGCACACTTGAAAACTCCCTTCATACATAACTCATCATAATCTGATTAGCGAGGTTATTACCCATAATAAAATAATTTTGCCTTGCTGGAAATAAAGATAATCTTGAAGGTCTACTGTTTCTCAAGATTGCCAAAAGGTTTTTGCAAAGAAAAAGCAAGCTCAAGGTTTGCAAAACGAAGGAAAGGCAAAACAGAACATAATCTGTGAAAAACAGACCAGCAGGTAGTAAATAATTTTTTCGGGGCACTTCTCCAACTCAAATCAAAAAACTCAGAACAGATGCCCGAAAGCCAATTGTATAGAGCACGCTGTCGAAAAAATTCAGACCAAAAGGATGATCTGGTGATTTTATACGAATTTTTCTGTCCAAGGACAGAATCTGTTTCCTGGACAGAACGTCACAACTTTTGAACTTTCTTGCAATCAGAGGCTAAACTTGGCACAAAGCTGAAAAGTAAAGATACAATGATGATGCTACTGTAGTAACAAACATCAAGACACAAAAAAAGCAAAATAAAATTTTATTCATTGTGGGCTGCCTCCCAAAAGCGCATTCTTTTATGCCTTTAAGCTAGGCATAATGCAAAGAGGAATCAATAATCATCATAATAATCGGAGTTATAAATTGCTTCAAATGGTTCCTCAACAAGTTCACTCTTGTTCCTTCTAGGAAAGGGGTACATACCTTTTGCCTTCCCGCGTAAGCGGATTTGCCCCTTACCTATATCGATGAAGCCTTTTACGGCTCGGAGGAAGTCCCTTCCAAGCACTATATTTCCTTGGTTTGGCTTCATGATGAAGAAATCAACCATTGCAATCCCTTTAAGGAATGTAACTGGCACGTCTTTTATTCTTCCGTGGATCTCAGAAATATCTCCATTAGTGTGTTCATGATAAGATGATAATCTATCCATGTTAAATTTTAAAGAATCATGAACAATTTTTGGCATAGTAGAAACCATAGATCCAATATCACAATAAGCAAGGAAGTCTTGATTAGAGATGCTAATCCTAACAAAAGGCTCCCAATCATTGTCTATTTCCAAAATATCTCTCTTATTGGGTTTGGGTTTCTCTACCTTCATCAAGTCTAGAGCATCCATTCTCTTCTCAATAGTAGCAAGTCTATCTATGACAGTATCAAAATTATTATCATAAACAAAGTAATTAGATAGACCATGTATAATTTCAAGAGCTCTAGCTTCATCACACTCTAGGAAATCTCCTTCAGCTATAATATCAAGAGAGTGTTTACACCATTTAAAAAGACCATGGTAAAAATTTCTAAGCACAATTTTTATAGGTATCCAAGGCATAATTCTCCTATGTGCATCAGAAATTCCGTCCCATGCCTTCTTCATATTTTCTCCATCCCTTTGATGGAAATCTAGAACTTCTGATTCCCTCAAAGCACCAAATCCTAACATGCTTGACTAAACAAAAAGGACTACTAACAGAAAAGCAAATATATTTTTTGTGATTTTTGATAAAGGATACTAAAGCAAAAAATTAAAGGTAAACTAACAAGACTAAAAAGCAAAGGTAAAAGATATCGTGCAACTCCCCTATCTTGAAGAATGGAGTCCCCAGCAACGGCGCCAGAAATCTTTGCTTGATGGCTTCTCGCCCCTCGTTGGTTACCCCAAGTGGAAGGTTTGAGATGCAGTGTAGCGGTAGTTTTCCCTTGGCAAAGATACCAAGTATCGAATCCCCTGAGACTCTGAGGGTCAACAAGAAGGTGTCAACTGCTTAGCGGCGCAACTTAGCGATTGACAGGACCTGCACACAAATACAAATAACTTTGCTCCCAACGAGTATAGAGAGGTTGTCAATCCCTCCGGCGTTGTCGTTTACAAAGGATCAAACGCAAGAGATAATAGTGATAGGTATGACTGCAACTAGTAAGTAAGAACTGGAAGTAAATAGCGGATGTGATCAGTGATGGTAATATGGACCGGGGTCCCATGATGTTCACTAGTGATGTCTCTCTCCCAAAAGACGATAAAACAGCTAAGCGAGGTAAATGAATTACAGCTGGGCAATTGACAGGATTATGTGCGCAAACCAATGCTAACTATGCTGCAAAGAAAGGTAGAGGCTCAAAAGCATGGGCGGTACGCCAAGGCAAGTAGACCGAAATCCATCTGCATCTACTACTAATCATCCACCTTGAGATATCTATCCAGAACATCTCGCTGGTATTAAGTTGCGAGTCCCACCCATAGTGTAAACTCAAAGCAATAGACAACTGCTTTAAAAGAACTTTGCGTAAAGTAAACAATCCTTGCACCCGCAAGTACAAGCACCGTTGTTTTCTCCCTTGTGGCAACAACACATCACCTAGACTCATGTTTCTGTCACTCAAGCTAGTCATAGAGGGGCATGAACCCACAATCAAGCATAACGTTCCCTCTTGGAGTTACTACCTACTACTTGGCCAAAGCAATAAACAGCAACGGAGAACATGCAAGAATTACTCAAGAACATAAATATAAAAGAGGTAAATCAAATATATTACTCACACACAATCTGAACATAATCTCATAATCCATCGGATCCCAGCAAACTCATCATAGCAACAGCATAAGGATTACATATGTGCCTCAATCATGTAGGGAAGCTCACGAGGTCTAATCGGTGAAGAACAAAGAGGGGAGGAGAACATCGCATAGCTACTTGTCATGGACCCATGGTCCAAGGGAGACTACTCACAACTCATCCGGGAGGCGTCCATGGTGGTGGAGAGGCTCCCGGTGGTGATCCTCCCCTCCGGCAGGGTGCCGGGAAGAGTTCTCCTGGTGCTCCCGATCTTGGAAGCGCGGCGGCGGCGGAACAGAGATGAGATCGCGAAAAAGGGTTTCGTCCTCGAGGGTTTCGGGACGCGGTGTAAATATATGCCAAAGGGGGGCGTCAGAGGAGGCCAAGGGGGCCCAGGCGCCCTGGCGGCGCGGCCAGGAGGGGGGCCGCGCCCTCTGGCCGCCTGGAGCCCTGGTGGCCCCCCTCTGGCCCTACTTTGGCCGCATGGAAGCTTCCGGAACGCTGATTTTTTATATATTTTTCCCGGAATTTTTCTGGCAATTTACGTAATGGGAAAACCTGAAATACAAAAACAGCAGAAAACAGAAACTGGCACTGGGGTGCACTGAGTTAATAGGTTAGTCAAAATATGATCAAAAGTGTATGGAAGTGCATAAATATCATAGCAATATCACACAAAAGAGGCATGGAGCAAGCAGAAATTATAGATACGTTTTGGACGTATCAGTTATTCACATAACGATGTGAACTATGAGTGATATTCACATAACGATGTGAATTATCGGTATTAAATCACATGGCGATGTGAACTAGATTATTAACTCTAGTGCAAGTGGGAGACTGAAGGAAATATGCCCTAGAGGCAATAATAAAGTTCTTATTTATATTTCCTTATATCATGATAAATGTTTATTATTCATGCTGGAATTGTATTAACCGGGAACTTAGTACATGTGTGAATACATAGATAAAACAGACTGTCCCTAGTATGCCTCTACTAGACTAGCTCATTGATCGAAGATGGTTATGTTTGCTAGCCATAGACATGAGTTGTCATTTGATCAACGGGATCACATCATTAGGAGAATGATGTGATGGATAAGACCCATCTGTTAGCTTAGCAACTTGATTGTTTAGTTTTACTGCTATTGCTTTCTTCATAACTTATACATGTTCCTATGACTATGAGATTGTGCAACTCCCGAATACCGGAGGAACACCTTGTGTTCTATCAAATGTCACAACGTAACTGGATGATTATAAAGATGCGATACAGGTGTCTCCGAAGGTGTTTGTGGTGTTGGCATAGATCAAGAATAGGATTTGTCACTCCGAGTGTCGGAGAGGTATCTCTGGGCCCTCTCGGTAATACACATCATAATAAGCCTTGCAAGCAAATGACTAATGAGTTAGACACGAGATGATGTATTACGGAACAAGTAAAGAGACTTGCCGGTAACGCAATTAACTAGGTATAGTGATACCGACGATCGAATCTCGGGCAAGTAACATACTGATGACAAAGGGAACAACGTATGTTGTTATGTGGTTTGACCGATAAAGATCTTCGTAAAATATGTAGGAGCCAATATGAGCATCCAGGTTCCGCTATTGGTTATTTACCGGAGATGAGTCTCGGTCATGTCTACATAGTTCTCGAACCCGTAGGGTCCGCACGCTTAACGTTCGATGACGATCAGTATAATGAGTTTATGAGTTTTGATGTACCGAAGTTAGTTCGGAGTCCCGGATGAGATCACGGACATGACGAGGAGTCTCGAAATGTCCGAGACATAAAGATTAATATATTGGACAACTATATTCGGACACTGGAAGTGTTTTGGGTATTATCAGATAAAACCGGAGTGCCGGAGGGGGTTACTGGACCCCACGAGGGAGTATGGGCCATAGTGGGCCAATGAGGGAAAGAGAGAGGCAGCCCATAGGACTGGCCGCGCCCCCTAGAGATCCTAGTTGGACTAGGACAAGGGGGAGGCACTCCTCTCCTTCCTTCTTCTCTCCCCCTTCCTTTCCTACTCCTAGTAGGAATAGGAAAGGGGATTACTATTCCTACTAGGAGTAGGAATCCTACTCCTATGGCGCGCCCCTTGGGCCAGCCGCACCTCCCCCTTGCTCCTTTATATACCGGGGCAGGGGGCACCCAAAGACACACAAGCAACATCGTTTTAGCCGTGTGCGGTGCCCCCCCCCCTCCACAGAAACACACCTCGGTCATACAGTTGCAGTGCTTAGGCGAAGCCCTGCGCCGGTAGCTTCATCATCTCCGTCACCACGCTGTCGTGCTGACGAAACACTCCCGTGAAGCTCAACTAGATCAAGAGCTCGTGGGATGTCATCGAGCTGAACGTGTGATGAATACGGAGGTGTCGTACGTTCGGTGCTTGATCGGTTGGATCACGAAGACGTTCGACTACATCAACCGCGTCACTAGACACTTCCGCTTTCGGTCTTTGAGGGTATGTAGACACACTCTCCCCTCTCGTTGCATTGCATCTAGTAGATAGATCTTGCGTGATCGTAGGAATTTTTTTGAATTACTACATTCCCCAACACTTTGGTCATTCCTCAAATGACCAGAGGTATCCTAGAAAAGTCAAACTCCTATTTTTAGAGCACTTTTTGCCTTGTTGTGTTGCTTATTGTGTTTGTTTCTGGCGTTAGTTGACAAATTAGACAGAATACTTGGATATGGACCAGAAGGATTGAAGATTCTGATGAACCAGGCAACCAGCCATTTGACCATGTTGAACCAGTTAATATCATGAAAGCATTTTCAATGTTTCATTGAGTGCATGATATATCTTGAGTGGCAACCTTGCTAAGCGTGCCTCCGTTGCATACCCCGTTTATACTTGCATTGTACATGACTCTATTTGGTTTAGATTTGTGTTGATGGGTTGTAGAAATATGCTATAGTACTTGGCTACACTAAAATGGATCAGGGTTATGCATGGAAAGAAATAAATGTGGTTTGACATACTTGCAAATAACCCAGTTGGTGCCACTAATGCCCCTGGAAGATGATGATGAACTAGGGCAGTACTTGGTGGAGAAGTAGTGTACCGAGGCTTGATGAAAGTGTTGTTTACAGAAATGGACTAGATTTATGATTTGTCGACCGTCCCAACCAAACATGCGCAACCACTCTACCCCTTATGGGACGGGGCATTATTGATTACCTAGTCTGATACTATCATGGTGGCCGCATTACTAGTGACGGGGGTGACACGAGGTCACTCTCGGGACGGGGCCGTGCTTGGATAGGCGGCCATGACTGTTTTTACAGGGCACTGGACACACCGTTCGTACCCCGTGCTTGTGGTATGTGATGAATATGGGCATGGGGGTTGCTACCAATCGAGTTGACTCTATGTTAGTGTCGTCTAGGGAAAGATAGTGATCAGGTGCTTACCTAGGGTACTTCAGGTACCACGGGTCGTGGATGACATGAAAGTTCCCCGAATCTTGTGGGTAAAGTGTGCAACTTCTGTAGAGTGTAAAACTATTCGAATAGCCGTGTCCATAGTCAAGGATAGTTGGGTGGTGCTGCTTAGACTATGTCCATATGTTTCTAGAAGACAACTCGGTTTTAAATCTATTGATGTGATTCGTGAGGAAGTCACTATGAGCTTGAGCATGAGTTGTTCATAACTCTTTATCGATGTTGATGTCTGTAACCCCCTGATTCTTGTTGCAGACGCATTCATACCATTGATAAATATTGATCATACTTGCATGAGAAAAACTAGCTTTTCACAAAACTACCAATTTAGTAGTAGAGCCTTGCACAATTATTCTGTTATCACTATTGGGTTGCTTGCGAGTACATTCAAAGTACTCATTGGCTTGCCACTAGTTATTTTATTGGCCAGGAATGAAAGAACTGGGGTAAAATGAAGTTCGCTTTAGTGACAAACATGCGAACTAGGATGCTTTCCCACTCAGAGGGCCTGTAGGGTTAAGGCAGATGGCGTGGGTCCAAGTTGTTATTGAATATTTCCGCTGCGATGATATACTCAAGACATGACCATAATGCTCAAAATTTGTGTAAAACGTTATGTATGGATGTAAGACTCTTGTTATTCAACTTCTGTGTGTTCAGTGAGCATTCATCTCTGGGATCACTGTACACGTGCATTCGGTGATCACAATTTATGAGTCGGGGTCCCTACACCCAAGCGGTTGATACGTCTCCAGCATATCTATAATTTTTTTATTGTTCCATGCTATTATAGTATCAATCTTGGATGTTTTATATACATTTACAAGAACTATTATATCATTTTTTGGCACTAACCTATTAACTAAGTGCCCAGTGCCAATTGTTGGCGTTTGCTTGTTTTTTGGTTTTTCATAATATCAATATCAAACGAATTCCAAATGCCATGAATCTTTTTGGAGATTTTGTTGTGGACAAAAGATACACTGGAAGCTTCAGGAGAGGGTTAGAAGATGGAAGGTGAGCCCACGAGGCACCAGGGCGCGCCCAGGGGGTGGTCGTGCCCTGGTGGCTTGTGGGGCCCACACATCTCCATTTGACCTAGTTCCACATCTATAAATTCTTTAAAATCAGGAGACCAACAGAGCACTAGACGAAATACTTTTTCCGCCGCCACAAGTTCTTGTTCTCGAGAGATCCCATCTGGAGGCATTTTCCGGCACTCTGTCGTAGGGGGAATCAATCAAGGAGGGGCTCTACATCAACCTTGCTACCTTTTTGATGTCTACTACACAATTTATTCTTATAGACTCATGTTGGGCCTCCAAGCGCAGAGTTTTGTTGGATAGTAACAACTTTCCCTCAAGTGGATGACCTAAGCTTTATCAATCTGTGGGAGGCTTATGATGAAGATGGTTTCTCTCAAACAACCCTGCAATCAAATACAAAAAATCTCTTGTGTCCACAGCACACCCAAAACAATGGCCAATTGTATAGGTGCACTAGTTCGGTGGAGAGATGGTGATAAAAGTGTAGTATGGATGGTAGAAATATATTTTTATAATCTGAAAATATAAAAACAACAAGGTAGCAAGTGATAAAACAGAGCTAAATGGTATTGCAATGCTTAGAAACATGACCTAGGGTTCATACTTTCACCAGTGCAATCTCTCAACAATGCTAACATAATTGAATCATATAACAATCCCTCAACGTGTGACAAAGAATCACTCCAAAGTTCTTTTCTAACAGAGAACATAAGATGAAATTGTTCGTAGGGTATGAGACCACCTCAAAGTTATTCTTTCTGATCAATCTATTGACCTATTCCTATAGGTGTCAAAAACAACCCTAGAGTTCGTACTAACATAACACCATATGATACACATCAACCAACTCTAATGTCACCTAGATACTCCAATGTCACCACAAGTATCCGTCAGTGGATTATTCGACATGCATCAAACAACTTCGGATTCATAATATTCAATCCAACACAAAGAACTTCAAAGAGTGCCCCAAAATTTCTACCGAAGAAAGAAGGACGAAAACATGCATCAACCCCTATGCATAGACTACCCCAATGTCACCTCAGGAATCCTCGAGTTGAGTGCCAAAACATACATCAAGTGAATCAATATAATACCCCATTGTCATCACGGGTATTCATATGCAAACGTACATCAAGTGTTCCCAAATCCAACAAAGTATTCAATGTGATAATAGTTAACATCAAAGGTAAAAACTCAATTCATCATAACAAGATAGAGAGGGAGAAACACCATATGATACAACTATATTAGCAAAGCTCGCGATACATCAAGATCGTGCTAAATCAAGAACACGAGAGAGAGATCAAACATATAGCTACTCGTACAAACCCTCAGCCCCGAGGGTGAACTACCCCCTCCTCATCATAGTGGCCGCCGGGATGATGAAGATGGCCTCTGGTGATGATTTCCCCCTCAGACAGGGTCACAGAATAGGGTCCTGGTTGAGTTTTCACGGATACAAAGGCTTGTGGCAGCGGAACTTCTTATCTAGGGTTCTTTTATGAGGTTTGGGTATTTATTGTAATTTTTAGCACTGATCTCACGACAAGGGGCCCATGAGGGGCGACAAGCTCGAGGGGCGCCCCCTAGGCTTGTCGTGTCCTCGTGGCTCTTCTGGCCTGGCTCAAGTGCTCTGTGGGTCTTTTTTGGTCCATAAAAAATCTCCGTAAATTTTCAGCCCATTTCGAGAACTGTTGCTTCTGCACAAAAAACAACACTATGGTAGTTTTGCAGAAAACAACATCGGTCCAACTTAGTTATAATCAAATCATACCAAAACCATATAGAGTTGTTATAAACATGGAATGAATTCTTCACAAATTATAGATACGTTGGAGACATATCACCTTCCGATGATGTCTGAGTAGTTTACCACAGACCTACAGGTCCATAGTTAGTACCTAGATGGCTTCTTCTCTCTCTTTGATCTTCAATACAATGCTCTCCTGGATGTTCTTGGAGATCTATTAGATGCAATGACTTTTTGCGGTGTGTTTGTTGGGATCCGATGAATTGTGAGTTTATGATCAGATTATCCACGAATATTATTTGAGTTTTCTCTGAACTCTTGAATTCATGATTACTATAGCTTTGTATTTCTCTCTGCTCTATTTATTTGGTTTGGCCAACTAGATTGATATTTTTTTACTTGCAATGGGAGAGGTGCTTTGTGATGGGTTCGATCTTGTGGTGCTCAATCCTAGTGACAGAAAGGGACATGACACATATTTGTATCGTTCTCATTAAGGATAAAAAGATGGGGTTTATTCATGTGTGAGTTTACTTTGTTTACATCACTTCATCTTTCTTAAGGCGTTACTCCATTCTGTATGAACTTAATACTCTAGATGCATGCTGGATAGCGGTCGGTTTGTGGATTAATAATTGTAGATGCAAAATTGTTTTGGTCGACTTGTCTCGAATGTGATGCCTATATGAACATTGCCTTGTATATCGTGATGATTATTTTCTTTTCTATCCATTGGCCAATAGTAATTTGTTTGACCCACCGTATGCTATTTTCAAGAGAGAAGCCTCTAGTGCAAACTATGGCCCCGGGTTCTATTTTTTACATATATCGAAAACTAAAAATACCTTCCTGCACTTTTTCTTCCTTTTTTGTGTTTTATCAATCTTATATTGGTATAAAATTTAATATTGCTAGTAATCGTCAATGGATGGACAACCCCTTGTTCGTGTTGGATGGAAGTATTTGTTAATTTGCGTGCAGGTTCTGCTAACAAGGTGTTGCTGATTCCCCTAATGGATTGATAACCTTGGTTCTTAACTGAGGGAAATATTTATCACTATTGTATTGCATCATCCCCTTCTCTTTGGGGAAATCCCAACACAGCTCATAAGCTTGGTTTTACTATACTATGGATCTCACGAGTTTTTCTGTTAAGTCTTGTATGCTGAAGTTTTCAAGTTTTGGCTGAGATCACGATGGATGAAGGAATTAGGAGTGGAAAGAGCCTAAGCTTGGGGATGCCCAAGGAACCCCAAGGTAATATTCAAGGACTCCCAAGCAACTATGCTTGGAGATTGATGTGGCTTGAGACTGCGTCGTTATTTCCCCAAAGAGGAAGGGATGGTGCAGCATAGCGATGGTAAGTATATCCCTCAGTTATGAGACCAAGGTTATATAACCAGTAGGAGAACCACATCACGCTTTGTAAATGGTACTTGCACACAAATAACAAATAATTGGTACCCGACGCGTAAGAGGGGTTGTTAATCCCTCCGGTAAAAGATTGGTAAAAAGGTAGATGGGTAAAAGCAAATGGAAGAATGGCAAATAAAATGTAGCGAGGTATTTTTGGGTTTTTGATAATATAGATCTGAAAATAATGCAAATAGAGTAAAATGCAAATAGAAATGTACATGTGAAAGTATATGATAGGAAAATAGACTGAGGGCCGTAGGTTTCACTAGTGCCTTCTCTCGAGAAATAGCACACGGTGGGTAAACAAATTACTGTTGGGCAATTGATAGAAAAGTGAATAATCATGACGATATCCAACACAATGATCATGTCTATAGGCATCACGTCCAAGATTAATAGACCGACTCCTGCCTGCATCTACAACTATTACTCCACACATCGACCGATGATGCTTGCTAGAACTACGTCGGTATTTCCCCAAAGAGGAAGGGATGATGAAGCACATCAACGGTAGGTATTTCCCTCAGTGATGAGACCAAGGTTATCGAACCAGTAAGAGAACCAAGCAATACAACGTAAACGACACCTGCACATAAATTACAAATACTCACAACCCGACGTGAAAAAGGGGTTGTCAATCCCTTTCGGGTAACGGCGCCTAAAGATAGGCAAATGGGCGTGAGAGAGTTATAAATATTGATAGATCAAATGCCAAATAAGATAAATCGCAGCAAGGTATTTTTGTATTTTTGGTTTAATAGATCTAAAAACAAAAACAAAGGAAAAGTAAATCGAAAAGGAAAATAATATGAGAAAGAGACCCGAGGGCCGAAGTTTTCACTAGTGGCTTCTCTCGAGGAAATAGCAAACGGTGGGTGAACAAATAACTATTGGGCAATTGATAGAACTTCAAATAATCATGACGATATCCAGGCAATGATCATTACATAGGCATCATGTCTAAGATTAGTAGACCGACTCCTACCTGCATCTACTACTATTACTCCACACATCGACCACTATCCAGCATGCATCTAGTGTATTAAGTTCATGGAAAAGCAGAGTAATGCAATAAAAATGATGACATGATGTAAACGAGATCTATTTATGTAGAAATAGACCCCATCATTTTATCCTTAGTAACAACGATACATACGTGTCGGTTCCCCTTCTGTCACTGGGATCAAGCACTGTAAAATCGAACCCACTACAAAGCACCTCTTCCCATTGCAAGATAAATAGATCAAGTTGGCCAAAAAAAACCCAAATATCAGAGACGAAATACGAGGCTATAAGAAATCATGCATATAAGAGATCAAAGAAGACTCAAATAACTTTCATGGATATAAAATGATAGATCTGATCATAAACTCAAAGTTCCTCGAATTCCGACAAACACACCGCAAAAAGAGTTACATCATTTGGATCTCCAAGATACCATTGTATTGATAATCAAAAGAGAGAGAGAGAGAGAGAGAGAGAGAGGAAGCCATCTAGATACTAACTACGGACCTGTAGGTCTACAAAGAACTACTCACGCATCATCGGAGAGGCACCAATGGAAGTGGTGAACCCCTCAGTGATGGTGTCTAGATTGGATCTGGTGGTTCTAGACTCTGCGGCGGCTGGAATTGAATTTCGTCGATTCCCCTAGGGTTTCTGGAATATTTGGGTATTTATAGAGCAAAGAGGCGGTCCGGGGGTACTCGAGGTGGGCACAACCCACGAGGGCGCGCCTAGGCCTCCTGGCGCGCCCTGGTGGGTTATGCTCCCCTCGGAGCACCCCCGCAGGTGCTTCTCTGGTCCATTAAATGTATTCTAGTCAAAAAAAATCCACAAAAAGTTTCGCTGTGTTTAGAATCCGTTTGGTATTGATTTCCTGCGATGTAAAAAAACATGCATAAAACAACAACTAGCACTTGGTACTATGTCAATAGGTTAGTACCAAAAAATGATATAAAATGACTATAAAACGATTATAAAACATACAAGAATGATAATATAATAGCATGGAACAATCAAAATTTACCGATACATTGGAGAATTCCTTCTTGTCCTCGAGTAGGTAAACGATAAAAATAGAATTTTTGATGTGGAATGCTGCCTAACATGTCATATCATATTCTTTTCTTTATAGCATGTACATTTGCTCTTTTATATGGTTCAAAGCAATAGTATAGTTTTGACATGCGATTTAAATACTCAAGCATATCAACAAGCAACCATATCTTTCAAAATATCAATGCTAAAATAAGTTATCCCTAGCCCACCATGCTCAACGGTTGATCCATTCATGAAACACACTCGCATATTAACTACACTCAATACTCAAGTACGATCATAGTGCCTCCTAGTTGGTGCTTTATAAGAGAATATGGAGACTCAAATTCAAAATAAAAATTGCATGAAGTAAAAGAAAGGCCCTTTGCATAGGGAAGTAGGGATTTGTAGAGATGCCAGATCTCGAAGCTTAAATTGAGAGATAAAATTATTTTGGGTGGCATACTTTTCCCACCAACAAAAACGACTTAGAGTTCCCAACACTTTCCATGCTAGATATATCATAGGCGGTTCCCAAACAGAAAATAAAGTTTATTCCTTTTTCCACCAAACTTTCAGAAGCCATGGCTAACCGTATCCACCAGTGCCTTCCATACCAACACTTTCCAAGGAATTTATTATTTGACAATATAAAGTAAAATTATTTTTTCATTTCGGGACTGAGCATCCCTAATACCTTTGCCTTACTCTCGTGCAATGGCAAGTGAATAAACACTCATCATGAGAATAAGACATCTAGCATGGAAAATATTGGCCACCCCTCACCGCCTCGTGAGCGGTACGAACACACAAAAGAGAAATTTATTTTGAAAATTAGAGATGGCACATACAAATTTTCTTAGAACAACAAAAGAATACCGCATATAGGTAGGTATAGTGGACTCATGTGGCAAAACTAGTTTAAAGGATTTGGGATGCACAAGTAGTGATCATACTTAGTGCAAAATGAAGGCTAGCAAAAGATTAAGAAGCGACCAACCAAGAAACGAATAATCTCATAAGCATGCATTTAGCATAATTAACACTGAATAATGCACCACAAGTAGGATGTAATTTCATTGCATGACTATTGACTTCCGTGCTTGCATAGGGAATCACAAACCTTAACGCCAATATTCTTACAAAAGCACAATTACTCATCAACATGACTCACATATCACATCATCATATGTCAAAACTATTACAAGGAATCAAGTTTATTTTGTCCAATGATCTTCATGATAGTTTTTATTATATCCTTCTCGGATATCTATCACTTTGGGACTAATTTTCATGTGTTGCTTTTGATAAGCTCAAACAAATATAAGTGAAGATCATGAGCATAATTTTTTCTTTCTCTCAAAATAATTTAAGTGAAACAAGAGAGAATTTCTTGAAACTTTTACTAACTCTCAAATAAATCTAAGTGAAGCAAGAGAGTATTTCTTCAAAACGTGCTAAAAAAATATAAGTGAAGTACTAGAGCAAATCCATAGCTCATAAAAAATTTAAGTGAAGCAAAGAGCTATCCTAACAAGTCATGGCATAATTATGGCTATGTCAAATGGGTGTGTCCAGCAAGGATTCAAGACTTAAAAAGAAAAATAAAACAAGCAAAGACTCATATCAAACAAGACGCTCCAAGCAAAACACATAGTATATGACAAATAAAAATAGAGCTTCGACTAAAATACCGATGATCCTTAGAAGAAAGAGGGGATGCCACTCGGGGCATCCCCAAGCTTAGTTGCTTTCTTCTCTTTGGATAATAGCTTGGGATGCCATGGGCATCCCCAAGCTTAGGATCTTCTTACTCCATATTCCTTCATCCATCGTAACATCACCCAAAACTTGAAAACTTCAATCACACAAAACTTAACAAAAACCTTCGTGAGATCCGTTAGTATAAGAAAACAAATCACTACTATAAGTACCATACCAAACCAATTCATATTTTATTCATGCATTATATCTAGTGTATTCCAACATTTCTATGGCAAAATCTCATCAAAGAAAACCATAGAATCATCAAAATAAGCACACAACGCAAAGAAAAAAGAATCGGTCAAAAACAGAACAACGTGTAGCAATATGGATATTTCGAATACTTATGTAACTCTTTTTTTTTTGAAAAATTAGGACCACGTGAAAACTTTGTATATTAATCTTTTGCAAAAAGAATCAACTCAAAAACACTCTTCTGTTAAAAATTAGAAAAAAATGTGTGAGTGCAAAAGTTTCTGTTTTTCAGCAAGATCAAATCTACTATCACCCAACATGATCCTAAAGGCTTTGCTTGGCACAAACATTTATTCTAACCACAAAAACACATCTAAACAGATGTATTATTGGGTATTTTATTGAAAACAGCAAGAAAACCAAAAGGCAAAAAGATACAAGTTGGGCTATCGTTTTATGCCCTTAGCTAGGCATGAAGCAAGGATCTAAGTTGTGTCATCCTTGTATTACAATTCCTCGACTACACAATTCTTCAAAGATTGGGCATATAATTCTTCAACAAATACACTGCTAGGGATAAGATCAAAGAATTTTCTTTTGTAAAGGGGGCCTTTTATTACTTCAATGAAGTTGGGATGAATACTAATCATTTTAAGGTCCCCATCGTTGCTACTAGAAGTACCCCTTTGCTCTTGCGTCTTTTTCCAGGAGTTTTTTTCAATAGAATTAATGGAAGAAAAAGTGGTGTCGAAGTTACTAAGAATTTCTTCCAAATTATGAATCCTAGAAAGACTTTCTTCAATTCTTTCATTAACTATGGGTTCCTTCTCTTTTAGCAATTTAAGAACATTACCCACTTTCGCCCCAAATTTATTAGCAAGCTCATGCATCTTTGTATCTAAATTTTCAATATGTTCTTTAGTGAGCATTCCCTTTTCAATAGCATCTAATCTTTGCATAACATGCTCAAGAGTAAGAGTTGTTTCATTGAAAATAATAGAAGGGGAACCCATTAAACTTCCCATAGATTTCAAGGCATCAAGAGGAGGACAACTTAAGAAATTTCCTCCGGTAATAGTATCAAGGACAAATCTAAACCAAGTAATGATTCCCACATATTTTTTTTGAAGAAGAACAATAGTGGATTGCTTACGAATAGATCTGTTATTAGCATTGCAAATCCTATACCAAGCATCTTTCAGGCTTTATCCTCCTTTTTGCTTAAAGTTGAGAACTTCATTCTCAGGGTTGCAAACGATGAGGGGAGGACTAGCCATGATGACAAGAACTCAAATAGATCCGGCAAGAAAATAGCGAACGAGAAAAGAGGGCGAAAAAAAACGGCAAATTTTGGTGAAGTGCGGGAGAGGAAAATGGCAAATAAAGTAAATAGCGAGGAGATGAGATTTGTGATTAGGAACCTGGTATATGTTGAAGATCCTCCCCGGCAACGCCGCCAGAAATTCCTTTTGTCGGTATTTCCCCAAAGAGGAAGGGATGATGCAGCACAAGAACGGTATGTATTTCCCATAGTGATGAGACCAAGGCTACCGAACCAATAGGAGAACCAAGCAACACAACGTAAACGACACCTGACAAATACTCGCAACCCTACGTGAAAAAGGGGTTGTCAATCCCTTTCGGGTAACAGCGCCCAGAGATAGGCAAAGGACGTGAGAGAGTTGTAATATTGATAGATCGAACACCAAATAAGATAAATTGCAGCAAGGTATTTTTGTATTTTTTTTAATAGACCTAGAAATAAAAAAGGAAAAGTAGATCGCAAAGGCAAATAATATGAGAAAGAGACCCAGGGACCGTAGGTTTCACTAGTGGCTTCTCTCGAGAAAATAATAAACAATGGGTGAACAAATTACTGTTGGGAAATTGATAGAACTTTGAATAATCATGACGATATCGAGGCAATGATCATTACAGAGGCATCACGTCCAATATTAGTAGACCGACTCCTCCCTGCATCTACTACTATTACTCCACACATCCATCGCTATCCAGCATGCATCTAGTGTATTAAGTTCATGGGAAAAAGGAGTAATGCAATAAGAAAGATGACATGATGTAGACAAGATCTATTTATGTAGAAATAGACCCCATCATTTTATCCTTAGTAGAAACTATAAATACGTGTCGGTTCCCCTTCTGTCACTGGGATCAAGCACCGTAAGATCAAACCCACTACAAAGCACCTCTTCGTATTGCAAGATAAATATATCAAGTTGGCCAAACAAAGCCCAAATATCGGAGAAGAAATACAAGGCTATAAGCAATCATGCATATAAGAGATCAAAGAAGACTCAAATACCTTTCATGGATATAAAAAGATAGATCTGGTCATAAACTCAAAGTTTATCGAATCCCAACAAACACACCGCAAGAAGAGTTACATCATATGGATCTCCAAGAGACCATTGTATTTATAATCAAAAGAGAGAAAGGATGCTATATAGCTACTAACTACGGACCCATAGGTCTAAAAAGAATTACTCACACATCATCGGAGAGGCACCAATGGAAGTGGTGAACCCCTCCGTGATGGTGTCTAGATTGGATCTGGTGGTTCTGGACTCTGCGGCGGCTGGAATTTATTCCCCTCGACTCCCCTAGGGTTTCTTTAATATCTGGGTATTTATAGAGCAAAGTAGCGGTCCGGGGGCACCCGAGGTGGGCATAACCCACCAGGGCGCGCCTGGGCCTCCTGGTGCGCCCTGGTGGGTTGTGCTCCCCTCGGAGCACCCCCGAGGTGCTTCTCCGGCCCACTGGATGTCTTATAGTCCCAAAAAATCCACACAAAGTTTTGCTGTGTTTGGACTCCGTTTGGTATTGATTTCCTGCGATGTAAAAAAGCATGCAGAAAACAGCAACTGGCTCTTGGCACTATGTGTGACGCCCGGATAATCAAGCTACAGTAACTCTCAGGTCATGTTGCCACGTCACCACGATTACTATTGATAATCTCACGCTAGTTCGAAACCGGTTTGAATCCAAATTCAAAATCAAGAAAACAATAAAAGTTTCCAATGTCAATTTTTTTTCTAAAAGTTACAAATAAATCATATGTATTATTGGTGGAGAAATCACACTTTATAAAGAGTTTAAATGCGCTATAATAAATAAAAGTGGCAAAACAGTTATTAAAATGCTTTTAAAATAATAAACAATTTCAAACCTATTTTATTTCAGTGCTAAACTGTTTGTGGCAGTGTCATAAATTGTAACACTATTTTAGGTGTCACTTTTGTATTTTTTTGAAACTAAAATAAAACAGATTAGAAGTAAAAGAAAATTAAGAAAAGGAAAACATTACAAAAAAAGAACCAAAAAAACAAAGAAAAAAGAACCCCCCTGGCCAGCTGGGCCTCGGCCCAATTGGCCGGCCCACCACAACCCAGCCGACCTCCCCTTATTCCCCACTCATGTAACCCTAACCAACCCAGGCCCCCACTTCCCCTCGATCCCCACTTCTTCCCCCGACTGGATCGGATCAGACCAGGAGGGCCCGATCCCGCCGCCCACACCCGACGCCCGACGTCCCCACCGGCCACTGGCCGACCGCACCGTCGCCGGACTGCCGGACCGCGACCGCACCATGCCAGCCTCCCCATCCCCTTCCCCGTTGGATGCCTCTTGCTGGATCGCCTCGCCCCCAGCAACGCCGACCTCGACCTCTTCATCCCCGACCCCGTTCGCCTCGCCGTCGCGAACTCCGACCACCCCCGAGCTGCCTTGAGCCCATTGCCGCCCCCTACAGCTTTGCAGTGAGTTGTCGCGCTGGTTGCGCCCTTCCCCTGCTTCTCTTGCCATCGCTAGCTACAACGCTTCCTAGTCCGACCTCCGTGTAACACCCCAAGTGTAATACTTCCATTTTGGCAATATAAACATTACCTTTTAATCCTTGTCTTTTCCTTGGGGGTTCTTTTCAATTATGCCTTCTCATTTTGCATTGTCATATTTCTTTTCTTTATGCATTCATGCATTACTTCATCATCATTGCATCTTGATCATCATGGCATTTCATTTGTCATTGTGTTTACTCATCCCTAGTATGTCAAGTGAGTTCCTCTTGATCTTGTTGTGGTGGTGGATGCAAGTTCATGCCTTTCCTTAAAACCCCTTTTCAACTTACTCCACTTCCCTTTCTTTTTCCCCTTTCTTAAATTTTGCAAGTGGCTTTACCTCTTCTTTTAAATGTCCATCTCCTCACAACTTTTTTGGTACCTTGTCCTAAGTCACTGCGCAAAACCTCACCTTATTTTGAAATGTTTTGGTCAGGTTCAAAAATGACATAAGTTTGAACTAGATTCAAACTTGTTTTATTTTTCTACCTCTAATAATGTCCAACTCATTTTTATAAAATAGGGCATAATTCCAGGAGCTAGGGAATATTGTATTTTCCTCCTAATTCCTTTTCTTTTGACCTGGGCTTTTCCCTTTTGTTTTCTGCCTGCAGAAAATGGAAAAGGAAAAAAACAGCAACCAGCAGCAGCGCAGCCCAGCAGCCAACAGCGTAGTAGCAACCACTTGGGCTTGGCCTTCCCCCCTCGGCCCAGCTAGCCCATGCCTGCCAGCCCGCGCCAACCAGCCCACGACGTCCCTCACACCCATTTGCACCCACGCACACACTCGCCCCCTCTGCTGCGTTTCCACGTCGACGAGACGGGCCCGCAGGTCAGCGACCGTGCACAGCGCCGCACCCACCTTTCTTCCTCCTCCTGTTCGCGCCATGGGGACCGCGAGCATGAACGCGTCGCCGTCCATTCCGTCGCCTCGGCCCCCTCTTAAGCCAACCCCCGTGTCCACCAACCCTCTACGGTTCACCTCTTCCTCCTCCCGCCGCCAGGTGAGCTGAGAGCCACCAGATCCGCCGCACCATCGCCGTCCTGAGCGCATCTGAGCGCACGGGCTCGTCCCCGGCGTGCTCCTCATCCTCCGCTGCCTCACCAAGGGTGTCCTTCTTCTTCCCCGATGTCGACTACGTCCTCTACGCCTGCTACACGGAGCTGAAGGCCACGACTACTTCTTCTTCTTCCTCGACTTCGACTCCGGCCACCGCAAGTGTTCGATCGACGTCGATGTCGACTCCGTCCTCCTCCCGGTCAGCCGAACACACCGCCGTGTTTGTGGTGAGACTCTGCTTCTCCCCGTGCCTTTTCCCTTTCCTTTGCGCCATCTAGATGCTAGTTTGCCGAGCGCCCGAACCCAACACCGTCGGACCTCGTCGCCGACGAGTGCTCCGACCTCCTTAGTGCCGACGTTTGCGCCCATCGTCTTCGCCTCGCCGCGTAGGTCATGCTAGATGCATCCGCCGCGCCGTTAGGCTCTGTTTAGGCCTCATCGCAGCTCGTCGCCACCGTTCTGCTTGCTGCTCGCCGGCATCGCTGTAGTGCTCGATAGGTGCAGCTAGAGCATGTCGAGGGTGCGGTATTCCTCTAGGAACGCATCGCACACCTCTACCGCCCGTTTTGGTCGCCGGAGTAGCTCCGACGAGCTCCTCCGACCGCCCATGTTTCTCCCTCTGCTTCTGCTTCGACAGTTAAGTCAAGTTGTGGCATTCCTCTTCTCTATCAGACACGTGCAGCTAGCCCAGTGGTCTGTCTCTTGTTCATTTAACCCAGCAGCCTGAGTTCGAATCCCCGCAGGGCTAGTGGTTCGGCCCCTTTTTTTGTTTTCCTGTGATTGTGACACCCTAGGCCCTCTTTTCATTCCCTGAGCCAGCCCTACCCACTTCCACACACACAGCAATACACCAGCACCCCCTGGTCCCACTAGTTTGTGACTGTGGCTAGTCCATGCCGGGTCAGTTTAGTATGTTTCCTTTTCTGTTTTTTTAATTGTATTTAAATTCTGTTTGCAATTTGATTTATTCATATCTTTTCAAATATGCATATGTTCAAAATACTTTTTATATGAAAACTGCTTAGTTTTTAGTGTAGATTAATTATATGCGGTTTGTTGCCATGTTAAAAACATTTAAATTGTTGTTTGGATTATTTTGAGTTTAAAATATGCTCAAACCTGTTAAATTCATAACTAATTAATCACAACTCCAAATTTGACAAACTTTATATATGTGGAAAAATGTGTAGATTAAGATGGTGTTGTTACTTTGCATGTTTACCAACTCTAAAACATGGTTGCTACAGATCTGTCCTATATGTGTTTTTAGGTACATGGGAGTTTCCGAAAATTGTTGTTTGTTCTTTCCGGCCCATTTCAAATGCTAGCATGATATTGTTGATCCTAGTTGCACCCCTTGCCATGTTAAACAACTTGTAAAACTTGTTGGGTGCTTGGATAATTCAACTACATAACCACTTGTGACTATGTTTGTTCTTGTTTCCTTTTGCATGATGTGTCCCCTACATGTGTTGTGATCTTGCTTATTGCCATGTCACATGTGCACCCATCTTGTTCCACTGAGATGCATCATATCATGTCCATGCACATATGCATCATATTTTGCATCATGTGTTTGAGCATTGCATGATGTTTGATTGTGGTTCCGGTGTTTGTATTGTTGTGTTGGTTAGAGACCGGTGACGATTCGGAGTTCGAGGTTCCTATTGAGGCTGAGTTTGAGGAGCAAGGTTACGATCCCTCCGTGGACTTAACATGCAAGATGACCATTCCCCGATATCACCTCTATCTTTGCCTATGCTAGTTGTCTCGCTATTTAGATATGCCTCGATGCCTATTCCTATTTGTCAGCCTCCTATTGTTTCCATGAAACACTCTAACCGCCTTCCTAGCAAACCGTTGCTTGGCTAAGTACGCTTTTGCTCACCTCCTCTTATAGCGTTTTTAGCTGCAGGTCAAGTTTGAAGATTGTTCCACGTTCGGTCTTATTTATTGGGATAACCCAATATGTATATGTTATAAAATAATGCACCTATGTATTGGTAGTGGGTGGAAGGCTTGATCTTCTGCTTGATGTTTTGTTCCACTCATGCCACCTTAGGACCCGATAAACCGGTGTTATGTTCCTTGATTTTGCGTTCCTAACACGGTTGGGGTTTATGCCCCCCCCCTTGATAATTCACACTGCTTAAAGCTTTTCAAGCAAGGCCCAACATTTGCCTAACAACTAAAACTTGCATAGGGCGTTGCAAACCCGAGTTCTTAATTAACAACCCGGGCCAGTGCTCCTCATAAGTGTTGGTCCAAACTGGGGTTTATGCGGGGCCGCCTTGGGGAAACCCGACGTATCTGGTATTACCTGTATGATCACCCATCTGGTAGTGTCCTGAGACGAGATACGTGCGGCTACTATCAGGGTGTCGGCACGCCGGGAGGTCTTGCTGGATTAGTTTTACCTTTGTCGAAATATCTTGAGCACGGGATTCCGAGAATACTCGGGTCTTCCCACTTTGGTGTTGCGACTTTGCGGATCGTGAGCTTGTGATGGGCTAAGTTGGGACACCCCTGCAGGGTTTTGATCTTTTGAAAGCCGTGCCCGCGGTTATGTGGCATATGGGAATTTGTTAATATCCGGTTGTAGATAACTGGACACCATATCCATAAGAATACACTACCTGTGTGAGTAACCGTGATGGTCTCTTTCCGAAGGGCTTCGGGAAGTGAACACGGTGGGGTTATGTTTGACCGTGAGTAGCTAGGATCACCTCTGGATCAACTTGGTGACCGTCGGCACATATTCTCCTCTCACTCTGAACTCGTAAGCTAGTTGCTTAGTGCTTGCTGCAGACACATTAATACCGGTTCCACACCTAAGGCTTTGGTAGTTTTGATACCCGGGAACGGGATTCCTGAGTCCTTGTGGCTCACAGATTACAACACATACCAGGTGCAGGTACCGCCAAGAACAATGTAGGAGATGGATCAGAACTTCACTGGGAGTTCGATGAGGAGCGTGGTCGTTACTATGTATCATATCCTGATGATCAGTAGTGGTTCTTACTAGGAGGATCCGGGCTTGTGTTTATGGTATCTTTCTAATTTGGTTTTCGTCCGTAGCAGGACCCTGTGTTATTTGGATGATTGTATGTTATTGTATTCATTGTGTGACGTGGCGAGTGTAAGCCAACTATCTTTTACATTTTCATCCCTGAACTTTTACATGAGATGTGCAAAGATACCATACTTGAGATCATTCCAGAATGCGCTTATGTCTCTAAGTCGTGCCTCGACACGTAGGAGACATAGTCGCATCCTGTGCATTACACTCCAACAGCCGCGACCCTCGTTGTCGGCGCGCTACGGCCCCTCCCTGGCCAAACCGAGGCCGCAGCTCAACGCGCCACATCGGAGGCATTCGAACAGTCCTAGCCGCACCCCCCCCCGAGCCCTGAACGCAATTCTGGCGAGGCTTCGGCCTTCGCCGTCGTCCTGGGTGGTCGTTGGCGGCCACCCGCGCGCGTCGGCCACTAGAGGCACCGCGTGGGCCACTCACAAGTGGAACCCGCGGGGTTAGTTACTAATTACCCTCCCTGACACTAGGGCTCCGCCCCTTAATTAACCCCAACTTAATTAACTTGACTAATTAACTAGCCTAAGTAGTCCCTCATGTGTGGGGTCTCCCCTCTAATCAACCTGGGGTTAGTTTTAACCTCTGAGTACATGGCTCAGTAAATGACGGGTGGGACCTCTCCACTGTTCCTGTAGATAAGGCTGACTTGTCAGCTGCTGACTCAGCTGACTGGAACCACCAGTCAGCCTCTTTATTGCATTTGCTGGGTACACTTTTGTGTACCCATAGCAATTAAATATTAATTTATTTTCGAATTAAATTAGTACCAAAAAAATAAGAAAATGATTAAATCTTTGAAAAAACATATAAAATAAACCATAAGTCATATTAAAAGGTTTTATATATGAAAGTTGCTCAGAACAACGATACGAATCCAAATATGCAGTCCGTTCGTTAACCACGCGTCCCTAGCATAGCGAACGTACAGCATTCCACCTCCGGTTCATCTGTCCGAAAACATCAAACACCGAGAATACTTTCCCGGATGTTTTCCTCCTTCGCCAGTAGCACCCGGTACTGCATTAGGTCACCCTTAGCACCCGCGTATTGCCTTGTTATATTTTGTGATGCTTTGTTTGCTCCATATTTACTGTTTCTTCCCCCCTCTTCTTCTCCGGTAGACTTCGAGACTGACGCCACTGCTGCCCCGATCGACTACGGTGTTGACGACCCTTCTTCCTGTGCAACAGAGCTTCAAGGCAAGCCAACCCCCCTTGAACAATCTGATATCGCCTATTCTTCTCTCTATTGCTTGCATTAGAGTAGTGTAGCATGTTACTGCTTTCGGATAATCCTATTCTGCTGCATAGCCTGTCATTGTTGCTACAACTGTTGATACCTTACCTACAATCCTAAATGCTTAGTATAGGATGCTAGTATTCCATCAGTGGCCCTACACCCTTGTCCGCCTGCCCTCTATTCTTCGGGACGTTATCACTTTGGGTGTGATCACGGGTATATACTATATACATACTTTACATGATACATGGTGTGACTAAAGTCGGGTTGGCTCATTGAGTACCCGCAAGTGATTCCGGTGTGGGGGCTGAAAGGACATGTGGCTCCACCCAGGTAGCGGTGGGCCTGGGTTCCTGACCGCCCCCTGGGTGGATCTTTGTGGCAGAGCGACAGGGCAGGTTGAGACACCCAGTCGAGAGGTGGCCTGGCCCTGGTCGTTGTCCGCGGTTATTTCATAATAACACATTTAATGAGTTTGGATATTTGATCTGAGTCTGGCCGCTGGCCTATATGCACTAACCAGCTACGCATGAATAGTTATGGGCTCTCGACATCGTGGTATCAACCGAAGCCTTCTTGACGTCAACGACTGAGCGCCGTGCGCCGGGTTTTACCGTGTAACATAACTTCCTTAGTAATAGAGGTTTCTAGGTCTGCTCACTGGCTGCGTACGCAACGTGCAGGTGTGCGTTGGGCGATGGGCCCAGACCCCTGCACGCTTAGGGTTTAGACCGGCGTGCTGACCTCTCTGTTGTGCTTAGGTAGGGCTGCGATCTGTTGATACTCCAAGGCCGGGCATGACCCAGGAAAGTGTGTCCGGCCAAATGGGATTGAGCGTGCTGAGTAATGTGGTGCACCCATTCAGGGAAGCTAATCTATTCGAATAGCCGTGTCCCTCGGTAAAAGGACGACCTGGAGTTGTACTCCGATCTCATGACAACTAGAACTGGATACTTAATAAAATGCACCCGGACAAGTTCCAGATACAACTCGGTGATCGCTATCCCACAGGGCGACGAGGGGAGGATGCTGAACTTACCATCTATTCTATTCTACTGCTGCAAGACGGAGGCTGCCAGAAGCATTGATCCTTCCATCTACTCTCTTCTACTGCTACGAGATGGAGGCTGCCAGAAGCGTAGTCTTCGATTGGACTATCTATCCCCCTCTTATTCTGGCATTCTTCAGTTTAGCCCACAGATATTACCCCTTTACATAGATACCATTGCATATGTAGTATAGATCCTTGTTTGCGATTAATTTGGATGAGTACTCACGGTTGCTTTGCTCCCCCCTTTCCCCCTTCTGTTCCTTCTCCTCGGATGATGCAACCAGATGGTGGAGCCCAGGAGCCACACGCCGCCTACGATGACTCCTACTACACCGGACGCGCCTACTACTACGTGCAGTCTGCCGACGACGACTAGGAGTAGTTTAGGAGGATCCCAGGCAGGAGGCCTACTCCTCTTTCGATCTGTATCCCAGTTTGTGCTAGCCATCTTATGGCAACTGGATTTACTTTATGTATGTACTCAGATATATGTGGCTTCCGCTGACCCTTGTGTTTTCGAGCTTATGTATTCGAGCCCTCGAGGCCCCTGGCTTGTAATATAAAGCTTGTATTATTTTAATTTGTGTCTAGTGTTGTGTTGTGATATCTTCCAGTGAGTCCCTGATCTTGGTCGTACACATTTGCGTGCATGATTAGTCTACGGATAAATCGGGGGCGTCACAAGTTGGTATCAGAGCCGACTGCCTGTAGGAATTTCCCTTTCCAACTCCTTGGCCGAAGTCGAGTCTATTCTTTGAAAAACAAATTACTAACTTGTTGTGTGGCTTACGGGCCCGCAACACCAATGGATGGTGTTAGAATCTTTTATTCCTCACCTATACTCTGGGATTCTGATCTCCCTTCTATTCAGGTTAAATGATTTTTCTAAAATCCAACTTTAGGTTCTCGAAAATACTTCCTCCCGGAGAGCCCCTTCAGTCAAGATGGTCGCCCGCTTCATAAGAAGATTCTAGGGATAATATTCGATGTTTTTCTGAGACCCTTGTGCCCTTCGCCATTGCAATTCCATATCACCGATCAATCCCTAGGGATAGCTGCATACACTTGTCGTCCATACCTTCATTTCAATTGATCTTGTTATTACAAGATACCCTTAAATACTTCAGATATTCCGAGAATCCTTTGTGCCCGCGCAGCTCCTTTTCCCGCATGAATACATGTATGAATAATTCCTCACACTTACCTGGGCTTCGTTCATCCCCAGTTGTTCATGTGTTTCACAAATGTCTTCGGAACGCTATTCAATCTTCCAAAATCCCCAGCAACCTATTTCTCTCGAAAGTTTTACCTGCTTGCATTATGGTTAATTTCATATGTATATCAATATTCATTAAAATCCTTTGTGATTGACTTTCTGATCTTATTTATTCAATAGGTTGCAAATACTCGCAATCATCAGTCAAACTAGATTTCGTTCTTCCAGCTCAGACGTCATTCCGAATATGAGTTAGTTTTCGACCAACCAACTTGTCGTCGATTGCACCCCTAAGTCATTTCAACTTACCCATCCTTAATCAGAGTGTTGCTTCTGATCCCTTGATTTGGATATCATAATTTCTTTTGCATTTTAGTTTTGAAATAGTCAGTTGTTTATATAAATGGATACCCTTGCATTCTTTCTTCTTCTGGTTGAGTACCGATGCTCACATCAGATCCCTAGTAAACCACCGGATCCTTTGTTGGATTTTATCCGATGGCGTCCTTCATACTCAAACCCCTTGTGAGTTCTGCCATGATATATAATGCCTTGGGTAAAATATATCATCTGCTATCTCAACCATGCTCTGCTTTCGAGCTTGTATAATTTGCTCCTGAAGTTTGCGTAGTATGAGTCTAAGATGCCCCGATGGGTTGAACTTATGCCTTCCTTAATTTGTGCGAACCCAAAAGTTTTACAAGGTTCATACTCCTCTGGTAATTCACCAGGCAAGTCTTCGCAATCAATTCATTTTGTATAGGGAAGTGAATGAAAGCTTATGCATTGAAGAAGTGGGAGTCAACCTTGAACTTTTTGTTCATGCCCATGGACACGATGTAGACCTTCATTAAAGCTTCTCTTAAATTAATTATCCCCTTGATATAAGTTCATCTTATATCTGGGATCTGGCCTTTTTCAATCGTGGTTCCGACCATGTTCTTCTTTAAATACCACTTCTCGTGCAGATTTAAGCACTTGTCTCCTACAGAGCAATACCCCCAGCCCAACCTCTACTTTGAGCTGTCGTCGAGTATTACCCCCCTGGTATCTCAAGATTATCAAGGAACTGCATAGCTTCTTATGAGTTCTTCATTATGTGTTACATTTTCACTGACTGCAATTTTCCTCGGGTTCTCAGATGTTTAACACTCAAGGACCCCGATAAGTGAATCAATTCCGCACTCTGATTCAGTAGCTCTAAGTAATCTCCATTGCTTATGAGTTTATTAGTTCTTCAAGTCATATCTAGCCTGATCGGCTATATCATTATCATGCATCTTTTAACTATGCTACCTGGTCCTTCTTCACGGAGCACAATTTCGGCAATGAGCTAAGATTACGCTGATCTTCCACGGCATATCATTTCGCCTTGAACAACTAGCTTGATTTCAAGTTTGTATTGTACTAGTGGTTTCAATAACCTTTCGCTCCATCATTCATTTGACTTGATGCCATCGCCGATCGATTACATCCTAATGAAATCTCTCGACAAATGTGTCGTGATCAATAATCAACAATGATTTGCCTTCTTCCAAGTTGTGAATCAAATTCATGATGGGAAATACCATCCTTTCCCCTCGATGATTCTTATTAACATCAACAAGATTCTTGCATTCCCTCCAACACAAACTTGTTCTTGTTTTGTGTTATACCTTGAGTTCCTTGTTATCTGACTTATGATATGCTCTACCTTGGAGTACTACCATCTTTCATGTCAAGAATGTCGTGAGAATTTCACAACCCCTTATGAACTCTTCATACAAGTAATACTTCTTGCCATCTTTGTTCGTTCCCTGGTCCTTGTGTTGTTTCTAACCGGAAACCAAACAATTGAAGTATGACGTGCGAATTCAAAACTTCTAGCAAACCGAATGCTCTGAAGTGAATGGTCGATAGTTTCATTCCAACCCTTCTATTATTAACCCTCCATACTAACATCGATCTTGCTACTTGGTGCGTATTTCCAGGTGCATTTCGTTCAGTACTTAAATGTGGATGTTCTCCACAAACACACTTCATTACATACCCTGGTGTGTCCAATGTTATCGCCTTGTTCACTTAATTGTGAAAATTCATGCCGAGGGAAATCTCGAGGAATTGTTTCTGAGACCGTCAGCCTCATCCTCATCTTCCCTAGCTGAAATTGTATGACTTATTTTATAAGTTGTTTCCAATGGATCCTGGTGTATCCAAAGACTGAGCTTCGCTTGAAGACCATGTCGGGGCTATCTAGAAGCATGCTTGTGGTACTCCGAAGATCCACAAGAATATTGTAAGCACAATGCTAAATGTTCTTGATCAACTATCCAACATCGTTGTGTGGGTACATATCATAATTCTTCTTACCCCTTTTATATATATGGTCATGACTTTGATCTGCCGACACGTATATCATGCCTTGCTTAATCTTGGGGATGAATTACTCCTATTCGTTGGGTTTAAACACATTTTCATTTCCATTTGTTTGTTTAACCTTTCTTTGATCTACATATAATCTAAGCAGTAATAATTTTCTGCTTATGTAAACACCTTGGTGTACAACGCTGTCGGTAAGACCCTGCTACTATGGTTGGTAACATTCCGGTAACCACCGATGGACGAGAACTTTGCCTATTGGTCCGCCTCGTTTCAATGAGCAGGAAAATGGTTCTCTCCCTCCCATGCCCTTGGTACCGATGTTGTTGCCGACATAACTAACATGCTATCCTCTGACCTGGCTTGCTTACATGATCGTGCACGACGTCACCGTCCTTCCTACTTTTAACCCACATGGTGGGCCCATAACCCACAGTTCCACATGATCGAGACCTGACTCTCGTGTACACCTCCCCCCCCCCCGGTTTCCAAGATTATTCCTCACGCTTGGCTTCATGTGCAATTCACGACCCACCTTCCTAATGATCTATTCAGGTATCAGACGCAATAGTTTTTCTCGTCGCTCTGGACCCCTTTCACACCTTGTTTCAGGCAACAAACGATTGTCTATCCATTGAAACTTCTTATTGTACTAGCTTACTTTGCTCTCGGTGTGTTTTATTCGTTCGACTCGAAAGTTACTTATGTATTCATTTCGTGGGATAACCCCCGATGATTACCCCCTTGTAGCATTCTATAGTTGTCAAGCTGCCCCTTTATCGTTCATAAGTACGATGGATGTCCTGAAGAAAGGATGCCGGCTTCACCATGATGACCTGAAGCAGAGGACTGAAGACATCAACGTAATGTATTGACCTCTTCGAGAAGAGCAACCAAGACGGAGAAGACTCGTTAGAATTTCGTAACCAAATCCCTTCCCCCTTACTCCCGCTCCTAAATCTCTAGACGAGATTTCTTGTAGTAGAGGAGAATTGTGACGCTCGGATAATCAAGCAATAGTAACCCTCAGGTAATGTTGCCACGTCACCACGATTACTATTGATAATCTCGCGTTAGTTCGAAACCGGTTTGAATCCAAATTCAAAATCAAGCAAACAATAAAAGTTTTCAAATGTCAAAACTAAAATGTTCTAAAAGTGACAAATAAATCATATATATTATTGGTTGAGAAATCACACTTTATAAAGAGTTTAAATGCACTATAATAGATAAACAGTGGCAAAACAGTTATTCAAATGCTTTTAAAATAATAAACAATTTCAAACCTATTTTATCTAAGTGCTAAACTGTTTGTGGCAGTGGCATAAATTGTAACACTATTTTAGGTGTCACTTTTGTATTTTGTTGAAACTAAAATAAAACAGATTAGAAGTAAAGAAAAATAAGAAAAGGAAAACATTACAAAAAAAGAACAACAACAACAACAAAATAAAGAGGACCCCCTGGCCAGCTGGGCCTCGGCCCAATTGGCCGGCCCACCACAACCCAGCCGGCCTCCCCTTATCCCCCACTCACGTAATCCTAACCAACCCAGCACCCCACTTCCCCCCGATCCCCACTTCTTCCCCCGTCTGGATCGGATCGGACCAGGAGGGCCCGACCCCGCCGGCCGACGTCCCCACCGGCCACTGGCCGACCGCACCGTCGCCAGACCACCGGACCGCCACCACACCATGCCAACCGCCCCATCCCCTTCCTCGTCGGACGCCTCTTGCTGGATCGCCTCGCCCCTAGCAGGGCCGACCTCGACCTCTTTGTCCCCGACTCCGATCGCCTCGCCATCCCGAACTCCGACCACCCCCGAGCTGCCTCGAGACCATTGTCGCCCCCCTACAGCTTCGCGGTGAGCTGTCGTGCTGGTTGCGCCCTTCCCCTGCTTCTCTTGCCGTCGCTAGCTACAACGCTGCCTAGTCCGAGCTCCGGCTGCCGCGAACCTCGTCGTCGGCGCGCTACCGCCCCTCCCTGGCAAAACCAAGGCCGCAGCTCAACGCGCCACATCGGGGGCGTTCGAACAGTCCTAGACGCACGCCCCCCCCCAAGCCCTGAACGCAATTCCGGCGAGGCTCCGGTTGTCGCCGCCGTCTTGGGTGGTCGTCGGCGGCCACCCGCGCGCGTCGGCCACCAGAGGCACCCCGTGGGCCACTGACAAGTGGACCCCGCGGGGGTAGTTACTAATTACCCTCCCTCACACTAGGGCTCCCCCCTCTAATTAGCCCCAACTTAATTAACTTGACTAATTAACTAGCCTAACTAGTCCCTCACGTGTGGGGTCTCCCCTCTAATCAACCTGGGGTTAGTTTTAACCTCTGATTACATGGCTGAGTAAATGACGGGTGGGACCTCTCCACTGTTCCTGTAGATAAGGCTGACTTGTCAGCTGCTGACTCAGCTGACTGGACACACTAGTCAGCCTCTTTATTGCATTTGTTGGGTACACTTCTATGTACCCATAGCAATTAAATATTAATTTATTTTCGAATTAAATTAGGACCAAAAAATAAGAAAATGATTACATCATTGAAAAATCATATAGAATAAATCATAAGTCATATGAAAAAGTTTTATATATGAAAGTTATTCAGAACAACGAGACAAATCCGAATACGCAGTCCATTCGTTAACCACGCGTCCCTAGAATAGCGAACGTGCAGCATTCCACCTCCGATTCATCTGTCCGAAAACATCAAACACCGGGAATACTTTCTCGGATGTTTTCCCCCTTCGCCAGTAGCACCCCGTACTGCGTTAGGTCACCCCTAGCACCCGCGTATTGCCTTGTTATATTTTGTGATGCTTTGTTTGCTTCATATTTACTATTTCTTCCCCCCTCTTCTTCTCCGGTAGACTTCGAGACTGACGCCACTTCTGCCCCGATTGACTACGGTGTTGACGACCC
>LR738715.1:561655891-561691511 GCA_902687465.1 Secale cereale
ATCAACCTGATATCGCCTATTCTTCTCTCTACTGCTTGCATTAGAGCAGTGTAGCATGTTACTGCTTTCGGATAATCCTATTCTGCTGCATAGCCTGTCATTGTTGCTACAACAGTTGATACCTTACCTACAATCCTAAATGCTTAGTATAGGATGCTAGTATTCCACCAGTGGCCCTACACCCTTGTCCGTCTGCCTTGATATTCTATCGGGACATGATCACTTTGGGTGTGATCACGGGTATATACTATATACATACTTTACATGATACATGATGTGACTAAAGTCGGGTCGGCTCATTGAGTACCCGCAAGTGATTCCGATGTGGGGGCTGAAAGGACATATGGCTCCATCCAGGTAGCGGTGGGCCTGGGTTTCTGACGGCCCCCCGAGGGGACCTTTGTGGTGGAGCGACAGGGCAGGTTGAGACACCCAGTCGAGAGGTGGCCTGGCTCTGGTCGTTGTCCGCGGTTATTTCATAATAACACATTTAACTAGTTTGGATATTTGATCTGAGTCAGGCCGCTGGCCTATGCGCACTAACCAGCTACGTGGGAATAGTTATGGGCTCTCGACGTCATGGTATCAGCCGAAGCCTTCTTGATGTCAACGACTGAGCGGCGCGTGCCGGGTTGGACAGCGTAACGTAACTTCCTTAGTGATGGAGGTTGCTAGGTCTACTCACCGGCCGCGTACGCAACGTGCAGGTTTGCGTTGGGCGATGGGCCCAGACTCCTGCGCACTTAGGGTTTAGACCGGCATGCTGACCTCTCTGTTGTGCTTAGGTAGGGCTGCGATGTGTTGATCTTCCGAAGCCGGGCATGACCCAGGAAAGTGTGTCCAGCCAAATGGGATCAAGCGTGCTGGGTAATGTGGTGCACCCCTGTAAGGAAGTTAATCTATTTGAATAGCTGTGTCCCTCGGTAAAAGGACGACCCAGAGTTGTACTCCGATCTCATGACAACTAGAACTGGATACTTAATAAAACACACCCTGACAAGTTCCGGATACAACCCGGTGATTGCTTTCCCATAGGGCGACGAGGGTAGGATTGCCGGGTAGGATTATGCTATATGATGTTACTTGGTGAACTTACCATCTATTATATTCTACTCCTACAAGACGGAGGCTGCCAGAAGCATTGATACTTGTTACATTCCATCTACTCTCTTCTACTGCTGCAAGATGGAGGCTGCCAGAAGCGTAGTCTTCGATTGGACTAGCTATCCCCCTCTTATTCTGGTATTCTGTAGTTTAGTCCACAGATATTACCCCTTTACACAGATACCATTGCATATGTAGTGTAGATCCTTGTTTGCGAGTAATTTGGATGAGTACTCATGGTTGCTTTGCTCCCCCCTTTCCCCCATTTGTTCCTTCTTCTCGGATGATGCAACCAGATGGTGGAGCGCAGGAGCGAGACGCCACCTACGACGACTCCTACTACACCGGAGGCGCCTACTAATATGTGCAGTCTGCCTATGATGTCTACTACGCAACCTTCTTCTTGTAGACGTTGTTGGGCCTCCAAGTGTAGAGGTTTGTAGGACAGTAGCAAATTTCCCTCAAGTGGTTGACCTAAGGTTTATCCATCCGTGGGAGGCGTAGATGAAGATGGTCTCTCTCAAACAGCCCTGCAACCAAATAACAAAGAGTCTCTTGTGTCCCCAACACACACAATACAATGGTAAATTGTATAGGTGCACTAGTTCGGCGAAGAGATGGTGATACAAGTGCAATATGGATGGTAGATATAGGTTTTTGTAACAAGAAAAATATAAAAACAGCAAGGTAGCAAATGGTAAACGTGAGCATAAATGGTGTTGCAATGATAGGAAACAAGGCCTAGTGTTCATACTTTCACTAGTGCAAGTTCTCTCAACAAGGATAACATAATTGGATCATATTACTAGCCCTCAACATGCAACAAAGAGTCACTCCAAAGTCACTAATAGTGGAGAACAAATGAAGATATTATGGTAGGGTACGAAACCACCTCAAAGTTATTCTTTCTGACTGATCTATTCAAGTGTCTGTAGTAACGTTCAATATATCATAGAGTTTGTACTAGAATAACACCTTAAGTCACAAATCAACCAAAACCCTAATGTCACCTAGATACTCCATTGTCACCTCAAGTATCCGTGGGCATGATTATACAATATGCATCACACAATCTCAAAAACATCTATTCAACCAACACATAGAACTTCAAAGAGTGCCCCAAAGTTTCTACCGGAGAGTCAAGACGAAAACGTGTGCCAACCCCTATGCATAGATTCCCAAGGTCACCGAACCCGCAAGTTGATCACCAAAACATACATCAAGTGAATTGCGTGATATCCCATTGTGACCACAGATAAGCACATGCAAGACATACATCAAGTGTTCTCAAATCCTTAAAGACTCAATCTGATAAGATAACTTCAAAGGGAAAACTCAATACATTACAAGAGAGTAGAGGGGGAGAAGCGTTATAACATCCAACTAGAATAGCAAAGCTCGCAATACATCAAGATCGTGCCATCTCAAGAACACGAGAGAGAGAGAGAGAGAGAGAGAGAGAGAGAGAGAGATCAAACACATAGCTACTGGTACATACCCTCAGCCCCGAGGGTGGACTACTCCCTACTCGTCATGGAGAGCGTCGGGATGATGAAGATAGCCACCGGAGAGGGGTTCCCCCTCCGGCAGGGTGCCGGAACAGGGTCTAGATTGGTTTTTGGTGGCAACAGAGGCTTTCGGCGGCGGAACTCCCGATCTAGGTTATTTTCCAGAGGTTTCTTTATAAATATGAGGTGTTGGAGTCGGGGCCAAGCAAAGGGGGGCTACGGGCTGTCCACGAGGCAGGGGGCGCGCCCATTAGGGGGGGCGCCCCCCCACCCTTGTGGGCAGCCCGTGGGTCCTCTCGTCCCCCTCCGGAACTCCGTGGGCTTCTTCTGGTCAAAAAATGATCTCCGTCGATTTTTAGGTCAATTGGGCTCCGTTTGATATTCCTTTTATGCGAAACCCTAAAACAGGAGAAAAACAGGAACTGGCACTGGGCTCTAGGTTAATATGTTAGTCCCAAAAATAATATAGAAGTGTATAATAAAGCCCATAAAACATCCTAGAAGGATAATATAATAGCATGGAACAATCAAAAATTATAGATACGTTGGAGACGTATCAGCATCCCCAAGCTTAATTCCTGCTCGTCCTCGAGTAGGTAAATGATAAAAACAAAAAAATTGATGTGGAATGCTACCTATCATTATTCTCAATGTAATTTTTCTTATTTGTGGCATGAATGTTCAGATATGAAAGATTCAAGACAAAAGTCTATATTGACATAAGAAATAATAATACTTCAAGCATACTAAGAAAGCAATCATGTCTTCTCAAAATACTATGGCTAAAGAAAATTATCCCTACAAAATCATATAGTCTGGCTATGCTCCCTCTTCATCACACAAAATATTCATATCATGCCCAACCCCGGTTTCAGCCAAGAACTTGTTTTCATACTCTATTCTTTCAAGCCTTTCAACTTTCACGCAATACATGAGCGTGAGCCATGGACATAGCAGTATAGGTGGAATAGAGTGGTGGTTGTGGAGAAGACAAAAAAAAGGTGGGAGATAGTCTCACATCGACTAGGCATATCAACGGGCTATGGATATGCCCATCAATAGATATCAATGTGGGTGAGTAGGGATTGCCATGCAACGGATGCACTAGAGCTAAAAATGTATGAAAGATCAACAAAAGAAACTAGTGGGTGTGCATCCAACTTGCTTGCTCATGAAGACCTAGGGCATTTGGGGAAGCCAATCGTTGGAATATACAAGCCAAGTTCTCTAATGAAAATTCCCACTAGTATATGAAAGTGACTAAACATGAGACTCTCTATCATGAAGAACATGGTGCTACTTTGAAGCACAAGTGTGGAAAAGGATAGTAGCAATTGTCCCTTTTTCTTTTCTTTTTTTTCTTTCTTTTGGGCCTTTTTTTTTCTTTGGCCTTTCCTTTTTTCCTTTTTTTGGAAGGGCTTTATTGATTTACACACTTTCATAGAATTACAATTCTATATTACAACTCGATACTAGAACAAAGTATGACTCTATTTGAATGCCTCCAGCAGTGTACCGGGATGTGCAATGAATCAAGAGTGACATGTATGAAAAAATTATGCATGGTGGCTTTGCCACAAATACGATGTCAACTACATGATCATGCATGGCAATATGACAATATGATGCGTGTCAATTGAACGGAACGGTGGAAAGTTGCATGGCAATATATCTCGGAATGGCTATGGAAATGCCATGATAGGTAGGTATGGTGGCTGTTTTGAGGAAGATATGTGGTGGCTGTTTTGAGGAAGGATATATATAGTGGGTGTATGGTACCGGCGAGAGTTGCGCGGTACAAGAGAGGCTAGCAATGGTGGAAGGGTGAGAGTGCGTATAATCCACGGACTCAACATTAGTCATAAGAACTCATATACTTATTGCAAAAATCTACGAGTCATCAAAACAAAGCAATCAACGCATGCTCCTAGGGGGGAGGTTGGTAGGAGTTAACCATCGCACGCCCCCGACCTCCACACAAAGGTTGACACTTTACAAATACCTCATGCTCTAACTTCGTCACATAGCGGTTCACCATACGTGCATGCTACGGGAATCACTAACCTTAACACAAGAATTTTTCAATTTTATGATAACTCCACTAGCATGACTCTAATATCAATATCCTCATATCTCAAAACAATTATCAAGCATCCAACTTCTCATCATATTCAATGCACTTAGTGTGAAAGTTTTTACTACATTGATCTTGGATGCCTATCATGTGAAGGCTAGTTATATAGCCAAAGCACATTACCATGCTTTTTTAATAGACTCTCAAAAGGATATAAGTGAAGCATGAGAGTTCATCTATTTCTTAAAAATAAAACCACCGTCGTGCTCTAAAAGATATAAGTGAAGCACTAGAGCAAATGACAAACTACTCCAAAAGAAACAAGTGAAGAACAACGGGTAGTTATATAATTATGTAACTATGTGAAGACTCTCTAACATTTAAGAATTTCAGATCTTGGGATATTATTCAAACAACAAGAAAAACAAACTAAAATAAATTGAGGCTCCAAGCAAAACACATATCATGTGGTGAATAAAAATATAGCTCCGAGTATAGTTACCGATAGATGAAGACGAAAGAGGGGATGCCTTCCCGGGGCATCCCCAAGCTTAGGCTCTTGGTTATCCTTGAATTTTGCCTTGGGGTGCCTTGGGCATCCCTAAGCTTAGGCTCTTGCCACTCTTTGTTCCATAGTTCATCAACGCAATACTCAAAACTTGAAACCTTCACAACACAAAACTTAGACAAAAATCTCGTGAGCGCCGTTAGTATAAGAAGACATACCACTACTCAAAGGTACTATAATGAATTCATTATTTGTTTATATTGGTGTTAAACCTACTGTATTCCAACTTCTCAATGATTCATACTTCCCAATACTACTCATAGATGCATTGAAATAAGCAAACAACACACGAAAAACAGAATCTGTCAAAAACAGAACAATCTGTAGTAATCTGTAACTTTCGCATACTTTTGTAACTCCAAAAAAATGAAATAAATAGGTAAACGTGACGAATTTTTCTATTAATCATATGCTAAAAGAATCAACTAAATGGCACACTCCAGTAAAATCTGGTGACCATTCTAGCGAGCGCTGACGATTCTATTTTTCACAACAAGATCAAATAAACTTCACACAAGTCTTCCCAAAGGTTCTACTTGGCACAAACACTAATTAAAACACAAAACCACATCTAAACAAAAGCTAGATGCAATATTTATTCCTAAACAGAAGCAAAAGCAAAGAAAACAAAATAAAGTTGGGTTGCCTCCCAACAAGCGCTATCGTTTAACGCCCCTAGCTAGGCACAATGATTTCAATGATGCTCGCATAAAGGATAGGAATTGAAACATAACGGGAGCATCATGAAGAATACGACTAGCACATTTAAGTCTAACACACTTCCTATGCATAGGGATTTTGTGAGCAAATAACTTATGGGAACGATAATCAACTAGCATAGGAAGGCAAAACAGGCATAACTTCAAAACTTTAAGCACATAGAGAGGAAACTTGATATTATTGCAATTCCTACAAGCATATGATCCTCTCTCATAATAATTTTCAGTAGCATCATGAATGAATTCAACAATATAACTATCACATAAAGCATTCTTGTCATGATCCCCAAGCATATAAATTTTATTACTCTCCACATAAGCAAAATTCTTCTCATTTGGAATAGTGGAAGTATCATAAGAGACTTGAATACTATAGATTGTTTCCACATTAAAAGAGTAATGTTCAGAAAAAGGGTAATCATAATCATGACAAGCTTTGTAAATATAATCATCACTTCTTTTTATAGCATAAGTGGCATCACAATAATCATCACAAATAGGAGGCATGCTTTCATCATAATAGATTTGCATATCAAGACTTGGGAGGCTAAAAATATCATCTTCATCAAGTGTAGCATCCCCAAGCTTGGACAAACATTAATTGCAGCAAATAAATTCTCAAATATATCATTCTCATCAAACATAGCATCCCCAAGCTTGGGCCTTTTCATATCATAAGCATAATCACTCTCATCGTTAATAGTATGGATAGCGCCGATAGTATAGCAATTATCATCATCACAATGAGTAATAGGAGCAACATCGTTTGGGAGAGATACCTTTTTATCTTTGCTTCTCCGTCTTTTCTTTTTCTTCTTCACATTAGGTATGGGTTTAATCTTCTTTTTGGAGCTCCTTATAAATGAGATTGATTGAATAGCAGGCTCCTCCTCGTTACCTGATTCATTATAAGAAAGAATAGGGAGATATTGGGAAATCTCTTCCCTTTCATTAGTATTCTCTTCATCTCCTATTTGTTTTCTTGACTTTATGTAATTGTCAATATAAGGATTTTCAATGTAATTCACCGCACAATACATATAAATTTCCTCTAGATCAAAATCAAGAACTTTATCAAGAACAAATTCTGGAAGATCCTTAGTTAAATGTTTCATTTCTTCATAACCCACAAGCAAACTAAGTTCATTATGATGTGCAAGAGAAATCAAGTCATCACAATTTTTGGACACGATTCGATCATGAAACAATTCACAATGGGGATTTAAATGATCATGTTCATTGCAAAGTTCACAAGGATGGCAAAGATATTTTAAATTTTTAGCACAATCCTCTAGCCTCTCTAGCAACCATTTAGTTTCTAAATACTTATGCCTCTTGCAAAATCTATCTTACCTCCTTCGTATGTACAAAAATCAACATGCTTATATGAGATATTTTCATCATGACTAGTGCAAACATCAATAGTACCATGGATATTCAAAGGATTCACACTAACAATATTGCAAGCATGCTCATCATTCAAGTCTTTAGTGCCAAGCATTCTATGTAATTCTTCTTCTAGTACTTGAGCGCAATTTTCCTTTCCATCATTTTCACGAAAGATATTAAAAAGATGAAGCATATGAGGTAACCTTAATTCCATATTTTTGTGTAGTTTTCTTTTATGAATTAAACTAGTGATAAAACAAGAAACTAAAATATTCGATTGCAAGATCTAAAGATATACCTTCAAGCACTCACCTCCCCCGCAACGGCGCCAAAAAAGAGCTTGATGTCTACTACGCAACCTTCTTCTTGTAGACGTTGTTGGGTCTCCAAGTGCAGAGGTTTGTAGGACAGTAGCAAATTTCCCTCAAGTGGATGACCTAAGGTTTATCAATCCATGGGAGGCGTAGGATGAAGATGGTCTCTCTCAACCAACCCTGCAACCAAATAACAAAGAGTCTATTGTGTCCCCAACACACCCAATACAATGGTAAATTGTATAGGTGCACTAGTTCGGCGAAGAGATGGTGATACAAGTGCAATATGGATGGTAGATATAGGTTTTTGTAATAAGAAAATATAAAAACAGCAAGGTAGCAAATGGTAAACATGAGCATAAATGGTGATGCAATGATAGGAAACAAGGCCTAGGTTTCATACTTTCACTAGTGCAAGTTCTCTCAACAAGGATAACATAATTGGATCATGTTACTAGCCCTCAACATGCCACTAAGAGTCACTCCAAAGTCACTAATAGCGGAGAACAAATGAAGAGATTATGGTAGGGTACGAAACCACCTCAAAGTTATTCTTTCTGATCGATCTATTCAAGAGTCCGTAGTAACGTTCAATCTATCATAGAGTTCATACTAGAATAACACCTTAAGACACAAATCAACCAAAACCCTAATGTCACCTAGATACTCCATTGTCACCTCAAGTATCCGTGGGCATGATTATATGATATGCATCACACAATCTCAGAAACATCTATTCAACCAACACATAGAACTTCAAAGAGTGACCCAAAGTTTCTACCGGAGAGTCAAGACGAAAATGTGTGCCAACCCCTATGCATAGATTCCCATGGTCACGGAACCCACAAGTTGATCACCAAAACATACATCAAGTGAATCACGTGATATCCCATTGTCACCACATATAAGCACATGCAAGACATACATCAAGTGTTCTCAAATCCTTAAAGACTCAATCCGATAAGATAACTTCAAAGGGAAAACTCAATCCATTGCAGGAGAGTAGAGGGGGAGAAGCATTATAAGATCCAACAAGAATAGCAAAGCTCGCGATACATCAAGATCGTGCCATCTCAAGAACATGAGAGAGAGAGATGAAACACATAACTACTAGTACATACCCTCAGCCCCGAGGGTTGACTACTCCCTCCTCGTCATGGAGAGCGCCGGGATGATGAAGATAGCCACCGGAGAGGGATTCCCCCTCCGACAGGGTGCCGGAACAGGGTCTAGATTGGTTTTTGGTGGCAACAGAGGCTTTCGGCGGCGAAACTCCCGATCTAGGTTATTTTCCGGAGGTTTCTGTATATATAGGAGGTGTTGGAGTCGGGGCCAAGCAAAGGGGGGCTACAGGCTGTCCACGAGGCAGGGGGCGTGCCCAGTAGGGGAGCGCGCGCCCCATCGTCGTGGGTAGCCCGTGGGTCCTCTCGTCCCCCTCCAGCACTTTGTGGGCTTCTTCTGGTCCAAAAATGATCTCCGCTGATTTTCAGGTCAATTGGGCTCCGTTTGATATTCCTTTTCGGCGAAACCCTAAAACAGGAGAAAAATAGAAACTGACACTGGGTTCTGGATTAATAGGTTAGTCCCAAAAATAATATAAAAGTGTATAATAAAGCCCATAAAACATCCTAGAAGGATAATATAATAGCATGGAACAATCAAAAATTATAGATACATTGGGGACGTATCAGCCGACGACGACCAGGAGTAGTTTAGGAGGATCTCAGGCAGGAGGCCTGCTCCTCTTTCGATCTATATCCCAGTTTGTGCTAGCCATCTTATGGCAACTGGATTAACTTTATGTCTGTACTCAGATATTTGTGTCTTCCGCTGACCCTTGTGTTTTCGAGCTTATGTATTCGAGCCCTCGAGGCCCCTGGCTTGTAATATAAAGCTTCTATTATTTTAATTTGTGTCTAGACTTGTGTTGTGATATCTTCCAGTGAGTCCCTGATCTTGGTCGTACACATTTGCGTGCATGATTATTGTACGGATAAATCGGGGGCGTCATACTATGTCAATAGGTTAGTACCAAAAAATGATATAAAATGACTATAAAATGATTATAAAACATCCAAGAATGATAATATAACAGCACGGAACAATAAAAAATTATAGATACATTGGAGACGTATCAACCGCTATCCAGCATGCATGGAGTATTAAGTTCATGGAGAAATGGATTAATACAATAAGAACGACGACATGAGGTAGACAAGATCTATTCATATAGGAATAGACCCCATCTTTTCATCCTTAATGGCAACGATACATGTGTGTCTCGATGCCCCTTCTATAACTACAAGATTGAACCCATCACAAAGCACCTCTTCCCATTGCAAGATAAATAGATCAAGTTGGCCAAACAAAACCCAAATATCAGAGAAGAAATACGAGGCCATAATAATCAAGTATGGATATTAAGGCAAAATAAATCTGATCATAAACACACAATTCATCGAATCCCAACAAATACACCGCAACATTTGATGACCCACAAGTGTATGGGATCTATCGTAGTCCTTTCGATAAGTAAGAGTGTCGAACCCAACGAGGAGAAGAAGGAAATGATAGATAGTTTTCAGTAAGGTATTTTCTGCAAGCACTGAAATTATCGGTAACAAATAGTTTTGTGATAAGGTAATTGGTAGCAAGTGACAAATAGTAAAATTAAATAAGGTGCAGCAAGATAGCCCAATCCTTTTTGTAGCAAAGGACAAGCCTGGACAAACTCTTATATGAAGGAAAATGCTCCCGAGCACATATGGGAACTATCGTCAAGCTAGTTTGCATCACAATCATCTGATTTGCGTTCGTTACTTTGATAATTTGGTATGTGGGTGGACCGGTGCTTGGGTGTTGTCCTTACTTCGACAAGTCTCTCACTTATGATTAACTTCTATTGCAAGCATCCGCAACTACAAAAGAAGTATTAAGGTAAACCTAACCATAGCATGAAACAAGTGGATCCAAATCAGCCCCTTACGAAGCAACGCAAAAACTAGGGTTTAAGCTTCTACCACTCTAGCAACCCATCATCTACTTATTACTTCCCAATGCCTTCCTCTAGGCCCAAATAATGGTGAAGTGTCATGTAGTCGACGTTCACATGACACCACTAGAGGAGAGACAACATACATCTCATCAAAATATCGAACGAATACCAAATTCACATGACTACTTATAGCAAGACTTCTCCCATGTCCTCAGGACCAAAGTAACTACTCACAAGACATAATATTGTTCATGATCAGGGGGGTATTAATATGCATAATGGATCTGAATATATGATCTTCCACCAAGTAAACCAACTAGCATCAACTACAAGGAGTAATCAACACTACTAGCAACCCACAGGTACCAATCTAAGGTTTGGATACAAAGATTGGATACAAGAGATGAACTAGGGTTTGAGAGGAGATGGTGTTGGTGAATATGTTGATGAAGATAACCCTCCCCAAGATGGGAGAGTTGGTTGGTGATGACGGCAGTGACGATTTCCCCCTCCCGAAGGGAAGTATCCCTAGCAGAACAGCTCCACCGGAGCCCTAGATTGGTTCCGCCAAGGTTCCGCCTCGAGGCGGCGGCGTCTGGTCCCGAAAGACTCCTTATATTTTTTTCTAGGTCAAAACACCTCATATAGGAAAAGATGGGCATCGGGGGGTCACCGAGTGGCCCATGAGGCAGGGGCGGGTCCAAAGAGGGGGGCGCGCACCCCACCCTCGTGGACAGGTGGTGCCCCCCCTGGTGAATCTCTTTCGCCAGATATTTGTTATATTTTCTGAAATAGTGTCCCGTGGATTTTTGGAGATTTTTGAGTTCTGCAGAATAGGTTTCCAATGTTTTCTCCTTTTCCAGTCCAGAATTCCAGCTGCCGGCATTCTCCCTCTTCATGTAAACCTTGTAAAATAAGAGAGAAAAAGGTATAAGTATTGTGACATAACATGTAATAACAGCCCATAGTGCAATAAATATCAACATAAAGGCATGGTGCAAAATGGACGTATCAGCTCCCCCAAGCTTAGACCTCGCTTGTCCTCAAGCGAAAGCCGATATCGAAAAATATGTCCACATGTTTAGAGATAGAGGTGTCGATAAAAATAAAATATGAACATGAGGTCTCATGATCATTCTTATAACAGCAACACACATATATTGTCATATGATTCTTATGCTAAAGTAATAATTCATTCACAATGTCAAGTATGAATCAGAAACTTCATTGAAAACCAACAAACTATGATCTCAGTCATTGAAGTAATTTCAATCTATCGTAACATCGGAAAGAGTCAACGTAAGAGCTTTTCAGCAAGCCTACACACTCAACTATCATATAGTCTTTCAAAATTGCTCACACTCATGCAATACTTATGGTTATGGAGTTTTAATTGGACACAGAGAAAGATAGGGGCTTATGGTGTTGCCTCCCAACCTTTTACCTCAAGGGTAATGTCAACAGTAATAGACAATGATAACTTACATCCAAGTGGGTATATATGTCAGGATCTTTCCAACACAATGTGCTTGCCAAAGGATAAAGTGTAAAAAGGAAAGGTGATTTTCACCTTGAATCTTATAAGGCAAGAATAATAGATAGGCCCTTCGCAGAGGGAAGCAGAGGTTGTCATGTGCCTTTTTGGTTGGATGCACAAAGTCTTAGCGCAAAAGAACTTCACTTTATATTGCCACTTGTGATAAGGACCTTTATTATGCAGTCCGTCGCTTTATTACTTCCATATCACAAGATCGTATAAAGCTTATTTCCTCCACACTAATAGATCATACATATTTTAGAGAGTTTGCAAACATGACAACTTACTTGAAGGATCTTACTCAATCCATAGGTAGGTATGGTGGACTCTCATGGCAAAACTAGGTTTAAGGATGTATGGAAGCACAAGTAGTATCTCTACTTGCTAGCAAGAGGGGAAAAGGCAAGCCCAACATGTTGGATGATCCATGACAATATAGTTTATTTCAAATATAAGAAAACATAACCCATTATGTTGTCTTCCTTGTCCAACATCAACTCTTTAGCATGTCATATTTTAATGAGTGCTCACAATCATAAAAGATATCCAAGATAGTATATTTGTATGTGAAACCTCTCTTTCTTTATTACTTCCTATTAATTGCAATGATGACCAAAACTATGTTTGTCAACCCTCAACAACTTTTATTCATCATTAGACACAATAAGAGTCGCGCAAGGGGCGATCACTCGAAGCACCCACGTCATCACTTTTTACTGTGTCGGTACGTGAGTTACTGTTTCTCCTCTTGGTCAACGATTGGGCAAGGGAATGCTATTTTTAATTGGTCCACCTTGCGGCTCTAGATAGGCCAGACTGCTTGTTTTCTTCGTAGCTAAGAAAGAAAGAGAGAGAAACAAGGGTCCCTATCCTCAGATTCAGCCGCCGCCTCCTTCCCATCCCTTCCACCTGCTCGACACTAGGCTCGTCACCTCCATGCCACACGCGCCTCGTCCTCTCCCAGCTTCTTATGGTCGTCGTTCTCGATACTGCGGCAGTGCGGCTGGATATGGGGATTTCTCCGCGTCCTCATGCTCCTTCCATGGCGGCTAGTACGGGGAGCACCACCACCATTATCGCGACGAGATCCAGCGGCTACTATCGGAGGAACTAGCCGAGGAGGGAGATCGCTCGGCGTCGGTTCCATCGATCTTCAAGGCTATATATTTTCTTGCACTTCTCATGTTCGATAGAATGTTTGTGGACTGAAGTGTTGCTTGTTTTGGTTTCCTTGTCTGTCAAGTGCTTTGCTCGATCTCTGGCCCTCGTTTTTGTCGATCGGCAAGGTGAGATGTGCTCTCATGGCTTTACTTCGTTGATTTTTTCTATATTGCAAAAATGTGCACTCATGTTTGTTCCTGGTTCCCTTGCTCCTTGCTTGTTGGAGGAGGTGTTTGTGCATTCTGGTTCGTGTACATGCTCGTGTGGTGTCATCAGTTTTCTGTGGGCTGCAGTCCCTATTTAGTTTGGTTCTTTGGGTGTCACTTGTGCACGTGTGTGTCTATCTAATGATTTTTGTAAATCACCAGCCAATGTTTGCTGCTCGCTGACTGTAGGCATGGTGATTGTTTTGGTTGGGCCTTTGGGATGGATGTTCACAATACCACTTGCTCATTGTATTGTATGGATGATGTGCTCTATGAATTATCTGCTTGTTGTTTTTATGCACTTCTCTTGATTCAATTGTTTTCCTTTTATAGTCCACTAATTCAATCTATAACATGTTGCAAGGTTCTTCGCTTGACTGGAATTTAGGTTGCCTTGTGTGCTCTTGTTTCCTTGCTACTCTGCTTGCCGAGGTTTGCCCTTGCTCTCCTAAATCACTTATTACTCACAAATTTTCATGTTCAGTACGTGTTTCAGTTACATTTCTTGATTTATTTCCATCCTCGCATGTATATCATCTATCTCACTTCAGTTTCACATTCTTTGACTGCATAAGATTCACATATATACCCTTCTTTTGAAAAAAGTCCATTTTACTACCCTGAACAAAGTTGGTGGTTCACATAACCCCCTGATCTTTATTTCGGTCAAGCACGGCCTCGGCGCGGGCCAGGGCAGACTCGGCGCGCGAGTGCGCCGCATAGAGGTGGCAGATGCGGGAGGAGAGCGCGGCGGTGGAGGAGGATGACTCCCTGAGCGCGGCGGCGTCGGAGGCGGCGAGCGAGAGGAGCGGCGGGGCGGAGCGGAGCAGGGAGGCGGCCGCGCGGTTGAGGTCGAGGCGGCTGGCGAGGAGCGCGTCGAGGCGGGCGTCGAGGGTGCGATGGTAGGCGCGCACTCGTGGAGCAGGCGGCGCCGGTGTCAGTGAGGCCGCGGAGGGCGGCGAGGGAGGCCGAGACGCCGAAGTCCAGGGACGGGGCGGCGTCGGTGGACGCGCCGACGGCCACTGATGAGTCCAGGCGAGGGGAACGCGGAGTGGGCGCGGCGGACGGCACAGCCATGGCTGCCGGGGGGCAGGGTGGATCTCAGTGAGTTCAGATGTGCGGGAAGGGAGAAGAAAGAGAAGGGAGAAAGGAGAAGCAGGGCGTCAGGGCAGCCGCTTGGAACTCCGACGGTCGCCGGCGTCATCCAGAGGCGGCGGGGTTGGGCGCGGTGCTCGGGAGGGAGGCATCTGCGAGGGGAGGCTCGAGAGGAGCTCCTCTGTCTCAACCCAGTGTGACGAGGGAGACTCACCCACAGGTCAAAACCGCCCATTGACCATTGCCACATCAGCAATCAGTCAAGTCAAACCACCCAGGTACTGATTTTGTCAGGTATGAGATTGTTCAGGGGGTAAAGAGAACCGAAATAAAGATCAGGGGGTTATGTGAACCATCAACTTTGTTCAGGGTAGTAAAATGGACTTTTTTGTTATTTTGTTCTTCACTAGCAGAATGTTCAGCTATAACAAGAATGAAGATAGTTTATCAAAAAATCAAGCGAGGACATTGAGAAAAGGGAATTCCTTCTCCCTTTCTCCCTCTCTATCACTAGTGTTGATCACATATTTCCCTCGATTTTTAGTTTATTTTGGTTATTCGTGTTCGTGTGCTTTCAGTTATATTGTTTCCTAAACGAAAAACAAAAGTTAGTAGGAGCTATGTCTGATCATATCAGTTTCATGTGTTTGTTGTTCACACTGGTGGAATTTGCTAATGTTGTTTGTCTCAAATTGTTCATCTCAGGGTGTGAATTTTCTTATGTTGTTTGATAACAGATAAGTTTTCCCAGACTAGTGGAAAGCGGAGAAAGATTGGGTTCAGACGAATACTTGTTTATTTTTTCAAGGTTAATGTCCCTCTTCTCGCTTCTCTGATCATTTTTATTTCATAATTAACATAGGATGGGAATGCTCAAGTGTCAACGCACTTACAGAAGGTATAGTACCTCCCAAGGTAAAAGATTTTCTCAAATATTTTTTAGTAAGAGTTGGAGGCCTTATTTGAACATTTTCCAACAATTTCCCTTCTCTAGGTATGGGGAAGCTATTGCTAGAGGCCATCATCATACACAGCCGCGAGATTATATACCTCTTGATGATCCTTGTCCTTACCGGCGACATCCTGGATGCGCATATTGTCATTGACTCACTTGGTATCTAGTACTTACTGGCATACTTTTACTACTTAAGTGCTGAGAACATTCTGAATTAACTGAAGGTAGCTTGCTTCCGCTTTATGGTACATGCATACTAATTATAGCTGACAGAAAATGTGCTTTTCGGGCATGAAGGTAGAGGATGGGAAGGTATGATGCTCATGGGCCCGAGTTCTACTATCATATAGTGATAACTGCTGCAAAGTTCATACAATGGTCCATGTTTGTATTATTGGAATATTGACATTGTTTTCAAAGATTCAATTTAGTTGGATTGAGTTTGTGTTTTAACTTTCTAATATGTGCATCCAGATCAATTTGAACTAAGAATTAAAGGTAGTATTTATTTAAAGTTTCTTTTTCCATTGAAATGTGCAGTTTTACACATTTCTATGCCCCTTTTTCTATTTGTGTTGATCAAACAGTAGAAATCAATGTTAATATTCTTTATCTGCGTGCTAACTGAGAGGCATGTACTTTTTATGTCAAGCTGAGAGTTTAATTTTCACAATGAAATCTAGGGAACTAAGCCAGGAAAATGGGGTTTCACAGGATAATTTAATTATAGCCTTTGCTTGCAGTTTCCTTCTCTACATTAGGAGTTTCAGTTCTGCAATCGTTTCTCTCTGTTTTCATAAAGTTGTGTACTTTCTAAATATATGATTGCTGGTTTCAGCAATATATCATGTCTCTACCACAACCCAGCATGGACCGGAGTGCCTATCTATATTGTTGGTTCCAAGACTGGAGACCGCATCAATATATGATTGAGGGCTTATCTATGTCTTTTATTTGCTGTATCATAAACATCATCTATGATTAGTTCGCACATATTATGTTGGTACATTCAACGACATGGTATATCTCCCACCCCATCAGCTCTTTCCTATAAGGATCCCAAAACATGGATCAGTGGTATGCAACTGAAGGAGTTACTCTCGTATCAGCTGTTGAAGGAAAACCATATGTTATTGTTACGCATTTCACCTGTGTTCATGAATAGAAACTAAAATGTGCATATGTTGTAGTCTTATAATTGTTTTCCTGCCATCTAGATTGTACCAAATATAGTAATAACCAAATATGCAATTTTGTCCAAGGTATAAATGATATTAAAAATTAGAAATGGTATGATGCATACTATTTAAACTTATAAATGAAGTAGCAGATCTGCTTCATTTTCATTTATTTTTCTTCTCCAGCTCTGCACTTGCAACCAGAAATTGATGATGTTAAAGGAAATAGCCTCGAAATTTTTAGACTACCTGCTTCAATACAAAACTTTGGGTTAACGCTCGGATAGTTCTTTTATTTATGCATGGAAAATTACAATGGATGTTAGTATTTTGTTGTTGCCAGGAATTGTTTTGTTTTATGATGTGGTTTTCTGTGTATTTTATCTCATCTGATATCAAACTCGTCATGGTGAACATCTTATCTAAAATCATCGTACTTCTCTTTCTTGTTTCAGGTTGGGAAGCAGTCAACTGGTGATTATTGAACGTGTCGGAACTTCCAAGCAAATGTCTCTCTGTGGCAAAAATAAATCTTTTTCCCCCTCATGTCACTAAACTGCAATGGGTAGTTGGTCGGTCGCTGTCAATTGAATGTGGGAATTGAAATGTCTTTGCATTTTGCAATTCTTGTTTTGCTTCACAATCTTCTCTATTAAATATACCTGTTAGTATCTACTTCCTCCGTTTCTAAATATTTGTCTTTCTAGATATTTCAAAAGGACTACAACATACGGATATATGTTGATATATTTTAGAATGTAGATTCACTCATTTTGCTCCGTATGTAGTCAATTGTTGAAATATCTAGAAAGACAAATATTTGGGAACGGAGGGAGTATGAAACTACTAAGCTTGATCTGCTTTATGAATGAACACTTGTCTACTGCAGTTTTACCGTGTCTTATATTTGAACCAGTACGCTCATCTGGACGTCTTTTTTTTTGCTGAATTACACATGCTGTCTGACACAAACATTAACATATATGAAAGTAGGTTAGTGCACACAATTTTGCCTCAAGAGGCGCCACCGGGTGGCGCCCCAGCCACTTGTACTCTTTATATGTGAAGTCATTACTTCCCATAAGATCAATATGATCTCTTGATACTTTTTATATTTTTCTTTATTCTCTCATGACCACAGTGAGGAAATCAAGCCCTTGACTCAATACTAATCTTTATTATATATCTCATGGACTCGATTACAAAGGTAAAGATCATAAAGCAAAAGCTCACAACTACATCATGCTAACTTTATTCTACTAGATCAAGATACTACCAAAAGGATCGAACTAAGAAAAACAGTAAGGATAGGAGTGTGATGATGATACGATACCAGGGCACCTCCCCCAAGCTTGGCAGTTGCCCAGGGGAGTGCCCATACCCATGTGATTATGTCCACTTCTCCAGAGGTGGTGATGATGGAGTTGTTGATGATGTAGGCTTGTCGTCCATATTCCAAGGCATGGGCGCACCATCGTAGAAGGATGATCAAGTCTCCGGGATACTCAACTTTGTAGCCAAACTCATCTTCTCGAATCTATATTCATACTCACAATTTTGGTTTTGCATGTCATAGATCTGGGCCTAGAGGTGCCGATTTTCTCTTGGAGATTGGAGATGGCTTCCCCGAAGATCCTTGCATCCAGCTTGAGTTTGTTTGCGAGCTCCATGATCATCATGTGGTTGGTGTTGAGTCTCCGTTCCACAATACCTTGGCACTTGAAAACTTGCTGCTCCGTTGCTTCAAGTCTCGTCTCCACGCTTCCGGTCCTCCTTGGCCCCTCGACATCGCGGATGTGCAACACCCCTTCACGCAACTCCATGGTTTGAGTGTGATGCAGCACCCCCGCGAGGTAGGGGTTGATGATCTTCTCGAATAGATCTGTCAGAAACAACAGCTCAAATAAAAAACAGAGGATTTTTGCATGATATGGTGGTCAAAACCTTCGGGAGAATATATAATGAATTTTTACCGACCAAGAGGAGTAACATACAAGAAATCGGAGTCCGGGAGGCACACAAGGTGCCCATGAGGCAGAGGGCGTGCCCAGGGGAAGGGGGTGTGCCCTCCACCATCGTGGACGGCTCGTGTCTCTTCCGGACTGCCTCTTATTTTTCTATTTTTCTAAATATTCCAGAACGGTGAAAAATTGCCATTATGACTGTTTTGGAGTCGGTTTCCTTACCGTACCACATACCTCTTCCTTTTCGTGGTCTGAATCGTTCTGGAAAGTGTCCCTTATGTATTCCTCCAGGGTTACGGTTTCAATAACATTGGTTTCAATATTTCTAGGATTACCTGAGATATAATGTTTGATTCTTTGACCGTTCACCACCTTCGGATTTGTGCCTTCGAAGTTGTTGATTTTTATGACACTAGAACGATAGACCTCCTCGATAACGTAGGGACCTTCCCATTTAGAGAGAAGTTTTCCTACAAAAAATCTTAAACGTGAGTTGTATAGCAAGACATAATCACCTACATTAAACTCACGCTTTTGTATCCTTTTGTCATGCCATCTTTTAACCTTTTCTTTAAACAACTTGGCATTCTCATAGGCCTGGGTTCTCCATTCATGAAGAGAGCTAATGTCAAATAACCTCTTCTCACCGGCAAGTTTGACGTCTACTGATATTACCAAATATATGACATTCATCACAAGATAAGACAAACTTACGGGCATCCTTGAAGAGAGTAGGCCAATAAAAACGAGATTGCAATACCTTATGTGCAGTTCTATCTCCAGCATGGTGTCCTCCATAAGCTTCGGAGTGACACTTGCGTAGGATCTGTTCCTGTTCATGCTCAGGTACACAACGTCTAATAATACCATCTACTCCTTCTTTATAAAGATGTGGGTCATCCCAGAAGTAATGCCTCAAATCAAATAAGAACTTTGTCTTTTGGTGGTATGTGAAGCTATGTGGAATAAACTTAGCAACAATGTAATTAGCATAATCAGCATACCATGGAGCAGTACGAGAAGTATTTATGACAGCTAATTGTTCATCAGGAAAGCAATCATCAATAGGTTGTGGGTCATCAAGAATATTCTCTAGCCTAGACAAGTCATTTGCTACGGGGTTCTCAGCTCCCTTTCTATCAATAATATGCAAGTCAAATTCTTGCAGCAAGAGAACCCATCTAATTAGTCTAAGTTTAGCATCTTTCTTTTCCATAAGGTATTTGATAGCAGCATGATCAGTGTGAATAGTTACTTTAGAATCAACAATATAAGGTCTAAACTAATCACAAACAAATACAACTGCTAAAAATTCCTTCTCAGTAGTAGCATAATTTCTCTGGGCACTGTTTAGAGTTTTACTAGCATATTGGACAACATTCAATTTCTTATCAATGCTTTGTCCTAGAACAGCACCTACAGCATAATCACTAGCATCACACATAATCTCAAAGGGTAAATTCCAGTCAGGAGGCTGGACCATGGGTGCAGAGATCAATGCTTTCTTAAGTATTTCAAATGCTGCTTGAAAATCATCATCAAAAACAAAAGGAATATCTTTTTGTAAGAGATTAGTCAGAGGCCTGGAGACTTTGGAGAAGTCCTTAATGAACCTCTGTCAGGCCCAAGATGTGATTATATCCCGATCACATGACACATACGTGTTTGGGGCACAATCGCATCTCAGGCGCTTAGCAAGATGGATATCATTACATCATACCATTACATACATACATGGGGATACAACAATCCATACAAGTCACATGAATACAACATCATCAATAGAAGGCATCCGACTACGGATGCAAACATGAAAGCACAACGACATCCATCTGCTATCCCAGGCTGCCGACCCGAAACCTAAGCCAAGACTGACGAAGAAGAAGAAGAAGAAGAAGAAAGAACTCTAACAAAAGAACATCGCTCTCACGTCAAGTCATCGGAAACCTGCACCTGCAACTGTTGTTGTAGTATCTGTGAGCCACGAGGACTCAGCAATCCCATAACCATAGGAAACAAGACTAGCAAAGCTTAATGGGTAGGAAGAGGTTAAGTGGTGAAGGTTGCCGCAGTGCCTAAGCATATATATATATATGGTGGCTAACGTACAAGTACAAGAATATGATGAGCATCTACGCAAGCGGTCGCAAACTAGTAGTGATCACTAAAGATCCTGAACTACCTACGAGTCAAACATAACCCCACCGTGTTCTCTTCTCAAAGTGAAAAGAGACAGTCACGATTACTCACACAGTTGTGTGTTTTATTTCGGATCCTCTGTCAAGTTTTCTACAACCGGACATTAAAAATTCCAATCTGCCACATAACCGCGGGCACGGCTTTCGAAAGATCATAACCCTGCAGGGCTGTCCCAACTTAGCCCATCACAAGCTCTCATGATCGGCAGAGATAATAATAATATTACCCCTTATCTTAGGGAAGGCCCGATCAGACTCGGAATTCCCGGTGCACAAAACATTTCGACAATGGTAAAACAAGTCCAGCAAGACCTCCAGGCGTGCCGACAACCTGATAGTAGCTGCGCGTATCTCGTCTCAGGCCACGTCCGGATGGGTGATGCTACTGGTAAAACTAGCCCTCGGGTTTCCCCAAGGTGGCCATGCAGTCTCCCCGTTTGGGACCAACACCATCAGCACTGCCCCCCCTGCTATGTCGAAAGAATCCTCGAGGGTGCGACCCCCTATGCAAATTTAATTAATTAATTAAGCTGTCATTATGAGGCAAATTAAAACCAATGTTGGGCCTTGCTGGAGGAGTTTTATTCAAAGACGAACTGTCAAGGGGTCCCCATATACCTAACCGTGTAAGGAACGCAAAATCAAGGAACATAACGCCGGTTTATCGGCTCCTAAGGTGGCATGAGTGGAACAAAACACCGAGAAAAAGGCCAAGCCTTCCACCCATGCCCAGTATATAGGTGTGTTAATATATATAAGACATATTGTGATATTCCAACAACAAGTTCCAACATGGAACAATCTTCATCTTCACCTGCAACTAACAACACTATAAGAGGGGTTGAGCAAGCGAGAAACATAGCCATACAACGGTTTTGCTGGGAAGGTGTCAAAGGTTAGAGGTTTCATGGCAACAAGGAGAGGCGGACAACAAAAGATATGTAGCGCGACATATAGCGATAGCATCGAGACATCTAGCATAGCAATGATAGTAAAGGTATCCAAGGTGATGGTCATCTTGCCCGAGATCCCGCAAGGAAGAAGAATGAGCCCATGAAGAAAATGAAGGGGAAGCCTCGAAGACGAACGACGTGTAGCCGAACGAATCCTCACGATCGCAACGGAACAAGCACTAACGAGAAGAAGCAAGCAACACGCTAAACACACAACACAAGAACATGACAAGATGCTCAACCAAGTATGATGCAATACAAGTCTATATGATGCAATACATGGGAAGGGATGAAGCACACAAGAACAACACAAGACAACAAGTTTAAATGAGGCCAGAAACAACATATAGCAATTCCGGTAAGTCCTCGTATGGACATTTTGAATTTGGTCCAGATCTGAACAAACCTTCAGTTAAAGTTGTTAAACAGAAATTTAACATGCACCATGATGATCTACACGAAAATCTAGTCAAGTTTCATATAAAGTTTGTTTAATTCGGAGCAACGGCCTAGAAGATATGAGCAAAACAAGACAAGCAAGGCATATATGCAAGAGGCACCAAAACATCAAGCAAACACACTCAAGCATGTAAACAACATGATATTATGCTTCTACATGCAAAATCACACGAGTTTCATATAGGGCATGCTCAAAACGGAGCAACGGTTCAACACATACACACGAAACAAGATTTAACAACAAGATGTCCAAATTAGCAACATAGCAACTTTGGAGCAAGGTATATATATGCTACAGCACCCAAACATGATAACAAGAGGCATGGATGTGAAATAGACTTGATACTTAACAAGAATAAACTTAAAACACACCCAAAAACTTGCTGAAAAACAATTAACCAAGCATGGCAAGTTGCAATAAATTTATCCAGACTTAGTCAAAATCTGGGAAGGCAAAAACATCATCACGACGCTGCCTTCGGAGGCACAAAACAACAATCATATCAACTCTACTAAGTATATAAAGATCATGGACATGTGATAGACATAACATACATCAAACAACTCCATTGGAGCAACTCCATAGGAGGCATGGATTAAGAACAACAAGCTTCACCAAATTGATCATGCTGATAAAAACCCGACAGGTAAAATTTTATAGCAACTTGAGAGCAAGAAATAAATAAGCTACAGCAGGGCATATATGAAAACAAGGGCATGGATGGATAGACAATAACATGTACGACAAGACATGATCATTTGACATACTAAAACATGCATGGATTTGACTAGGGCATCAAGCAAACATGGCATCAGGTTTAACAGATTCCAGACTTGGCAGTTTTTTCACTAAGTATAAAACAGCAACAACGACATGGCATGTTTACAAGCTTGTTTAAGTCACCTCAAGGCATATCATAAAAAGTGGATTGCACAACAACAAAGATGGCATGATTGAGCTTCTAAAACATCTAGACATGTGGCATGAAGACAAACACACCAATAGCAATGAGCAAGTCAAATCAGCATCTTATAACAAGTTTCAGCACTTAACAGCCACATGCACTTTTGCAACAGAGATTAGCATGGCAATATGGACTCAAACAAGCATGCTACAGCAACCATCATGTAGAGCACTTCACAATGAACATTTTGACATATCATATGCTCCATTTGGATAAACATGAACAAAGTTATCACCCTCACAAGCATGCAATAAATTTACAGTTACCAGCAGTTTTAAACTTATAGCACTCTTGCAACAGGGATTAGAGCATCAAGATGAACTCAAACAAGCATGCCACAATGAAACAATATGAAGAGCATATCACCACGATCATTTTGACATATCATTCACACAAATTGGATAAGCACACAAAAAGTTACAGTCACTCAAACATGCAACATTAATAACAGTTTTAGGGACTTAGCAGAATTTTAAACACTAGGAAAAAAACAGAGCGAGTGTCAAATAACTATGTAACGCCTAGGGCATGGAATAGAGGGGCAGGCCGAGGCTCACCCTCATGGGCCTGGCCCAGGTCGGTGGAGCGGCTGACGGGGCGCGGAGGTGGGTCGGAGGGAGCAGGCCGCAGCTGGGCTTGGCTCGCGACCCACGCGAGCACTGGGCCTGCTCGGGTGCGATGCGGCCCAGGGGAGTGGCAGCACGGCTGTCGCTCGTCCTCCTCGACGAGGACAGAGCCGGCGGCCGCGATGGAGCAAGGGGCTCCGACGAGTCCTCTACGGCGGCGGGGAGGCGAGGAGCAGGCCGGGGCGGCAGATCTGGCAGGGCCTGCCCCGGATCCGGCCGGAGGGAAGGTGGACGAGGGCACGGCGGCGGTGGAGGGACGTTCGGCGGCAGGGAAAGCGGAAGAGCGGGGCGGCGGCGATCCGGCGACGGGAGGCGCCGAGCGCTCGAAGGCGGCGGGGCGCGGGCCAGGCGAGAGGGGCGCTCGGCCTGTGGCGCGGCGGCGGTTCGGGCCCGGATGGGCTCCGCGGGCCGCTCGGGTGGGAGGAGAGAGAGAGGGTGAGGTGTCGGCGCGGAGCTGACGTGGCGGCACGCCATTGGCTGGGGTGAGGTGGCCGGCTGGACATGTCCGACGCGGATGGACATGTGCGGCGGCGCGAGGTGGAAGAAGACTAGGGTTTGCCCGGAATTTCGGGGGAGGGGCTGCTTTCTAGGTAGAGGGAGCTAGGAGTGTCCTAATGAGGAGCGATTTTCGGCCACGCTATCCTGATCCGACGACCGAGAGCATGGAGGGGGTTAGGATGGGCTTGTGGGCTGTTGGAGAGGGGGTGCTGGGCCAAAAGAGAAGGGGCTTCGGCGGTTAACAGGGTTAACCGTTGGGCTATCAAACGGACTCCGAACGCGACGAAACTTGACAGTCGGTCTACCTATGCTATAATAAGACCACACGCCAAGTTTCACCCCATTACGAGAACGTTTTTCGGTCACTCACAAAATAAATATACGGAGGTGCCGCGGGCACGTGCAAGTGTGTCTGGGCTCAGAACGGACAACGGAAAGGACGGGCGGCCTCGGACAGATGCAAGTTTTGAAAACATGATGATGCAACACACAAGATGACATGGCAAGAAGCAACACGCAAGCAGATGACATGGCAACGGCAACGAATAACTGGCTGACACCTGGCGCATCGGTCTCGGGGTGTCACAACACTCCCCTACTAACAAGAGATCTTGTCCCGAGATCTTAGGAACGAGACGGAAGGGAAAAATGAAGAACAAAGTTCTTCTAGGGCGAAAGAGTGAAACAAAAGAACCTTGAGAGGTTGAGACACTTGGAAAAAAGGATACACGGAGATGAACGAAGTTGCAAGACTTCGTAAGACAAGAGGAAGAAGGAATACGACGAGAACCAATGAGGTTGAAAGGCACAAAACAAGAGCTGAAGGAACAAGAATGAATTCGAAACCACTCCGGTTAATAAGAGAAAGAAATGAATTCCCACGAAGGATTTCGGGCAGCACTCCGGCTAAAAGTGGGAGGAATAGAACATGAACTCGATAAGATGGAACGGTACATGACGAGATGAAAAGAAAATGCCTCCGGAAGAAAAAAGAATGGAATGAGAAGAAGGGAGAAGAACAACAACATCTTCTAGCACAAAAGAATTTGAAAACATCCTTGCAAAGACGGAACGAACGGAGTTGTTGGAAAAATCAACAATGAAAGAATAAGCTTGTTGTGCATTTATGGACATCATCCAAAAACTTGAGGTTATATTATGCTGCAACCAAAGATTGAATAGATGAGATGAAGGAAGAAATGCAAAACTCCACTTCAAAAGAATACGGAGAATGAATTGCACTCGAGAGGCAAGAATAAGATTGCTTGCGCTTGATCCAAAAGAATTGTTGAACACTTGAAGAATGAATTATATCACGAAGATCCACCATGAAGAACTCCGTTAACAAAATGATGGTGATAAAGGATGAAGATAATAATAAGATTAAAGCCTTGCGATGATTCAGACGGGGTTGTGACGAGATAGCCAGGAAATCTTTGAACTCCAGGGAAGAAAAGATGAAAACACTTGGAACTAGAATGTATTCATCAAGAATAAACTCCGAAGGAAGGAATAAATCAACTTGATAAAAGAATAAGAATTATGTTGTGCTTATCCTCCACCAATTAAATTGATGAGAAACAATGGATTCGCACACTACTTATTCTCGTTGAAATGATTAAAGAGGGATATATCGCGAACTTGCGAAAATCTCCATGAAACACCTGTAGGATTGGAAAACAAATGAGTCGATTGATATGATAACACCGGAAAAGGACTATTGAGCGAACCACCGTAAGAAATTGAAACCTGGTGAAGAAAAGGAATGAACCACCATGGAGAATTAAAATCGAATGATGAAAAACAACAAACCACCGTAAAGAATTGAAATTGAGTGAATACGATGAATCGCCGGGAGGAATAAAGCACTTGGGGAACTTAACATGACGAGAACAAAGAGATCGTGAACTAATTAAAGAATACTTGAACGAAGCACGGGACAAATGTGAGAGGAACGAAGAGGCATCAATGAAGAATATTTGGAGGACGAAGTTGAAAACTGAGAACGAAGAAATCTTCTGAAATGATGGTCTTCGGAGGAACACAAAGAAAACAATTCATGGAAAAACTCCGGATGGTTGAAGAACGAATTTGACACGAATCGGAACAAGTAAGAGGATAGCATGAAGCTAGAACGACGAACAGTCGAGAGAACGGACAAGATTTAGAAGAACTCTTCGTCGGTCTTGAAATGATGACGAGAAATACCACCAAAATTTATTGAGATACTCCGGACGAATGAAAAGAGGGAAGATTGAACCATAGATGAAAAGAATTGAAAGCAATCTTGGAGAAGGCATATGACTGATGGAATCCATACTTACGTCATACTTGAAAAGAATTTAGGAACACTCCGGGAAAATAGAAGAGTCAGGTAAGATCCTGGGAAAAGACTTGTGGGTTATGAGCCCACTGAAAGAAAACCACCGTTGAAAAGGATCGAAAAGGAGATGATACACCGGAACGATTGAAAAACTCAAATGAGGAGACAACCTCGAATTAATTGAAACGCAGCTGAATTTCTTGAGATGTCTTGAGAACTCCGGAACAATTACAAGTCGAGAGGTGAACGAGCAAGGGGAAAACATTTGAACAAGGAAAAGAATAAGATGAACAACGAATACTTGAATTGAATCCACCGGAAAAGAAAGAGATGAAGAAGGACGAACGAGAGGAGAATCCACCAGTTGAAATAATTAATGAAAGAAAGCAAAGACTTCACACGAGTAGGATGGATACTCGATTAGTACTCCGTTCCGAGAAGAAAAAGGGTGGGTGTGTGGGAAAATAAAGACAACTTCAGAAGGAGAAACAACATCGGTAGGAAAGAACCGAGGATTGGACTTGCAAAGAAGAAGAGGGTCGAATTGACTCGATGACAGATGCACCAGATGAAAGAACTAACAACGCAACAAACGAAAACTAACCACGTGATCCTAAAAAATATTGAAGGGGAAGAGGAGTAATTCAAAACACCTACATCAATATTCCTCACCAGAGTGACGAAGGGACTGGGGAGTAAAAAGAATTCCTACTCTCCGATACAACTAGACTCCAAAAAAATTTCCGCTAGACTCGACAACGGCCAAGCTACGATCAATCAAGGGGGCTCCTATGGTCGGTCGAGGCTCTGATACCAACTTGTCAGGGCCAAGATGCGATTCTATCCCGATCACGTGACACATACATGTTTGGGGCACAATCACATCTCACGCGCTTAGCAAGATGGATATCATTATATCGTACCATTACATACATACATGGGGATACAACAATCCATACAAGTCACATGAATACAACATCATCAATACAAGGCATCCGACTACGGATGCATACATGAAAGCACAACGACATCCATCTGCTATCCCAGGCTGCCGACCCGGAACCTAACCCAAGACTGGCGAAGAAGAAGAAGAAAGAACTCCAACAAAAGAACATCGCTCTCACGTCAAGTCATCGGAAACCTGCACCTGCGACTGTTGTTGTAGCTGTGAGCCACGAGGACTCAGCAATCCCATAACCATGGGTAACAAGACTAGCAAAGCTTAATGGGTAGGAAGAGGTTAAGTGGTGAAGGTTGCCGCAGTGGCTAAGCATATATATATATGGTGGCTAACTTACGAGTACAAGAATAAGATGAGCATCTACGCAAGCGGTCGCAAACTAGTAGTGATCGCTAAAGATCCTGAACTACCTACGAGTCAAACATATCCCCACCGTGTTCTCTTCTCAAAGTGAAAAGAGACAGTCACGGTTACTCACACAGTTGTGTGTTTTATTTCGGATCCTCTGTCAAGTTTTCTACAACCGGACATTAACAAATTCCAATCTGCCACATAACTGCGGGCACGGCTTTCGAAAGATCATAACCCTGTAGGGGTGTCCCAACTTAGCCCATCACAAGCTCTCACGATCAGTAGAGTTAATAATAATATTACCCATTATCTTAGGGAAGGCCCGATCAGACTCGGAATTCCCGGTGCACAAGACATTTCGACAATGGTAAAACAAGTCCAGCAAGACCTCCCGGCGTGCCAACACCCTGATAGTAGCCGCGCGTATCTCGTCTCATGCCACGTCCGGATGGGTGATGCTACAGGTAAAACCAGCCCTCGAGTTTCCCCAAGGTGGCCCTGCAGTCTCCCCATTTGGGACCAACACCATCAGCACTGGCCCCCCTGCTATGTAGAAATAATCCTCGAGGGTGCGACCCCCTATGAAAATTTAATTAATTAATTAAGTTGTTATTATAAAGATCATGGACATGTGATAGACATAACATACATCAAACAACTCCATTGGAGCAACTCCATAGGAGGCATGGATCAATAACAACAAGCTTCACCAAATTGATCATGCTGATAAAAACCTGACAGGTAAAATTTTATAGCAACCTGAGAGCAAGAAATAAATAAGCTACAGCAGGGCATATATGCAAACAAGGGCATGGATGGATAGACAATAACATGTACAACAAGACATGATCATTTGACATACTAAAACATGCATGGATTTGACTAGGGCATCAAGCAAACATGGCATCAGGTTTAACAGATTCCAGACTTAGCAGTTTTTTCATTAAGTATAAAACAGCAACAATGACATGGCATGTTTACAAGCTTGTTTAAGTTACCTCAAGGCATATCATGAAAAGTGGATTGCACCACAGCAAAGATGGCATGATTGAGCTTCTAAAACATCTAGACATGTGGCATGAAGACAAACACACCAATAGCAATGAGCAAGTCAAATCAGCATCTTATAACAAGTTTCAGCACTTAACAGCCACATGCACTTTTGCAACAGAGATTAACATGGCAATATGGACTCAAACAAGCATGCTACAGCAACCATCATGTAGAGCACTTCACAATGAACATTTTGACATATCATATGCTCCATTTGGATAAACATGCACAAAGTTATCTCCCTCACAAGCATGCAACATATTTATAGTTACCAGCAGTTTTAAATTTATAGCACTCTCGCAACAGGGATTAGAGCATCAAGCTGAACTCAAACAAGCATGCCACAATGAAACAATATGAAGAGCATATCACCACGATCATTTTGACATATCATTCACTCAAATTGGATAAGCACACAAAAAGTTACATCCACTCAAACATGCAACATTGATAACAATTTTAGGGACTTAGCAGAATTTTAAACACTAGGAAAAAAACAAAGCGAGCGTCAAATAACAATGTAACGCCTAGGGGATGGAATAGAGGGGCAGGCCGAGGCTCACCCTGATGGGCCTGCCCCAGGTCGGTGGAGCGGCTGACGGGGCGCGAAGGTGGGCCGGAGGGAGCAGGCCGCAGCTGGGCTTGGCTCGTGGCCCACGCGAGCACTGGGCCGACTCAGGTGCGATGCGGCCCAGGGGAGCGGCGGCACGGCTGTCGCTCGTCCTCCTCGACGAGGATAGAGCCGACGGCAGCGATGGAGCAAGGGGCTCCTGCGAGGTCTCTACGGTGGCGGGGAGGCGAGGAGCAGGCCAGGGCGGCAGATCTGGCGGGGCTTGCCCCGGATCCGGCTGGACGGAAGGCAGACGAGGGCACGGCAGCGGTGGAGTGACGTCTGGCGGCGGGGAAAGCGGAAGAGCGGGGCAGCGGCGATCCGGCGGCGGGAGGCGCCGAGCGCTCGAAGGCGGCGGGGCGCGGGCCAGGCGAGCGGGGCGCTCGGCCTGCAGCGCGGCGGCGGTTCGGGCCCGGATGGGCTCCGCGGGCCGCGGGGGTGGGAGAAGATAGAGAGGGTGAGGTGTCTTTGCGGGAGTGACTGGCGGCAGAGCGGAGCTGACATGGCGGCACGCCATTGGCCGGGGTGAGGTGTCCTGTAGCGACCAGACCTCAAACAGTCTGATCTCCGTGCATCAGTGTCATCCCTAGATCAGTAATGCTGACACGCACGGTATTTGAAGGATTTATAACAGAGTAGCAATCACACACTTATTACATCGATAGTCCAACGATGAATTTATTACAAATAATATGGCTGAAGGCCATATAACACGATAACAGCGGAAGGCTTGGAAGATAATTGAGTCCATCAACTCCAGCGGCATCACTGAGTTTAGAACCATGACCTAAAAGGGCATCTTACTCGTCGTCTGAAAAGTCTGCAACATGAAATGTTGCAGCCCGAAAACGGGTCAGCACATGGAATATGCTGGCAAGGTAACACAAGAGATGCAATGAAAGTAAAGCTATACTATATGCAATATTTGGCTGGTGGAAAGCTCTATGGTTAAGTTTTTGCGTAAAGCCAATTTTTCCCTACTTCAAAGGAATGCATTTTAATTAACTATCATGGTAGTTGAAACATCGTTGAGAAGATAGACATCCTCTCAACCCCAATTAAAGTAATCATTAAACCCAACAAAATTAAATTAGAGTAACATGTTGAGATGCACATGAAAATCCAAGTACTAGATACTCAAGACGTCCATAACCGTGGACACGACTAATCACGATCAGTTTGTACACTCTGCAGAGGTTTGTGCACTTTTCTCACAAGACTCGATCGCCTCCGTTTGGTTTCTCGCACTGCATGGTGTTTGAGAAACGGATGACCGAGACATAGTCTTTCAGAAGCGCTAGCACCTTACGATCGGGCGGACCGTACCAACCTACATCCCCTACATCTGCTAGTCCACCACTTTAAGAGTTCGCACAACTTACTCATACTATGCTAGAGCCCATAATAGCATTGTGATTGCACACGGAAGTTTCTAGTATGAATAATCTCATGATCCCTTTGAGCCTGGGTGGCGGTCCAAAAGAAAAACAGGAAATCCTGGAATACCCAGATGCCTCAATCCACCCAGATGTGTATTAATGTTGCCACCTTAAGTTGAACCATTAATTAAATAATCTCACATCTGTCATGGATTTCACTCACCCAATCCACGTTTACGAGCATAGCATGTCCTAGCAGCAAACGTAGAAGTAACTCCCGAAGGTTTGAATGTAATGCAGGTAATAGGTACTACCTCAAACTACTTCCCAATCCCACAAGTTAATTGATCCTACTCATGCAATGTGTGAGGGTTGGAATAATGCAATGAAAACTGGGTAATTGGAAAGCATGATCAAAGTGTTACTTGCCTTGCTGATGATCCGCAAAACCTAGAGACTCAAAGTAGCAAGCGGCGCACTCCGGGTACTCTATCGTAATCAAAAAACAAGCATACAATAAGTACTTAACTAATGCACAGGTAAAACTCAAATAAGAGATCTAACTAGAAAGTTAAACTTAAGAACTCCGGTTTGCAAAAAAGAATCAACTCAAAAAAAGCAACGAAACTCAAACTGCAAAAGAAACGAGCTCCGAATTACTAGTTGGCCTAAAGTCAAATTTTACAGTAGCCAAAATCTTGTTCCAGTTGATTAAACCTATAGAGGGCTTCGAGACAAAGATCTGGGATTTTGAATCACCTGATTCCGACTCTCGAGCGAAAAGAAAAATGAAAAACAAGGTCCCGGCAGAAATCGCGATCGGAAAAATCGCGGATAAATACCCCGAAAAAGAAAAACGACGAATAGGCTAACGAACGAATGTTCGCTATCTGCGGTTAACTAACGAAAACCGTTCGTTATAACGAACGTACGGACGAACGTCCGCTATTTAACTAAACCGGCGGAAAATAAAAAAACCGAACCGATCTATTTAAAAAAACAGATCTAGGTTTTCCTAAACAAACCGATCTAAAACCGAAAAAAAACTACTACCTCACTCCGGCGAACTCCGGCGAGGGGCGGCGGCGGCTGCTGCGCAGCGGGGCGGCGGCGGCTGGGCGGCGGCGACGCGGCGGCGGTGGCGGGCGGCGGCGGCGGCGGCGGCTTCCGGCGGCGGCGGCGGCTTCGGGCTAGGGTTCGGGTGGCTGGGGGCGGGCGAGGCGAGTTGGGCCAGCTCTGGCGCTATATAAAGCCCAGAGTCCTGGTCCTTTACAAGTCTAAGTCGGTTTCCGTTTTTTTTTAAATAGAGTCCCGGTGCAGAAAAACTAATGAAAGAAATACCAAACGGACTCCAAAATTTCCGAAATAAATTTTCACTGTCCTCTAATAATATTTTGGACAAAGTGAACATTTTTCCCGGACCTAAATGCAATTTTGAGAAACGCGTATTTTTCCTATGCAAATAAATACAGAAAAATACCAAAAGTGATTTTAATATTTTTCCTCCAATATTTCTGTTATTTTGGAAAAGTCATATTATCTCCGCTCATATTTTGTATTTAGAAATATTTTTAGGAGAGAAAAATAATTAGAATCACACTGTCCTCATACCGGTATTCGAGCGAACTCAAATACGAAAACGGTAAAATCCCCAACTCTCTCTGTAGGTCCTTGAGTTGCTTAGAACTTCGAGGAACTCCATGAACAAAAATGCAAAAACATGCAAATGCAATATGATCTATGTATAACAATCCAAATTGAAAATTTGGGATGTTACAAACCTACAACCCTTAGAATGAATCTCGCCCTCAAGATTCGACTTGGCTAGAGAACAGGTGTGGGTGGTCCTTGCGTAGATCATCTTCTCGTTCCCAGGTGGCTTCTTCCTCGGTGTGGTGACTCCACTGAACTTTGCAAAACTTGATAACCTTGCTGCGAGTGACTCTGCTCGAAAATTCGAGAATCTCAACAGGCTTCTCCTCGTAGGTCAGATCACTGTCGAACTGAATTGCTTCCAAGGGTATTGTGTCTCTAAGCAGTATGTCGGCCATCTCCATGTGGCACTTCTTCAGCTGCGAAACGTGAAACACGTCGTGCACTCCTGACAATCCTTCTGGAAATTCCAACTTATAGACAAATCTCGGGGCTAGCTTTCCTTTAACTCCGAAACGTTTAACTCCTCGCAGAGGCGATACTCTCAAGTACGCTCTGTCTCCGATCTCATAGGCTATCTCCTTGCGCTTCGAGTCTGCATAACTCTTCTGCCTGGACTGAGCTACTTTCAGTCTATCTCAAATCAACTTCACCTTCTCCTCACACTCTTTGATTAAGTCTGGTCCAAACAATTGTCGGTCTCCAACTTCGTCCCACGACAACGGTGTTCGGCATCTCCTTCCATACAATGCCTCGAACGGTGCCATCTTCAAACTGGCCTGGTAACTGTTGTTGTATGAGAACTCCGCGTAGGGCAAGTTGTCATCCCAACTAGATCCATAATCTAATGCACAGGCTCTTAGCATATCTTCCAGAATCTGATTGACTCTCTCCGTCTGTCCATCTGTCTGCGGGTGAAACGTTGTGCTAAACTCTAGCATGGTACCCAAAGTTTCATGTAACTGATTCCAGAACTTTGAGGTAAATTGGCTTCCTCTATCAGATACGATGCTCCTCGGAACTCCATGCAGACATACAATTCTGGTCATGTATATCTTAGCCAACTTTGCACTGGTATAAGTGGTTTTCACAGGGATAAAGTGGGCTACCTTCGTCAATCGGTCTACTACTACCCAGATTGAGTCATATCCTGCTTTGGTCCTGGGCAATCCGGTGATAAAATCCATGCCAAGCTTCTCCCACTTCCATTTGGGTATTGGCATAGGTTTTAACAATACTGCTGGCTTCTGATGCTCTGCCTTCACTCTCTGGCATACATCACAAACTGCTACATACTCTGCAATATCCTTCTTCATACTGGTCCACCAGAAAATATCCTTCAAATCCAAATACATCTTAGTATTTCCTGGGTGAATCGAGTATGGTGAATCATGGGCCTCCTGTAAAATCAACTTCCTAATCTCCGGGTCATTGGGCACATAGATTCGATCTTCAAACCATAAGGTGCCATGTTCATCCTCACGAAAACCTTTAGCTTTTCCTTCGCTCATCTTCTCCTTTATAGCGACAATCTCTTTGTCCGCTTTTTGAGCTTCTCTGATTTTTTCCATTAGGGTAGACTGGATTTCTAACGTTGCTACATAGCCTCTCGGAACTATCTCCAAACGTAGTTCTCGTAGGTCCTCGGCTAACTCCTTTGGAAACTCCTCCATCATTTAGGGTATTGACATGGCTCTTAAGGCTTAGCGCATCAGCTACTACGTTAGCCTTTCCGGGATGATAATGCAATCTCATGTCATAATCCTTAATGAGTTCCAGCCATCTCCTTTGCCTAAGATTAAACTCCTTCTGAGTGAATATGTACTTCAAACTCTTATGATCCGTATATACTTCACAATGGTTCCCAATGAGAAAATGTCTCCACGTCTTCAATGCATGCACTACGGCTGCTAACTCCAAATCGTGGGTGGCATAGTTCATCTCATGAGGTTTTAGTTGTCGTGAAGCATACGAAAGAACTCTTCCTTCTTGCATAAGAACTGCTCCAAGTCCTCGACGTGAAGCGTCGCAGTACACCTCATAATCCTTATGTTGATCTGGCAGAATCAACACAGGGGATGATACCAACCTTTTCTTCAACTCCTGGAAACTAATCTCACATTCTTCGGTCCAACAGAACTTGGTGTCCTTCTTCAACAACTCCATCATTGGCTTTGCAATCTTCGAGAACTTCTCGATAAATCTCCGGTAGTATCCTGCGAGTCCAAGAAAACTCCGGATCTCTCCAACTGTTGTCGGTGCTTCCCAGTTGGTCACAATCTCCACCTGTGACGCCCGGATAATTACGCTACAGTAATTCCCCGCTAATGATGCCACGTCACCACGATCACTGTTGCTAATCTCGTGTTAGTTCGAAACCGATCCAAATTAAAAAAATTGAGTTAAAAGAAAACAACAAAAGATTTCAAATATCAAACTAAAATGTCCGGAGTGGACCAAATAATGCATAAACAATTATGGTGGAGAAATCACACTTTTATAAAATGTTTAAATACTCTAAAATGAATAAAACAGTAGCTAAAATAAATAATTAAATGCCATCTATATTGGTAAAAAAAAGCTAAACTATATTATTTTGGGGTGAAACTTTTTGTGGCTGTGACATATGTTGTAACATCGAATTAGGTGCCACTTGGTATTTTACTAAAACTAAAATAAATAGGAACTAAATAGAAAAGAGAAAGGATTTAAAAAAAGGAAAATACAAAAGAACAAAAAAAGGAATTAAACAGGGCAAAGCCCTGGCCCAACTGGGCCGAAGCCCACCTACACAATACTTAACCACCCCACAGCAATCCAAAGA
>LR738715.1:561691563-561713339 GCA_902687465.1 Secale cereale
ACGATGCCCCGACCCCGTCCCCGGTTCCTGCCGCCCCGACGCCGCCTGGGCCTCGCCGGAGGCCTCGTCGACGGAGCCCCTCCTCGCCGGACTGCCTCCCCGTCGCCGACACCTCCCCGTCTTCCTTCCCGAGCACCACTGCCCGCGAACCCTACGAACCTCCGTGAGCTCCTCGCTCCCCCGTGCCCGTGAACCCCCCTCCCTCTGCCTTGCTGCTACCGCACCGCCCGTGGCCGCGCGTCCTGGCCCCCGCCCTTGCCGGCGCTGTGCCCCTGCTCCGCTCACTGCCGCTGCTTCTGTTGCTCTGCTCCCGCTGCTACTTTGCTCTGTCTCCGCGGTGTACTGCTGTTGCCGATGTCCCAGGCTGCTCTCCGGCCGCGCGCGCCCGCGCCCGCGCACCAGCTCCCGCGTGCTGCTGCTCGCTGCTTCGGCTAGAGTAGCTGTCCGCCCCTGCTGAACTGCTGCTGCGGCTGCTCCGTTCTGCTACTGTCGCTGTGTATGACTGCTAACTATTGCTGCTCAGGCCATTGTGTTGCTGCTCAGCCGCAGCTGCCGCCGGCGCTGCTACTGCTCAACCATGCTGCTGCGTTGCTATGCTACTGCGCCACTATGCTGCTGCTTTCGGCTGTCCATGGCAAGGCCATGGCCGGGTGTGCCTTGTGTGTGCGTGTGTGTTTTGTGTGTGTGTGCGCGGTCGACGAAAATACTAGTTTAGGGAGTTAGTATAATTACTAGTAAGTACTAGTTAATCAGTCCAATATAGTAGATGACATGTGGACCCATAATTAGTTTAAAGAAAAATAAATAAATAAAAAGAGAAAGAAAGTCTAAGTCAATGACATGTGGCCCCTTACACTATTCATATGTTGACTTGTCAACATTTGACTGGGTCAACCCGACCCCACTGGCCCTACTGTCATACACATAGGCTAGGGAGCACTAGGTAACAAAAGTTTATTCTCCTTTTATTTTCGAATTAAATTAAATGTATTAATTTTAGAAAATGATTAAATCTTTAAATATCAATAGAAAATAAACCGTAACTCAGATGAAAATAATTTATATATTAAAGTTGCTCAAAAAAATATGACGAATCCGAATACGCGGTCCGTTCGTCCACCACACATCTCTATCATACCGAACATGCAACATTCCCCTCTGTTTCATCTGCCCGAAAATGCCTAACACCGGGAATACTTTCCCGGATGTTATTCCTCTTCGTCTGTATCACCGAGCACCGCGTTAGGTCACATGTAGCACCGCTTTTTGCCATGTTATGCTTTGTGATGCTATTGTTTGCTCTGTTATTTATTCGTTTCTCCTTCGTCGCTTATTTTCGGTAGACTCCGATACTGTGATAGACCCCGAGACCATTGGTGCTTCGGTGTTCGACTACAGCTACGCTTCCGAAGATTCCTTTCGTCTACAGAGCTTCCAGGCAAGCCCCCCCCCTTGATCACCAGATATCGCCTACTCTTCTCTCTACTGCTTGCATTAGAGTAGTGTAGCATGTTACTGCTTTCGATAATCCTATTCTGCTGCATAGCCTGTCATTGTTGCTACCACTGTTGATACTTTACCTGCAATCCTAAATGCTTAGTATAGGATGCTAGTATACCATCAGTGGCCCTACACCCTTGTCCGTCTGCCCTGCTATTCTATCGGGCCGTGATCGCTTGGGGGTGATCACGGGTATATATTATATACATACTTTACATACACATGATGATGATTCGGAGATGGGGGCTGAAGGGGCAGGTGGTTCCACACAGGTAGTGGTGGGCCTGGGTTCCCGACAGTCCCCTGATGGTTACTTTGTGCCGGAGCGACAGGGCAGGTTGCGACCACCTAGGAGACAAGTGGGCCTGGCCCTGGTCGTTGTCCGTGGTTATTTCATAATAACACGTTTAACGGGATCTTGGTATTTGATCTGAGTCTGGCCATTTGGTCTATACGCACTAACCAGCTACGTGGGAATAGTTATGGGTACTCGACGTCGTGGTATCAGCCGAAGCCTTCTTGACGTCAGCGGTTTAGCGGCGCGCGCCGGATTGGACTGGAAGCCTACTCTGGTATTAGGAGAGGCTAGGTCTGCTTACCGGCCGCCCTCGCAACGTGCAGGTGTGCATTGGGCGATGGGCCCAGACCCCTGTGTGCTTAGGACTTAGACCGACGTGCTGACCTCTCTGCTGTGCTTAGGTAGGGCTGCGACGTGTTGATCTTCCGAGGCCGGGCATGACCCTGGAAAGTGTGTCCGGCCAAATGGGATCGAGCGTGCTGGGATATGTGGTGCACCCCTGTAGGGAAGTTAATCTATTCGAATAGCCGTGTCCCTCGGTAAAAGGACGACCCGGAGTTGTACTCTGACCTCATGACAACTAGAACCAGATACTTAATAAAACACACCCTTACAAGTGCCAGATATAACTCGGTGATTGCTCTCTCACAGGGTGACGAGGGGAGGATCACCGGGTAGGTTTATGCTATACGATGTTACTTGGTGAACTTACCATCTATTCCCTTCTACTGCTTCAAGACGGAGGCTGCCAGAAGCGAGGATACTTGTTACTTCCAACTACTCTCTTCTTCTGCTGCAAGATGGAGGGTACGAGAAGCGTAGTCTTCGATTGGATTAGCTATCCCCCTCTTATTCTGCTTTCTGCAGTTCAGTCCACATATATTACCCCCTTTACTCAGATACCATTGCATTTGTAGTATAGATCCTTGCTTGCGAGTACTTTGGATGAGTACTCACGGTTGCTTTGCTCCCCCTTTTCCCCTTTCTGTTCCTTCTTCTCGGATGATGCAACCAGGTGGTGGAGTCCAGGAGTCAGAGGATCCCGATGATGTTTCTACATGGAGTTCGGTTTCGAGGAGTAGTTAGGAGGTCCCAGGCAGGAGGCCTTGCCTTTTCGATCGTTGCTATTTTTGTGCTAGCCTTCTTAAGGCAAACTTGTTTAACTTATGTCTGTACTCAGATATTGTTGCTTCCGCTGACTCTTGTGTTTTCGAGCTTTTGTATTCGAGCCCTCGAGGCCCCTGGCTTGTAATATAAAGCTTGTATTATTTTAATTTGTGTCTAGAGTTGTGTTGTGATATCTTTCAGTGAGTCCTTGATCTTGGCCGTACACATTTGCGTGCATGATTAGTGTACGGACAAATCGGGGGCGTGACAAGTTGGTATCAGAGCCGACTGCCTGTAGGAATCCCCCTTTCCAACTCCTTGGCCGAAGTTGAGTCTAGTCTTTGAAAAACAAATTTACTAACTTGTTGTGTGGCTTACGGGCCCACAACACCAATGGGTGGTATTAGGATCTTTTACTTCTCGTCTGTACTCTGGGACTCTTATCTCTCTTCTATTCGGGATAAATGAATTTTGCTAAATCTAACATTAGGATCTCGTTATCACTTTCACCTAGAGAGCACCTTATGATCGATGATCGTCGGCTGCACCAAAAGACCCTGAAGATAATCCCCGTGGTTAACCCGAGAACTTGTGCTCATCGCCTTTGCAAATCACTATCACCGATATGTCCTTGTGGATATCTGCATGCACTGGTCATTCTCATGATCATTCCTCGTCGCTCTTGTTGTTACAAGATGCCTCGAAATATTCTCCGTTGTCTTGAGAATCCTTTGAGTTTACTGCCCTGCAATTTTATTGCACATGAAAACCCTTACGGTTACTTCCTCACATTTATCGAGGATCCATCCTTCTCGATTGTTCATATGTCTCCCAAAAATTTTGGGAATACTTTTCGATGTTTCGAAAATCCTCTGCAGGTTGTTACTCTTGAAATTCTTGCCTGCTTGCATTATGGTTAATTCCATATGACTAGTAGTCTTCGTTAACATCCCTTGTCCTGACCGTTTTGAGCCTACTGATTCAATATGTGCGTATGCACGCAGTCATCGGGTTATGCTTATTGAAATTATCTTTCCGACTCAGACGTCATTCCGGACATGAGTTGGTTCTCGGCAATTCAAACCTTTATTGATTGTTCAACTAAGTGATTTCAACTTGTCCATCCTTGATCAGAGCGTCTGCTTCTGATCCTTCGTGTTGTAAATCATAATTTCTTTCTATTTAAGCATCAGACTAGTCAGGTGATTTTTGAATCTGATGCCTCTGCATTCCTTCTTCCTCTGAGTGAGTATCGATACTCACATCAGCTCCGTTGTGGATCGCCCGATCCATTGTTGGATTGTTATCCGACAGTGTCCTTCATATTCTATCACCTTGTGAGTTCTTCCCCTGATACATAATGCCTTTGGCAAATTGTATCCTCCGCTTGGCCAACCATGCTCTGCTTTCGAGCTTGTGTTTTTAGTTTTGTAACTTGTGGTATATGTTACTAAGATACCCGATGGGTTGAACCTATGCCTTCCCCTAATCCGTGAAAACCCGAAAGTTTTCACAAGTCGTACTCTTCCGGTGTCTCACCAAATGAAATTCCAACACTACAGTTTTATCAAAGCGAGAGGTGAATGAAATGATTTGCATTAAAGAAGTGGGAGTCGACCTTGAACTTGTGTTCATGCCCATGAAAATGATGTAGAGCGTCTCGGTAGCTTCTTGCTAAATGATTGTTCAACTGTATGATTCTTTCGATATTCTTGAATTGATTCCTTATAGTTATGGTTCCGACCATGCTGTACTTATTCAATATATCTGGAATAAATCCATTCCAGGCCTCGTCAATTTTTGACAAGGTTAAATCATCTACTGTCATAGGTCAATGACCTAGTTCAACTTCTATCGTGTTCTACCTTCGAGTTTTACCCTCTGATATCTCGAGGATATCATGCCTTTGCACCACACCTTTTGAACTTTTGATGAAGTAATACCTTTGATTGTCGTAATCACTCTACGGGTTCTAGGTTGCCGTCAATCGAGGACACCGTATAGTAAATCAAATCCGCTCTAAAAATTCAACACCCCTAGTAGATGTTACTGGGAAATTTTTAAACTCAATCTGGTTTTATTCCTAGACTATCGGGTACATCCCTTGTCTAGCTATCTTTGACTGTGCTACCTCGTCCTTCTTTGGTGCACTAAATCTTCAGAGATTGAGCACAACTTACGTCGAGCTTTCAGCATATGTTTGCTTGTTCAGTAAAGCAATTTTGGTTCCGAGCTTGCATCTTATATATTAATCCTATAACTTGTCACTTCGTCATTCCCTTGCTTGTTGCCGTTGTTGTTTGATTGCATCCTCTTGAAACCTCCCGGCAAATGTGTCGGATCACCTTCAACACTTTGACTACTTATGAGATGTCAACTGTGTTCGTGATGAGAAATACCCTCCTTGCCCTCGATGATTTTTAATATCGTCGACAACACCCTTGACTTCCTTTCATCACGAACTTGTCCACATTATAGTTGCAACTTGCTCTCCGGGTAGTGTTGTGTTCTGCCTTGAAGCCTTAATGTCTTTTATGTCGAGAATGTTGTGGGGATTGCTCCACCTCTTAGAAATTCTCGGTATGATGATACTTCTCATCATCGCCATTCTTCCTTGGTCCCCGTGTTGGTTTTAACCGGGATACCAATATGCTAACGATGCTGCTTGAGTTCTGCACTTCTAGCAACCCTATTGCACTGAAGTTAACAATCGACATTTCGTTCCTAGACTGTTGGTTATTGAATCATCACTCTAACATTGATCTTGCTGTCAAAGGTCATATTTCGGGCACACCTTTCAACTAATGATTAATGGTGTATGTTTTTCTCGAGCATACAACATTATATCATTTGAGTTGACAAGTGTCATCTTCTTGTTCACATTATTGTGGAAATCCATCCGTTTGGAATTCTCGGTGAATTGTCGCTGAGCCCATCAGCCACCTCCTCCTCCTCTCCTTGGTTTAATGATGAATTATTGTTTCGGGAACCCGCTCCCATAGTTCATTTCCCGAGAATCTTGCAATGTCATTTCGTCGATTTGTGATGCACCTTTTTCTTCTCGAACATCCCGAGTCTGAGGTAAAATGACACCAATCGGATCTGAATCTCGGTCAGATATGATGGTTGGAACAACTTTCCAGTAGTTATAATGTTGGTCCTTTGATGACCCGGTAATGTGATGTCATGCCTAGCACCCCTGACTGGAGGACCTAACATTATAATCTCTTTTGCAAGGATAACCATTCTTCCAGGAGGAAATTGTGAGACTTATCTTATAACTTGTTCCTGGTGGATCATTTGTGTATCCAAAGTCTGGCCCTTATTGAAACACCATATCATTGCTACCTCGAAGCATGACTATGGTACCATCGCTCATCAACAAGAACATTGGAGGCGTGATGCTAAATGTTTCTTGGTCAGTTATCCAAACACCGTTGTATGGGTAACATCTTGATTAATCCTTGCCTCTTTATCTAAATGATTGGGTACTTGCTCTCCTACCCTGTATGCCATGTTCTTCTTGTCCATGGGAAGGATACACTCCTAATAATTGTGTGTAATCACAATCTTCCTTTCCATTTGTTTGTTTAACCTTTCTTTAATCTACATATAATCTAAGCAGTAATAATTTTCCTGCTTATGTAAACACCTTGGTGTACAACTCTGTCAGTAAGACCCTGTTACTATTGTTGGTAACATTCCGGTAACCACCGATGGGCGAGAACTTTACCTATTGGTCCGCCTCGTTTCAACGAGCGGGAAAATGGTTCTCTTCGTTCCCCGTCCTTGGTACCGACCTCGTTGATGACATAGCTGACAAGCTATCCACTGACATGCCTCCCTGTCGTGGCTGTGCAAGATATCACCATCCTTCCTATTTTCAACCCACATGGTGGGCCCATAACCCACAGGTCCACTGGATCGAAACCTGACTCTTCTTTACAACCTGAATTCTATGGTATCCTTTGCACCTGGCTTCGTATGTGATTCACGAGCTAAATTCTACTATGTTTCATCCTGGTATCAAACACCATGTTATTCTCATTGTTCAAGCCCCCTTTCCAGCTGCTGTCTAGGCGTCGAATGATGCCTACCCATATGAGACTTTTGTACCATCGTGTATTGCTCTCAAGGAGTTCACTTGTAATGCCCAGGATGGAATTATACCTCCTACGTGTCGAGGCACGACTTAAAGGCATAAGTCCATCCTAGAATGATCTCAAGTTTGGTAATCTTTGCACAACTCATGTAAAAGAGGGATAGTAAACTGAAAATAGTTGGCTTACAATCGCCACGTCACAGAATGACAGTACAAGTCTCAAACATCATACATTAAGAGCACTACAACCCTCTAAGGGCAAAAGCCAAATGTCAAAGTACCAAACTCAGATAAATAAAGCAACCACAGGCGGATCGAATCCTAGTAAGAGTCTCCACTACTGATCGTCCGGGTACCGCACATAGTACCGACTACGCTCCTCGTCGTACTCCCAATCCAGCTCGGTGCCATCACCGGGATAGCTCACAGCTGGACCTGCATCTGGTGTGTGAAGTAACTGTGAGCCACAGAGGACTCAACAATCCCGTTCCCGGGTAACAGAACTATCAAAGCCTTTAGGTGAGGGAAAAGGCTGAAGAAAGAACAAGTCTGCAGCAGCAACTAGCATCTAGCTTACGCAAGTGAGAGCGAGAAGAGAAGGCATCGCGAGAAGTGATCACGAAGTGATCCTAGCTACAAGCTCTCAAACATAACCCCTCCGTGTTCAACTCCCGAATCCCTATTCGGAAAATTGACAGTCACGGAACACACGCTGGTAGTGTATTAGTATCATTGTGTCAAGTTATCTACAACCGGAATTAACAAGCTCCCATCTGCCACATAACCGCGGGCACGGCTTTCGAAAGTTCAAACCCTGCAGGGGTGTTCCAACTTGACCCATTACAAGCCCACGATCCGCGGAGTCGCAACTCCAAAGTGGGAAGACCCGAGTATCCTCGGAATCCCGTGCTCAAGATATACCGAGCTAAGGTAAGGCTAATCCAGCAAATCCTCCCGGCGTGTCGACACCCTGATCGTAGCCGCGCGTATCTAGGTCTCAGGACACGACCGGATGGGCGATGCTACAGGTTTTTACCAAACCTTAAGTTTCCTCGAGGTGGCCCTGCAGGACCCCCGTTTCGGACCAACACTCATGTGGAGCACTGGCCCGGGGTTGTTGATTAAGAAAGAGGGTTAATTACTCCCTATGCATGTTTAGTTTGTTATTAGGCAAATAGTACCAATGTTGGGATTTGCTGGAAAAGACTTAGCACTTAGCGGTTTATCGAGGGGGTCCCATACACCCCAACCGTGTTAGGAACGCATAATCAAGGAACATAAGACCGGCTTATACGGATCCTAACGGCATGAGTGGAACAAAACACCAAGCAAAAGGCTTAGCCTTCCACCCTTGCCAATGTATAGGTGATTTCAGTTAAAGCATTATATAGTGTGATATAACCCAACCAAACTTCAACATGGAGCAAGCATCTTCACTTCACCTGCAACTAGCAACGCTATAAGAAGGGCTGAGCGAAGCGTACTTAGCCAAAACAACGGTTTGCATAGGTAGGGTGGTTAAACATGGCAATTGGTTACAAGTAGGAGGCTGACAAGAAGAACATGGGCATCGAGGCAAAACTAAAGATCGAGACTACTAGCAATAGGCAAAGATAGTAATGTTATCGGGGTTCGGTCATCTTGCCTGAAGAGAAGACGTTCGGATCGAAAGAAGGGTCCTCGTGCTCAAACTCGTTGGAAACCTCGTGCTCAACCTCGTTGGAAAACTCGTGCTCAACTTCCGGCTCTAAACAAGACAAACACACCAAGCACCAATCAACACGATGCAATGCGCACTCGAAAAACATGAATGCATGAAGGATGCACTAGGGATGCACATGGAGCACGGAAAACATCACTCAAGCAAAACACCTCAAAACAAGATAACAAGCTGATATTATTAATCTACACAGAAAATCACCCAAGTTTGATATAAGATTCGCGGAAATCGGAGTTACGGGCTAAAAGTTATGCCCGAAACAAGATTTGAGCGAAAACTGAAAATTACAGCAACATGGCATCTTTGGAGCTCAAAATAATTAATCTACAGCACCCAAAAAGCATGGCAATGGACTTGAACACAAACTAGATATATAGTACAGCAACTAGGTCCAAAGTGCACCCCCAACGGAGTCACGGATCAAAAGCAATGATCTTGGACATATTGAACTTTGAAATAAAATTCTGGCAGCAGAATTTTATTGAAAGTTTGGAGCAAAAGATAAGCATGCTACAGCCACTCAAATGGACATGTGAGGACATGAATGGAAAGACAACAATATATACTTCAAGGAACAATCAAAATCCACCCCAAAACTATCATGCTTTGTCCTACAACATCACACGAACATGGCATCGGAACGTTACAGATTTCAGACTTAGTGAAATTTCACTAAGTCCTGAAACAGCAACATCATCATAGCATCAAAAAGAGCATGTTTAAAACACCTCGAAACTAAACATGGCAAGGGGTAAGCACTCATCAAAATACATATGACGGTGATCCCGAAACACACAAGCATGCATCATTGTGGTGAACACACCGATTACAACGAGCTCAACAAGATGGCATTTCATAACAAGTGAAAACACAACATGTGAACATGGCACTTTGCAACGATGACAACAAGGAAACAATAAATCTACCATGCAACCTATCACACACAACACGTAGTTCGTGGCAAGACGAACACGTGGACATGTCATTTGCATCGTTTGGACAAACGAGCTAAAAGTTATCACAAGTCAAAGGTGGCATGAAAATAACACAAAACAGCAGTTTATATCATGATGCACTCTTGCAACAGCAAAACAAGTGTCAAGATGACATCTAACATGCATGACTACAACAGGTAAAACGTAGAGGACATCTCCACGAACATCTGGACATGCTACACGCGCAAAACGGAGCACCAGGCACAAAGTTAGAGCAGTTTAAAGATTGCATCTCAGATTAGAAAACTGGTACTTAGAAGGAGAAAGGAGTCAACCTAGGATCCGGAAAAAAAAACAGACGCGGAGAGACGGGCTGGATCAGCAGTGGCGGCGGCCCGGATCTGGGCCCGGTGGGGCGAGAGGCCCAGGCGGCGAGGGAGCCCGCGCGGCTGGCTGGTGCGGCGGCCCGCGGATGGGCCGGCTCGGGGCGGAGGCCCACGGCGGCGCGGAGAGAAGGGCCCGGCGGAGCAGTGGAGGCAGCGGCCCGCTGGCGCCTGCGGAGGAGGCGACGAGGCCTGGCTGGGGGCGAGGGCGTACGGGCCGGCCCAGGCGCTCGCGGGGATGTGGTCCCCCGGGCCTCGGTGCGGAGCGAAGCTACGAGGCGAGCGGCGCGAGCCTGCGGGGTGGCGGCTGGAGGCCCGCTCGGCGAGGGGAAGTGGTCCCGCTTGACCTGGCCCAGGGCGAGCGACGACGCGGGAAGAGGTGCGGCGAGGGCCTCGCTCGGTCGCCCGATCGGCTCGGTAGGAGGACTGTCGCCCGACGAGCGTTGACCTCGTGCTCCTCGAGGGGATCCCGGCGGCGCTGGTTGGATCGAAGGATCCCCTCGGGATCTGGAGATAGCTACGGAACTGATTTTTGGATCTGAAAGAACTGAAAAAAAAAGAAAGGAGAGGGGAGGAAGAAGAAGGGGATGCCAACATAGACTAGGGGTCTATATATAGCAGTTTAGACTAGGGTTTAGAGACTAGGGGTGTTTAGGAGCCCTCCGATCTAATCCAACGGATCCGATCGCGGGGACTGTTTTAAAGGGCCTAGACGGAGATGAAAGAATGCAACAGGGGTATTTCCGGAACACGAAGTAAGGGCACTTCGGACCCACACGTACAACGGAGGGAAAAGTCAACGGAGTCCAAACGAAACGAGATTTGAGAGGCGGGTTGCACACAACAAAACAACAACACACAACACAACCTCACGGCACACCGGTAACGAAAAACGCCCGAACAACAAAGTAGGCCTACGGGACGTCACGGACACGTGAGGGAGCTCCGGAACACGAAACGGACAACGGGAAGAAACGCCACGAACCGGATGCAACCCACAACACAAATGCAATGCAATGCACATGTCTACATGATATGAATGAATGCCACACACTCACACAACAAAACGACGAAAGCCCGAAAGACAAAGAACCCGAAATGGAAATAGATGAAGCCGGAGATTTATTATATACCCAAAAGGGAAAATATTACATCCGGGGCATTACAAACTCTCCTCTACTACAAAAAGATCTCGTCCCGAGATCTAGGAATAGAAAAAGGAAGGGTACTCGGAACGAAGATGATCTTCTCGTTCCCAGGTAGCTTCTCGGTCTGTGTGATGTGACCACTTGACTTTCAGAAACTTGATGGTCTTGTTGCGAGTCTTGCGTTCGGTTTCTTCGAGAATTGCAACTGGATGCTCTCGGTAGGAAAGGTCTTGTTGAAGATCAATCTCCTCAAACGAAATCATGCGCTCAGGTGCCTTGAAGCATTTGCGAAGCTGAGACACATGGAAGACATCATGAACATTTGCAAAGTTGGAAGGGAGCTCGAGCTGATAGGCTAGATCGCCTCTTTTGCCAAGAATTTTGAAAGGCCCGACGTATCTAGGAGCAAGTTTTCCTTTGATACCGAACCTTTGGGTTCCTTTCATCGGAGACACTCGGAGATAGACATGATCACCGATGTCGAAAGCCAAATCACGATGCTTGCCGTCATAGTAGCTCTTCTGACGCGACTGAGCGGCCTTGAGATTCTCACGTATGACTTTGCACATCTCTTCGGCTTCAGAGATCAAATCATTGCCAAGAAGTTGGCGTTCGCCTGTTTCAGACCAGTTGAGAGGGGTACGGCACTTTCTGCCATAGAGAATTTCAAACGGTGCTTTGCCTGCACTTGCTTGAAAGCTGTTGTTGTAAGAGAATTCGGCAAATGGAAGACAGTCTTCCCATTTCATGCCGAAGGAGATGACACAGGCTCTGAGCATATCTTCAAGGATCTGATTCACACGCTCGACTTGACCACTAGTCTGAGGGTGAAAGGCAGTGCTGAACCTGATCTTCGTGCCCATGGCGGACTGAAAGGAGTCCCAGAACCTTGATGTGAACAAGCTGCCACGGTCTGAGGATATCACTTGAGGAATGCCATCAAGGGACACAATTCTGGAAGTGTACAACTCTGCAAGTTGAGCTGCATTGATTGATTCTTTGACTGGAAGAAAGTGAGCGACTTTGGTAAGCTTGTCAATCACCACAAAGATAGCATCATTGCCTCGCTTGGATTTAGGAAAGCCAGTGACGAAGTCCATTTCAATGTGGTCGAACTTCCACTCAGGAATAGGAAGAGGTTGGAGAAGACCGGCTGGACGTTGATGTTCTGCTTTCACTCTTCTGCATACATCACATTCATTCACGAATTGGGCAATTTCCCTTTTCATGCGTGTCCACCAGTAAGATTGCTTGAGGTCTTGATACATCTTGGAACTGCCAGGATGAATGGAAAGGAGAGAGTCATGAGCTTCTTCCATTATGAGCTTCCTGAGATCACCTTTGGGAACAACGAGTCTGTCCTCGAAGAACAAGGTATCTCTCTCATCAACACGGAAGCACTTGTATTTTGGAGTGCCCTTTGCAATCCCATGTTTCACCTTCTTCACCATGGTATCACTGAGCTGGGCCTCACGGACTTGATCTTCCAAGGTAGGAGCAATTTGGAGATTTGCAAGAAAACCCTGCGGAACAACCTGCAGGTTGAGCTTCCTGAAAGCTTCACAAAGCTCAGGCTGGTGTGGCTTGATAAGAAGGCTGTTGCAATATGCCTTTCTGCTCAAAGCATCTGCAATCACATTCGCCTTGCCTGGAGTGTACTCAATGCTGGGGTTGTACTCTTGGATCATCTCGACCCAACGAGTCTGGCGGAGGTTCAGATGCGGCTGTGTGAAGATGTACTTCAAGCTCTTGTGATCAGTGAAGATGTCGACCTTTCTGCCCAACAACAGATGTCTCCACGTAATCAGAGCATGTACCACAGCTGCTAGCTCGAGATCATGTGTGGGATAGTTCTTCTCAGCTGGCTTTAGCTGACGAGAAGTGTATGCCACAATTCTCTTCTCTTGCATAAGCACACCACCAAGACCTTGAAGAGAACCGTCACAGAACACTTCATAGGGCTTGGATTCATCTGGAGGAATCAGAACTGGAGCTGAAACAAGCTTCTCTTTGAGGGTTTTGAAAGCCACTTCACACTCAGGAGACCAAAAGTATTTGACATTCTTCTGAAGGAGGTTGGAAAGAGGCTTGGCAATCTTGGAGAAGTTCTCCACAAACCTTCTGCAATAGCTGGCAAGACCCAGAAAACTGCGGAGCTGCTTGACGTTCTGAGGAGCTTCCCAGTTGACAATTGCTTCAACTTTCTCGGGATTAACCGCAATACCGTCAGCTGAGATGATGTGGCCCAGGTAGAGAACCTTATCGAGCCAAAACTCGCACTTTGAGAACTTGGCATAGAATTTATGCTCTCGGAGTCGATCAAGAACCAGACGCAAGTGCTTTTCGTGATCTTCTTCATTCTTGGAAAACACCAGAATATCATCCAGATACACAAGCACGAATTCGCCAGTATAGGGGTTGAAGATGTAATGCATCATCCTTGAAAAGGTAGGAGGAGCATTGGCGAGACCGAAGGACATGACGGTATACTCATATGAACCGTAGCTCGTTCTGAAGGCCGTCTTGGGAATGTCTTCCTCGCGAATGCGAATTTGATGATAGCCCATTCGAAGGTCAAGCTTAGAGAACACTTTAGCTCCTTTGAGCTGCTCAAAGAGTTCGTTGATGTTGGGGAGCGGATACTTGTTCTTAATCGTCTTCTTGTTCAGTGGCCGGTAGTCAACACAGAGACGCTCCGTGCCATCTTTCTTCTTGACAAATAAGACACCACAGCCCCACGGAGATGTACTCGGTCTGATGAGACCCATACGCTCCTGTTCATCCAACTGTTTCTTCAATTCCTTCAATTCATCTGAAGAGAGCTTGTATGGACGCCAACAAACAGGTTCGGTGCCCGGCTCGAGTTCAATGACAAACTCCACCTGACGGTGTGGAGGCATGCCTGGAAGTTCTTCTGGAAAGACGTCTTGATATTCATTCACCACTGGAATTTGCTCTATGGCATTAATTTCACCCTTATCATTAAGAGAGAAAAGCCGAATAGTATTATCCCTGGAGGCGAAGATAATCACATCTTCATCAGAATGAGTCAACTTGACTTCCTTTTGAGCACAATCAATGTGAGCATCGTGCTGAGAAAGCCAATCCATTCCGAGAATGAGGTCGATGTCAGAATGACCAAGAACCACCGGAGAAGCCAAAAATCGATAATCACCCATGCGAATAGAAATATCCGGAGCATAGACACTGGAGTGCATTCGTCTTCCGGAGAAATAACTGTTAACTCCCTTGGCAGATTTTTTGTGACAAAATCGTGCTTGGATGCAAATGGATATGACATGAAAGAGCAGGAAGCACCCGAATCAAATAACACTTTAGCTGGAAAAGATTTCACTGGAAGGTTACCCAGAATGACATCAGAAGAAGCCTCTGCTTGTGCTGCATTCATCAGATTGACCCTTGCAGCCTTTGGATCATGCCTGACAATAGCTGAACTCACAGGTGGTGGAGGAGGAAGACGCTTCGGATTCGGACATCTGTTTGCATAGTGACCTTTCTGAGTGCATTTGTTGCAAGTCACTTCTGAGAGAGGACGGAACTGAGAGCCACTGGACTTGGAGCCTTGAGACTGAAACTGCTTCTTCGACTGGTTGCTTGGGTTGGGTGGGTGGGAGAAACCACGACCACTAGAGTTCTTGTTGTTGGAGTTGTTGTATGGAGCTCGAATCATTGGAGGAGGAGGAAGCCAGAATTTCTGTTGTTTCGCAGCCAACTGAGACGATGAGGTAGAGTGAACAGCATCTCGAATTCTCTTCTTAGAAGCCTCCATCTTAAGCTGAGCTGCTTCTTGTTTCAAAGCCATATTATAGAACTTATCGAATTCGTCTGGCTCGAACAAAGTGAGAGCAAGCTGAAGTTCATCTTTGAGACCTCCACGGAACTGATAGATTTTTCTCTTTGCATCAGGAATGTCTTGCTTTGCATAGCGAGCGAGGTTTTGGAACTTGACATTATACTGATAGACTGTCATGGAGCCCTGCTTGAGGTTGCGGAATTGCTCACGCATACCCTCGATAACACTTGTAGGAATGTGATGCGAGCGGAAATCCTTGCAGAAATTCTCCCACGAGATCACTTGACCCGGCCTTGAGTCTTTGTACTGCTGCCACCAGTCAGCTGCTTGATCTTTCAGTTGAAAGGCTGCAAACTTCACATAGTCATCTTCTTTCACGTTACTGCACTCAAAATGCTTCTTGATATCGGTTAGCCAATCTTCAGCATCAAGAGGGTCGACACAGTAACTGAAAGCTTTAGGATTGTTGGCCAAGAACTGGTTGAGGGTAGCATGGTGCTGCTGGAAGAAGTTGCCTTGGTTCATTGGAACGCCCTGATTAGCTTGATTAGCTTGCATAGCTTGCATTTGCTGCATCATCTGCATCATCAACTGAGTGTTCTGAGCAGTAGTCTGCATAATTGCTCTCCAAGCCTCAGGCGGAGGAGGAGGGGAAGGAGGATGCTCTGGGACCTCTTCCACCTCTGGGTTGGCATTCGGAACCTTTTTCGGAGCCATCCTGTAAGAGATGACCACGAATCAGCAATTGATTGACAAAAGGAATAAGCTGAATCAATGGAATGAATTGCAACAAGTCTTCACAATAATCATTCGAACAATAAGAACGAATGAAACCATCCGAACAAGAGGAACGAATGAATTTCTCAGTTAATTGATAACATCAGTCTTCACGAGAAGCCACATAGGGATCAAAAGGATAAAATAAGAAAAACAACAAGGTACGGAAAGGAACAAACACAAGAGAGGAGTTTCGTTCTAACATCTTTGTGCTGAAAGCATATGAACGCGTTACGAAAAGGTTTTGCAATCCCCGGATCAGCATAGCCAAGGACCCTTTAAGATGCAACTCCTGATAGTAACATCGGTCATATAACTCCTTCACTCAATGTCGACCCCGAACTCACTAACCTGCATTCGTTGGAAGAATGCCTACGATCTACTGGATAAAACCCACCTATAGCTTTCCGAAAGATTCCAGTTATGCAATCAGGTGTTGGGGATACACGGGAAGCACCGCGCAATCAACTCTAACCTACATCCAGGTGTATCCATCCTTCAACACATAACCAGTCTTTCTCGGAAACTGTGTACCTCGGACCTTCGAAAAGCATCCACTATAACAAGCTATGGCAATACTCCCGAACTACCTCCCCAGTACTGGGTGATGTCGGGGTTATCTTGCCACTGGCCGTATAGGGGAGATTTTCGATGTCGGCCGTCTTAAGTATTTAGTACTATCGCGATATGCTTGTTACAACGATACCCCGAAGCTCAACTCCTCGGTAACAGGAGGCATCGGGAACAATATCCTTGTCACAAGAACATCGAAACAATCCCAGAATACTCGCGGGATTCCTAAAAAAAAATTGTGCAAATTTTGAAGATAGGAGAGACAAGAGTAGACGTCAGGAGTCCTCACCAGAGAGAAAGGGGATGAGAAGCAAAGAAATCCTACTCTCCGATATAATATAGGACTCAAAAAGTTTTCAGTGTGTGCCTAGACTCAATCGTCAACGGTTCGATCAAACAGTGGGGGCTCCTAGGTCGGAGAAGGCTCTGAATACCAACTTGTAATGCCCAGGATGGAATTATACCTCCTACGTGTCGAGGCACGACTTAAAGGCATAAGTCCATCCTAGAATGATCTCAAGTTTGGTAATCTTTGCACAACTCATGTAAAAGAGGGATAGTAAACTGAAAATAGTTGGCTTACAATCGCCACGTCACAGAATGACAGTACAAGTCTCAAACATCATACATTAAGAGCACTACAACCCTCTAAGGGCAAAAGCCAAATGTCAAAGTACCAAACTCAGATAAATAAAGCAACCACAGGCGGATCGAATCCTAGTAAGAGTCTCCACTATTGATCGTCCGGGTACCGCACATAGTACCGACTACGCTCCTCGTCGTACTCCCAATCCAGCTCGGTGCCATCACCGGGATAGCTCACAGCTGGACCTGCATCTGGTGTGTGAAGTAACTGTGAGCCACAAAGGACTCAGCAATCCCGTTCCCGGGTAACAGAACTATCAAAGCCTTTAGGTGAGGGAAAAGGCTGAAGAAAGAACAAGTCTGCAGCAGCAACTAGCATCTAGCTTACGCAAGTGAGAGCGAGAAGAGAAGGCATCGCGAGAAGTGATCACGAAGTGATCCTAGCTACAAGCTCTCAAACATAACCCCTCCGTGTTCAACTCCCGAATCCCTATTCGGAAAATTGACAGTCACGGAACACACGCTGGTAGTGTATTAGTATCATTGTGTCAAGTTATCTACAACCGGAATTAACAAGCTCCCATCTGCCACATAACCGCGGGCACGGCTTTCGAAAGTTCAAACCCTGCAGGGGTGTTCCAACTTGACCCATTACAAGCCCACGATCCGCGGAGTCGCAACTCCAAAGTGGGAAGACCCGAGTATCCTCGGAATCCCGTGCTCAAGATATACCGAGCTAAGGTAAGGCTAATCCAGCAAATCCTCCCGGCGTGTCGACACCCTGATCGTAGCCGCGCGTATCTAGGTCTCAGGACACGACCGGATGGGCGATGCTACAGGTTTTTACCAAACCTTGAGTTTCCTCGAGGTGGCCCTGCAGGACCCCCGTTTCGGACCAACACTCATGTGGAGCACTGGCCCGGGGTTGTTGATTAAGAAAGAGGGTTAATTACTCCCTATGCATGTTTAGTTTGTTATTAGGCAAATAGTACCAATGTTGGGATTTGCTGGAAAAGACTAAGCACTTAGCGGTTTATCGAGGGGGTCCCATACACCCCAACCGTGTTAGGAACGCATAATCAAGGAACATAAGACCGGCTTATACGGATCCTAACGGCATGAGTGGAACAAAACACCAAGAAAAAGGCTTAGCCTTCCACCCTTGCCAATGTATAGGTGATTTCAGTTAAAGCATTATATAGTGTGATATAACCCAACCAAACTTCAACATGGAGCAAGCATCTTCACTTCACCTGCAACTAGCAACGCTATAAGAAGGGCTGAGCGAAGCGTACTTAGCCAAAACAACGGTTTGCATAGGTAGGGTGGTTAAACATGGCAATTGGTTACAAGTAGGAGGCTGACAAGAAGAACATGGGCATCGAGGCAAAACTAAAGATCGAGACTACTAGCAATAGGCAAAGATAGTAATGTTATCGGGGTTCGGTCATCTTGCCTGAAGAGAAGACGTTCGGATCGAAAGAAGGGTCCTCGTGCTCAAACTCGTTGGAAACCTCGTGCTCAACCTCGTTGGAAAACTCGTGCTCAACTTCCGGCTCTAAACAAGACAAACACACCAAGCACCAATCAACACGATGCAATGCGCACTCGAAAAACATGAATGCATGAAGGATGCACTATGGATGCACATGGAGCACGGAAAACATCACTCAAGCAAAACACCTCAAAACAAGATAAGAAGCTGATATTATTAATCTACACAGAAAATCACCCAAGTTTGATATAAGATTCGCGGAAATCGGAGTTACGGGCTAAAAGTTATGCCCGAAACAAGATTTGAGGGAAAACTGAAAATTACAGCAACATGGCATCTTTGGAGCTCAAAATAATTAATCTACAGCACCCAAAAAGCATGGCAATGGACTTGAACACAAACTAGATATATAGTACAGCAACTAGGTCCAAAGTGCACCCCCAACGGAGTCACGGATCAAAAGCAATGATCTTGGACATATTGAACTTTGAAATAAAATTCTGGCAGCAGAATTTTATTGAAAGTTTGGAGCAAAAGATAAGCATGCTACAGCCACTCAAATGGACATGTGAGGACATGAATGGAAAGACAACAATATATAATTCAAGGAACAATCAAAATCCACCCCAAAACTATCATGCTTTGTCCTACAACATCACACGAACATGGCATCGGAACGTTACAGATTTCAGACTTAGTGAAATTTCACTAAGTCCTAAAACAGCAACATCATCATAGCATCAAAAAGAGCATGTTTAAAACACCTCGAAACTAAACATGGCAAGGGGTAAGCACCTCATCAAAATACATATGACGGTGATCCCGAAACACACAAGCATGCATCATTGTGGTGAACACACCGATTACAACGAGCTCAACAAGATGGCATTTCATAACAAGTGAAAACACAACATGTGAACATGGCACTTTGCAACGATGACAACAAGGAAACAATAAATCTACCATGCAACCTATCACACACAACACGTAGTTCGTGGCAAGACGAACACGTGGACATGTCATTTGCATCGTTTGGACAAACGAGCTAAAAGTTATCACAAGTCAAAGGTGGCATGAAAATAACACAAAACAGTAGTTTATATCATGATGCACTCTTGCAACAGCAAAACAAGTGTCAAGATGACATCTAACATGCATGACTACAACATGTAAAACGTAGAGGACATCTCCACGAACATCTGGACATGCTACACGCGCAAAACGGAGCACCAGGCACAAAGTTAGAGCAGTTTAAAGATTGCATCTCAGATTAGAAAACTGGTACTTAGAAGGAGAAAGGAGTCAACCTAGGATCCGGAAAAAAAAACAGACGTGGAGAGACGGGCTGGATCTGCAGTGGCGGCGGCCCGGATCTGGGCCCGGTGGGGCGAGAGGCCCAGGCGGCGAGGGAGCCCGCGCGGCTGGCTGGTGCGGCGGCCCGCGGATGGGCCGGCTCGGGGCGGAGGCCCACGGCGGCGCGGAGAGAAGGGCCCGGCGGAGCAGTGGAGGCGGCGGCCCGCTGGCGCCTGCGGAGGAGGCGACGAGGCCTGGCTGGGGGCGAGGGCGTACGGGCCGGCCCAGGCGCTCGCGGGGATGTGGTCCCCCGGGCCTCGGTGCGGAGCGAAGCTACGAGGCGAGCGGCGCGAGCCTGCGGGGTGGCGGCTGGAGGCCCGCTCGGCGAGGGGAAGTGGTCCCGCTCGACCTGGCCCAGGGCGAGCGACGACGCGGGAAGAGGTACGGCGAGGGCCTCGCTCGGTCGCCCGATCGGCTCGGTAGGAGGACTGTCGCCCGACGAGCGTTGACCTCGTGCTCCTCGAGGGGATCCCGGCGGCGCTGGTTGGATCGAAGGATCCCCTCGGGATCTGGAGATAGCTACGGAACTGATTTTTGGATCTGAAAGAACTGAAAAAAAAGGAGAGGGGAGGAAGAAGAAGGGGATGCCAATATAGACTAGGGGTCTATATATAGCAGTTTAGACTAGGGTTTAGAGACTAGGGGTGTTTAGGAGCCCTCCGATCTGATCCAACGGATCCGACCGCGGGGACTGTTTTAAAGGGCCTAGACGGAGATGAAAAAATGCAACAGGGGTATTTCCGGAACACGAAGTAAGGGCACTTCGGACCCACACGTACAACGGAGGGAAAAGTCAACGGAGTCCAAACGAAACGAGATTTGAGAGGCGGGTTGCACACAACAAAACAACAACACACAACACAACCTCACGGCACACCGGTAACGAAAAACGCCCGAACAACAAAGTAGGCCTACGGGACGTCATGGACACGTGAGGGAGCTCCGGAACACGAAACGGACAACGGGAAGAAACGCCACGAACCGGATGCAACCCACAACACAAATGCAATGCAATGCACATGTCTACATGATATGAATGAATGCCACACACTCACACAACAAAACGACGAAAGCCCGAAAGACAAAGAACCCGAAATGGAAATAGATGAAGCCGGAGATTTATTATATACCCAAAAGGGAAAATATTACATCCGGGGCATTACATCACTACAATACTACTCGTAGGGTACTTCTTGTATTTCCCATTTAGTTCACCGTCGGATGCCCAGTCGCGTTCGTAGGACGATGGAGACCCCGAAGAAAGGATGACGGCTTGGTCACGATGACTTGAAACAGAGAAATGAAGACATCAACGAAAGGGATCAACCTCTTCGAAAGGGCAGTCAAGACTGAGAAGACTCGCTAGGTTTTCGCTACCAGCACTCCCCCCCCTACTCCACCGCTTAAATCTCGGGACGAGATTTCTTGTAGTGGAGGAGAATTGTGACGCCCGGATAATTACGCTACAGTAATTCCCCGCTAATGATGCCACGTCACCACGATCACTGTTGCTAATCTCGTGTTAGTTCGAAACCGATCCAAATTAAAAAAATTGAGTTAAAAGAAAACAACAAAAGATTTCAAATATCAAACTAAAATGTCCGGAGTGGACCAAATAATGCATAAACAATTATGGTGGAGAAATCACACTTTTATAAAATGTTTAAATACTCTAAAATGAATAAAACAGTAGCTAAAATAAATAATTAAATGCCATCTATATTGGTAAAAAAAAGCTAAACTATATTATTTTGGGGTGAAACTTTTTGTGGCTGTGACATATGTTGTAACATCGAATTAGGTGCCACTTGGTATTTTATTAAAACTAAAATAAATAGGAACTAAATAGAAAACAGAAAGGATTTAAAAAAAGGAAAATACAAAAGAACAAAAAAAGGAATTAAACAGGGCAAAGCCCTGGCCCAACTGGGCCGAAGCCCACCTACACAATACTTAACCACCCCACAGCAATCCAAAGACAAAAAA
>LR738715.1:561713515-561776206 GCA_902687465.1 Secale cereale
AGGCCTCGTCGACGGAGCCCCTCCTCGCCGGACTGCCTCCCCGTCGCCGACACCTCCCCGTCTTCCTCCCCGAGCACCACCGCCCGCGAACCCTACGAACCTCCGTGAGCTCCTCGCTCCCCCGTGCCCGTGAACCCCCCTCCCTCTGCCTTGCTGCTACCGCACCGCCCGTGGCCGCGCGTCCTGGCCCCCGCCCTTGCCGGCGCTGTGCCCCTGCTCCGCTCACTGCCGCTGCTTCTGTTGCTCTGCTCCCGCTGCTACTTTGCTCTGTCTCCGCGGTGTACTGCTGTTGCCGATGTCCCAGGCTGCTCTCCGGCCGCGCGCGCCCGCGCCCGCGCACCAGCTCCCGCGTGCTGCTGCTCGCTGCTTCGGCTAGAGTAGCTGTCCGCCCCTGCTGAACTGCTGCTGCGGCTGCTCCGTTCTGGTACTGTCGCTGTGTATGACTGCTAACTATTGCTGCTCAGGCCATTGTGTTGCTGCTCAGCCGCAGCTGCCGCCGGCGCTGCTACTGCTCAACCATGCTGCTGCGTTGCTATGCTACTGCGCCACTATGCTGCTGCTTTCGGCTGTCCATGGCAAGGCCATGGCCGGGTGTGCCTTGTGTGTGCGTGTGTGTTTTGTGTGTGTGTGCGCGGTCGACAAAAATACTAGTTTAGGGAGTTAGTATAATTACTAGTAAGTACTAGTTAATCAGTCCAATATAGTAGATGACATGTGGACCCATAATTAGTTTAAAGAAAAATAAATAAATAAAAAGAGAAAGAAAGTCTAAGTCAATGACATGTGGCCCCTTACACTATTCATATGTTGACTTGTCAACATTTGACTGGGTCAACCCGACCCCACTGGCCCTACTGTCATACACATAGGCTAGGGAGCACTAGGTAACAAAAGTTTATTCTCCTTTTATTTTCGAATTAAATTAAATGTATTAATTTTAGAAAATGATTAAATCTTTAAATATCAATAGAAAATAAACCGTAACTCAGATGAAAATAATTTATATATTAAAGTTGCTCAGAAAAATATGACGAATCCGAATACGCGGTCCGTTCGTCCACCACACATCTCTATCATACCGAACATGCAACATTCCCCTCCGTTTCATCTGCCCAAAAATGCCTAACACCGGGAATACTTTCCCGGATGTTATTCCTCTTCGTGTGTATCACCGAGCACCGCGTTAGGTCACATGTAGCACCGCTTTTTGCCATGTTATGCTTTGTGATGCTATTGTTTGCTCTGTTATTTATTCGTTTCTCCTTCGTTGCTTATTTTCGGTAGACTCCGATACTGTGATAGACCCCGAGACCATTGGTGCTTCGGTGTTCGACTACGGCTACGCTTCCGAAGATTCCTTTCGTCTACAGAGCTTCCAGGCAAGCCCCCCCCCCCCTTGATCACCAGATATCGCCTACTCTTCTCTCTACTGCTTGCATTAGAGTAGTGTAGCATGTTACTGCTTTCGATAATCCTATTCTGCTGCATAGCCTGTCATTGTTGCTACCACTGTTGATACTTTACCTGCAATCCTAAATGCTTAGTATAGGATGCTAGTATACCATCAGTGGCCCTACACCCTTGTCCGTCTGCCCTGCTATTCTATCGGGCCGTGATCGCTTGGGGGTGATCACGGGTATATATTATATACATACTTTACATACACATGATGATGATTCGGAGATGGGGGCTGAAGGGGCAGGTGGTTCCACACAGGTAGTGGTGGGCCTGGGTTCCCGACAGTCCCCTGATGGTTACTTTGTGGCGGAGCGACAGGGCAGGTTGCGACCACCTAGGAGACAGGTGGGCCTGGCCCTGGTCGTTGTCCGCGGTTACTTCATAATAACACGTTTAACGGGATCTTGGTATTTGATCTGAGTCTGGCCATTTGGTCTATACGCACTAACCAGCTACGTGGGAATAGTTATGGGTACTCGACGTCGTGGTATCAGCAGAAGCCTTCTTGACGTCAGCGGTTTAGCGGCGCGCGCCGGATTGGACTGGAAGCCTACTCTGGTATTAGGAGAGGCTAGGTCTGCTTACCGGCCGCCCTCGCAACGTGCAGGTGTGCATTGGGCGATGGGCCCAGACCCCTGTGTGCTTAGGACTTAGACCGACGTGCTGACCTCTCTGCTGTGCTTAGGTAGGGCTGCGACGTGTTGATCTTCCGAGGCCGGGCATGACCCTGGAAAGTGTGTCCGGCCAAATGGGATTGAGCGTGCTGGGATATGTGGTGCACCCCTGCAGGGAAGTTAATCTATTCGAATAGCCGTGTCCCTCGGTAAAAGGACGACCCGGAGTTGTACTCTGACCTCATGACAACTAGAACCAGATACTTAATATAACACACCCTTACAAGTGCCAGATATAACTCGGTGATTGCTCTCTCACAGGGTGACGAGGGGAGGATCACCGGGTAGGTTTATGCTATACGATGTTACTTGGTGAACTTACCATCTATTCCCTTCTACTGCTTCAAGACGGAGGCTGCCAGAAGCGAGGATACTTGTTACTTCCAACTACTCTCTTCTTCTGCTGCAAGATGGAGGATACGAGAAGCGTAGTCTTCGATTGGATTAGCTATCCCCCTCTTATTCTGCTTTCTGCAGTTCGGTCCACATATATTACCCCCTTTACTCAGATACCATTGCATTTGTAGTATAGATCCTTGCTTGCGAGTACTTCGGATGAGTACTCACGATTGCTTTGCTCCCCCTTTTCCCCTTTCTGTTCCTTCTTCTCGGATGATGCAACCAGGTGGTGGAGTCCAGGAGTCAGAGGATCCCGATGATGTTTCTACATGGAGTTCGGTTTCGAGGAGTAGTTAGGAGGTCCCAGGCAGGAGGCCTTGCCTTTTCGATCGTTGCTATTTTTGTGCTAGCCTTCTTAAGGCAAACTTGTTTAACTTATGTCTGTACTCAGATATTGTTGCTTCCGCTGACTCTTGTGTTTTCGAGCTTTTGTATTCGAGCCCTCGAGGCCCCTGGCTTGTAATATAAAGCTTGTATTATTTTAATTTGTGTCTAGAGTTGTGTTGTGATATCTTTCAGTGAGTCCTTGATCTTGGCCGTACACATTTGCGTGCATGATTAGTGTACGGACAAATCGGGGGCGTCACACCACCTTGGCGGGATCTACTGCTATTCCGTCTCCGGATATAACATGTCCGAGAAATCCGACTTCCTTCAACCAAAACTCACATTTGCTAAACTTGGCATATAACTGATGTTCTCTGAGCTTCTCCAATACCAAACGCAAATGCTCTTCATGCTCCTCTTCATCCTTCGAGAAGATCAAAATATCATCTATGAACACTACCACGAACTTATCCAAATACTCCATAAACACTTTGTTCATCAGGTTCATAAAGTATGTCGGTGCGTTTGTCAGACCAAACGACATAACGGTATACTCGTACAACCCATACCTAGTGGTAAAGGCCGTCTTAGGTATATCTTTCTCTCGAATCTTCAATTGATGGTACCCTGATCGCAGATCGATCTTAGAAAATACCTTAGCTCCTTCCAATCTATCGAACAGATCGTTGATCATTGGCAATGGGTACTTGTTCTTGATCGTTACTTCATTCAATCCTCGGTAATCAACACCATTCTTAACGATCCATCCTTCTTCTCCACTAGATGTACTGGCGAACCCCAAGGCGAAGAACTTGGGCGTATGAATCCTTTATCCAGTAACTCCTTAATCTGCTTCTTAATTCCTCCAAATCCTTCGCGGGCATCCTATATGGTCTCTTAGAAATTGGCCCGGTGCCTGGCAAAAGTTCAATCAAAAACTCTATATCTCTATCCGGTGGCATGCCAGGTAACTCCTCTGGAAACACATCCGGATAATCCTTCACTACTGGCACTTCCTCCTGAACAATTCCCGACAGGGAATTTAATCTACTCCTCTTTGACTCATGCCGGGATACATACTTGATCCTTCTTCCTTCCGGCGTAATAAGCAAAATGGTCTTACTGGCACATTCAATATTCCCTTCATACTTAGATAACCAATCCATGCCTAATATCACATCCAGTCCTTGAGATTCCAATACTATTAGGTCCGAAGGGAATATGTAATTACCAATCCTTAAGGGCAACTGATCACACCATGACTTAGCCATATACTCTGCTCCTGGTGAGGTTACTAACATGGGCGATCTAAGGGCTTGGGTCGGCAGCTTATACTTATCCACGAATCCCCTTGAAATATATGAATGCGATGCACCAGTATCGAAAAGAACGAGTGCAGTAAAGGACTTAACTAAGAACTTACCTGTAACTACATCTGGTTGCTCCTCTACTTCCTCCACGGTCACGTGATTCACTTGTCCTTTGTTGAACGGGTTGGGTTTCTTCCCGGCGCTTCCATTGCCATTCCCATTCTTAACTTCTGGGCATTCATTAGCATAATGTCCAGTCTTCCCGCACTTGTAACAAGTGACATGGCTAAAGTCCCTCTTGGTGGGTGTGGATGGTGTAGGGCGGTTCTGGTTTCCATTGGCTCCATTCCCGTTTCCATTCCCATTTCCATTCTTGGTGCCATTGTGGTTGTGCGAGCTACTTCCTCCATGGGTATGTTGGAACTGTCCTACCACTTTAGGGGTAAAGCGGGGCTTCTGCTGTGCTCCAGAATTATACTTTCCTTGCCCATACTTCCTCTTGTGACTCTCAATCTGTTGATGCTTCCTTTCAATCATCAGGGCGCAGTCAACCAACTCCTGGTAATTATTGAAAGTTGCCACCATCAACTGTACACTCATCTCATCATTCAGCCCTTCCATGAATCTCTCCTGCTTCTTGGCATCTGTAGCCACATCATCTGGGGCATAACGAGATAGGGTACTAAACTCATCCACGTACTGAGCCACAGTACGATTTCCTTGGCGCAGATTGCGAAACTCCTGCTTCTTCATACTCATGGCTCCAGTTGAGACATGGACGGTACGAAAAGCTTGCTGAAACTGATCCCAAGTGACATTGGCTACGGGGTAAGTGGATGTGTAGTTCTCCCACCATGCTGCGGCTGGTCCAGACAACTGGTGTGCGGCAAATCGCACCTTCTCAGCATCCGAGCAATTGGCGGTGGTAAAATCCCTTCCAATCTTGCGTAGCCAGTCATCAGCCACAATTGGTTCGATGCTGCTAGCAAACACAGGTGGTTGCAACCTTAAGAAACGTGTTAGGTTGTCCACAGGTGGTGGTGGTGGAGGGTTGTTGTTGTTGTTGTTCTGGTTGTTCTGAGTGTTCTGGACAAGAAGTTGCATCAGGGTGTTCTGCTGCTGGATCAACTGGGTGAGCTCAGGGGGAAACTCGAATTCACGTCTTGGAGGCATCTGATGGGTGTAGAGGGAAGAGATTAGAATAGAAAAGAGGTCTAAGGGAAAATCACTACCCATATGCACATGAGAAAAACACACAATCATATCACACCAATAAATTTCAAACAAGGTCTTACAAAGCTAACGATCGTTACAAAGGTGTTCTAAAACTAATATATGGAGGTAAACTACTAGTCACAGGGTGGTCATCTAAAAATATTGATCGGCAGAGGATTCCATAATATCTGCTCCAGCTTCATCTTCATAGTCTTCATCCTTGCTATCCTCAGCTTCCGAATCCGTGTCATCTATGATGATATAATCTTCCGGTGGAATCTCCTTGGGTTCTTCTTCCTCGTCTTCTTCTCCCATGAGTATCCCTAACTTCCGGGTCAAATCATCATTCTTCTCCACAAGTATCTTCATCTCCTCCTCATATCCATCGCGTGTAGACTTGAGTTCTTCTTCTAGCTCCAAATTCCTATTTAGGGCCTTCTTCAAATCTATCATAATAGCACACATCTGGTGCTCCCGGCGACGAATGTGGTGGTTCAACTCCTGGATGAATGCTGCAATGGATATACCCTTCCGAGTGCTGATCATATCCCAATTCTCATCTCGGCATCCACAAATCTGGTAGATAGTGTCATTTAGCTCCTGCTGGTAGACTTCTCCAATCCTTCCCATAGCAATGTGGGCTGCCATGCTCCTTCCTAGGCTCCATGTAGGTGCATTAAAGGAAAATGCTATGAGTGAGGTGACGGGTGCAAACGTCCTTCCTGGAACTTGAGCTTGAATCAACCAACGCTCCTCCTCAGGTAGAGTGGCATTGTAGGTTCCAGTGAAACTTGGTAATCCAATGTTGAGATATCTGGTGACTTCCTCCAGGTGTCGTCCAAAGGGTGTTTCTTCATCCGGTTGCATGAACTTGTGCTTTGCTTCCACCATCCTAAAGAGTAGAAAAGATGAGGAGTCAGAAAAGAGAAGAGTGAATTGTGTTCTAGGGCTTCTCTTAGTGGTCGTGTCCTACAGTCAGCGTGTGCTCTGATACCATCTTGTAGCGACCAGACCTCAAACAGTCTGATCTCCGTGCATCAGTGTCATCCCTGGATCAATAATGCTGACATGCATGGTACTTGAAGGATTTATAACAGAGTAGCAATCACACACTTATTACATCGATAGTCCAACGATGAATTTATTACAAATAATATGGCTGAAGGCCATATAACACGATAACAGCGGAAGGCTTGGAAGATAAGTGAGTCCATCAACTCCAACGGCATCACTGAGTATAGAACCAAGACCTAAAAGGGCATCTTACTCATCGTCTGAAAAGTCTGCAATATGAAACGTTGCAGTCCGAAAACGGGTCAGCACATGGAATATGCTGGCAAGGTAACACAAGAGATGCAATGAAAGTAAAGCTATACTATATGCAATATTTGGCTGGTGGAAAGCTCTATGGTTAAGTTTTTGCGTAAAGCCAATTTTTCCCTACTTCAAAGGAATGCATTTTATTTAACTATCATGGTAGTTGAAACATCGTTGAGAAGATATACATCCTCTCAGCCCCAATTAAAGTAATCATTAAACCCAACAAAATTAAATTAGAGTAACATGTTGAGATGCACATGAAAATCCAAGTACTAGATACTCAAGACATCCATAACCGTGGACACGGCTAATCATGATCAGTTTGTACACTCTGCAGAGGTTTGTGCACTTTTCCCACAAGACTCGATCGCCTCCGTGTGCTTTCTCGCACTGCATGGTGTTTGAGAAACGGATGACCGAGACATAGTCTTTCAGAAGCACTAGCACCTTACGATCGGGCGGACCGTACCAACCTACATCCCCTACATCTGCTAGTCCACCACTGTAAAAGTTCACACAACTTACTCATACTATGCTAGAGCCCATAATAGCATTGTGATTGCACACGGAAGTTTCTAGTATGAATAATCTCATGATCCCTTTGAGCCTGGGTGGCGGTCCAAAAGAAAAACAGGAAATCCTGGAATACCCAGATGCCTCAATCCACCCAGATGTGTATTAATGTTGCCACCTTAAGTTGAACCATTAATTAAATAATCTCACATCTGTCATGGATTTCACTCACCCAATCCACGTCTACGAGCATAGCATGTCCTAGCAGCAAACGTAGAAGTAACTCCCAAAGGTTTGAATGCAATGCAGGTAATAGGTACTACCTCAAACTACTTCCCAATCCCACAAGTTAATTGATCCTACTCATGCAATGTGTGAGGGTTGGACTAATGCAATGAAAACTGGGTAATTGGAAAGCATGATCAAAGTGTTACTTGCCTTGGTGATGATCCGCAAAACCTAGAGACTCAGAGTAGCAAGCGGCGCACTCCGAGTACTCTATCGCAATAAAACAAACAAGCATACAATAAGTACTTAACTAATGCACGGGTAAAACTCAAATAAGAGATCTAACCAGAAAGTTCAACTTAAGAACTCCGGTTTGCAAAAAAGAATCAACTCGAAAAAAGCAACGAAACTCAAACTGCAAAAGAAACGAGCTCTGAATTACTAGTTGGCCTAAAGTCAAATTTTACAGTAGCCAAAATCTTGTTCCAGTTGATAAAACGTAAAGAGGGCTTCGAGACGAAGATCTGGGATTTTGAATCACCTGATTCCGACTCTCGAGCGAAAAGAAAAACGAAAAACAAGATCAGGGCAGAAATCGCGATCGGAAAAATTGCGGATAAATACCCCGAAAAAGAAAAACGACGAACAGGCTAACGAACGAACGTTCGCCATCTGCGGTTAACTAACGAAAACCGTTCGTTAAAACAAATGTATGGATGAACATCCGCTATTTAACTAAACCGACGGAAAATAAAAAAACCGAACCGATCTATTTAAAAAAACAGATCTAGGTTTTCCGAAACAAACCGATCTAAAACCGAAAAAAAACTACTACCTCACTCCGGCGAACTCCGGCGAACTCCGGCGAGGGGCGGCGGCGGCTGCTGCGCGACGGGGCGGCGGCGGCTGGGCGGCGGCGGTGGCTCAGCGCGGCGGCGGCGGCGGGAGGCGGCGGCGGCGGGGCGGCAGGAGGCGGCGGCGGCGGGGTGGCAGGAGGCAGCGGCGGCGGTGGCTTCAGGCTAGGGTTCGGGCGGCTGGGGGCGGGCGAGGCGAGTTGGGCCGGCTCTGGCGCTATATAAAGCCCAGAGTCCTGGTCCTTTACAAGTCTAAGTCGGTTTTCGTTTTTTTTTAAATAGAGTCCCGGCGCAGAAAAACTAACGAAAGAAATACCAAACGGACTCCAAAATTCCCGAAATAAATTTTCACCGTCCTCTAATAATATTTAGGACAAAGTGAACATTTTTCCCGGACCTAAATGCAATTTTGGAAAACGCGTATTTTTCCTATGCAAATAAATCCAAAAATAAATCCAGAAAAATACCAAAAGTGATTTTAATATTTTTCCTCCAATATTTCTGTTATTTTGGAGAAGTCATATTATCTCCGCTCATATTTTGTATTTAGAAATAATTTTAGGGGAGAGAAAAATAATTAGAATCACACTGTCCTCGTACCGGTATTCGAGCGAACTCAAATACGAAAACGGTAAAATCCCCAACTCTCTCCGTAGGTCCTTGAGTTGCTTAGAATTTGAGGAACTCCATGAACAAAAATGCAAAAACATGCAAATGCAATATGATCTATGTATAACATTCCAAATTGAAAATTTGGGATGTTACATGTCCGACGCGGATGGACATGTCCAGCGGCGCGAGGTGGAAGAAGACTAGGGTTTGCCCGGAATTTCGGGGGAGGGGGCTGCTTTATAGGTAAAGGGAGCTAGGAGTGTCCAAATGAGGAGCGGTTTTCGGCCACGCGATCCTGATCCGCTGACCGAGAGCATGGAGGGGGTTAGGATGGGCTTGTGGGCTGTTGGAGAGGGGGTGCTGGGCCAAAAGAGAAGGGGCTTCGGCGGTTAACAGGGTTAATCGTTGGGCTATCTAACGGACTCCGAACGCGACGAAACTTGACTGGCGGTCTACCTATGCTATAATAAGACCACACGCCAAGTTTTACCCCATTCCGAGAACGTTTTTCGGCCACTCACAAAATAAATATACGGAGGTGCCGCGGGCACATGCAAGTGTGTCTGGGCTCAGAACGGACAACGGAAAGGACGGCTGGACTCGGACGGATGCAAGTTTTGAAAACATGATGATGCAACACACAAGATGGCATGGCAAGAAGCAACACGCAAGCAGATGACATGGCAACGGCAACGAATTACTGGTTGACACCTGGCACATCGGTCTCGGGGTGTCACAACACTCCCCTACTAACAAGAGATCTCGTCCCGAGATCTTACAAACGAGACGGAAGGGAAAAATGAAGAACAAAGTTCTTTGAGGGCAAAAGAGTGAAACAAAAGAACCTTGAGAGGTTGAGACACTTGGAAGAAAGGATACACGGAGATGAACGAAGTTGCAAGAGTTCGTTAGACAAGAGGAAGAAGGAATACGACGAGAACCAAGGAGGTTGAAAGGCACGAAACAAGAGCTGAAGGAACAAGAATGAATTCGAAACCACTCCGGTTAATAAGAGAAAGAAATGAATTCCCACGAAGGATTTCGGGCAGCACTCCGGCTAAAAGTGGGAGGAATAGAACATGAACTCGATAAGATGGAACGATACATGCCGAGATGAAAAGAAAATGCCTCTGGAAGAAATAAAGAATGGAATGAGAAGAAGGGAGAAGAACAACATCTTCTAGCACAAAAGAATTTGAAAACATCCTTGCAAAGACGGAACGAACGGAGTTGTTGGAAAAATCAACAACGAAAGAATAAGCTTGTTGTGCATTTATGGACATCATCCAAAAACTTGAAGTTATATTATGCTGCAACCAAAGATTGAATAGATGAGATGAAGGTAGAAATGCAAAACTCCACTTTAAAAGAATACGGAGAATGAATTGCACTCGAGAGGCAAGAATAAGAATGCTTGCGCTTGATCCAAAAGAATTGTTGAACACTTGAAGAATGAATTATATCACGACGATCCACCATGAAGAACTCCGTTAACAAAATGATGGTGATAAAGGATGAAGAGAATAATAAGATTAAAGCCTTGCGATGATTCGGACGGGGTTGTGATGAGATAGCCAGGAAATCTTTGAACTCCGGGGAAGAAAAGATGAAAACACTTGGAACTAGAATGTATTCATCAAGAAAAAACTCCGAAGGAAGGAATAAATCAACTTGATAAAATAATAAGAATTATGTTATGCTTATCCTCCACCAATTAAATTGATGAGAAACAATGGATTCGCACACTACTTATTCTCGTTGAAATGATTAAAAAGGGATATATCGTGAACTTGCGAAAATCTCCATGAAACACGTGTAGGATTGGAAAACAAATGAATCGATTGATATGATAACACCAGAAAAGGACTATTGAGCGAACCACCGTAAGAAATTGAAACCTGGTGAAGAAAAGGAACGAACCACCGTGGAGAATTAAAATTGAATGATGAAAAAGAACAAACCACCGTAAAAATTGAAATTGAGTGAATACGATGAATCGCTGGGAGGAATAAAGCACTTGGGGAACTTAACATGACGAGAACGAAGAGATCGTGAACTGATTAAAGAATACTTGAACGAAGCACCGGACAAATGTGAGACGAACGAAGAGGCATCAATGAAGAATATTTGGAGGACGAAGTTGAAAACTGAGAACGAAGAAATCTTCTGAAATGATGGTCTTCGGAGGAACACAAAGAAAAGAATTCATGAAAAAACTCCGGATGGTTGAAGAACGAATTTGACACGAATCGGAACTCTTCGTCGATCTTGAAATGATGACGAGAAATACCACCAAAATTTATTGAGATACTCCGGACGAATGAAAAGAGGGAAGATTGAACCAAAGATGAAAAGAATTGAAAGCGATCTTGGAGAAGGCATATGACTGATGGAATCCATACTTACGTGAGACTTGAAAAGAATTTAGGAACACTCCGGGAAAATAGAAGAGTCAGGTAAGATCCTGGGAAAAGACCTGTGGGTTATGAGCCCACTGAAAGAAAACCACCGTTGAAAAGGATCGAAAAGGAGATGATACACCGGAACGATTGAAAAACTCAAGTGAGGAGATAACCTCGAATTAATTGAAACATAGCTGAATTTTCTGAGATGTCTTGAGAACTCCGGAACAATTACAAGCCGAGAGGTGGACGAGCAAGGGGAAAACATTTGAACAAGGAAAAGAATAAGATGAACACCGAATACTTGAATTGAATCCACCGGAAAAGAAAGAGATGAAGAAGGACAAACGAGAGGAGAATCCACCGGTTGAAATAATTGATGAAAGAAAGCAAAGACTTCACACGAGTAGGATGGATACTCGATTAGTACTCCTGTCTGAGAAGAAAAAGGGTGGGTGGGTGGGAAAATAAAGACAACTTCAGAAGGGGAAACAACATCGGTTGGAAAGAACCGAGGATTGGACTTGCAAAGAAGAAGAGGGTCGAATCGACTCGACGACAGATGCACCAGATGAAAGAACTGACAATGCAACAAACAAAAACTAACCACGTGATCCTAAAAAAATTTGAAGGGGAAGAGGAGTAATTCAAAACACATACGTCAAGATTCCTCACCAGAGCGACGAAGGGACTGAGGAGTAAAAAGAATTCCTACTCTCCTATACAACTATACTCCAAAAAGTTTTCTACTAGACTCGACAATGGCCAAGCTACGATCAATCAAGGGGGTTCCTATGGTCGGTCGAGGCTCTGATACCAACTTGTCAGGCCCAAGATGCGATTCTAACCCGATCACGTGACACATACGTGTTTGGGGCACAACCGCATCTCAGGCGCTTAGCAAGATGGATATCATTACATCGTACCATTACATACATACATGGGGATACGACAATCCATACAAGTCACATGAATACAACATCATCAATATAAGGCATCCGACTACGGATGCAAACATGAAAGCACAACGACATCCATCTGCCATCCCAGGCTGCCGACCCGGAACCTAACCCAAGACTGACGAAGAAGAAGAAGAAAGAGCTCCAACAAAAGAACATCGCTCTCACGTCAAGTCATCGGAAACCTACACCTGCAACTGTTGTTGTAGTATCTGTGAGCCACGAGGACTCAGCACTCCCATAACCATGGGTAACAAGACTAGCAAAGATTAATGGGTAGGAAGAGGTTAAGTGGTGAAGGTTGCCGTAGTGGCTAAGCATATATATATATATATGGTGGCTAACTTACGAGTAAAAGAATAAGATGAGCATCTACGCAAGCGGTCGCAAACTAGTAGTGATCGCTAAAGATCCTGAACTACCTACGAGTCTAACATAACCCCACCATGTTCTCTTCTCAAACTAAAAAGAGACAGTCACGGTTACTCACATAGTTGTGTGTTTTATTTCGAATCCTCTGTCAAGTTTTCTACAACCGGACATTAACAAATTCCATTCTGCCACATAACCGCGGGCACGGCTTTCGAAAGATCATAACCCTGCAGGGGTGTCCCAACTTAGCCCATCACAAGCTCTCACGATCAGTAGAGATAATAATAATATTACCCCTTATCTTAGGGAAGGCCCGATCAGACTCGGAATTCCAGGTGCACAAGACATTTTGACAATGGTAAAACAAGTCCAGCAAGACCTCTCGGCGTGCCGACACCCTCATAGTAGCCGCGCGTATCTCGTCTCAGGCCACGTCCGGATGGGTGATGCTACAGGTAAAACCAGCCCTCGGGTTTCCCCAAGGTGGCCCTGCAGTCTCCCCGTTTGGGACCAACACCATCAGCACTGGCCCCCCTTCTATGTAGAAAGAATCCTCGAGGGTGCGACCCCCTATGCAAATTTAATTAATTAATTAAGTTGTTATTATGAGGCAAATTAAAACCAATGTTGGGCCTTGCTAGAGGAGTTTTATTCAAAGACGAACTATCAAGGGGTCCCCATATGCCCAACCGTGTAAGGAACACAAAATCAAGGAACATAACGCAGGTTTATCGGCTCCTAAGGTGGCATAAGTGGAACAAAACACCGAGCAAAAGGCCAAGCCCTCCACCCATGCCCAGTATATAGGTGTGTTAATATATATAAGACATATTGTGATATTCCAACAACAAGTTCCAACATGGAACAATCTTCATCTTCACCTGCAACTAACAACGCTATAAGAGGGGCTGAGCAAGCGGGTAACATAGCCATACAACAGTTTTGCTGGGAAGGTGTCAAAGGTTAGAGGTTTCATGGCAACAAGGAGAGGCTGACAACAAAAGATAGGTAGCGCGACATATAGCAATAGCATCAAGACATCTAGCAGAGCAAAGATAGTAAAGGTATCCAAGGTGATGGTCATCTTGCCTGAGATCCCGCAAGGAAGAAGATTGAGCCAATGAAGAAGACGAAGGAGAAGCCTCGAATATGAACCACGTGTAGCCGAACGAATCCTCACGATCGCAACGGAACAAGCACTAACGAGAAGAAGCAAGCAACATGGTAAACACACAACACAAGAACATGACAAGATGCTCAACCAAGTATGATGCAAGACAAGTCTATATGATGCAATACATGGCAAGGGATGAAGCACGCAAGAACAACACAAGAAAACAAGTTTAAATGAGGCCGGAAACAACATATAGCAATTCCGGTAAGTCCTCATATTCACATTTTGAATTTGATCCAGATCTGAACAAACCTTAAGTTAAAGTTGTTAAACAGCAATTTAACATGCACCATGATGATCTACACGAAAATCTAGTCAAGTTTCATATAAAGTTTGTTTAATTCAGAGCTACAGCCTACAAGATATGAGCAAAACAAGACACGCAAGGCATATATGCAAGAGGCACCCAAACATCAAGCAAACACACTCAAGCATGTAAACAACATGATAATATGCTTCTACATGCAAAATCACACAAGTTTCATATATGGGACACTCAAAACGGAGCAACGGTTCAACACATACACACGAAACAAGATATAACAACAAGCTGTCCAAATCAGCAACACAGCAACTTTGGAGCAAGGTATATATATGCTACAGCACCCAAACATGATAACAAGAGGCATGGATGTGAAATAGACATGATACTTAACAAGAATGAACTTAGAACACACCCAAAAACTTGCTGGAACACAATTAACCAACCATGGCAAGTTGCAATAAATTTATCCAGACTTAGTCAAAATCTGGGAAGGCAAAAACATCATCACGACGCTACCTTCGGAGGCACAAAAAAACAAGCATGTCAACTCTACTAAGGGTCTGTTCGGCTCTCCACCGGCTCTGCAGAATTACGAGATCTGCGGAGCACGTACTTACCAGCTCCACTAATTTAGCATGCAGCTCCGTCGGCTCCGCGGAGTGAGTCCAGAGCGGAGGGACTCCGAACACCCCCTAAGTATATAAAGATCAAGGACATGTGATAGACATAACATACATCAAACAACTCCATTGGAGCAACTCCATAGGAGACATGGATCAATAACAACAAGCTTCACCAAATTGATCATGCTGATAAAAACCTGACAGGTAAAATTTTATAGCAACTTGAGAGCAAGAAATAAATAAGCTACAGCAGGGCATATATGCAAACAAGGGCATGGATGGATAGACAATAACATGGAAAACAAGACATGATCATTTGACATACTGAAACATGCATGGATTTGACTAGGGCATCAAGCAAACATGGCATCAGGTTTAACAGATTTCAGACTTAGCAGTTTTTTCACTAAATATAAAACAACAACAACAACATGGCATGTTTACAAGCTTGTTTAAGTCACCCCAAGGCATATCATGAAAATTGGATTGCACCATAGCAAAGATGGCATGATTGAGCTTCTAAAACATCTAGACGTGTGGCATGAAGACAAACACACCAATAGCAATGAGCAAGTCAAATCAGCATCTCATAACAAGTTTCAGCACTTAACAGCCACATGCACTTTTGCAACAAATATTAACATGGCAATATGAACTCAAACAAGCATGCTACAGTAACCATCATGTAGAGCACTTCACAATGAACATTTTGACATATCATATGCTCCATTTGGATAAACATGCACAAAGTTATCACCCTCACAAGCATGCAACAAATTTATAGTTACCAGCAGTTTTAAACTTATAGCACTCTTGCAACAGGGATTAGAGCATCAAGATGAACTCAAACAAGCATGCCACAATGAAACGATATGAAGAGCATATCACCACGATCATTTTGTCATATCATTCACTCAAATTGGATAATAAGCACACAAAAAGTTACAGTCACTCAAACATGCAACATTAATAACAGTTTTAGGGACTTGGCAGAATTTTAAACACTACAAAAAAAATAACAAAGCGAGCGTCAAATAACTATGTAACGCCTAGGGCATGGAATAGAGGGGCAGGCCGAGGCTCACCCTGATGGGCCTGGCCCAGGTCGATGGAGCGGCTGACGGGGCGCGAAGGTGGGCCGGATGGAGCAGGCCGCAGCTGGGCTTGGCTCGCGGCCCATGCGAGCACTGGGCCGGCTCGGGTGCGATGCGGCCTAGGGGAGCGGCGGCACGGCTGTCGCTCGTCCTCCTCGACGAGGACAGAGCCGGCGGTGGCGATGGAGCAAGGGGCTCCGACGAGGCCTCTACGGCGGTGGGGAGGCGAGGAGCAGGCCGGGGCGGCAGATCTGGCGGGGCCTGCCCTGGATCCGACCGGAGGGAAGGCGGACAAGGGGACGGCGGCGGTGGAGCGACGTCCGGCGGCGGGGAAAGCGGAAGAGCGGGGTGGCGGTGATCTGGCAACGGGGGGCGCCGAGCACTCGAAGGCGGCGGGGCGCGGGCCAGGTGAGCGGGGCGCTCGGCCTGCGGCGCGGCGGCGGTTCAGGCCCGCGAGGGCCCCGGATGGGCTCCGCGGGCCGCGAGGGTGGGAGGAGAGAGAGAGGGTGAGATGTCGGGGCGGGAGTGGCTGTTGGCGGGGCGGAGCTGACATGGCGGCACGCCATTGGCCGGGTGAGGTGGCCGGCTGGACATGTCCGGCCCGGATGGACATGTCCGGCGGCGCAAGGTGGAAGAAGACAAGGGTTTGCCCGGAATTTCGTGGGAGGGGGCTGTTTTATAGGTAGAGGGAGCTAGGAATGTCCAAATGAGGAGCGGTTTTCGGCCACGTGATCCTGATCCGACCACCGAGAGCATGGAGGGGGTTAGGATGGGCTTGTGGGCTGTTGGAGAGGGGGTGTTGGGCCAAAAGAGATGGGGCTTCGGCGGTTAACAGGGTTAACCGTTGGGCTATCAAACGGACTTCGAACGCGACGAAACTTGACAGGCGGTCTACTTATGCTATAATAACACCACACGCCAAGTTTCACCCCATTCTGAGAACGTTTTTCGGCCACTCACAAAATAAATACACAGAGGTGCCGCGGGCACGTGCAAGTGTGTCTGGGCTCAGAACGGATAACGGAAAGGACGGGCGGACTCGTAAGGATGCAAGTTTTGAAAACATGATGATGCAACACACAAGATGACATGGCAAGATGCAACACGCAAGCAGATGACATGGCAATGGCAACGAATAAATGGCCGACACCTGGCGCATCGGTCTCGGGGTGTTACAACCTCCTATATAACCCGGCATGACCAAGAAAACTTCGTATACCTTTGATGTCCTTGGGACACGGCATCTTTTCAATAGCATCAACTTTAGCCTTGTCAACTTCAATACCTCTTTCAGAAATTTTATGTCCCAAGACAATGCATTCATTAACCATAAAGTGGCACTTCTCCCAATTCAAGACAAGGTTAGTGTCTTCACATCTGTGCAAAACTCGATCAATATTTCTCAAGCAATCATCAAAAGAAGTTCCGTAAACAATAAAATCATCCATGAAAACCTCAACAATCTTTTCACAAAAATCAGAGAATATAGCCATCATGCATCTTTGAAAGGTAGCAGGTGCATTACATAAACCAAAAGACATACTTCTATAAGCAAAGGTACCGAAAGGACAAGTAAAAGTGGTATTTTCTTGATCCCCTTTTGACACAGGAATTTGAGAGAAACCGGAATAACAATCTAGAAAGCAAAAATGAGTATATTTGGATAGCCTTTCTAGCATTTGATCAATAAAAGGCAAAGGGTAATGATCTTTCTTAGTAGCTTTATTTAATTTGCGGAAATCAATTACCATCCAATAACCTGTAACAATTATTTTTGGGATCAATTCATCTTTATCATTAGGAACAACAGTCATACCTCCCTTCTTAGGGATACAATGGGCAGGACTTACCCACTGGCTATCAGCAACTAGATAGATAATACCTGCCTCTAGAAGCTTTAGTATTTCCTTCCTTACCACTTCTTTCATTTTAGGATTTAGCCGTCGTTGATGATCAATAACCGGTTTAGCGTCCTCTTCCAATTTTATCTTGTGTTGGCATAAAGTGGGACTAATGCCCTTAAAGATCATCCAGAGTATATCCAATAGCAGCACGGTGCTTCTTCAGAGTTTTCAATAATTTCTCTTCTTCCTGCTCTGAAAGGTTTGCACTGATAATAATAGGATATATCTTCTTTTCATCAAGATAAATGTACTTAAGATTATCAGGTAATAGTTTAAGTTCAAACACGGGATCACCCTTGGGTGGAGGAGGATCCCCTAGGATTTCAACAGGCAAGTGGTTTTTCAATACGGGTCCCTGTTTAAAAAATATTTCATATATTTCCCTTCTCTCATTCATATACATATCATTTTCATGGTCTAGCAGATATTGTTCTGAAGGATCGTTAGGAGGCACAGCAATAGAAGCAAGACCAATAATTTCATCCTTACTAGGTAACTCTTTATCATGGGGTTGTCTACGGAATTTAGCAAAGTTAAAATCATGAGACATATCCCCTAAACCAACGGTAACAATATCTTTATGTTGTCTGTCTTAGCATTAACAGTATTCAAGAAGGGTCTACCAAATATAATGGGACAAAAATCATCTTGTGGGGAACCAAGAACAAGAAAATAAGCAGGGTATTTAACTTTCCCAAACAAGACTTCAACATCTCTAACAATCCCAATTGGTGAAATAGTGTCTCTATTAGCAAGCTTAATAGTAATATCAATACCTTCTAGCTTAGAGGGTGCAATATCATGCATAATTTCATCATATAAAGAAATAGGTATTACACTCGCACTAGCACCTACGTCACATAAACCATGATAGAAATGATCTCCTATTTTAACGGAAATAACAGGCAAGCCTATAACAGGTCTATGTTTATTCCTAGTATTGGGTTTGGCTATTCTAGCAGCTTCCTCTTGGAGGTAAATAACATGTCCATCTAAATTTTCTACCAAGAGATCTTTAACCATAGCAACACTAGGTTCAACTTTAATTTGCTCAGAAGGTGTAGGTGTTCTAGTATTACTCTTACGAACCACAATTTAAGCTTTAGCATGATCCTTTATCCTAACAGGGAAAGGTGGTTTCTCAATATAAGCAGTAGGAACAATAGGATCAACATTATAAGTTATAGTCTTTTCTTCAACATTAACAGGTTCAACTACTTTTACTTCAATGGGAGGATGGTATTTAAACCACTTCTCCTTGGGAAGATCAACATGAGTGGCAAATGATTCACAGAAAGAATCTACTATTTTAGAGTCAAGTCCATATTTAGTGCTAAACTCACAAAAACATCGGTATCCATAGAAGCTTTAACACAATCAAACTTAGGGGTCATACCTGACTACTTACCTTCGTCGAGATCCCAATCTTCAGTGTTTAATTCTTTCCAATAAATCCCATTTGAATTCAACATTCTTCATCATAAAAGTACCAGAACAAGAATTATCGAGCATGGTGCGATTATTGAGAGAAAGCCTACAATAAAAAATTTTGAATGATCATTTTTCTTGAGAACTCATGATTGGGGCATGAATATAGAATTGACTTAAGCCTCCCCCAAGCTTGAGAGATGCTTTCTCCTTCGCGAGGCCAAAAATTATATATATAATTACGATCACGATGAATCTGATGCATAGGGTAGAACTTTTGATGAAATTCCAACTTCAGTCGATTATATTTCCATGATCCAATATCATCGCATAGCCTAAACCATGTCAATGCGTCTCCCTTCAAAGATAAAGGGAAGACCTTATTCTTGATAACATCCTCGGGCATACCTGCAAGCTTAAATAATCCACAAACTTCATCCACATAGATTAGATGCAAATCGGGATGCAGTGTTCCATCTCCTGTAAAGGGATTATCTAGCAGTTTCTCTATCATACCCGAAGGAATTTCAAGGAAAACATTTTCAGTAGGTGCAGTAGGTTGAGGAGCAACTCTTTGCTCTTCTGGTCGGGGTGAAGATACCCTGAACAAGCCCCTCAAAGGATGATAAGCCATAGTAACAGGTGACAGTAAATTTCAGCACACTATATAAATTTTTCCTTACCAAATTCCACTTACCAAAGGCGCTTCACTCCCCGGCAATGGCGCCAGAAAAGAGTCTTGATGACCCACAAGTGTAGGGGATCTATTGTAGTCCTTTCGATAAGTAAGAGTGTCAAACCCAATGAGGAGCAGAAGGAAATGATAGGCAGTTTTCAGTAAGGTATTTTCTGCAAGCACTGAAATTATCGGTAACAGATAGTTTTGTGATAAGGTAATTCGTAGCAAGTGACAAATAGTAAAAGTAAATAAGGTGTAGCAAGATAGTCCAATCCTTTTTGTAGCAAAGGACAAGCCTGGACAAACTCTTATATGAAGGAAAACACTCCCGAGGACATATGGGAATTATCGTCAAGCTAGTTTTCATCACGATCATCTGATTCGCGTTCGTTACTTTGATAATTTGGTATGTGGGTGGACCAGTGCTTGGGTGTTGTCCTTACTTGGACAAGCCTCCCACTTATGATTAACCTCTATTGCAAGCATCCGCAACTACAAAAGAAGTATTAAGGTAAACCTAACCATAGCATGAAACAAGTGGATCCAAATCAGCCCCTTACGAAGCAACGCATAAACTAGGGTTTAAGCTTCTGTCACTCTAGCAACCCATCATCTACTTATTACTTCCCAATGCCTTCCTCTAGGACCAAATAATGGTGAAGTGTCATGTAGTCGACGTTCACATGACACCACTAGAGGAGAGACAACATACATCTCATGAAAATATCGAACGAATACCAATATCACATGACTACTTATAGCAAGACTTCTCCCATGTCCTCAGGAACAAAAGTAACTACTCACAAGACATAATATTGTTCATGATCAGAGGGGTATTAATATGCATAATGGATCTGAACATATGATCTTCCACCAAGTAAACCAACTAGCATCAACTACAAGGAGTAATCAACACTACTAGCAACCCACAGGTACCAATCTGAGGTTTGGATACAAAGATTGGATACAATAGATGAACTAGGGTTTGAGAGGAGATGGTGCTGGTGAAGATGTTGATGAAGATAACCCTCCCCATGATGGGTGTCACACCCTGCATTTTGTAACATGTTATTTGCATCAATGAAGCATGAAAATTTGGACCAGCAAATTTTTTTGGCATCATTTGGCTTTTATTTGGATTTGAGTTTTCCTTCATGTGCTTTTCATGTGCTCATTAAAGTCAACTATTACCTCTTCTAGAATTCATCTCCTTACCCAAAACTTCTGCCCAATGATCATACCAAGTGTCTATAGCAGTATAGTATTTTATTATAAAAATAATTTGGCCAAAAATGTATTTTTAAAATTTAGTATTCCAAAAACCCCTGAATTGAGGTTTGCACTGCAAGTGCTTGATTTAGGGTGAGAAAATTATTTCAAAAAGTATGTTTGAGACCTAGTAGTCATAGGACTCCCAGAAACCACAAAAGTATAATTTTAAAAGTTATTTTCCTATTTTATTTAAAAGTTTTTTCTTAAGTCCAGAAATGGTCTTTAATAAGGGAAAATTATTTAAGTATTTCAAAAATATTTGCCAAAATTCAGGGAGACTCATAGTGTGGGGACCCCGACTCGTAAGTCGTGATCACCGAATGCACGTGTACAGTGATCCCAGAGATCAATGCTCACTGAACACACAGAAGCTGAATAACAAGAGTCTTACATCCATACATACCGTATTACACAAATAGGACCATAATGGTCAAGTCTTGAGTATATCGTTCCAGCGGAAATCTTCAACAACAACTTGGACCCATGCCATCTGTCTTAACCCTACAGGCATTCTGACTGGGAAGCGTCCTAGCTCGCATGTTCGTCTCCATAGAACTCTTCTTCATATTCCTGTTCCTCCATGCATGGCCAATTAAATAACCAGTGGCAAGCCAATGAGTACTTTGAATGTACTTGCAAGCAACCCATGATTTGGTTCAAAGTAACAATGCAATAGAATAGCAATGAGCAATCTAGCTATGAGCTAGAATAAATGTTCTGCCATCAAGTATATGCATCAATAAACTCACGTAACCTCGAAGATAGGTTACCGATATCAACATGAATATGATTCAACTCATCGAGTCAAGTCACCGCCTTGACTCATCACACACCCATACTTTCACCGATGTAGTAAAATTCTGGACATAGTTTAAGTAGCACCACCCAACTGTCCATGACCATGGACACGGCTATTCGAATAGTTTTACACTCTGCAGAGGTCGCGCACTTTACCCACAAGATCCGGGAAGCTTTCGTGTCACCCACGATCCCGCAGTACCTCAAGTACTCGGGGGAAGCACCCGGTCAATATCTTTCCTTAGACGACACTAACATAGAGTCCACTCATTGGTACACGGCCCTCGAGTACAAACAATAGATCACGGGACTTGCCCTAATTTCAATGTCACGCGTACCCGAAGGGACCAACGGTGTGTCCGGTGCCCTGTAAAAACAGTCATGGTCGTCTATCTAAGCACGACCCCGTCCCGGGAAAGACCTCAAGTCTTCCCGTCACTAGTAATATGGGCACCATGCTAGTATCGGCCTAAGTAATCAATAAAGCCCCGTCCCATAAGGGGTAGAGTGGTTGCACATGTTTGGTTGGGACGGTAGTCACACATAAATCTAATCCATCATTTCACCCATGCACAAGATTTTTACCGGCACATCACTTCTTCCTCAAGTGATGACCTAACTCAACATCACCCTCGGGCATTAGGGGCACCCGATGGGGTTTATGAAAAGATTCCAACCACGAAGGTTCATGTCACACATGCATCACTAAGCATCTCTACTAACCATTTGCATGACATCTAGCACATAGCAAGATCATGAGTAAGCATGCATCATGTGGTGGTTTCAATCTAGGTCACCACCATAACTCTTATCATCATGCAATCGGAAACAAACGGGTTCCGAAGAACACAAGTGTATCATGGTCAAAGGGCTGCTTGCCTTATTCTTCCGAGTCTTCAAACCTTCTGGTCCATCTCCGAGTACTCCGTTTATTTCGTCAACTAATGATGGAAACAATCATAATAAGCAACACAATCAAAGCAAAAAATGAAAGTGCTCTAAAAATAGGAGTTGGACTTTTCTAGGATACCTCTGGTCATATTAGAAATGACCAAGGTGGTTTCAGAGGTATTGGATCAATTGATGATTTGGAACATTTCAATACGATGGAATCAAGGGGTTTATGGATTTGAAAGAAGTGTACAGAAATATATTCTTGAATGATGAGCAAAGGCACCCATCAACAAGTCATGATTTTAGAAGCATCTAGGAGTTGGTTTTACTGGATTTGGAATTCAAATGAATTTCCTAGGATTTTGCAAAGTTGATAAATATGAAGAAATGGCTCATTATTTGGTGGGGTACAGAAGGTATTAATAAAAATGTTCCAAAACTAAGTTTGGATATGACAAGCATCTAGGAATTTGAACCACTGCATTTGGATCAAATTTGAGCCCTCTGTGATTTTCTAAAGTTCATCAGAGAAAATGGAATAATGGCATTTGATAATTATGTGTGAAGGAAATGATTCTGGAGAAATGTGCATGTTGCACCATGTGGTAGAGCATGATTTTAGAAACCACCAGAAATTTGAATCATGGAATTTGGAGTTTATTTGAATTATTTATGGATTTTTGAAGCTGTCTGAAAAAGGGAAAGAAAAGGAAAAGGGTTATACCCCTTTACTGCGCGCAGGGCGAAGGATAGCTGCACAGCAACTGGGCCGGCCCAACAGCTCGGCCGCGTGCACAGGGGGGGTGTGACGTCGGAGGCGCCTTCGTGGGGTACGCCTTCGCGCTGGGAAGGCGTCTTCCAGCCACCCCGCCTCCACTTAAACGACGTGGTGGTCGGCTGCGTCGCTGACCTGCGGGGCCCAGCCGCAGGTCGCTCGTCGCCCCTGGCCTTCTTCACCGGCCCGACGCCGGCCAGGGGAGGTCTTCGGCCGCCGGCGCAGCCGTCGCTTGGGGATGCGGGAGGGCCGGCCGAGGTGCCCAGGAGCTCCGGCTCTCCTCCCCGCACCCGAGGGTGGCTGCGAGCCCGCCCAAGGAGCCCCACAGCCTCGCCACCACAGGGAGGCCGCGGGGTCTTCAGCGGCGCCACGCCAGGAGGAGTTCCCAGGTCAAGGGGAGGGCTGGTCCGTCCCTGGGGACTCCCCGAGGAGGGCTCGGACCTGGAATCTCAGGAGGGGAAGGAGGGAGTGGCCGAGGTGCCCGAGTCCGAGCGGCGGTCGGCGGCGGCACTCCGGCCGTGGAGGGGGTAGGAGGCCACGGGAGAGAGGTTGAGGATGTCTGGGAGGTCGTCGGAGTAGTGGGAGAGCGAAAGGAGTCGAGAGAGAGAGCCCAATGGGGCTATATATAGCGCGCGCATCGGTGCACCGTGGGCGCGGTCCAGGGCGCGCACGGGCGAGCTTCATAGAGGGGAGAGGAGAGAGGGCCAGGCGGGGACCGACGACGTGCCGTGTCCCAGACATCGAGGCAACCTCGGGGACATGCTGGAGAGGCCCGAGGCTGTCGGGGCATTGGGATGGGGGGCGGTTACAGTGCTCCAGAGCACTGTAGCGCACTCCAGAGCATGCATTTGGCTGCCATTGGCATTGCTTGGCGTCCAGGGCGTGGCCAATGGTGTCCAGGGGGTAGAGGGAGTAGTAAACTATAGGGAGGTGGTCTTGGATGCTCTGGGAGCCACTGGAGTGAGGAGGGAGGTGAAAGAGGAGAAGAGTGATGCTGTCCACAAGAGTTAAAATGGGGTTTTCACCCCTCCAATCATTGAGCTGAGGACATGGGGAAGTTACTGGGGGTAGAAGATGATCAGGAGAAGCTGTGGTAAGAATTTGAGGTAAAGGGAAATAGTAAAAGTGGTCAAAACAATGGTTTTGGTAATTTGACAGAAGGTGTTTGATCATGTTTTGGGTAAGCAAAATAGCTCCACTTGACATGAGACTAAACAGGATCAAATGACATATATAATTAGGGCCTTTCACCAAATTTGAGCTCATTTGGGCAAAGTTGCCAATGTAACTTTAGTGAACCCTAGAAATCAACAGAAATGGTTTCACCATGTTTGAGTTAATCTAATCATCTCCCATTGATGCACCACTTGGTGTAGTGTCATCATTTGGGGTTATGATCATGCCCACAAAGTTTGAAGCCCCAGGTAAAAAGTTGACAATGTAGAGTTGTTCAAATTTGAATTTGAACAGAGATGGTTTTGGGGCACTTAGATCAAGTTATGCTTCTCCAAAACTTGTGCCATTTCGCATAGATGCATAATTACACCATTTTAGCATGTGCACCAAGTTTGAGAGCATTTGGACAAGTTTGGCAATGTAAAGTTGCCCAAACTTCATAATGGACAGAAATGGTTTTGAGGGGATTAGATGATGTTTCCTTGATCTTCAAGGCATGAGGCTTTGCAAGATCATCAAATATGTCATATTTGACATGATAGAATTTCCCTGTAATTTTTGGAGAATATTCCCTGTGTAAATATTTCAAAAGCTTGAAATATCCAGAAAGGGTTTTGGAAGGATTTGTCCAATATTTTGAACATGACCATCTATTGAAACTCTTATATATGGACAATATATGTCCTATGAGTTTCCCTGAATTTTGGCAAATATTTTTGAAATAGTTAAATAATGTTTCCCTATTAAAGACCATTTCTGGCCTTAAAGAAAAGCTTTTAAATAAAATATAAAAATAACTTTTAAAATTATAATTTTGTGGTTTCTGGGAGTCCTATACCTAATAGGATTCAAATATACTTTTCTAAAGATTTTTCACACCCTAAATAAGGTACTTGCAGTGCAAACCTCAATTCAGGGGTTTTTGGAAAACTAATTTTAGAAAATACTATTTGGCCAAAATATTTTTATAAGAAAATTCCATATTGTTCTATACACATGGCATGATCATTGGGAGAAGGTTTTGGATCAAGGAGATGAGGTATAAGAGTTGGAGGATTTATTTGATTTTTAGAGCACTAGCAAACAGCAGACAATAGTCAAATCAAGCAAGGTCAAAAACACTCAAAAGTTTTTTTGTAAATCCACCTTTTTAACATGATAATTAGCTTAAGCAAAGTGGAATGAAAATCAGGGTGTGACACATAGGACATATATTGTCCATATATAAGAGTTTCAACACTTGGTCATGTTCAAAATAATGGGCTAATCCCTCTAAAACCCTTTCTCGATATTTCAAGCTTTTGAAATATTTACAAAGGAAATATTCTCCAAAAATTCCAGGGAAATTCTATCATGTCTTATGTGACATATTTGATGATCTTGCCAAGCCCCATGAATTCGGAAGCAAGATAACATCCTCAAAACCCTCCAAAACCATCATGTCCATATTTGAAGTTTGAGCAACTTTACATTGCCAAACTTGTCCAAATGCTCTCAAACTTGGTGCACATGCTAGGATGGCCTAATAAGGCATCTAGACCAAATGGCACAAGATTTGGAGTAGGTCAACTTGATCAGAATACCACAAAACCCTTTCTGTTCAAATTCAAATTTGAACAACTTTACATTACCAACTTTTTATCTGGAGCTTCAAACTTTGTGAGCATGATCACTACCCCAAACGATGAAACTACACCAAGTGGTGCATCAAGGGGAGATGATTAGCTTGACTTAAACAAGATGAAGCCATTTCTGTTGTTTTCTAGGGTTCACCAAAGTTACATTGGCTAGTTTTTTCAAATGAGCCCAAATTTGGTGAAACACCCTATTTCCTTATGACATTCAGTCATGTTAAGTGTCATGGCTAATGGAAATCATTTGCTTGACCAAAACTTGATCAAACACCTTCTGCCATTTTACCAAAACCATCATCTTGGCCTCTTTTACTATTTACTTTTGCCTCAACTTTCTACCACAGCTTCATCTAGTTACATTCTACCTCCAGTAACTTCCCCATGTCCCCAGCTCCATGATTGAGGGGTGAAAACCCTAATTCACCTTGCTGGATAGACAAATTCTACCTAGTTACCAGCCTCACTCCTCTCTCACTGATCTCCCAGAGCATCCAAAGCCACAGCTGAGTTATCTACGTCGTCCTGGACCCCCCAGACACAGCGGACATGCCCAGAGAGCCAATGGCATGCCATGGCATGCGATAAGCTCGCTCCAGAGCGCGCTACAGTGCGCACCCGCACTGTAGCTTCGCCCAATCGCATGCCCCCAACCACTTCGTGCTCCTCCCTCGCGCCTACCGATGCACCTCGACGTCTGCGACCCTCCCCGACGTTGTCCCCCTCCTCCTCCTCCCTCCAGTGGTCGCCCTCACACGCGCGCTGGCCGCCCGCAACCTCCACTCGTCGGCCTCACACGCGCACGCCGTCTGGAGCCTTCCCCGCTCCTCCTCTTCCCTCTACTAGGAGTAGACCTCGTCCATGGTCGTCCCCGACTCAAACACGAGCGCCTGCACGGCCTATGGCCTCGCCCGTGAGCTCGTCGACGCACAGGTCCACAGGACCTCGCCGTTCCCCTATAAATAGGGCCCCCGAGCCCCTCCACTCTGCACCAACAACCTCCCCACACTCCCAGTAGCACACCAGCACCACCCACTCATCCTCAGAGAGCCTCAGTGCTCGAGATCGACCGGAGCTCCGCCACGTCGGGCGACCGGAGATCTCGCAGTACAGCCTCCCTCCGCCCCTACTCTTGCTCGATCTGGAACCGCCGTACCTCACTGACTCATTCCCCTCCTTCTTCCCCTCCTATTGCAGCACGGAGCGAGCCAGCCAGCAACCTCCCGACGCTCCTCCGCCGTCCCACCTCGCCGCCGGCGAACCAGGCCTCTCCGGCGAGCCACACCACCACCACTGGAACGGCGACTCACTGCTGAGCCCGTTCCTGCCCTCCGTTTGCCCCGCCGTGCCCGGAATCGCCGCCGGTGAGCTCGCCGTCGCTTTGGCCGTGAGGTTGAAGATGACAGGCGGGCCCCGCCTGTCATCCTCACCGCTCTCTCTCTCTCCTCGCAGCCACTGACCGCCGGGCCCCGCCCGTCAGGTTTGAAAACCCTGACGCGCGCGCGCTGGCGCCCGAGCGGTGGGCTATTTGCCCTGGGCCGTGCACTGTGGCCGTTCTGGCCCAGTGGCACAGGGCCATTTCCTTTTAATATTTTCTGTGATTATTTCAATTTATTTCATAGAATTAAATATTTGTCCAAATGAATTAATTCTAACTCCTAAAATCTAGTAAAACTCCAACCTATTTAATGGTGTCACTTTCACACAAATCCATGAAACTTTTCTGTTCTGTTCAAATTTAAATTCAAATTTGAGCATTAAAACTCCTATTCAAAAATCCTTAGATTCCATTATGTCACTCCAAAACTCCAACTAAGAATTTTTGCCATCTTAGTTTTCCCTCTAGTATTTAACAAAAATAAGTTGACATTTTTCTGAGCACTCTGATTTTGCTGTTTTTATTGTGGTCTTATTTTCCCGTTGTTATTATGCGACGATTAGATACTGTATTTGACGAGGTTGCTGAAGAAGGAGAAGGGTTTGAAGACTTTGAAGACCAAGCCAATCCAGGCAAGCAGCCCTTTGACCATGATACACTTGTGTTCTTCGGAACCCGTTTGTTTCCGGATGCATGATGATAAGAGTTATGGTGGTGACCTAGTTTAAAACCACCACATGATGCATGCTTTACTCATGATCTTGCTATGTGCTAGATGTCATGCAAATGGTTAGTAGTGATGCTTAGTGATGCATGTGTGTCATGAAATCTTCGTGGTTAGAAACTTTTCATAAACCCCATTGGGTGCCCCTAATGCCCGAGGGTGATGTTGAGTTAGGTCATGACTTGAGAAAGAAGTGATGTGCCGGTAAAGATCTTATGCATGGGTGAAATGATGGATTAGATTTATGTGTGACTACCATCCCAACCAAACATGTGCAACCACTCTACCCCTTATGGGACGGGGCTTTATTGATTACTTAGGCCGATACTAGCATGGTGCCCGCATTACTAGTGATGGGAAGACTTGAGGTCTTTCCCGGGACGGAGTCGTGCTTGGATAGACGACCATGACTGTTTTTATAGGGCACCGGACACACCGTTGGTCCCTTCAGGTACGCGTGACATTGAAATTAGGGCAAGTCCCATGATCTATTGTTTGTACTCGAGGGCCGTGTACCAACGAGTGGACTCTATGTTAGTGTCGTCTAAGGAAAGATAATGACCGGGTGCTTCCCCCTGAGTACTTGAGGTACTGCGGGATCGTGGGTGACACGAAAGCTTCCCGGATCTTGTGGGTAAAGTGCGCAACCTCTGCAGAGTGTAAAACTATTCGAATAGCCATGTCCACGGTCATGGACAGTTGGGTGGTGCTACTTAAACTATGTCCAGAGTTTTACTACATCGGTGAAAGTATGTGTGTGTGATGAGTCAAGATGGAGACTTGACTCGTTGAATTGAACCATATTCATGTTGATATCGGTAACAAGTCTTCGAGGTTACGTGAGTTTGTTGATGCATACAGTTGATGGTAGAATATTTATTCTAGCTCATAGCTAGATTGCTGATTGTTGTTCAATTGCATTGTTACTTTGAACCAAATCATGGGTTGCTTGCGAGTACATTCAAAGTACTCATTGGCTTGCCACTGGTTATTTAATTGGCCAGGCATGGAGGAACAGGAATATGAAGAGGAGTTTTACGGAGACGAACATGCGAACTAGGAAGCTATCCCAGTCAGAATGCCTATAGGGTTAAGGCAGATGGCATGGGTTCTACTTATCATCGAAGACTTCCGCTATTTGAGATATTTGCTATTCAGCCCTTGAGGCTTTATCTATGTAAGACTTGACCATAATGGCCTTAATTTGTGTAAGACAGTATGTATGGATGTAAGACTCTTGTTATTCAGCTTCTGTGTGTTCAGTGAGCATTGATCTCTGGGATCACTGTACACGTGCATACGGTGATCTCGACTTCTAAGTCGGGGTCCCCACAAAGCTGGTATCAGAGCCATCCTGACTGTAGGAAGCCTTAGTTAGCATGGGCGTTAGTTAGATGAGACCCTTTTTCAGAAACCTTCTGAACCTCTCTTCTTTTCTAAACCTTACCAACCTGAGATTTCATCAGCTTATTAACCTCTCCTATTCCACCTTTGTAGATGGCCGATGTACCTGAGGAGCACCTGACCACTGGGTTTCCCTTGCTTCTCGAGGATAGCCTCTAGGAGTGTCAGTTCCACCGAGCGCCCATCGTCACCTACCTTGAGCATTGGGTTAGCGACATTGAGGTGGAGTACCATGTGGAAGTGATCGTGAAGGCAAACGATCCTCCCACAAGTTGGTTTTTCGAGGGACCCCAGATGGCAACACTACCTCTCGCTATCGAGGCTGCTGCACTCAAGGCACTAACCCGTCTCCGCGAGTTTCTTCCGGAGATGGCAGCCAAGATGACAACCCGCTTCTTGCCTTACCGGAAGGAAGGTGAAGATGAAAGCAGCGCACTAGCCCCTCCACTGAAGGAAGGACTCTCGCTTCGATTCCAGGCCTACTTCAGTCTATGTGTCGACAGCTTGGCACAAGATTTGGCCGCGGAATCGATGAAGCTCCAAGAAGAACTTCACAAGACTAAGGCACTTCTTCATCGAGCTCAAGAGAAGATAAATAGGATCAAGAAAGAAGGAGCGCCTTCCGGACAGTCTGCTATCGCATACCGAGGCGGAAGGCCCTCCAGAGATGTATCTTCCAAGAATGAAGAACCACCTCAGCGACGCCGGATGACGGCAAGGGAATATCGCAAGCTTTTCCCTGCACCACCGACAAAGCACCGTCGTATCCAACTCCTCCACTCCCCCACACCCTCAAGTGATAAGGGGGCCCAGGCAGATGAAGACAAGGAGGAAGACCCAGAAGAGCCGGAATACGCGACCGAGCATTCCGCCGCTTAGGCATTATTCGCTACTCGGATATGCCAGTTCGTGACCTCTACGGTAGGATAGGTCGTGTAACCCCTATGCGCAGTCGAGTCATTGTATGGTTCATATGAAACCATCTAGTGTTGATTTTGTTGTGTTTAGATTTATGTCGTATTCTTCCTTCGGGAATATGTAAACGACTGCATCATCCATTTGGATTTTAATGAATGTGTTTGGCCTTTCGGCCCTTGCATGATTTGATTAGTGTCACACCCACCCCCTTACTAGGCACCCATCTATCTTGCTTTCCCTCTTCCAAGTCATGAGACCTTTTACCGCTCCAACAGGATGCCTGTTGTAACTCGTACTGGTACCTCTACCCAGCAGCCTGAAGCCGGAGCATCCGCTCAGTCAGAGGCAGGCCACGACCAAACCAACGACCAAGCTCCACCACCACCTCCTCCAAACATGGACATGGCTCAGCTTCTCCAAGCTTTCCGAGAGGAACGCCAAGACAACACTGCAGCCCTTGAGTTGATTGCTCAAGCTGTCACCAACAACCACCAGCCGGCAGGGAATGGCAATGGACGTTCCACGTTGGCAGAGTTCAAGAAGCATGCACCGCCAACTTTCATCGAGACTGTTGAACCCCTGGATGCAGACGACTGGGTCCGCACCATTGAGGACTTGCTGGAACTAGTCGGATGCACCGAAGACCGCGAGAAGGTGGCTTATGCAGCCCACTGCCTCGGGGGGACTGCTAGAGCTTGGTGGGATGGATTCAAGGTCATGCATGCTGGACAAGACATCACTTGGGGCAACTTCAAGGCAGAATTCCACAAGGCCCACATTCCTTCCGGAATCATGGCTATCAAAAAGCGTGAATTCCGAGCTCTGAAGCAAGGAAGTGGCACTGTCAAGGAGTACATGCAGAAGTTCAGTGTTCTATCAAGGTATGCCCCTGAAGATGTCAGCACTGATGCTGCAAAAAGGGAGCGCTTCATGGAAGGCCTCAATCAGACTCGCTTGTTGTGTGCGACTGCCCGACCTTCCCTGACCTGGTGAACAAAGCACTCATGCTTGAAGACAAGCGGCGTGTTTTGGAAGACACTCTCAAGCGCAAGATGGTCAGCAAGGGATGTTCCAGCAACCAGAAGCCTCGCCCGTGGCAGTCAGCCCCGGCCAAGCCAACCTATCAGCAGCCAAGAGCTCCTGCACCTCGCACCAACTATCAGCCTCAGCAGTACGCCAACCCAAGGCCAGCTTTCAACCCCAATAACAGTGGTGGCAACAAGATCAACAATCCAAACCAAGTCACTTGCTTTGGATGTGGTCAGTCAGGACACATTTCAAGGGTGTGCCCCAACAAGAACCCTGATGCCCCGCGCCCCAATGCGCAGAACCCAGGACAAGGCCGCGGGATGCCACCCAGGATCCCATCTCCTCGCAACCCGCCTAACCATGGGAAGGGGCGTGTGAATCACGTCACTGCTGAAGAAGCCCAGGAAGAACCGGACGTCGTGCTGGGTACGTTCCTTGTCAACTTAGCACCTGCAACTGTCTTGTTTGATTCTAGAGCCACGCATTCATTTGTCACTCAAAGATTTGCATTAAAAAGTGGCATGACCCCTACACCCCTGAATAACCCTATGGTGGTACAAACCCCCAGAGCAGAGATGAGAGCCAAGATAGGCTGTAAAGGAGTCAGTATTACCATTAACGGTGTAGATTTCCTAGCGGACCTCATCGTCCTGAGATCACAAGGCTTGGATGTGATCCTAGGCATGAATTGGCTCAGCAAGCACCAAGTCTTGTTAGACTGTGCCAATCGGACAGTCACTGTGACCAATGACCAAGGAGTCGAAGTCAAGTTTGCTTCCAACTCCTCTTCCGCTCAAGCCGTTCAAGTCAACTGTCTGTCTGAAGTTGGGATAGAGCAAGTACCGGTGGTATGCGAGTACCCTGATGTCTTTCCAGACGAACTACCAGGAATGCCTCCTGACCGTGACATTGAGTTCATCATCGAGCTCGTGCCCGGGGCAGGACCCATCTATAAGAAGCCTTATAGAATGGGGACGGAAGAATTAGCTGAGTTGAAGAAGCAATTGGAAGAGCAGCTGAGGAAGGGATTTATCCGCCCAAGTGTCTCCCCTTGGGGATCACCCGTTCTGTTTGTGGCAAAGAGGGATGGTACCATCCGCTTATGCATTGACTATCGTTCCCTCAATGAAGTTACAATCAAGAACAAATATCCACTTCCCAAGATTGAAGATTTGTTTGATCAGCTCAGCGGAGCCAAGGTGTTCTCCAAGATCGACCTCAGATCTGGGTAGTACCAGCTGAAGATCAGACCCCAAGATATTCCGAAGACGGCATTCGTGACCAGATATGGCCTATATGAGTGCACGGTCATGTCCTTTGGGTTCACCAATGCCCCAGCTTACTTCATGTATCTCATGAATAAAGTCTTCATGGAATATTTGGACAAGTTCATTGTTGTCTTCATCGATGACATTCTTGTCTTCTCGAAGACGGAGGAAGAACACGAGAAACATTTGAGGATGGTCCTAGACAAGCTTCGGGAGCACCAACTATACGCCAAATTCAGCAAGTGTGAGTTATGGCTGCATAAAGTTGGATTATTAGGTCATGTCTTGACCGAAGAAGGATTGTCAGTTGATCCCGCGAAGATCGAAGCTGTGACCCAATGGCAATCTCCAACGACCGTCAAGGAAGTCAGAAGCTTCCTCGGACTTGCGGGCTATTACCGCAAATTCGTGGAAGGATTCTCTAGCATTGCCCGGCCGATGACTCAGCTCCTCAAGAAGGACAAGAAGTTCGAGTGGATGCCAAATGCGAAGAGAGCTTCCAAGAGCTCAAGAAGAGGTTGACCACCGCCCCAGTTCTGGCAACACCTGATATTCACAAGGAGTTCGTGATATATTGTGATTCCTCTCGAACCAGATTGGGAAGCGTTCTAATGCAAGAAGGCCGAGTCATAGCTTACCTCTCCAGGCAGCTACGACCTCAAGAAGAGAACTATGCTACTCACGATCTTGAGTTAGCAGCAGTGGTTCATGCCTTGAAGACATGGCGGCATTACCTCCTAGGGAAACGGTGTGAGATATACACAGACCACAAAAGTCTGAAGTACATCTTCACCCAAAAGGAATTGAACATAAGGCAGCGAAGATGGTTGGAACTCATCAAAGACTATGACCTCAGTGTTCAATATCACCCCGGGAAGGCTAACGTGGTGGCCGATGCCTTAAGCAGGAAGGCTTGCTCCTTGAATGCCATTATTCAAGAGAGGCAGCCAGCCTTGTTTAAGGAACTCGAACAATTCAGTTTGGAATTGGTCACCCCTGGATTTCTGGATCATTTGAAAGTCAAACCAACCCTGGTGGACGAAGTCAAGAAGGCGCAAGGCGGACATGCAAGCATTGAAGGCATCAAGAAGAAGATGAGGCTAGGCAAGGCCCCGGGATTCTCCGAAGACGAGCACGGGATTGTTTGGTACAAAGGCCGCATCTGCGTACAAAACAAGACGGAGTTGAAGAACCTGATCCTGCAAGAAGCCCACGACACTCCGTATTCCATCCACCCTGGAGGAACCAAGATGTACCAAGACTTGAAGGAAAGATTCTGGTGGCACGGGATGAAAAGAGAGATTGCAACCTATGTTGCAAAGTGTGATGTATGCCAAAGGGTCAAGGCTGAATATCAGCGACCCGCTGGATTGCTTCAACCACTCAAGGTTCCTGAGTGGAAGTGGGATAAAGTCGGAATGGACTTCATCACTGGATTACCAAGGTTGAATAGAGGACATGACTCCATCTGGGTCATAGTCGACCATTTGACCAAGGTGGCCCATTTCATTCCTGTCAAGACTACTTATGATGGCAACCGGCTGGCAGCTCTCTACATCGACAGAATCGTAAGCCTTCACAGCATTCCCAAGGAGATTGTGTCAGATCGAGGAACCCAGTTCACCTCAAGGTTCTGGAAGAAGTTCCAAGAAGCCTTGGGAACCAAATTGTCTTTCAGCACAGCTTTCCACCCACAGACCGGAGGTCAGACAGAACGAGTAAATCAAATTCTCGAAGACATGCTCCGAGCCTGTGTCTTGGCGTATGGAGCCAGGTGGGAAGATTGTCGCCCTTTTGCCGAGTTCTCCTATAACAACAGTTATCAGTCGAGCCTTCAGATGGCACCATTTGAGGTGTTGTACGGACGCAGATGTCGCACGCCCCTCAACTGGTCAGAGACTGTAGAAGGGCTAGTCTTTGGACCGGATAATCTCCGCGCAGCAGAAGAGCAAGTCCAACTAGTCAGAGAACGTTTGAAGGCAGCCAAGTCAAGGCAGAAGAGCTATGATGACACTCACTGTCGGGACATGAGTTTCCATGTCGGGGACCATGTGTACCTACGGGTAACTCCTCTAAAGGGAACCAAGCGTTTCCACGTCAAGGGGAAGCTCGCACCAAGGTTCATTGGACCCTTTGAGATCACTGCACGACGAGGAGAAGTGGCTTACCAGTTGGAACTACCACCTGAGCTATCCCATGTGCACAACGTATTCCACATGTCACAACTCCGGAGATGTCTCCAAGTTCCGAACAAGCCTGATCTCTACAAGGATGTTGATCACCAAGCCATTGATCTCCAGCCTGATTTGACCTACTGCGAGAAGCCCATTCGCATTCTGGATGAAGCAGAACGACGGACGCGAAGCCGCACCATCAAGTACTTCAAGGTCCAGTGGAGCAACCACACTGAAGCAGAAGCAACCTGGGAACGTGAAGACTATCTTAGATCCGAGTATCCCGATCTCTTTTAAGACCTAGTTTAGGAATCTCGGGGACGAGATTCTTGTAAGGGGGGTAGGTCTATCACACCCTGCATTTTGTAACATGTTATTTGCATCAATGATGCATGAAAATTTGGACCAGCAAAAAAATTTGGCATCATTTGGCTTTTATTTGGATTTGAGTTTTCCTTCATGTGCTTTTCATGTGCTCATTAAATTCAACTATTACCTCTTCTAGAATTCATCTCCTTACCCAAAAATTCTGCCCAATGATCATACCAAGTGTTTATAGCAGTATAGTATTTTCTTATAAAAATAATTTGGCCAAAAATGTATTTTTAAAATTTAGTATTCCAAAAACCCCTGAATTGAGGTTTGCACTGCAAGTGCTTGATTTAGGGTGAGAAAATTATTTCAAAAAGTATGTTTGAGACCTAGTAGTCATAGGACTCCCAGAAACCACAAAAGTATAATTTTAGAAGTTATTTTCCTATTTTATTTAAAAGCTTTTTCTTCAGGCCAGAAATGGTCTTTAATAAGGGAAAATTATTTAAGTATTTCAAAAATATTTGCCAAAATTCAGGGAGACTCATAGGACATATATTGTCCATATATAAGAGTTTCAACACTTGGTCATGTTCAAAATAATGGGCTAATCCCTCTAAAACCCTTTCTGGATATTTCTAGCTTTTGAAATATTTACAAAGGAAATATTCTCCAAAAATTCCAGGAAAATTCTATCATGTCATATGTGACATAGTTGATGATCTTGCCAAGCCCCATGCCTTGGGAAGCAAGATAACATCCTCAAAACCCTCCAAAACCATTCTGTCCATATTTGAAGTTTGAGCAACTTTACATTGCCAAACTTGTCCAAATGCTCTCAAACTTGGTGCACATGCTAGGATGGCCTAATAAGGCATCTAGACCAAATGGCACAAGATTTGGAGTAGGGCAACTTGATCAGAATACCCCAAAATCCTTTCTATTCAAATTCAAATTTGAACAACTTTACATTACCAACTTTTTATCTGGAGCTTCAAACTTTGTGAGCATGATCACTACCCCAAACGATGAAACTAAACCAAATGGTGCATCAAGGGGAGATGATTAGCTTGACTTAAACAAGATGAAGCCATTTCTGTTGTTTTCTAGGGTTCACCAAAGTTACATTGGCTAGTTTCTTCAAATGAGCCCAAATTTGGTGAAACACCCTATTTCCTTATGACATTCAGTCCTGTTAAGTGTCATGGCTAATGGAAATCATTTGCTTGACCAAAACTTGATTAAACACCTTTTGCTATTTTACCAAAACCATCATCCTGGCCTCTTTTACTATTTACTTTTGCCTCAACTTTCTACCACAGCTTCATCTAGTTACATTCTACCTCCAGTAACTTCCCCATGTCCCCAGCTCCATGATTGAGGGGTGAAAACCCTAATTCACCTTGCTGGACAGCCAAATTCTACCTAGTTACCAGCCTCACTCCTCTCTCACTGATCTCCCAGAGCATCCAAAGCCACAGCTGAGTTATCTACGTCGTCCTAGAACACCCAGACACGGCGGACATGCCCAGAGAGCCAATGGCATGCCCTGGCATGCAATAAGCTCGCTCCAGAGCGCGCTACAGTGCGCACCCGCACTGTACCTTCGCCCAATCGCATGCCCCCGACCACCTCGTGCTCCACCCTCGCGCCTACCGATGCACCTCGACGTCTGCGACCCTCCCCGGCGCTGTCCCCCTCCTCCTCCTCCCTCCAATGGCCGCCCTCACACGCGCGCCGGCCGCCCGCAACCTCTACTCGTCGGCCTCACACGCGCACGCCGTCTGGAGCCTTCCCCGCTCCTCCTCTCCCCTCTACTAGGTGTAGACCTCGTCCATGGTCGACCCCGACTCAAACACGAGCGCCTGCACGGCCTCTGGCCTCGCCCGTGAGCTCGCCGGCGCACAGGTCCACGAGACCTTGCCGTTCCCCTATAAATAGGGCCCCCGAGCACTCTGATTTTGGTGTTTTTATTGTGGTCTTATTTTCCTGTTGTTATTTTGCGACGATTAGATACCGTATTTGACGAGGTTGCTGAAGAAGGAGAAGGAGAAGGGTTTGAAGACTTTGAAGACCAAGCCAATCCAGGCAAGCAGCCCTTTGACCATGATACACTTGTGTTCTTCGGAACCCGTTTGTTTTCGGATGCATGATGATAAAAGTTATGGTTGTGACCTAGTTTAAAACCACCACATGATGCATGCTTTACTCATGATCTTGCTATGTGCTAGATGTCATGCAAATGGTTAGTAGTGATGCTTAGTGATGCATCTGTGTCATGAAACCTTCATGGTTAAAAACTTTTCATAAACCCCATCGGGTGCCCCTAATGCCCGAGGGTGATGTTGAGTTAGGTCATCACTTGAGAAAGAAGTGATGTGCCGGTAAATATCTTGTGCATGGGTGAAATGATGGATTAGATTTATGTGTGACTACCGTCCCGACCAAACATGTGCAACCACTCTACCCCTTGTGGGACGGGGCTTTATTGATTACTTAGGCCGATACAAGCATGGTGCTCGCATTACTAGTGACAGGAAGACTTGAGGTCTTTCCCGGGACGGGGTCGTGCTTGGATAGACGACCATGACTGTTTTTACAGGGCACCGGACACACCGTTGGTCCCTTCGGGTACGCGTGACATTGAAATTAGGGCAAGTCCCATGATCTATTGTTTGTACTCGAGGGCCGTGTACCAACGAGTGGACTCTTTGTTAGTGTCGTCTAAGGAAAGATAATGACCGGGTGCTTCCCCCGAGTACTTGAGGTACTGCGGGATCGTGGGTGACACGAAAGCTTCCCGGATCTTGTGGGTAAAGTGTGCAACCTCTGCAGAGTGTAAAACTATTCGAATAGCCGTGTCCACAGTCATGGACAGTTGGGTGGTGCTACTTAAACTATGTCCAGAGTTTTACTACATCGGTGAAAGTATGTGTGTGTGATAAGTCAAGATGGAGACTTGACTCGTTGAATTGAACCATATTCATGTTGATATCGGTAACCTGTCTTCGAGGTTACGTGAGTTTGTTGATGCATACACTTGATGGTAGAATATTTATTCTAGCTCATAGCTAGATTGCTCATTGTTGTTCAATTGCATTGTTACTTTGAACCAAATCATGGGTTGCTTGCGAGTACATTCAAAGTACGCATTGGCTTGCCACTGGTTGTTTAATTGGCCAGGCATGGAGGAACAGGAATATGAAGAAGAGTTTTACGGAGACGAACATGCGAACTAGGAAGCTATCCCAGTCAGAATGCCTGTAGGGTTAAGGCAGATGGCATGGGTTCTACTTATCATCGAAGACTTCCGCTATTTGATATATTTGCTATTCATCCCTTGAGGCTTTATCTATGTAAGACTTGGCCATAATGGCCTTAATTTGTGTAAGACGGTATGTATGGATGTAAGACTCTTGTTATTCAGCTTCTGTGTGTTCAGTGAGCATTGATCTCTGGGATCACTGTACACGTGCATACGGTGATCTCGACTTCTAAGTCGGGGTCCCCACAATGGGAGAGTTCTTGGTGATGACGACGGTGACGATTTCCCCCTCTCGGAGGGAAGTATCCCTAGCAGAACAGCTCCGCCGGAGCCCTAGATTGGTTCCGCCAAGGTTCTGCCTCGAGGCGGCGGCGGCTGGTCCTGAAAGCCTCCTTCTTATTTTTTCCAGGTCAAAACACCTCATATAGGAGAAGATGGGCATCAGGGGGTCACCGAGTGGCCCACGAAGCAGGGGGCGCCCAGAGAGGGGGGCACGTCCCCCACCCTCTTGGACAGGTGGTGGCCCCCCTGGTGAATCTCTTTCGCCAGATATTTTTTATATTTTCTGAAACGGTGTCTTGTGGAGTTTCGGAGCTTTTTGAGTTGTGCATAATAGGTTTCCAATGTTTGCTCCTTTTCCAGCCCAGAATTCCAGCTGTCGGCATTCTCCCTCTTCACGTAAACCTTGTAAAATAAGAGAGAAAAAGGTATAAGTATTGTGACATAATGTGTAATAACAGCCCATAGTGCAATAAATATCAACATAAAAGCATGATGCAAAATGGACGTATCAACAGTCATTACACCAAATAGATCTCCAAGAGACCATTGTATTGTGAATCAAAAAGAGAGAAGAAGCCATCTAGCTACTTCCTACGGACCCGTAGGTCTGTGGTGAACTACTCACGCATCATCGAAGAGGCACCAATGAGGATGATGAACCCCTCCGTGATCGTGTTCCCCTCTGGTGGAGTGCCGGAGAAGGGCTCTAGATTGGATTGCGTGGCTTTGGAACTTGCGACGGCTGGAACAAAATTTCATGAACTCCCCTAGGGTTTCTGGAATATTTGGGTATTTATGCAGCTGAGAGGCGGTGAAGGGGATCTCTGTGGGGGGCATAACCCACCAGGGCGCCAGGGATCCTGGGGGTGCCCTGGTGTCTTGTGCTCCCCACGGGCCACCCCGTGGTTCCTTTTTTGGCCCAATGGTTGTCTTCTGGTCTAGAAAAAATCACCAAAAAGTTTTGTTGTCTTTGGACTTCGTTTAATAGGGATTTTCTGTGAAGTAAAAAACAAGCAAAAATAGCAACTGGCACTTGGCACTATGTCAATAGATTAGTCCCAAAAAATGATATAAATTTGCTATAAATTGATTGTGAAACATCCAAGATTGATCATATAACAGCATGGAACAAGCAAAAATTGTAGATACATTGGAGACATATCAGCATCCCCAAGCTTAATTCCTACTCGTCCTCGAGTAGGTAAATGATAAAAACAGAATTTTTGATGTGGAATGATGCCTATCATGTTCATCACATATTCTTTCCTTTGTAGCATGGACATTTGGACTATTATATGATTGAAAGCAATAGTCTAGTTTTGACATGAAGATTTCAATACTCAAGCATATCAACAAGCAACCATGTCTTTCAAAATATCAACACTAAAGAAATTATCCCTAGCCCATTATGCTCAATCATTGATCCATGCATGCAACACATCCAAATATTAGCTACATCCAATGCTCAAGTGTGATAATAGTGTTCCGTAGTTGGTGCTTTATAAGAGAATATGAGACTCAAATAAAAATAAAAATTGATAAAGTAAATAGATAGGACCTTCGTAGAGGGAAGTAGGGATTTGTAGAGGTGCGAGAGCTCAAAGCTTAAATTGAGAGATAAAATTATTTTGGGTGGCATGATTTTCTCGTCAACGAGAACGACTAAGAGTTCCCAAAACTTTCCATGCTAGATACATCATAGGAGGTTCCCAAACATAAAATAAATTTTATTCCATTTTCCACCATACTTTCACATTCCTCGGCTAGCCGTATCCAAGGGTACCGTCCATACCAACACATTCCAAGGAACTTATTATTTGACAACATAAAATAAATTTATTTTCCATTTCGGGACTAGGAATCCCTATTACCGATGTACTCTCGTGCAATGACAAGTGAATAAACACTCATCTTGAGAATAACACATCTAGCATGAAAAAATATCGGCCAGCCCTCGCTGCTTCATGAGTGGTACGGGCACACAAAAGAGACGTTTATTTTGAAATTTGAGTTGGCACATACAAATTTTCTTAGGACGGCATGGAAATACCGCATATATGTAGGTATGATGGACTCATTTGGCATAACTTGGGTTTTAGGGAATCACAAACCTTAACACCAATATACTTACTATAGGGAATCACAAACCTTAACACCAATATTCTTACTAAAGCACAATTACTCATCAACATGACTCACATATCACCGTCATCATATCTCAAAACTATTACAAAGAATCAAGATTGTTTTCTCCAATGATCTTCATGAAAGTGTTTATTATATCCTTCTTGGATATCTATCACTTTGGTACTAGTTTCATATGTTGCAATTTCTTCTGACAAGCTCAAAAAAAATTAAGTGAAGAACATGAGCATAAAAACTTTCATCTCTCAAAATAATAAGTGAAGCATGAGATAATTTATTCAAAAAAATTATTAACTCTCAAATAAATCTAAGCGAATCATGAGAGTGTTTTTTTCAAAATACTAAAGCACGCCGTGCTTTGAAAGATATAACTGAAGCACTATAGCAATTTCGTTGCTCTCAAAAAAAGTGAAGCATAAGAGCAATTCTAACAAATCATAGCATAATTTGGGTTTCTCAAATAAGTGTGTCTAGTAAGGATGATTGTGACAAACTAAAAAGAAAAACAAGCAAAGACTCAAATAATACAAGACGCTCCAAGCAAAACTCATGATATGTGATGAATAAAAATATAGTTCCAAGTAAAATACCGATGGTCGTTAGAAGAAAGAGGGGATGCCTTTCCGGGGCATCCCCAAGCTTAGTTACTTGATACTTCTTGAATATTCTCTTGGGGTACCTTGAGCATCCCCAAGCTTAGGATCTTTTCACTCCTTATTCCTTCATCCATCGTGATCTCACCCAAAACTTGAAAACTTCAATCAACCAAAGCTTAACAAAACCTTCATGAGATCCGTTAGTATAATAAAACAAATCACTAATCTAAGTATTGTTGCAAGCCCATTCACATTTTATTATTGCATTATACCTTTTGTATTCCAACTTTACTATGGCTTATATCCTCCAATACAGACCATAGATCCATCAAAACAAGCACACAATGCAACGAAAACAGAATCTGTCAAGAACAGAACAGTCTGACAGTAGACGGAGGGGACGATGGAGAAGCTCGTGGACAAGTTCGTTGGGGCGGGGAGCTCCGTGGCCACGCGGGTGGCGAAGCAATGGCCGTGGCAGAGGTGGTTTCTAGTGCAAACTATGAAGTAATTTATTTATATTAGCCAGGACAAAAATACTTCATAGACTTTTGTGCCATGTCTAATTGCAGGTGTACGGGACATTTGTACAGTCCACACATGAAGATAAATGAAAAAGAGATGTTTAGGTGTTGTTCAGAAAGTCCTCTCATGTCACTTTTGGGCCAAGAGAGGATAGAGTCCAAGTCTCTCATATTCTGGACTCAAATTCGGACTACACAGACATACCTGACTCAAAATGCCAATATCTCTTTCATCCATACTCCAAATTGGGTGATTCTTTTTTTGTTGGAAAGTAGATTTGATGCACTTTCCAACCTAATTCAATTCACCTTCAAATTCATCTGGAACGTTGAGATATTGACGAAACAATCTAACACTACAGCAGAATCATAGTCAAACTACATGTCCAAAGGTGTTGCATCACCTCCACTTGGGCCCATGAGCCTTGTACGACCTAGGTTTAGTTTTAGGCTGCCTTGGGATGTCCTCCCACCTCCTGGTCCACCACCCCTTACTCCTATATAACTAGATCAATCTAGTCGTTTTTTGCTTAGGATTTGTTTAGTTAAAAGTTATCCATTGCAACTTCGTGTACTTCATTTGTGTCCAACGACAAGACCAAGACCGCTTACGGATCCCTACCTTTATCAGTACTTCATGTATATTTTCAATATTCAGATTGCTTTATTATATTCTTGCTTGTTCTTCAATTGCATGCAGGAATAGACCTTCGTGGTCAGGCTAATCGTGCTTATGGCATCGTCAGTAACCCTAGGAGATTGGTTTAGCGATTGCTAAGCCGCAACATTGTGCATGTTTGTAGTCGGATCGTCAAAATCGACTCCACCAAATCGATAGTTATCATCTCATTGAAAGATCGGGATGCTCGCCCTATCAAGTGGTATCAATTTTTAGGTTACTCAGTGAGAATTTCTAGTTTTCCATAGATTAGATCTATTTTCTTACCTATTGTCCAAGAAAAAGCCAAAAAATAGTTAGATCTATTCATCATTTGTCCAAGCCAGTCCAAGTCTTTACAATTTTCTTTTCATTGCTTGCATAGTTGAATTATCGGTTGCATCGTCGTGTAGAGTTGCTGGTCTTAGTGTCTATTTCCTTTAGAGTTTCTAGTTTTGTTCACATTAGATTTGAGGTCATTCGCATCTTTGCTTGATCCAATCTGCATCTTATCTAGTTTGTTTTGGAAAGAGAGAGAAAAAGGTTTAAAAGGCTAGAGAAAAAAGTAAGAAATTAAAAAAACGGAGAAAAAAGAAGGAAAAAAAAGAACATTCGGATCTATCTAGACTCAATCTCGTACCTGAATTCGAATTGGAATCTGTTTTGCGCATTGTTTAGTAAAACAGGCATATTTGTCTCACATAAAGTCAGTTTTGGCTCCACGAGTACTCAAATTAAAGCTAGCGACGAGCCGCATCTGAACACAATAGCTTGTTGAATATTTGGCACCTCAAAATTGGCTTCTAAATATATCTTTTTGCCCTCCAAAGTTCGTGAACGCAGTTTGTTATAGTTTTCTGGGCGTTGCAATCCAACGCGTTGTGAGGACGGTCGGGATCAGCCATGGCTACCTCATTATACAAAGCAGGTGCTTACGCGGCCACCCCGGGCGTGTATCACTAAACTGCTGATGTCAGTGAGCTTAAGGAAGAATCGTACGATGTAGAGTGCCCATACTTACTCCCGTGTGGTGGTTAGTGTGAAAAGGCCATTAGTGTCATGGGAGCACGCGGAGACGATCAATGATCCACAATATGTGGTCCCATCACCCCGTATCACGGACTTACGACAAGGGCTAAGAATGACCGGCCGTGCCGCATAGTTATCTCGCGGGTACCCTCAAGGTCAACCCGACTCCACATCACTCACGAGTACCACTTGGGGACTATCGTGGAATTGTCACGGCAGATGTCCTAGGGTGAGGACTTAGTCGTGAGGCCAACACATCCATGTAGTAGCTTGAGAGCGGTTGAGCGGAATCAGAAGACGCAACGCAAGATAAGGATTTAGACAGCTTTGGGTCCCGGGAAACATCATCTGGTAATAGCCCTACATGTTGTGTCGGGACCAAGATGCAATTCTATCCCGACCACATGACACATTCGTGATTGGGGCACAACCGCATTTCGGGCACTTAGCAAGATGGATATCATTACATTGTACCATTACATAATACATGGGGATATAACAATTCATACAAGTCACATGAATACAACAACATCAATACAAGGCATCTGACTACGGATGCAAACATGAAAAGCACAGCGACATCCATGTGCTATCCCAGGCTGCCGACCAGGAACCTAGCCCAAGACTGACGAAGAAGAAGAAGAAGAAAGAACTCCAACAAAAGGTAACATCGCTCTCACGTCAAGTCATCGAAAACCTGCACCTGCAACTGTTGTTGTAGTATCCGTGAGCCACGAGGACTCAGCAATCCCATAACCATGGGTATCAAGACTAGCACAGCTTAATGGGTAAGGAAAGGATAGTGGTGAGGTTGCAGGAGCGACTAAGCAAAAGTACGGTGGCTAACTTACGAGTACAAGAATAAGATGAGCATCTACGCAAGCGGTTGCAAACTAGTAATGATCGCTAAAGATCCTGAACTACCTACGAGTCAAACATAACCCCACCGTGTTCTCTTCTCAATGTGAAAAGAGACGGTCACGGTTACTCACGTGGTTCGTGTGTTTTACTTCGGATCCTCTGTCATGTTTTCTACAACCGAACATTAACAAATTCCAATCTGCCACATAACCGCGGGAACGGCTTTCGAGAGATCATAACCCTGCAGGGGTGTTCCAACTTAGCCCATCACAAGCTCTCGCGATCAGCAGAGATAATAATAATATTACCCCTTATCTTAGGGAAGGCCCGATCAGACTCAGAATTCCCGGTGCACAAGACATTTCGACAATGGTAAAACAAGTCCAGCAAGACCTCCCGGTGTGTCGACACCCTGATAGTAGCCGCGCGTATCTCGTCTCAGGCCACGACCGGATGGGAGATTCTACGAGTAAAACCAAACCTCGGGCTTCCCCCAGGTGGCCCCGCAGCACCCCCATTTGGGACCAACACCATCAGCACTGGACCCCCCCTGCTATGTAAAAGAATCCTCGGGGGCGCGACCCCCTAGGCAAATTAATTAATTAATTAAGTTATTATTATGTTGCAACTTAAAACCAAAGTTGGGCCTTGCTGGAGGAGTTTTATTCAATGATGAACTGTCAAGGGGTCCCCGTATACCCAACCGCGTAAGGAACGCAAAATCAAGTAACATAACGTCGGTTTATCGGCTCCTAAGGTGGCATGAGTGGAACAAAACACCGAGCAAAAGGCCAAGCCTTCCACCCATTGCCAAGTATATAGGTGTGTTAAAATATAATAATAGATATAATGTGATATACCAACAACAAGATCCGACATGGATCAATCTTCATCTTCACCTGCAACTAACAACTATATAAGAGGGGCTCAGCAAGTGGGTAACATAGCCAAACAACGGTTTGCTAGGAAGGTGTCAAAGGTTAGAGGTTTCATGGCAACAAGGAGAGGGGCTGACAATAATGATGGGTAGTGCGACATATAGCGATAGCATCGAGACATCTAGCATGGCAATGATAGTAAAGGTATCCAAGGTGATGGTCATCTTGCCTGAGATCCCGCAAGAAAGAAGAACGAATCCATGAAGTAGATAAAGAAGAAGCCACAAAGACGAACCGTGTGTAGTCGAACGAATCCTCACGATCGCAACGGAAAAGAACTAGCGAGAAGAAAGCACACAACATGGTAAACACACCACTCAAGAACATGACAAGAAGCTAAACCAAGTATGATGCAAGACAAGTCTATATGATGCAATAGATGGCAAGGGATGAAGCACACAAGAACAACACAAACCAACAAGTTTAAATGAGGCCGGAATCAACATGTAGCAATTCTGGTAAGTCCTCATATGCACATTTCGAAATTGGTCCAGATCTGAACAAAACTTATGTTCAAGTTTTTAAACAGCAAGTTAACATGCACCATGATGATCTACTCGAAATTGTAGTCAAGTTACATATGAAGTTTGTTTAATTCAGAGCTACGGCCTAGAAGATATGAGCAAAACAAGACAAGCATGGCAAATATGCAAGATGCCTTCAAACAACAAGAAAACACACTCCAAACATGTAAACAACATGATATTATGCTTCTACATATAAAAACACACAAGTTTCATATAGGACACACCCAAAACGGAGCAACGGTTCAACACATACACATGAAACAAGATATAACAAGCTGTACAAAAACAGCAACATAACAACTTTGGAGCAAGGTATATATATGCTATAGCACCCAAACATGATAACAAGAGGCATGGATGTGAAATAGACATGATACTTAACAAGCATAAACTTAGATCACACCCAAAAACTTGCTGGAACACAATTAAACAAGCATGGCAAGTTGCAATAAGTTTATCCAGACTTAGCCAAAATCTGGGAAGGCCAAAAACATCATCATGATGCTGCCTTCGGAGGCTCAAAATAACAAGCATATCAACTCTACTAAGTATATAAAGATCATGGACATGTAATAGACATAGCATACATCGAACAACTCCATTGGAACAACTCCATAGGAGGCATGGATCAATAACAACAAGCTTCACCAAATTGATCATGTTGATAACAGTCTTACAGATACATTTATAGCAACTTGAGAGCAAGAAATAAATAAGCTACAGCGGGCCATATATGCAAATAAGGACATGGATGGATAGAGCATAACATGGACAACAAGACATGATCATTTGACATACTAAAACAAGCATGTATTTGAGTGGGGCATCAAGCAAACATGGCATCAGGTTTAACAGTTCCAGACTTAGTAGTTTTTCAACAAGTCTCAAGGAACAACATCAGCGGGTAGGCTACTTTACAAGCTTTTTGCAAACACCAAAAGGCATATCATGAAAAGTGGATTGCACCACAGCAAAGATGACATGATTGTGCTTCTAAAACATATTGACATGTGGCATACAAGACAATCACATCAATAGCTATGAACAAGACAAATTAGCATCTCACAACAAGTTTCAACACTTAACAGCCACATGCACTTTTGTAATAGAGTTTAACATGGCAATATGGCACCTAACATGAATGCTACAGCAACCAACATGTAGAGCACTTCACAATGAACATTTTCACATATCATACACTCCATTTGGACCAACATGCACAAAGTTATCACACCACAAACATGCTAACATATTAGCAGTTTTCAGTAGTTTTAAACATATAGCACTCTTGCAACGATGATTAGGGTATCAAGATGAACTCAAACAAGCATGCCACGGTGGAACAAAATGAAGAGCATATCACAACAAACATCTGGACATATCATTTGCTCAATTTGGATAATCGTGCACAAAGTTATCACTATGCAAACATGCACACATTTTTACTGAAACCAGGGACTTAGTCATTCTCGGAGACAGGAAAAAAAACAAGCGAGCGTTATATTACTAAAGCATGCACGGGCGCGCTATAGGGGCACTCACCATAGTGGGCCTCGGCCCGAAAGGATCGAGAGGTAGGCCAAGGTGGGCTCGGGTAGACGGGTCGGGGCGAGGCCGGCCCGGAGCTGAGGGAGGCGGCCCACGTGGCCCGTCTGCGGGGCGACAGGTGCTTCGTCCTCCTCCCGATGAGGACGAGCGGCGGCGGCTTGGCAGGTCAACGGCGACGACGCGGCAAGGGGAGGGCGGCAGAGGCCGGCGGCGCACCGGGAACGGCCGGATCCGGGCCAACCCGAGGCTGAGGGCCTCATTCCCAGCGACGGCGAGCTAGGAGGCCGCCATGGCACTATCGTGGTGGTTGCTGGGTTCGTCGGGGACGAACGGGATGGCGGCGCGGCGCTAAACAGAGGCGGCGGCGCGCGATCGGCGGTGGGCGCGCGGCGGAGCTCAGCGGGAGCGGCGGCGCGGGGTCGCTGTGGGAGCCTTGCTGGCGGCGGGATCCGGCTCCGGCGAGGCTCCGGTGGCCGGAGTGGAGATGGGCGACAGAGGTGGCAGTTGCGGGCCCGGCACGGCCCGGTTCGGCCCGGGGCGGGCCGGATCTGGGCCTCGGGCAACTGGCGGCGAAGTGGGCGCGGGGTAGCTGAGGTGGCGGCTCCGGATTGGAGGAGAGCGGCGGCGGGGCGACGTGGCAGCTTGTGATTGGTCGAAACGACATGGCTGGCTGGACATGTCCGGCACGGATGGACATGTCCAGCGGCGCGAGGTGGAAGAAGGCTAGGGTTGCACCGTGAATTTTGGGGGTGGGTGCTCTTTTATAGGTAGAGGGAGCTAGGAGTGTCCAAATGAGGAGCGGTTTTCGGCCACGCGATCCTGATCCGATGACCGAAAGCATGGAGGGGGTTAGGATGGGCTAGCGGGCTGTTGAGAAAGGGGGCAGGGCCAAAAGAGAAAAGGCTTCCAGCGGTTAACACGGTAAATCGTTGGGCTATCAAACGAACTCCGAACGCGACGAAACTAGACAGGCGGTCTACCTATGTTATAATAAGACCACACGCCAAGTGTCATCCCATTCCGAGAACATTTTCTGGCCACTCATAAAATAAATATTCGGAGATGCCGCGGGCACATGCAAGTGTGTCTGGGCTTAGAACGGATAACGGAGAGGACGGGCGGACTCGAACGGATGCAATACATATGAAGACATGGCAAAACGCAACACGCAAGCAGATGACATGGCAACGACGATGAATAACTGGCTGACACCTGGCGCATCGGTCTCGGGGTGTCACATCACGTGATCGGGATAGAATCGCATCTTGGGCCTGACATGTTGTTTGAGACTAGGTCTCATTATGATCCACATGGAGTCGCCGCAAGCCGGCTCTCCTTATTGTGTCTAACCCTAGACATTGTTTCTTGTTACTTCGTATGTTATTTGTCCCTCCTGGGGAGCCCTGCCCCTCCTTATATATGTTGAAGGGGCGGGTTACATAACTAGTCCTAGTAGGATTAGGATTACTCTATTACAAGTGGTGTCCTAGTCTTGCTTCCTTTGTAAGGGAATACTCTTTACGCTTTCCTTCTTAAGCCGGCCCACCATAATATGAGCCGGCCTTCTGGGCCTTGGGCTTAGTCCTCGATCTGACACGCCCGCCGGGTCACCAGTCAGTCGCCAAGCTCCAGCCGGGTCTCTGGTGAGTCGCCAAGTCCGGCCGGGTCATATTTCCGGCCAGGTCATACCGTGGGGTATATCCCCGACATTAGCCCCCTGTTTAATTTGGATTCATCCATGTTAAACTGATCCTCTAAAATAAACATAAGAACAAAGTTGACAGGTTGTGCTCTGGGTTAAATATTTTCCTGAACTGGCACCTGGTCATCCTTAAATCCTTGTCATTTCCTTTTGAATGCATGTTCATGATCTCATAGCAAATCTCCTTTAGCAGATATGTTCAAACTTTGCCAATGCAAAAAATCCGGGCACTTCTTCTGAAAAATCCGGGTCAATAGGCTAGCTTCAGAATCAATTTTCTGACATTGATCTCTTGTAGAGAAATATTGTAAGAAATAATCCACTTGAGTCGGCTTCCAAAGCACCGGCTTAAAAAATATTGATCTTGAAATACTCATCTGATTTTCAGCCTGCTGAAAGATGTAGAATTTGCCGAGTTATACTTTCCAAAATCTCCGAGTTATAAAAGACGGATGATTCCGGGTCATGACTATTATAGACGTCGGGTCATGATTATTGCCAACGCTGGGTCACACAATTGAAGATGTTCCTCCATTATATTCATATTACCTGTAGCCCCCAAGTCTTGAGCAGAGCAAAGCGATGACTTAAGACTTCCTTCAATATGAATATTACCACTTCAAATAAATCCCGGTTGTTCATCTCAGTCACTAGTCAAAACCGAATATTCCACATATGTAGCCCCCAAGTGTCGGGTTGTCATCCTTGCAGCAACCTGGGACTTGTAATTGCATTATGCTCATAAAAACTTCAACCAGTGTAGCCCCCAAGGGTCGGGTCATTATACAATAATGAGCAGGGACTTTGCACATATGATCATGTAAACTTGAACAGCAATGTGTAGCCCCCAAGGGCCGGCTCAGTAAGATAATACTGAGATGGGACTTCATAAAAAACATCATATGATGTAACGCCCACCATGGGGCTTGAACCCACGTCCACGAGGTTATGAGCTTTGTGCTTTACCAACTCAGCAGTGGACCCTTCAATATAATGGATTAAGACTTGTGTACCTTGAATTGTTGATAGGAGCAATTGGTAGCCCCCAAGGGCCGGCTCATTACAATGTGATGAGTCGGGTCTTCAATAAGGTGAGCAAAAATGACTTTGCATTAGCCCCCAAGTACCATGGTGCATGCTGGCAGTGACATGGGACTTGCATATTTGATGTAATCTCAACTTGAATAATGTAGCCCCCAAGTGCCGGGTCGTAAGCCTGCAGCGACTCGGGACTATTCCTTCCATTGTAGAATAAATCATATCCATTGATAAGATAATAGCCATTGCGCGAAAGCGACTTTGAAAATCTCAATCATAATACTGGTTATTGATAACCATAATAAAAATCCAGCCATGTTGGCTATTTAAGATTTGAATAATATAACCTGGTTTGAAAACCGGTTCCTGCAATATAAATCTGTATATCTATGCATATGTGATGCATGTTATGATGATGTAATGATGATGCAATGTATGATGCAATGTATGATGATGTATGCATATGATGCAATGTATGATGTTGTATGTGTACGATGACAGAATACTTCAATGAAACTAGCATGAGCCACTGGAGTATCCTTGCATTCTGTCGCCGGCTCTCACAGATACCCAATCGACATTTGAACCTGGATAAGTTCAGATATGACTTACCGAGAGTACGCGGGGTCAGAGTTGCAGCATGCAAACAGGCAGGTTTAACCAAGTTTCAAGAAAGGCGGCATTTTGAGCCTGGATCTGTCGTGACTATCTATAACCGTGCTCTCACATGACAGCCGGCGTTTGAACCTTAGCAAGCTCCAAAGTTTTGGTCGAATATCCCGTAAAAGATTGATTGCTAAGAGTTTGTCGGGTCAATCAGGATGACCTGATGGAGTTGAAGTAGCTGGGTACAGGTAGGATGACCCACAGTTTATGTCCTCTTTGGTCGAATACGCCTATGTTTGAACATAACTTGGTCAAAAGGGTAGTAACACTATGTTCTCTTTGGTCGAATACGCCTATGTTTGAACAGGAAGCCCCCAAGTGACATACTTGCGAATTGTACTTACCGAGGACCTATGTTTGAGCTGTGTTGCGCATCCAACTCTCTTTGGTCCCTGTAATTTTCCTGAGAACTCGAACTTGCGAGAGATGGACATTCTTCTTGAGTCGGAATTGTAAGCTGGATTTGAGAGCTTCAGTGCTTTGTCGGAGATAGATTTTCCATGTGCCAGAATCTTCCTTTTGAATCGGAAACTTTTCTGATGACCCAGAACTTCTTCATTGTGCCGGGATTTTGTGATTGTCATATACTTTTTAAGCCGGAAATTTTTCTGACGGCCTTCAATTTTTCACCAATAGGGCAGTAGCTTCTGGGGCTGGGTTATTTTTCCCTCCAATGTCCTGGGGTTCTTGTATTTGTTGAAACTGGCAAGACTTGCTGAGTCATATCATTGTAGCCCCCGAGTCTCAAGACGACTCGAGGAGTTGGCTTGAAATTCTCCATATTTGACCATAGCATAAGGTGTATATCATTGGTGTTGATAGCGCGATGCGAATACATAGAAGGTTGAGGTGACTACGGTGGGTTATAAATGATCACGTATGAGCCATGTCAGCAACTCGGCCAATGGTTTCCTCCAACTGGTTGTTTTGAAGTTTAACCAAACTGTAGTGGCGGCAACTTGTGTGCCTACCCATTGAGACATCCAGTGCAGACAGCGGCTGATAATACATGATAATTTTCTCCAGTGTTTGTTGGAAGAAAGCCGGGCTACCCAAGCAGTGACTAGCTTTATACTCAATAAAACAGCTCATCCAGACAGGTGCGGCCCTGGTGTGTTGATGTAGACCAGGCCGCAAGAGACGGACGGTAAAGACGACTCCAGCACACAGACAGATGATTCGGCCGCGACATGGTAAGCCGGTGAGTCAATCGTGTTGCGTTGATTTAGATTTTACCGCAGAGGCCGCGGCTTGCAAATACATTCGTTGATCATTATGACGGGTCAGACGCTAACGTATAATATCCATGATACGACCATCGCTCTTGCAGTGAATCAATTATCCTGATTTGGAAGAAATAGATGGCCATGTGGTGAAACGGCGGCGGGCGCGGGGCAGAGAAAACCACGCGCAATGGATATGAGTCAGAGACAGTGGCCCGACACGGCGGGTCAGAGCACCGGTGACGGCTCGAAACTTGGCGATTTGGAAATCCCAAGGCGGCTCTCCGCGGCAGTTCGGATTCGGGAAAATCCAGAGGCGCGGGTCGTGGCGGGCTGCAGGCGGAGACGAGGTCACGCCGGCGGCTCAACGCGATTTCGGTGGCTCAACACAGAGGCAATCGTGACTTTGGGGTGAAACCTGTGCAGACGGAGGCCCACGGATCCCGTCACTGAGTTAGAGGAAGAACAACACGGCGAAGCGGCTCACGGTCATTCAGGAAACAGCCGTCTGGCGACGGAAGCGCTTAGCTGTGCTAATCCACTGGACAGCCCATTGGTGAATGACATGCTGCAATCTTTAAGGTGCAGTGGCGCAAATATCACACCGATAAATAATCCTCCAAAATACTGTAGCTGTGAGACAATCTTTGGTCACACCGATAAATAATCCTCCAAAATACTGTAGCGGTGAGACAATCTTCAGCCACACCGATAAATAATCCTCCAAAATATTGTAGCGGTGAGACAATCTTCAGTTGAAACGGGCGGCGGCTCGGCAGGCGAAGCCGCCCATGGCGGCGTGCGAATGCATATAGCGGCTCACAGCAACTCGGTGGCTCATAGCGGTAGAGTGATGAGGTGGCGCGGCTTAGCACGGCATGACGAGGCTGCGATCTTGAACTATTAGGTCCAGTGTTGGTAGTCTGCCGTGCTGCAAAGGAGACGATGCTGAGACCAGGGCAGCTCACTGTCTGCGTAGGCCAACGGCAGCGTCTTGAAGCAGAGGCCGGGGCCTGGTAGGTGAAGGCTGCTCGCGGCACTGCAGGTAGGCCCGGTCAAGGACGGCCGCAGGAGGCGGCGGCTCGAAAGCCGAACAGCAACTTGCGGCGTAGGAACCGACAGCGAAGGCCAACCAAGAAAAATGCAGCGACAATGTCTGCTCGAAGTGGGCAGTGGCGACTTGAGGCGGGTCCCCGGCCATAGTGGTGGCTCAAGGTGACTCGTCGGTGGCGCAAGCTGAGGTTGGCGAGGCAGGGCCGACTTGCGGCAGGGGTGGCCCAGCCCGGACATGGCGGAGAACGGAGGGTCATGGCCGTAGAGACGGCGGCGGTCCACAACTCAACGGGCCAGCTCGGATGGCTGCAGCAGAGGCGAAGGCAGGCAGAACGGAATTGAGGCCCAGAATTGCGACGACGACTCGGAGTTGAGGCCCGGAACGGAATCGGTTTGGAAACAGAGCAAGGTCGGTCTAGCGGAAAAATAGACGAGTCTGCGACGGTGAAACCACACAAGCAGGGACTGCTCAAAAATGGTTAGTAGTGGAGTTGACCCGACGAGGTGGCTTCAGAGGCGCCGGCACGGCGGGCGCGGGAGTGCAACAACAGAAGATACAGTAATTTGGAGGCGGCTTGTTGCACAGAGCGGCAGCTCCGAATCCACATCCGGGTCTTCCTTTCATAGCAATATTGCTGCTCGGAGATAGACCGGCCGGTCCATCGGGGCGAGTTGGCAGAGGCGTAAAACGGCGGACTGGCACCGGCGAGGGAAGCCTCGGTAGAGCCGCAGCAGGAGGCAGGCCAGCTTGAGGAAAATTTGATTGAGAGCTCGTGTGAGCAAGTACAGGCCTCCGAGTAGTATTCATGGTAGGAGTACGAGATGCAATTGGCTTCGGCCTTTTACCCAAAAAAGAGTAGCACCGGCCGCTATGAGTTGACGCCCCCCGAGACTTGAACCAGTGAAACAGTGCACGACAGCAAAAATTGTCTGCCTCGGCGACTTGGCAATTTGATGGCTTGATTGATTGCAAAGGAAATCAAGTTGAGGCTGACCTCTGCCACTGCGTACGAATTCAAAATAGTAGTAAACCCGTGTCGGTCTCGATAACGCCTGGCTGCGTAGAAAAACAATCTTGCTTCAGATTTGATGGATCACCAGGTTGCGTCGGCGGCGGCGCACAGGACGCTGCAACCCAAATCTCTCTTAAACTCAGACATCACAGATTATAAATCTGAACCGATAACTTTGAAGTTGATGCAGATCATCTTAAACCGGCTCTTCTTAATCCGGAAAATCATGAACTTCTCGATCTTCGAGAGAGATCCCTCCAAGAACTCAACACCACCATGCGCTAGCCCCACGGTGGGCGCCAACTATCGTGGAATTGTCACAGCAGATGTCCTAGGGTGAGGACTTAGTCGTGAGGCCAACACATCCATGTAGTAGCTTGAGAGGGTTGAGCGGAATCGAGAGACGCAACGCAAGACAAGGATTTAGACAGCTTCGGGACCCGGGAAATATCATCCGGTAATAGCCTTACATGATGTTTGAGACTAGGTCTCATTATGATCCTCATGGAGTCGCCGCAAGCCGTCTCTCCTTATTGTGTCTTACCCTAGACATTGTTTCTTGTTCCTTCGTCTGTTACTTGTCCCTCCTGGGCGGCCCTGCCCCTCCTTATATAAGTTGAAGGGGCGGGTTACATGACTAGTCCTAGTAGGATTATGATTACTCTATTACAAGTGGAGTCCTAGTCTTCCTTCCTTTATAAGGGAATACTCTTTACGCTTTCCTTCTTAAGCCGGCCCACCATAAAATGAGCCGACTTTCTGGGCCTTGGGCTTAGTCCTCGATCTGACACGCCCGCTGGGTCACTAGTGAGTCGCCAAGCTCCAGCCAGGTCTCTGCTGAGTCGCCAAGTCCGGCCAGGTCATACCGCGGGGTATATCCCCGACAGGGACGACCCGAGTTCAACAAGGTCCTGGGTAAAGTCAAAGTAAATGTGTGTCCATAACATCAAGGGGGAAACCCGAGGAATCACCCACGATGGATTCCTACTCGATGTAACCGTCAAGGTGAACTCGGGGGAATCACCCTCGAAGGATTCACACTTGAGGTGTTGCACGACATAATCGTTATCGGGAGTGGTGAAGGAGGAATCACCCTCCATAGACCATGACCGATTAGCTACACTACAGAGATCTCATCAGAGGTGCTATACGAGGAATCACCCTCGACACTCGATAGTAGCTCTGAAGAGTCATACAACTAAGGGGGTGTGAGGTGATGTATTGGGCTCTGGACGCCGATCACATTAATCGAGTCATCGCGATGGAGCGGGGGCAACAAGGATAAGGTGAGGGGTCACTGATGGGTAACCATCCAACTTATACTAAACATATAAGATAAGAAGGTAGGTAACAATAGCATGTTACAAAAGCAGGCTATGCATTAGAATAGGAGCAATCAATTACAGTAGCAAAATCTAATGCAAGTATGAGAGAGAATGGAATGGGCGATATAGGAATGATCAAGGGAGGTTTGCTTGCCTGGAAGCTCTGCTGAAAAGGGTTGGTCATCATGAGTGTAGTCGAACTCGGGGGCAGCGTCGGTCTCGAGGTCTACCGGAGAAAAGAGGGGGAAGAAACAATAAATATAAAGTAAACAATTGCATCACGATATATGACATGGCAATATGCTATGCTAGATGTGATCTAACGCAGTGCTAAGCATTGCAGACGGAGCGGGAAAATATCTGCGGATATTTCCCTAGCTTTAGGCAGTCATCGGACAGATGATCTTTAGGGGAAGGTTCCATGTTTGCTGTGATGGGGGCATGTGATAGGTATGTGGATGGCATTTACAGATTAGCCTTATTTTCTGATAGTTTTCATATAAAAATTATTTTCATCCAAGATATAGATTATTTTATATGATTTTCGAAAGATTTAATCATTTTTGAAATTTCCTGATTTATTAATATTAGAAATTATTAAATGCGAATTGCTAAGGTTACCAAAAAGTGTACCCAACCAGTGGTACTGTGAGGCAGACAACGGGACCCAGTTGCTGAGTCAGCAACTGCCTAGGTCGCACCTACCCACTGGAATAGTGGTGGGGGCCCCGCCTGTCATAGGCTGTGGTCTAAACCGGTGTTAAATTTACGCAAATATTAACATCCACACGTGTGGCACAAAGCAACATGGCCCAAACGCTTCCATTACCCTTCATTTTGCCACGTCAAAACAAATGACATGAGCGAGAATTTTTTTGGTTTTCGGCTTAAAATGTTTTATCTCCTAATTAAAAATCCAATTAAAAATCTATTTTCATCATTAAATCTGTCTCAACGAGATTTTCAAAACTAGATCCCATGTCGATATGTTTCGACGATTGTTTTCTTGAAAATTGCCATGATGTTTACACTGTAGTTGCCATAGTGTTTACAATAAAGTTGCCATGTGGCAATTTTAGTTTATAGAGCATAGCAATTTTAGTATTTTGACCATGGCAATTCCATTACTTTGACCATGATTTTTTTATGAACCGTGGCAATTTTAAGTGCATGTATCATGGCAACTTTAGTTTATGGTTCATGACAAGTCTAGTTTATTAATTATCCGTTTTATAATATGTCAAAATTATTTTTAAATGTAGAATAAAATAGCTGAAATATATCATGACAACTTTAGTGTAAACACCATGGCAATTCATATGCAATATACATGGCAACTTTTAACCCAAAAATGTGCCCATGAAGAGGATACGGTGGAACACATCCTAGTTCAATGTGTATTTTCTCGTCAAGTTTGGCATAGGTGCTTCCAACAGGCCCGACTGGACATCTCGCTGGTCCGTATGACGAACGACTCTTTGGAAGCTTGGTGGATGGCTAGTCGCGCACAAATACCAGCTGATCATAGAAAGGGCTTCGACTCGTTGGCTATGTGTTTCTCTTGGCAGCTTTGGAAGCATAGAAATGGGATTGTCTTTGGTCCAAGAACTTCGATCGACACAGTGCAGCATTTCACCTTGCCGACTTTCGACATACTACGCACATGGGTGTTGGCAGGAGGCCGTGGAGTTAGCATATTCTGTGAGTAGTAGCGTTTAGTGTAGGAGTGGAGCTGGGGTCTCTGGCAACGGTTTTGTCGTGTGCTAGAACACACTTCCCACTTGTAAAAACTTCTTGTACATATTTTTCTGCCTTCTATAAAGCTAAGGTACACGACTGCGTACTCTCAAAAAAAAATTTAACCCAAAAAAAGTCGTCAAAACATATTGATATGAGATCTAGTTTCGAAGATCTTGTCGCGATGGATTTAATGATGAAAATGGATCTTCGATCTGATTTTTCATTTAAGAGATAAAACATTTCAAAACTGAAAATCCAAAAAGATTCCCACATGAATGCATGCGGTGACGTGGCGCAGTCTACGTGTTATAGAGCGTGTGGACGGATATCGCTCACACCACACATGTTAGTGTTATCAGCGTCCTAAATTTAAACAGGGACTTAATTAAGGGGGTGAGTCCCATATGTCAGTAGCACTAGGAATTAACTAATTAAACAATAGTTTAATCTGGTGCTTAATTAGCGCATGGGACCCGCGCGTAAGTGTCTCAGGGGGTTAATTAATGGCACCACGTCATCGGCGTCGGCGTTTAAACGTCAGTGACCAACAGTCGGCGGCCCGGCTCGGGGTGACGCCAGAAATCGGCTACGGGGCTCTGTTCAATGCGTGCTTGGATTCGTTCGAACGAGCGTGAAGAGGCGCATCGAGCGGCGGTGGTGGTTTGACCGGAGATGGCCGGAATCAACCAGAGCAACAACGAGCAGCAATGACCGTAGATCATAGATGGAATCCGTCGGGATCAACGATTTTTTAGAACGAAGGCTCAAGTCGAGCCCGACTTTGGATTAACAAAGCCATCAACCGGACAGGATTACATCAACCGCCGACTCAAAGATGAAACAAAGAAATAGTTAAAAGGATACAAATTGTTGTCCAAGGAGCTAATAGGCTTCCTACCATCTACAAGCAAAGATGAAGAAACTAAAGAACAAGGCCAGCTTGAAGATAATGAAGCCCTCCACCAAGTGCAATCCATCGCGAACACCAGCAAGCCTTGAGAAGATCCAACTAGCATGTAAAGGTAACGCTGACAGCTCCATCGACTCCGACCGAAACGATGACAAGCTCCTACATCTCCGAAGGGGATCACTAGCCCCTCGCCTGGCAGGAGGCGCCGATCCGTCAAACGATGCAAACGCTCTCCCAAGAGCAAAGTTGTACAACCGATGGCATTGTCGCCCGGACAGCCTGACCAGGGTACCACCAACTAGCGTCGCCGAGCTCCACAAAGGCAAACATGACATTGGGAGGGAACCAACATTCAAGGAGAAGCAAAATATGCACGGCGGGGCTGCTGATGACAAGCAACAATGGTGGAGAGCCACTGAACTTGGAGCCTCCAAGACACCAACTCCAACCATGTCATCGTCGGGCGCCCACCAACCAAAACGAACTTGCCACCACCCCATGCTCACCTAAGGCGGCACCTCCATGAAGGTGATGGCGTCGCGAGCGTCGCTGCTGCCCAATCCAGAGGGATTTGGGTTTTCACCCCGGTGCACGAGCAGGGAGAGAGGCAGAAGGGGGAAAGGAGTCACCTTGACGGCGCCTACAAGTAGGGGATGACGCCCGCAGGCATCGCCGTCCTCGTGGCCGGCATAGCCAGCCGTGAATTTCTCCAGGCCCCTCAACTCCCCCCCACCCCTACCACAGACGCGGTGCCGGCGATCTGGGCCAGCCGGAAACCAGATCTGACAAGGGCCAAACTAGTTGGGGGACGGAGGCGTCAGATCCGAGGTGGGCGCCGACGCGGCCATCGCGCCCGACAGCCACCACCCGCCGCCACCCGTGTGGCCAAGGGGGACGGCCAGCACCAGCGATGGCCGCTAGTTGTAGACGACGATGCACCACCACCCGAGGCCGCCGCCCCGGCTCCATCGCCCCTGTGTGAAACAGGCGGACAGATCCTCGCCATCACTCTCCCTGGCAGACGCGCGGCTTTCCGGTGACCCCCTCCGGTGGTGACGAGGGAGAAGAGAAGGGGGGCCAGTGGCGGCCAGGGTTAGCGTCGTCCGAGTCACCCCTGCGGGAGCGACGCGGGGGCCATGGGGTCAAATTCGAGAGGTCATGACTAGCCCCATCGGGATCAACGCTACAGCTCGAACCCGAGCGATTTAAAGGCACAGACCGTACCACACTACTAGAAAAACGGCTATAGGTAATATCACTGTTAGTGGCGCACCAGAGATGTGGTGCGCCACTACTATATAGCAGTGGCGCACCACAAACAGGTGCTCCACTAATAGTGACATTACTAGTGGCGCACCAGGTGTGGGGTGCGCCACTACTATTTTTTTGAACAGTAACCAGCCATGCCCAGGCTTACCAGTGGCGCACCAGGACAAGGTGCGCCACTACTATTTTTGATAGTAGTGGCGCACCTTGCCCTGGTGCGCCACTACTATTTTTTGAACAGTAGCCAAGCATGCCGAGGATTACCAGTGGCGCACCAGGCCAAGGTGCGCCACTACTATTTTTGATAGTAGTGGCGCACCTTGCCCTGGTGCGCCACTGGTAAGGCTGGGCATGGTGGTCCAAAAAAAAACATAGCAGTGGCGCACCCCTTCACTGGTGCGCCACTAGTATTCCTGGCTACTAGTGGCGCACCAGTGAAGGGGTGCGCCACTGGTAACCTGGGAGCAGTAGCTATAATTAGGCAGCCACACCTACCACACACTCACTTTCCCCCCTCCACCAAAATAGATCTGGTCGTCTTGCTCCTCCTCCTCACCTCATTTGCACCATAGATTCACCCAAATTAAGTGGTTAAATTTCCTTTTTTTGATAGGTAAGTAAGGGGAAAGCTTTCTTTATGTTCTAGATCTACTTTTCTCTCCGTCTCCAACAACGTACACACTTTGTATGGCCTAGAGATCTACGTATGTTTGTGGTGTTGCATATGTTTGTGTTTGCAGGTACCGGTATTTGAAATGCGATAGTTGCCAATATTTTGCCGGAATGTTGATTCATTTCCTTTTCGGCGAGAATTTGGCACTATATGCATTCTTTTTGGTCCTATTTTTAGGCAAAGTCATGCCAAATTTTTTTTTGTTCTAAAATATCATTTTGCTCTACCCCGCAGGCGACCATGGTCCGCACGATGACCGAAGGCATCGTAAATAGGTTTTTGAGCTCCGCGAAGGCCGAGATGCTTCAAAAGAACGAGACGGAGATAAGATGTCCGTGTCGAAGATGTAAGCTGAAGAGCCTTATTGCGGACCCGGATTCCGGGCAGGTGCGGGACCACTTGCTCTTGCGTGGTTTCATGGATGGCTATCGGTGGCAAGGTGATGAAGATGACTATGAAGTCATCCATGGGGGCCGGGCAAGCAGAAAAAAGGAAGGGCAGCAAGACAATAGCGGCGAGGGCGGGCGAGAAGACGAAGAATCTCCAGGACATGATCACGAAGTAGATGCAGGACACGGTCATCATGTAGAAGATGCCGGACATGATGATGAGGAAGATCAAGACGAAGGGCATGATCATGAAGATGAAGATGCCGGAGCAGACGACGATGGACCATCGATGGGCTGGGTGCATGACCCTCATATTCAAGAGCTGCTTCGCAAGCAGACGGGTAACGCAAGAGCTGCCGCCCGAGAGAAAGCCAAGCTGGATCAACTGGAGACAGACGCGGTTACTCCATTGTATGAAGGATGCAGGCCCGAGGATACCCGCCTGAAAGTAACGCTCATGGCTCTGGAGATGAAGGTAAAACACAAAATGACCGACGCATGCTTCGACGAGAACATGTCATTCTGGCACAAACGTCTTCCGAAGGGGAACAAGTGCCCGACCAGTTTCGAGGAGGCAAAGAAAATCGTGTGTCCTCTGGATTTACCGCACGTGAAATACCATGTGTGCATGAACGATTGCATCATTTATCGGGACGAGCACGCGGAGTCTACCATATGTCCGGTGTGCGGCGTCAGTCGATACAAGAAGAGGAAGAAAGCTCCTCGAAAAGTGGTGTGGTACTTTCCGATCACTCCTCGTCTGCAGCGGTATTTCGCGGACCCTAAGCTAGCAAAGCTCCTGCGTTGGCACGCGGATAGGGAGGAGAAGAAGCGAGAAGATGACGGAAATGATCCGGAGATAAATAAAAAAGACAAGATGCTGAGTCACCCTAAGGACGCAAGCCAGTGGCAAGCGTTGAACTTCGAAGACACAGAATTTGGGGACGATCCAAGGAACATCGTGCTGGGCGCAAGCACCGATGGAGTCAATCCGTTTGGCAGCCAGAGAAGCACACATAGCACCTGGCCTGTGTTTGTGTGGATGTACAACCTTCCCCCCTGGATGTGCATGAAGAGGAAGTACATTCACATGAGTATGCTAATTGAAGGGCCGAAACAACCAGGGAACGACATCAATCTGTATCTGGGGCTGCTAAAAGAGGAGCTAGACACGCTGTGGAAAACGCCAGCCAATACGTGGGACGCTGCAGCGAAAGAATATTTCCCTATGAGAGCCGCACTGCTCACGACGGTGCACGACTATCTCGGTTACGGATATGTCGCGGGGCAGGTGGTCCACGGATTTTGTGTATGCGTCAGGTGCATGGATGACACAACGTATCGCCAGCTAGATAGAGATCCCGGGTCTTCGAAAACCGTGTTCATGGGACATCGAAGGTGGCTTCGCGACGATGACGCATGGAGAAAACGCAAGGATCTGTTCGATGGTGAAACCGAACCCCGAAGACCCCCACGTACGAGGAGCGGCGAGGAAATAGACGAGCTGTTGAAAAATTGGAAAGAGTGCCCACCGCCGGGAAAGAAGCGAAAGGCGCCAGAGCCGCTGCTGAAGGTATGGAAAACGAGGTCTGTTTTCTGGGACTTGCCGTACTGGAAGATCCTCCGTGTGCCTCACAGCCTTGATGTCATGCATATCACGAAGAACGTGTGCGAGAGTCTGCTTGGTACCCTGCTCAACATGCCAGAGAGGACCAAAGATGGGCCGAAAGCAAGGGCAGACTTGCAAAAAATGGGCA
>LR738715.1:561778632-561834453 GCA_902687465.1 Secale cereale
CTCCGACGACCTCCTCCGACGCCCTCCTCCGACGACCTCCTCCGACGCCCTCCTCCGACGACCTCCTCCAACGCCCTCCTCCGACGACCTCCTCCGACGCCCTCCTCGTGAGTTCCCTTCCTCTCCCTCTCTCTTTCTCTAATCTAACTTCTCTCTGCTGCCAGCTCTCTGTCGAATTCGAGGGTTCCTGTTCTAGGGTTCATACCTTTTGATGATGCTCTGGTTCAATTGGGTACTAGCTTAGGGTTCCTAGGGTGTTAATCTAGCTTCTACTTCATTCTAGGGTTCAATTTAATTACTTGTTCGAGCTAATCATCTCTGTCTCAAAATTTGTCTGAACCTAAAGTTTAGTTTCGTCAGACATGAAGTGTTAAGTGGTTACTGTCAGTTGTTCTAGTATTCTAGTGTTCTAATGGCTTGGGTTTAATATCTACCAGTTGTTTTTTACCTAATTATCAATTGCTGCTTACTTGTGAGAGAAAAACATGTGTAGTTAATTGAACTGAATGTGATTTCAGTTCTGACAGTGAACTGTCAAGTGTTGGCTAAATTCAGTTATGCAGTGTTGGTTCACTTCTATTACTGGTTATGCAACACTACAGGTTCTACTCCTAATTGCCCTGGATCCAATGATCCCTAACTATTTAATTACCACTACTGCTACTCCTAAATCCTAATGGTTTGACTATAACCATATCATGTATTAATCAATTAATTCAGCTGGATGTATTTGTTAAGCGTGTCTTATTTACAGATTATAAACTTCAGTGTTCTCTTTGTTGGAACTAATTGAACTCAGTTTGATTTTATTAAATAGGCTGCTACAGACTCACCTAATGGTTCTTCAGGAGGAGTTTGAGGAGTACGCGGAGAAGACCAAGACGCTGCCCGACACCACCACCAACGAGAGCAAGCTCTGCCTGTTGAAGTAAATCTTCGGGCCCAACAAACAAGCTCCAGCTCCAGGAGAAGGAGGTTTGGTTTCGCTCCCACTCTTACTGTTGTTTCCTGCACTTTGCGAACCTGAGATACTCTGTATTGAACTTGCAACTGGTTTATTTTCTACACCTGATAGGCATGATAGAACTCTAAACTTCTCTCTTATACTACTGTTATGTCTAGTACTAGTGGCAGATTTTCCAATTCCACTGTGACTCAATAAAAACAAGACTATAATCTGAATTTCCAATTAGCATGTGTGTAGACTACTAGTACTAGTGGCAGATTTTCCCTAGGATGGAGTAGATAAGTCAAAAAACTTCACTGAAAGAAGGAACACTTGACAGTATGTGACTTCCCATTCCTTTGAAAAAGAGGCACGTGTTAAGGGAGAAAACTAGTTTTAACTACATTGTACTAGCCACACCATGGTTCTGAAGAAATCAAACCCGAGGATTTAAAAAGCTAAAAAAGGGTAGCTGTCCTACTAAAAATCTAAAAAAAAACTCCATTTTACTTGATAACAAAAACGAATGAACATTAAATGAGATCCATTTTACTGAATAATTCTTTAGGTGTCATAAAAACGGAGATTCAGAAAACGATTGAGACATGCTTAGAGAAACAACTAGTTACTAGTGGCAGATTTTACCTAGGACATGTAAAATAACTCAAAAAAGATAACTGAAGAAAACAAGACTGAATGTGATTTTCCAATTCTGTACAAAAAGCACATGTGCATACTAGTTCTACACTGTATAATTGGGTTTCCTGTTATGTCTAGTTCTACACTTCTACTGGTAGGTTTATACTACTGTTGTATTTTCTTTAAATGCAGTTATGCTGTTGGTCCTGTTACACTCTTGTAGGTATATAAGCACTAGTTATATGGCTACTGCCATGTTCCTATACAGGTTCTTATACTACTTTACTTAAATTATTATCATGGTTCTGAAAGTACACTTGTTCAGAATAGCACCAAGTCCTAGGGCAAACTGAATTCCGCTTCAGTATTGGACAATAGACTTGCTGCTCTGTTATTATACAGATTCAAACATAGTTTCTGTTCACCAAAAGAGTGATGGGCTTGCTGCTCTGTTGTGCCTATATGTAGGCCTTTTTTGTCCATATGAAAGCAGAGGACCATATGGTCTGTGGCCTTTTCATCCATATGAAAGTAGAGGCACATTGTGGTGCTAGTTTGCTGGGTTTTGTCTCCGACCATCGTGTCGTGATGATTTTGCAGGTACCTCGAGAGGCCCTTGAGTTTGCCGGAATGTCGATTAACTTCCGTTCCGGCAAGTTCGGGTACTCCATATGTCCTATTTTCAGCAAAGGTCATGCTGAAATTTTCCGTGAATTTTAGCATGACTTTGCTAAAAATAGGACATATGGGGTACTTGCGACTAATGCATGGGCCGGGGTATCTTAGTACTTAATTAAGTAGGATCAAGAATTAAGTAGGACTAGTTCTGAATAGCTTCTATCAACGGCACTCTAAATGATAAAACCGTAGCTTTTAGGATGCCTCGGTGTCGACAAACCCTAAGTGATGAGACCATGATAATTCCTCACAAACCCTAAATGATGAGATCTTGTTCCTTGACAATAACCAACTTTTTGACCAAACTTTTTTCCTATTTAGAGCGAACATGGCCGACAACGATGAGGCCGGCGGTTCGGGCGGCAAGCCATTCTGGGAGCTGTCCCTGGAGATGGAGGAATACCCTCACCGCTATGAGGACGCCGCGGAAGACACCGATCCCGACTACACAACCCCTAGTGGCGTCGGGGATGACACCACTGATGGTGCCGCCGGGGATGCCACCACTGATGATGGCAGCGAACGCATAGATGGCAGCCAACCGAAGAGGCAACGGAAGGACCGGCGCCCGAACGTGCTCGGCACCGTCAAGGAGGAATTTACTGAAGTGTCCTCCAGTGGGCATCCAACGGCGCCCAAAGAATTAGTCAGTGGGTACGCGGGACAACTCGGGTGCATTGTCCGGAGCACCGTCACGATCAACACCGAGAACCTAAGGCATCATGAACGAGGGAATTTGCGGATCCTCCTCTTCACGAAGCTGCACGAACGATACAAGTTCCTCGGTGACTTCGCAAACACACGCCTCTCAGGGAATAAAGTGAACAGTGCCGCCCTCACGAAGATGAGCACGGCCCTGGCTTCTTGGAGAGCCCGGGTGAAGAAAATGATTGAAAGAGGTGATAGTTATGAGAAGATCAAGGAGAAAAATCCTTCGATCAGCAAAGCTGACTACCTGGAGTTCAAGACCAAGTGCGAGAGCAACGCATCCGTGGAATCAAGTCAGTGGGGGAAAGAAATGCGGGAATTGAACTTAGGGGTCCACAAACTCGGTCCCGGCGGTTACAGAGTGGCGGAACCTAAATGGGACAAGGAGGACGCGGAGCGTGTCGAGCAAGGCCTACCGCCCCTCTTCGATAAATACCGCCATGAAAAGCACACCAGGAACTATATCAGAGCCCGGTACAAGGAGGACCCGGTAACAAAGGAGCTTACCACGGATCCGAAGGTGTAGGCGCTTGAGCTTGTTCTGGTAAGGAATACACCCCCGCGTAATTAGCTCCATATGGTTGCATTCTAATTAATGAAGCCAAATTTCTAAATGGTTCACGTTCCTTCCGCAGGAAACTGAAAGCAGTAGCGTGGGGTCTCAGAGCTCCCCGTCTGCCCCTTGGGACACCACTTTAAATAGGGCGTTGAATGTAATGAAACAGAAGGGTAAGTTAACTAAGCCGACGTCAGCTGGTCGTGTGGCCGGCGAAGGCTTGTCCACGAAATGTTCGGAATACTATAAGACTGGGCGAAAGGAGAGAAAGACCAGCTTGGAAAGCCAGGAGGTTAAAGAACTCAAGGCAAAAGTGGCGCAGATTCCTCAGATAGTCGAAGAGCAAGTGCGAGACCAAGTGCGAGACCAACTGGGAGCGACGATCACCGCCATTATGCCTACCTTGGTTGAGGGGCTGCGGGGGTGGTTTGTGGGCGGCCAACAGGGGCCGCCCCCGATTCCCAGCTTGACGGGCAGCAACTCGCACAACGCGCCGGCAGTGGTGTCTCCGGCGGAGGCGTCATTGGTGTCTCCGGTGCCGGCGCCGGCATTGGAGCTTGATGCACCCGGGTGTGGGAAGAATACGCCGGCCGGCACCTCGGCAGCAAGCGGCCCCTCCGTCACTTGCACGCCCACCGTTGGCGGTGCCTCGACATTAGCCGAGCTCGACGCCATCACGGTAACTAAGCCTCGGCCGATGACTTCATCTCCTTGCCTTTGACTGGGCATCCCTGACGCCCTACATGTTTTCGCAGGGCGCCGCCAACGAAGTTCCATGCACTCTCCTACACTTCGTGGACGGCAAGTTGATCGATGTCGCCAAGGCCAAAATCGTTGAACCGGGCAACCGCGTGTTCCACCATAATCCGATGCCACCCACCGTGTATAGGGTTCAACTGGTTCGGCTGCTGCGGGGCTGCGACGACTTGTTACCTCCGTATCGACCCCATGGGGCCGACGAAGAGGATGTGATGACCCTCGGCGCCTGCTTCAACTGGCCATTGCTTTGGCCGAAGAGCCAGATTCGTTTGGGGGCGGGGGTCACCACCCCACAGACAACACCGCCAGTCCTGCCGGCGCCAAGCCATGGCAAGACCGCCGCAACGCTACCGCCGTCAGCTGATCCGGGCATGCATATGGCACAGGATCCGGACGTCGACGACGGTACATTTGTCAACGTCGATGACTACTTCAACGAACATGGTGGGTACGGTGACGAATTCTTGGCGCCTCCTTCTCAAGAACCCAACCCTGCAAAAGTCGATCGCGATCTAGCTGGTACCGCGGAGAAACCCAATTGCAACAGGCGTCGTCTGTTCGGTTCTCAGGAGACGCCTCCAGCTGCCGCCTTCACCGAGACTCAAACAGCCGAGGTGGGAAATATTATCAGCCCCACCACACTCAAGATGGTGGTCTCTGAGCAGACCTCGATCCCATTACATCAGCAGAAGCCAAAGAAGGGACGGAAAAGAAAAACTAACAAGGGTGCGAGCCAGCCGGCACCGAGTACGATCCGTGCTCAGGACGGGCCACCAATACCTAAGGATATCATGAGGGCGGTGCATGTGGCGGGTAGGCCGATGCTACCGGCTAATCTGCTCAAGGCTGCAACCGGTGCTATGCGGAGTCTGCATGACAGTGTTCTTTCTATGGAGAAGCGGCGTCTCTCCGAGAAAGATGACTTATACCCGGTTTTCGTGGCCAAGGTGCCAGAGGGCAAGGGCTTTGTCGATGGCACCATCGGGAGTATGATCGTCCTGCGGTTTGATGACATCTTCGCTATGTTTAACCTTCATCCGCTGCACTACAACTTCATTCGGCTATTTTCGCTCAATATGGAGATGCAGATCATTAGAGACAAGACCCCGGACATCGTGATAGTCGACCCCTTCTACATGCGTGCCAAGCACTTGGACAGCGCTGGGGACCGGCAAGTCGCGAGTTCATACCTCGAAGGCGTCATTATGGCGAACAAAGATAAGGATACCTTCCTCGTGCCTTACTTTCCCGAGTAAGTCATCCCCTCACCGCCCCGTAACATATGATTTCTTAGATTTCGATCGTTCTTTTTTTTTCTAACATTCCGTGTTTTGTGCAGTGACACACGTTGCACACTCATCCTCTTAAGCCCGAAATATTCCACGGCCACGTATTTCGACTCGGACCGTCAGTCGAAGAAAGACTACACAAATATCAAGAAAGTTCTTGATGATGCTCTCCCCGGCTACGCCAAATCTGGAGGCACCTTCAGGAAGGAAATGTGTAGGTACGGCAAGCACGTGTTCACCCACGTAACGACGTTCCCCTGCGTCAAGCAGCCGCCTAGCAGTCAGAAGGATGCCTACTACGCCCTCCATCACATGCGGGCGATCGTACGGGACCATAATCACCTTATGCTACCAAAGGGTCTCCAAGATTGGGCCGCACGCTTGTCGGCAATCCAGGACATGGACATCAGACAAGAATTCTTTCGCATCCAGTCGGAGTTTGCGGAAATCATCTGTCAAGATGTCCTTCGTACCTCGGGGCAGTTCCACCTCAAATATCAACCGTCCAACAGTGAAATAGAAACAACGCTACAAATGCAGGCTGACAACGACCGCACATTCATGACGCCGACGGATGACGGCGGCTTCATCCACGCTCCGGTCCCTGAGTCGAGTCGAAGAAAGTATTGATGATATGTAGTTCTGAAATGTCGATTAGCTCGTGTTGTAATTAAACTTTAATGAACTTGTATGTCTCTTTAGTTTGGACAGTCGTTCAACTTATATGTAATCGATGCTATTTATTAGTAGGACCATGAACCGTGCTATTAATGTGTTGCTTTTCTCTTCCGATCCTTTTGTTGCATACTTATATATTATCTGTGAATTGCTACTAACGTTTTGTTTGTCTAGTGCATAGAGATGCCGTCGTACGTCGTGTACAAGGGTAGGGTTCCCGGAGTCTATGACGACTGGGAGGAGTGTCGGAGACAGGTTCACCGTTTCAGCGGTAACAGTTACAAAGGGTACACCACTAGGGCGGAGGCGGAAGCTAGATACGAGCGCTATCTAGAGGGAGAGAGGAGGGAGCGGAGGAGGAACCGGATGAAGACTAGTTTCATCGCGATGATGCTCATCGTGACCGCAACTCTCTTCTATGTGATGGTAGTTTAGATGATATCAACTTTGTAATGTGACGACAAACTCGCTACTCGGTCTCGAGACCTAAACTTGTCTAATATTTGAACTTTGTTCGCTATTTCGAATTCGGAGACTAATGTGATGAATTGTATTATGTGCTGTTTATATTCTGTGATGTATTGTATTTTGTAACCTGTGCAAATACCAGAAATGCAAAAAAAAATTCCTAGAATTAATAGTAGTGGCGCACCATATTGCACATTAGTGGCGCACCCAGTTAAATAACAGTGGCGCACCCATATGAATATCAGTGGCGCATCAGTAGGGACCCCTGCTGCAATACCAGTGGCGCACTAGGTGGCATACCAATGGCGCACCAGTGGTGCGCCACTGTTATTTGGATTAACAGTGGCGCATCAGAGGTGCGCCATTAGTATTCCTTATTAGTGGCGTGGTATTAGTGGCCCACCCATGGTGCGCCACTAATGGCAATATTGGGTGCGCCACTAATAGCCTTTTTTCTAGTAGTGCCACAATGGTGCCCTGAGCACGCTAACGTGCTCGGTTGGCTGTGACAACAGCGGCTACGACGATAGCGAGCAACGCAGCTGACCTAATCCCCGGCAGCAATGGCGCGAGGTCTTGGGCATGAATTGGATAGCAGGGGAAAGGTGTGGTGCTCACCGAGGAGTGCAAGGAGGCTCTGCGAGGGGCTTAGGAGCAGCAGGTGTAGCGGGATTTTGCGACGATCGCGGGCTGCCAAAGGTGCTCGATGAAGTCGATCCGCTCGATGCAGGGTCGAGGAGGTCGAACTGATGCTTGCAGTAAACGGAGTGTACGACGGAGAAGTTCGTGGAAAAGTTCGCTGGGCGCGTGGAGCTCCGTGGCCATGCAGGCGGCGAAGCAATGGCGGTAGAGGGGGCCATCGCAGGAGAGGAAGCTGCGATGCAAGGAGAACAGGGGAATGATCTTGGGCGTGTCCGCGACATCGACCTTATCCGCGCTAGGGCTGCAGGGCGGCTGCGGTGGCGCTCATCGCGTGGTGTGGGCGAGTGGACGGCGATGGCGAGCTCTGCCTCGAGCCGTGGCTGTTGAACATGTGTACACTTACGTAGGTCTGGGTTTTGTATGTCGTACCTGTTGTGTCTCTCTCCCTCTGTATTTACTTGTATTTTGGGAGACAAGACACCGGGCGCACCCCTTGTACCTATATATATGTGCCTAGTGCACGATCAATCAATTATCGATGCACCAAATCATTATCTACATGGTATCTATCGCAAGTCGATCCTCCCGCTTCCGCGAACCCTAGCCGCTGCTGCCGCCGCCACCCCTCTCCCCGCCGCGCCGCCCTCCCGCCGCGCCACTTCTCCTAGACGCCGTCGCCTCGGGACACCGCCGCCGCCGCGATCAACCGCCGCCGCCGCTGCCCCACGCCGTAGCCGCCGCCACCTCTCTCCGCCACCGTTGCCCCACGCGGCCGCCATGTCGTCCGCCTCCTCCAACCCCTTCGCGGTCGACCCCGCTGAGATCCGCGACATCAACGTCCACACACACGTCCCCATCGTCCTCGACGCCTCCAACTCCTTGTACTTTGCGTGGAAGACGTACTTCACGTTGCTCTTCCGCGAGAACAGCCTCATGGATCATGTGGACGGCATCATCGACTCTCCCGACATGATGGACGACGCCGAGTGGATCGCCATCGACGCCACCATCATCTGGTGGTTCTCCACCATCATCTCCAAGGACTTGTTCCACACGGTTGTGAGTGCTGGCGACGACGCTCGCGCCCTGTGGGTCAAGCTGAACGGCCTCTTCACCGACAACAAGCTTCAGCGCCACGTTTTTTTTGCAGCAGGAATTTTTTGACTGTCACCTGGATGACCAGTCCATTGATGACTACTGCAGCCGCCTGAAGACGTTGGCGGATGAGCTCCGCGACATTGGCGCCAAGGTTGATGACAACCTCCTCCTCAGCACTCTCACCGCCGGCCTCAACGAGGACTTCGGCAATGCCGCCTCCAACCTCACCTTGATGCCGGAGCCCTCCTTCCCCAAGTTCGTGGCGTACTTGCGGTTGGAGGAGCACTAGATGAAGGGAGTCAAGAAGCATGTGCAGCACCACGCCCTCGCCGCCGGCACCTCCCGTGGCGTCCCACCGCCAGCCGCCCCACCCGCGCCACGCCAGCAGCCGCCGCCTCCGGGGTATTTCCCCCTGTCACCCGCGCCTCCCGCCCCTCCCGCTGCCCCCAGCAGCCCGGTGGAGGGCACCGCGGCAACCATCGCGGGGGCGGCCGCAAACAGCAATAGGCGCCGGGGGGGCCCTCGTCAGCAGCAGCAGCAGCAGCAGGTCACCCCTCCATGGACGTACGGCACCAACCCATGGACTGGCGTCGTCCACGCATACTCCATGCCGATCCCTCGGGCTCTCGCTCCGGGCATCCTTAGGCCCCGTCCGGCGAGCCACCAGGCCCTATTCGCCGCGCAGAACGCTGCGCCCTACAACGGCTATGGTGCCGCGTCACTGCTCGCGCCTGCTTATGGGGCCACACCCGCCTACGGCGCCGCCGCCGCGCTGGCCTATGGCGGGTCTTACCCTCCTTAGGTGACGCTGCCGTGGGACCCGGCCCTCCTCGCTGCCCTGCACTCCGCCCCGTCACCCAATTCCGACGATGGCGGTGGTGACTGGTACATGGACTCGGGCGCCACCGCTCACATGACTGCTCATCCCGGTAACCTCATGTGTGCCACTCCTATTCATACTCCCACTCGCATCACCGTTGGTAACGGTTCCTCTCTACCCATTACACATGTCGGTAATATGCCTTTTCCTTCTTCTTCTTCTACTCATGTTAACATGTCTAATGTTCTTGTGTCTCCTAACTTAGTCACCAATCTAGTTTCTGTTCGTCGACTTACTCATGACAATCCTATCACTGTTGAATTTGACAATATCAGTTTTTCTGTGAAGGACGCCCGTACACGGATGGTTGTACACCGATGTGACACCCCGGACGAGCTTTATCCGGTGCATCCCTCCGGCGCCACCTCCACCCATCGCCCCGTCGCCTTCGCCGCTAGTGTCGATCTTTGGCACACCCGCCTCGGTCATCCCAACTCCACCGTTATGCGTCAGATTCTTCAGAGTTTTTATTTCTCATGTAATAAGGTTGACTACCACACTTGTGAGGCTTGCCGTCTTGGCAAGCACGTTCGTCTTCCCTTTAGTGAGTCTACAAATATTTCCACCTTTCCGTTTCAGTTATTGCATAGTGATGTTTGGACGTCCCCGGTTGCAAGCAACACGGGCTTTTTATACTATCTGGTGATATTGGATGATTTTACTCATTATGTGTGGACCTTCCCTTTCCTTCTCAAGTCCGACGTTCTTGCCACACTCATAGCTTTTTATTCCTATGTCACCACATAGTTCGGTCGTCCTATTCTCGCTTTCCAAACTGACAACGGCAAGGAGTTTGACAACATCGCTGTCCGCAATCTTCTTGCGTCGCACGGCACCATTTTTCACCTCACTTGTCCCTACACATCCCAGCAGAATTGTCGCGCCGAGCGCATCATTCGCACTCTTAACGACTGTGTCTGCACGTTGTTATTTCACTCCTACGTTCCTCCTCGGTTCTGGCCGGACGCGCTCGCGACCGCTAGCCTCCTTCTTAACATTCGCCCGTGTCGCTCACACTAGAACTACACTCCTCACCAACTCCTCTTCGGTGCGGTTCCATCTTACGATGGTCTTAGCATTTTCGGGTGTCTCTGTTATCCTAGCACTGCGTCCACTGCTCCTCACAAACTTGCTCCCCGGTCACTTCCGTGTATCTTCCTTGGTTATCCACCCAACACCAAAGGTTACCGGTGCTATGATCCAGTGTCCCACCGCGTTTTCACTTCACGGCATGTGTATTTTGATGAGCTGGTGTTCCCGTTTCAGCAGGTACCGTCACCCTCTGCGTCTCCCGCGGCCCGGTTCGCCCCTGCCTCCACCTCTGGCAAACCGTCCAACCGCGCACTAGGCTCGGCCTTGCCCGCGCTCCCCGCGCCAGCGGCCCCGTCGCCGTGGCACCCGCCGTGGCTCCCGTCGTCATGGCCTCCTAGGCCGCCCCTGAAGCCAAGGCCCCCGCCACGGCCCCCTCGGCCGCCCCCACCGCGGCCCCCGCCGAGGCCCCCTCGGCTGCCCCCGTCACGGCCTCGTCGGTGGGTCCCTCGGCGGCCCCCGTTGTCGCGGTCCCCTCGACCGCCCCCGTCGTCGCGGCCGCACCCCTCACCGGTGTGGTCACTCGGGCACGGACAGGGACACTTCGTCCTAGCACGCGCTACATGTCTGACGAGTACGTGTGTGCTGCATCTACCTCAGCATCGTCTCCACTCCCCACCTCTGCTCGCGTGGCCCTTTGGGATCCGAACTGGCTTGCTGCGATGCATGAGGAGTTCGACGCCCTGCAGCGCAACCGTACGTGGCAGCTTGTCCCGCGGCCTCCCCGTGCCAATGTCATCACTGGCAAGTGGGTCTTCCGCCTCAAGACTCGCCCGGACGGCTCTCTCGAGCGCTACAAGGCGCGTTGGGTGGTGTGCGGCTTTCGCCAGCGCGCCGGCGTGGACTTCACCAACACCTTCGCCCCAGTTGTCAAACCGGACACGATTCGCGCCGTCCTCCAGCTTGTTGTCTCTCGCGCCTGGCCAGTCCACCAGCTCGATGTGTCTAATGCTTTTCTGCATGGCCATCTCGACGAGCAGGTGTTTTGTCAGCAGCCTACTGGTTTCGTCGACACCGACTATCCGGACCACGTCTGCTTGCTCTCCTGCTCTCTTTACGGATTGAAGCAAGCACCTTGGGCCTGGTACCAGCGGATCGCGGCCTTCCTTCAGCAGCAGGGGTTCCGGTCCACATTGTCCGATGCCTCCCTGTTTGTTTATCATCAGGGTTCCGCCACTGCGTACCTCCTCCTGTACGTCGACGACATCATCCTGACGCCTCCTCGGCAGCGCTCCTTCAGTAGATTACAGCTCGCCTCGGCACCGAGTTCGCCCTCAAGGACTTGGGGGCTCTCCACTACTTCCTCGGCATCGAGGTTGTGCGCCGGGCCACTGGCTTCTTCCTGCATCAGCAGAAGTACGCCTACGAGCTTCTGGAGCGAGCGGGCATGCTTAACTGCAAGCCTTCTCCCACGCATGTCGACACGAAGGCTAAGGTGTCTGTCGTCGAGGGCTCTCCGGCGTCCGACGCTCCCTTCTACCGCTCCATCGTCGGTGCGCTTCAGTACCTCACACTGACGCGTCCGGACATTCAGTACGCTGTCCAGCAGGTGTGCCTTCATATGCATGCTCCTCGTGATACACATTGGGCTCTGGTGAAACGTATTCTTCGATATATATATGTGGCACCACAGCTATGGGTCTCACTCTGACGACATCACCTGACACCAACCTTGTCGCCTACTCCGACGCCGACTGGGCTGGGTGTGCCGACACTCGACGCTCCACTTCCGGCTACTGCGTCTACCTTGGGCCCTCTCTGATTTCGTGGTCGACCAAACGACAACCCACGGTCTCACGATCGAGCGTCGAGGCTGAGTACAGGGCTATGGCCAACGCCGTCGCGGAGTGCTCTTGGCTACGATAGCTACTTCAGGAGTTGCTATGCGAGGTCACCAAGGCGACGCTTGTTTACTGTGACTACGTCTCCGCGGTTTATCTCGCCGCAAATCCTGTCCATCACCGACCGACGAAGCACATTGAGCTCGACATCCACTTCGTTAGGGAGCACGTCGCACTTGGTCGTGTTCGAGTTCTCCATGTGCCCACCGATCAGCAGTTCGTCGATGCCATGACGAAGGGACTACCTACCTCGACGTTTGAGGGCTTTCGGTCCAGTCTCTACGTCACCGGCGACGCTTCGACTGCGGGGGTGTTGAACATGTGTACATGTACGTAGGTGTGGGTTTTGTATGCCGTACCTGTTGTGTCTCTCTCCCTATGTATTTACTTGTATCTTGGAAGACAAGACACCGATCGCACCCCTTGTACCTATATATATGTGCCTAGTGCACGATCAATCAATTATCGATGCACCAAATCATTATCTACAGTAGCTATAGGTGGACGAATAGGCCAAGCTTGGCCAGGCCAAGCTGCACTATTGCTGCACAAGCCCAAGTGCACGGTGGCTTTAGGCATTTGTCATTTTTCGTTTCTGTTTCTATTTTTAGCCTCTATTTTGCAACTCCTTTTAGCATCAAGATTTTTCTAAATGTGGAACTTTGCCAAATAAATACTCCCTCCGTCCAGAAATACTCGTCATCAAAATGGATAAAGGGGGATGTATCTAGATGTATTTTAGTTCTAGATACATCTCTTTTTATCCATTTTGATGACAAGTATTTTCGGACGGAGGGAGTACTAAGTAATATTCTGCACTGCCACAAAAAGTTTGGGGATTATTTGAATTCATTTACATTTTGTTTTAAATATAAATGGTTTAAACGAGGCTGTTTAGGCACTGTTTTAATTGCCACTCCCTCCGTTCCCAAATATTTGTCTTTCTAGATATTTCAACAAGTGACTACATACAAAGCAAAATGAATGAATCTACACTCTAAAATATGTCTACATACATTCGTATTTTATAGTCCATTTGAAATGTCTAGAATGACAAATAAGGAACGGAGGGAGTAGATCCCAAAAGAGCAAACATGTGATGTTATTTTTCTTTACCAATATTTTTTTGGAATATTTGCTAAAACACGAACTTTTTTCAGACATGTTTGTGAAACATTAAATTTCACGTACAATTTGAATTTTGAATTTTGACTAGGGTTTGAGAGTTGGATTATTTCTTAATCCAATTTAATTGTGATGATCATGATGACATGGCACATTAGCATGTGGTCACTGTAGCATCACACTGGGGTGTTACATGGGAGGAGGACTCGCCGCCTTCCTTTTTCAAAGAGGTCATTACAACATTAGTGCGTGAACTTGCGAGTTGTCATGAATGTTCACCTTAGCGCCCACGGTTGTGAAATATGTAGAATTGGTTCAAAAACATGGGATGAGCATGCAAATATGGTGTTAATCCCATCGGTTGACGAAAATGCGATGACATGGCGCTGAATATCGGTGAGTGCAAATATGTGGTGGAAGTGGGACCCACTTGCAACAACTCAACATGATGGCTTGCATAGTATACGTCTCTATCATGAGTGCCCCCCACATGTTAGTACCAATAGAAAATTTGCACAAAAATCGGTGGTAAATGGGACTTGAACCAGCAACCTCAAGCTAGGCAACATGCAATGCTACCTCTCCATTTCAAGTTTTCACGTGTAGTAAGGATAACACGGCTTAATGTATTGTAAAGGAACACATCCGTGTGTTATAAATGAGCTAAGTTAGTGCTGCTTGTGTTATAATTATTTTGGAATTGGTAAAAGTATAATCATTTTAATAAAAATAAAAGTTCAAATATTTGTGTGTTATAGTTATTATACATACATATAAAATAACTTGTTGACTAAATTTTCAAGTATTTTTTTATAAATATTCTTGAATTATTAAAACTACAACATATAAATAAAATAGCATTTATGAATTATAAAAATGTTTGTATAACAATACAAATATTTACAAATAAAATTTCATAAAAAATATTTATTTACAAAAAAATGAATAATTGTATGCACATTTTTATAATTCATAAGTATGTTATCAAGAAAATGTTTTTATAGAATTTTAAGAAATATTCATAAATACACATATTTTAAATTATTTTTAATGAATATTAACTCTTTACTTTTATTTAAATTATATAAATTATGAATATATCCTAGTCATGTACATAAGTGAATACTGAAAAACATTAAGTAAATGTTTGTATTCCTCGTTCTGTATAATTCAAATATATGCCTCGAGTGTATATTTTATTTATTTCCAAAACATATTAAATGTGTGTATTTACTAAACATTTCAAGTATAATCCACATGTAAATAAGTGGATATTTTAAAAATTACATGAACTTAAAGTTATTTTATTTGTAGATATAATATGCATATATTTTATTGCAATTTTCTTTTAAAAACAAAAAGACTAACATGTGCAAAGTGGGTTGCACACTGTAGCCCATTTAAACCCCACGAACGTATTCCTTTACAAAACATTAAGCTCGGTGTTGTTGCTAGCATAGCCTAGCGGCTAGCAGGGACGGATTCAAGGGGGGGCGAGGGGGGGGGGGCGAGACCCCCCCTAACGATCGTGTCGCACCTTAATAGCGATTACTTGGTCGGTAATTTTGTTGGTTTGGCAAGTGTACGTGGCATGCTTCGCCTTCCCTGTGATTTGTGATTCCCGTAGCCAGCGACGGCCCATGTAATGGCGATCAGTTGATTGCAGCCTAAAGGCCCAAATCTCAGCAAAAGAAAAAGGAAACGTAGCCCACCATGAAAGGGAAGGGCCAGGCTACGATTCAGTTACCCACTGTTTAGGTCTCCTATAATCCCTTCGATTCCAGCTTGCTAAAAAGAACCGCTCCAGCGATCGCGCCGGCGGACGGCCGCCTGCTAGATCTCCTTAAGGCCACAGGAAATGTAATGCCCAGAATGGGACTATACCTCCTACGTGTCGAGGCACGACTTAAAGGTATAAGCCCATTCTGGAATGATCTCAAGTTCGGTATCTTTGCACATCTCATGTAAAAATGGGGATGAAAAACAAAAGAGATAGTTGGCTTACACTCGCCACGTCACGCAATTCATTACATACCAAATCATTATTCAAATAACATCACAACCCGTCTATGGGTGAAGATCCAAATGAAAGATACCAAACATACATAAAGCCACATGTCCGAATCGCACCTAGTAGAAACCACTACTGATCATCGGGATAGTGCACATAGTAACGGCTACGTTCCTCATCGTACTCCCAGTATAGCTCGGTGCCAACTCCTTAGTAGTTCACCATGGTACCTGCATCTGGTGTGGTGTAGTATTTGTGAGCCACAAAGGACTCAGCAATCCCGTTCCCGGGTAACAGAACTATCTAAGCCTTGGGTGTGGAACAAGGCTGAAGAAAGAATAAAAGGCTGCAGCTGCACTAGCACTAGCTTACGTGATAAGAGCGAGAAGAGAAGTGCCTCGGACGACAACGTGATCACGAAGTGATCCTAACTAAGCACATCAATCATAACCCCACCGTGTTCACTTCCCGAACCCCTTTCGGAAAATGACCGTCACGGTACTCACGCTGGTAGTGTGTTCTGAACATGGTGTCAAGTTTTCTACAACCGGATATTAACAAATTCCCATCTGCCACATAACCACGGGCACGGCTTTCGAAAGTTCAAAACCCTGAAGGGGTGTTCCAACTTGGCCCATGACAAGCCCACGATCCGCGGAGTCGCAACTCCAAGGTGGGAAGGCCCGAGTATCCTCGGAATCCCGTGCTCAAGATACTCCGACTAAGGTAAGGCTAATCCAGCAAATCCTCCCGGCGTGCCGACACCCTGATAGTAGCCGCGCGTATCTCGTCTCAGGCCACGACCGGATGGGTGATGCTACGGGTTTTTACCAGCCCTCGAGTTTCCTTGAGGTGGCCCCGCAGGACCCCCAGTTCGGACCAACACTCATGTGGAGCACTGGCCCGGGTTGTTGATTAAGAAGAGGGTTAATTACTCCCTATGCAAGTTTTTAGTTGTTTAGGCAAGTAGTACCAATGTTGGGACTTGCTGGAAAAGACTTAGCGCTAAGCGGTTTATCGAGGGGGTCCCATAACCCCAACCGTGTGAGGAACGCAAAATCAAGGAACATAACACCGGCTTATACGGTTCCTAGGGCGGCATGAGTGGAACAAAACACCAAGCAAGAGGCTTAGCCTTCCACCCATTACCAATATATAGATGATTTCATTTAAGAGTTTATATAGTGTGATATCCCAACAAGCTTCAACATGAAGCAAGAATCTTCAAATCTTCTCCTGCAACTATCAATGCTATAAGAGGGGCTGAGCGAAGCTTACATAGCCAAACATAGGTTTGCATAGGTAGGGTGGTTAGACAGATTCATGGTTACAATAGGAGGCTGACAAGAAAACATGGGCATCGAGGCAATAAGCTAAAGAGCGAGACTTCTAGCAATAGGCAAAGATAGTAATGATATTTGGGTCAGGTCATCTTGCCTGTCGAGTCGTCGATGGGATCTTAAGAGGGCTCCTCGTTCTCAACCTCGGTAGTAACCTCGTTCTCGTACTCGGTCTCGGCTTCCGGCTATACTCAACACAAGAACACACGAGGCACGAAATCAAACAAGATGCAATGCGCAAACTACAGGATGCATGGCTGATGCACTAAGGAAGCACTGAAGATGCACTTAGGATGCACAGAAAGCCAACATAGGAAACACAGAGAAACAGTACAAGAACAAGACAATTTACTCTAGCAAGTAGGATGCAAGACAAGTCTATTTAGGATGCAAAACATGGCAGAGTAGGAAGCACAGAGAAACAACACAAGAAACAGCAGGTTTAAATGAGGCCGGAAACTACTTAAGACAAAACCGGTAAGTCCTCATGAGCATAGTTTGAAATTAGTCCAGAACTGAACAAACCTTAAGTTAAAGTTGTTAAACAGCAAGTTAACATGCACCATGACAATCTACACGAAATTCTAGTCAAGTTTCATATAAAGTTTATTTAAAACGGAGCTACGGTCTAGAAGATATGATCAAGACAAGATAAGCATGGCAACGGTGCAAGATGCACCCAAACATCAAGCAACATACTCCAAAACATGTTAACAAGATGACATTATGAATCTACATGCAAAACCACACAAGTTTCATATAGGACTTGCTCAAAACGGAGCAACAGACTAAAAGATACAACCAAAACAAGAAACAATGCAAAGCTGAAACTAACAGCCACATAGCAACTTTGGAGCGATAATTATATACTCTACAGCACTCAAACATGGTGAAAAGAAGCATGGACATGAAGTAGACATATCCTACAGCAAACAACTCCATTGGGGCATCTCCATAGGAGGCATGGATCAATAGTAACAAGCTACAACATTTTGATCATGACAACAAAAACCTGACAGTAATATTTTATAGCAACTTGGGAGCACGAATTAAATATGCTACAGCCACCCAAATGAGCATGTGAGGGCATGGATGGATAGCCAACAACATATACAACAAGGAATGAACAATAGCCACCCGAAAACTAACATGGATTTGCCTAGATCAACAAGCAAACATAGCATCCGGATATTACAGAATCCAGACTTAGTGAAATTTCACTAAGTGTTAAAACAGTAACATTATCATGGCATGTTTGTGAGCATGTTGAAGTCACCTCAAAGCATAACATGGCAAGTGGTTTGCACCACAACAAAGAACACATGATGGGGAATCTAAAACATATAAGCATGCAACATGGGGACAACCACATCAATAGCAACGAGCTCCTCAACTAGGCATCTCGTAACAAGTTTAAAAACCTAACAGCCACATGCACTTTTGCAATGGAGATAAACATGGCAATATGAATTCTATCATGCATCCTATAGCAACCAACATGTAGAGCATCTCATGATGAACATTTGGACATATCATTTGCTTCATTTGGATAAACATGCATCAAGTTATCACATCTCAAACATGGCATCAAAACAACTAATAGCAGCAGTTTGTATCCTATAGCACTCTTGCCATGAAGATTAAGACATCTAGATGGACTCAAACATGCATGACACAATGGAACAAATCATAATACACATCACCACGATCATTTTGACATATTATACGCACAAAACGGACAAGCACAGTAAAAGTTATCCTCATCACAAAAATGCATCAGACAACAAAAAAAACACTAAAAGACTTTGGGAAAAAATATCAACCTCAGGGGTCAACGGGTCCGCGGGTGGTCAAACGGGTCGGAGCGGGTCGCGCGTTCCGGGTCGGCCCGTTAGGGTTCCAGGCGCCTGGCGCTGGCTGGATCGGGATCGGGCTGGTCCCGATCGGATCGAAGGTTGGCCGCGGCGGCGCTCGCTCGATCCCGGCCGGCGGGATGGTCTGCGGTGGCCAGTGGGATGGCCCTGGCGCCCGGCGGCGAGGACGGAGAGGCCGACGGCGGGGACTGGCACCGGCGGCGGCGACGAAAACTTCAAAGGGCGGCGGCGGCTCGATGGCTTGGCGGCGGTGACTGGCGTGAGGAGCTCGGGCGGCGCGGTGGGGCTGAGCACCGGCGGCGGCGTGCGGTGCTTCGGCCGCCTACGGGTGGCGGCGCTGCGGCCGGCGTCGAGGAAGGAAGGCGCGCGGGCGGCGAGGAGATTTGGCCCGAACGGCGGCGGAGGCGGGCCGGGAATGGGCCCTCGGGCCCGCGCGGCGGCGGAGGCGGTTACTGTGCGGTGGCGGACTGTCCGGCTCGGGTCGGACACGTCCGCCCGGCACGGAAAACGAGGCGCGGCTGGAGCTAGGAGGAGGACTAGGGTTTGGACAAGAAAAATGGAGGGGTGGACGTTTTTATAGGCACGAGGAGCTAGGAGAGTCCAAATGGAGAACGGTTTTCGGCCACGCGATCAAAATTCAATAACCGAGATGACGGGAAGGTTTGAGCTGGGTTTGCTGGCCTGTTGTGGAGGGGGTCTTGGGCCTCAAAGAGGAGGTACTTTTGGCCCACGAGGTTAACTGTTCGAGTATCAAATGAACTCCAAACGCGACGAAACTTGACAGGCGGCCTACACGTATCAAAACAACATCGCACGACAAGTCTCACGCCATTCCGGAAACATTACACGGCCAAACACAAAAGAAGGACTCGGGGAAGCCACGGGCACGTGTGATAGCGTCGGAACTCGAAACGGACAACGGGAAGAAACGAGTGAAACCGGATGCAAACGACAACACAAATGCAATGCAATGCACATGACAACATGACATGGATGAAATGCACACACGCACATGACAAAATGACGAAAACCCAAAAAGACGAAGAACCCGGAATGGAACTGATGAAGCCAAAGTTTATATATTGCCATATAGGGAAAGTGTTACATCCGGGGCATTACAAATTCTCCTCTACTACGAAAAGATCTCGTCCCGAGATCTAGGACTGGAAGAAGGAAGGGTACTCAGAACGAAGGTGATCTTCTCGTTCCCACGTAGCTTCTCGGTCGGTATGGTGTGACCACTTGACTTTCAAGAACTTGATTGACTTGTTGCGGGTCTTGCGCTAGGTTTCTTCGAGAATAGCAACGGGATGCTCTCGGTAAGACAAGTCTTGTTGAAGATCAATCTCCTCAAACGGAATGGTGCGTTCAGGTGTCTTGAAGCACTTGCGGAGTTGAGACACATGAAACACATCATGAACATTAGCGAAGTTGGAAGGGAGCTCAAGTTGATATGCTAGATCGCCTCTTTTGCCAAGGATCTTGAAAGGGCCCACGTATCTAGGAGCAAGCTTTCCTTTGATACCGAATCTTTGGGTGCCTTTCATAGGAGAAACACGGAGATAGACATTATCACCAATGTTGAAGGCCAAATCACGATGCTTGTCGTCATAGTAGCTCTTCTGACGCGACTGAGCGGCCTTGAGATTCTCACGTATGACTTTGCACATTTCTTCGGCTTCTGAGATCAAGTCATTGCCAAGAAGTTGACGTTCACCAGTCTCGGACCAGTTGAGAGGAGTACGGCACTTTCTGCCATAGAGGATTTCAAACGAAGCTTTGCCGACACTTGCTTGGAAGCTGTTGTTGTAAGAGAACTCGGCAAACGGAAGGCAATCTTCCCACTTCATGCCAAAAGAGATGACACAAGCCCTGAGCATGTCTTCTAGAATCTGATTCACTCTCTCAACTTGACCACTGGTCTGAGGGTGAAATGCAGTGCTGAACCTGATCTTAGTGCCCATGGCAGACTGAAAGGAGTCCCAGAACTTGGAAGTGAACAAACTTCCATGGTCTGAGGAGATAACTTGAGGAATGCCATGTAAGGACACAATTCTGGAAGTGTACAATCTGCCAGTTGAGCTGCATTGATGGATTCTTTGACTGGAAGGAAGTGAGCTACTTTGGTGAGCTTGTCAATCACCACAAAGATAGAATCATTCCCTTTCTTGGACTTAGGAAAGCCAGTGACGAAATCCATTTCAATGTGGTCGAATTTCCACTCGGGGATAGGAAGAGGTTGGAAGAGACCGGCTGGACGTTGATGCTCTGCCTTCACTCTTCTGCAGACATCACATTCATTCACAAATTGGGCAATCTCCCTTTTCATGCGAGTCCACCAGTAAGATTGCTTGAGGTCTTGGTACATCTTGGAACTTCCAGGATGAATCGACAGGAGGGAGTCATGTGCTTCGTTCATTATGAGCTTCCTGAGATCACCTTTGGGAACCACAAGTATGTCCTCAAAGAACAAGGTATCTCTCTCATCAACGCGATAGCACTTGTATTTGGGAGTACCCTTTGCAATACCATGTTTCACTTTCTGCACCATAGCATCACTGAGTTGGGCCTCACGAATCTGATCTTCCAAGGTAGGAGCAACTTGAAGATTTGCAAGAAAGCCTTGCGGAACAACTTGGAGGTTGAGCTTCCTGAATGCTTCACAAAGCTCAGGCTGAAACGGCTTGATAAGGAGACTGTTGCAATATGCCTTTCTGCTCAAGGCATCTGCAATGACATTGGCCTTGCCAGGTGTGTATTCGATTCTTGGATCATACTCTTGGATCATCTCAACCCAACGAGTCTGGCGGAGGTTCAGGTTCGGCTGTGTGAAGATGTACTTCAAGCTCTTGTGATCGGTGAAGATGTCGACTTTTCTACCCAACAGAAGGTGTCTCCACGTAATCAAGGTGTGTACCATAGCTGCTAGCTCAAGATCATGTGTGGGGTAGTTCTTCTCACTTGGCTTCAATTGACGAGAGGTGTATGCCACAATTTTCTTGTCTTGCATTAGGACACCACCAAGTCCTTGAAGAGAAGCATCATAGAATACTTCGTAGGGCTTGGACTCATCTGGAGGAGTAAGAACTGGAGCAGAGATGAGCTTTTCTTTGAGAGTTTTGAATGCCACATCACAATCCGGAGACCAGTTGTACTTGACATTCTTCTGCAGCAAGTTGGAGAGAGGCTTGGAAATCTTGGAGAAGTTCTCAACGAACCTTCTGCAATAGCTAGCAAGACCAAGAAAGCTTCGGAGTTGCTTGACGTTCTGAGGAGGTTCCCAGTTGACAATCGCTTCAACTTTCTCGGGGTTGACCGCAATACCGTCAGCGGAGATGATATGGCCCAGATACAAGACCTTATCGAGCCAGAATTTGCACTTGGAGAACTTGGCATAGAACTTATGTTCACGGAGTCTGTCGAGAACCAGACGGAGGTGCTTTTCGTGATCCTCTTCATTCTTGGAGAATACCAAGATGTCATCCAGATACACAAGCACAAATTCGTTGGTGTAGGGGTTGAAAATGTAGTGCATCATTCTCGAGAAGGTAGGTGGAGCATTAGCGAGGCCAAAAGACATGACTGTATATTCATAGGAGCCGTAGCTCGTTCTGAAGGCAGTCTGGTGTATATCTTCTTCACGAATGCGAATTTTGTGATAACCCATTCGGAGATCGAGCTTTGAGAACACTTTTGCTCCTTTGAGCTGCTCGAACAATTCATTGATGTTGGGGAGCAGATACTTGTTCTTTATTGTCTTCTTGTTCAATGGCCGGTAATCAACGCAAAGGCGCTCCGTGCCATCCTTCTTCTTGACAAATAAGACACCACAGCCCCAAGGAGATGTGCTAGGCCTGATCAGACCCATACGCTCTTGTTCATCAAGCTGTTTCTTCAACTCCTTCAACTCTTCAGGGGAGAGCTTGTATGGACGCCGACATGCTGGCTCAGTACCAGGCTCGAGTTCAATGACAAATTCAACTTGACGATGCGGAGGCATGCCTGGAAGTTCTTCAGGGAAGACGTCTTCGTATTCGTTGACCACCGGAATTTGAGAGATGGCATTAATCTTGCCCTTGTCATTGAGAGAGAATAGCCTGATTGTGTTATCTCGAGAGGCGAAGATAATCACGTCTTCGTTAGGATGAGTAATCTTGACTTCCTTATTTGCACAATCAATGTGAGCATCATGCTGAGAAAGCCAATCCATCCCGAGAATAAGGTCAATGTCGGAGTTGCCGAGAACAAACGGTTTAGCCAGAAAGCGGTAATCACCCATGCGAATAGATACATCCGGAGCAAAAAAATTAGAATGCAATCGTCTCCCCGGAGAAATAACTGATAACTCCCTTGGCAGACTTTTGATGTCAACCTTATGCTTGGATGCAAACGGTTGAGACATGAAAGAACATGATGCACCCGAATCAAACAACACTTTTGCGGGAATAGAGTTAACTGGAAGGTTACCAAGTATCACATCTGAAGAATTCTCTGCTTGAGTTGCATTCATCAGATTCACTCTTGCATGCTTGGGATTATGCTTGACAATAGCAGTGCTGACAGGTGGAGGAGGCGGAAGGCGCCTTGGGTTGGGGCACTTGTTAGCATAGTGACCCTTCTGAGTGCACTTGTTGCAAACCACTTCTGAGAGAGGACGGTAATGAGGAGCACTTGACTTGGAAGCTTGAAACTGATTCTTTGACTAGTTGCTTGGGTTGGGTGGGTGGGAGAAAGCACGGCCACCAGAGTTCTTGTTGTTGTTGTAGGGAGCTCGGATCACTGGAGGAGGTGGAAGCCAAAACTTTTGTTGCTTTGCGACCACTTGAGAAAAAGGGGAGGAGTGAACGGCATCTCTGATCCTCTTTTTGAAAGCTTCCATCTTGAGCTGGGCTGCCTCTTGCTTAAGTGCCATGTTATAGAATTTATCAAACTCATCAGGCTCGAACAAGGTGAGAGCAAGTTGGAGTTCATCCTTCAGACCACCACGGAACTGATAGATCTTGCTCTTGGCATCTGGGATGTCTTGCTTGGCATAGCGGGCAAGGTTCTGGAACTTGACATTATATTGGTAGACATACATTGAGCCTTGCTTCAGGTTGCGGAATTGCTCACGCATACCCTCGATGACACTTGTTGGAATGTGGTGAGAGCGAAAGTCCTTGCAGAAATCATCCCAGGAGATTACACGCTCTGCTCTGGAGTCTTTGTACTGTTGCCACCAATCAGCTGCTTGGTCCTTGAGTTGGAAGGCTGCAAACTTCACATAGTCCTCGGGCCTGACATTGCTGCACTCGAAATGCTTCTTGATATCTGTTAACCAGTCTTCAGCATCGAGAGGGTCCACGCAGTAACTGAATGCCTTTGGTTGATTTGCCAAGAACTGGTTGAGCGTAGCAAAGTGCGGTTGGTTGAACAAATTGCCTTGGTTCCCATGAGCACCCTGATTTGGTTGAATATTCTGCATCATTTGCATAAGCATCTGGGTGTTCTGGTTTGTAGCTTGCATAAGTGCTCTCTAGGCCTCAGACGGAGGAGGAGGTGAAGGAGGACGATCAGGAACCTCTTCACCCTCTGGGTTAGCGTTGGGAACCCTTTTAGGAGCCATCCCGAAAGAGATGACCACTATTAGCCATTGATTGAGAAAGATATATAAGCTGAATCAACGGCTAGAAATTGCAACATAGTCTTCACAAGAATCATTCGAACAAGAGGAACGAATGAAATTCACAATTTAATGATAACAACAATCTTCACGAGAAGCCACTTGGGAGACAAAAGGTAAATAAAAACAACAAGGTGCAGATAGAACAAATACAAGATAGAAGCTTCGTTCGACATATTCGTGCTGAAAGCTTATGGAACGTGTTACGAAAGGGTTTTGCAATCCCCGGATCAGCATAGCCAAGGACCCTTTAAGATGCAACTCCCGATCGGAACAACGGCCATAAAACTACTTCACTCAATGTAGAACCCCGAACTCCATATCATGCATTCGTTGGAAGAATGCCTACGAGCTACTAGATGAACCCACCTATTAATTTCCGAAAGTTTCTAGTTATGCAATCAGGTGTTGGGGATACAGGGGAAGCATCGCGCACTCAACTCTAATCCTACATCCAGCTGTATCCATCCTTCAACACATAACCAGTTATTTCCGGAAACCGTCTACCTCGGACCTTCGAAACGCATCTACTATACAAGCTATGACAATACTACCGAACTACCTCCCCAGTACTGGGTGATGTCGGGGTTATCTTGCCACTAACCGCATAGGAGAGTTTTTGATGTTGGCCATCTTAAGTATTCTAGAACTGATGCGATATATTTGTGACGACAACACCTCGGAGCTCAACTCCCCAGGACACTGCCACAACCCCTAAATGACAGGAGGCATCGAGAACAATGTTCTCGTCACAAAGACATCGGAACAATCCAAACAATACTCGCGAGATTCCTAAAAAAAATTGGTCAAATTTAGAGAGTAGAAGAGGCAAGAGTAATCGTCAGGAGTCCTCGCCAGAGTGAAAAGAGATGAGGAGCAAAATAAATCCTACTATCCGATATATATATAGGACTCAAAACATTTTAAGTGTGTGCCTAGACTCAACTGTCAACGATTCGATCAATCAGTAGGGGCTTCTAGGTCGGAGAAGGCTCTGATACCAATTTGTAATGCCCAGGATGGGACTATACCTCCTACGCGTCGAGGCACGACTTAAAGGTATAAGCCCATTCTGGAATGATCTCAAGTTCGGTATCTTTGCACATCTCATGTAAAAATGGGGATGAAAAACAAAAGAGATAGTTGGCTTACACTTGCCACGTCACGCAATTCATTACATAGCAAATCATTATTCAAATAACATCACAACCCGTCTACGGGTGAAGATCCAAATGAAAGATACCAAACATACATAAAGCTACAGGTCCGAATCGCACCTAGTAGAAACCACTACTGATCATCAGGATAGTGCACATAGTAACGGCTACGTTCCTCATCGTACTCCCAGTATAGCTCGATGCCGTCTCCTGAGTAGTTCACCATGGTACCTGCATCTGATGTGGTGTAGAATCTGTGAGCCACAGAGGACTCAGCAATCCCGTTCCCGGGTAACAGAACTATCTAAGCCTTGGGTGTGGAACAAGGCTGAAGAAAGAATAAAAGGCTGCAGCTGCACTAGCACTAGCTTACGTGATAAGAGCGAGAAGAGAAGTGCCTCGGACGACAAGGTGATCACGAAGTGATCCTAACTAAGCACGTCAATCATAACCCCACCGTGTTCACTTCCCGAACCCCTTTCGGAAAATGACCGTCACGGTACTCACGCTGGTAGTGTGTTCTGAACATGGTGTCAAGTTTTCTACAACCGGATATTAACAAATTCCCATCTGCCACATAACCGCGGGCACGGCTTTCCAAAGTTTAAAACCCTGCAGGGGTGTTCCAACTTGGCCCATGACAAGCCCACGATCCGCGGAGTCACAACTCCAAGGTGGGAAGGCCCGAGTATCCTCGGAATCCCGTGCTCAAGATACTCCGACTAAGGTAGGGCTAATCCAGCAAATCCTCCCGGCGTGCCGACACCCTGATAGTAGCCGCGCGTATCTCGTCTCAGGCCACGACCGGATGGGTGATGCTACGGGTTTTTACCAGCCCTCGAGTTTCCTTGAGGTGGCCCCACAGGACCCCCAGTTCGGACCAACACTCATGTGGAGCACTGGCCCGGGTTGTTGATTAAGAAGAGGGTTAATTACTCCCTATGCAAGTTTTTAGTTGTTTAGGCAAATAGTACCAATGTTGGGACATGCTGGAAAAGACTTAGCGCTAAGCGGTTTATCGAGGGGGTCCCATAACCCCAACCGTGTGAGGAACGCAAAATCAAGGAACATAACACCGGTTTATACGGTTCCTAGGGCGGCATGAGTGGAATAAAACACCAAGCAAGAGGCTTAGCCTTCCACCCATTACCAATATATAGATGATTTCATTTAAGAGTTTATATAGTGTGATATCCCAACAAGCTTCAACATGAAGCAAGAATCTTCAAATCTTCTCCTGCAACTAGCAATGCTATAAGAGGGGCTGAGCGAAGCTTACTTAGCCAAACATAGGTTTGCATAGGTAGGGTGGTTAGACAGATTCATGGTTACAATAGGAGGCTGAGAGGAAAACATGGGCATCGAGGCAATAAGCTAAAGAGCGAGACTTCTAGCAATAGGCAAAGATAGTAATGATATCTGGGTCAGGTCATCTTGCCTGTCGAGTCGTCGATGGGATCGTAAGAGGGCTCCTCGTTCTCAACCTCGGTAGTAACCTCGTTCTCGTACTCGGTCTCGGCTTCCGGCTCTACTCAACACAAGAACACACGAGGCACGAAATCAAACAAGATGCAATGCGCAAACTACAGGATGCATGGCTGATGCATTAAGGAAGCACTGCGGATGCACTTAGGATGCACAGAAAGCCGACATAGGAAACACAGAGAAACAGTACAAGAACAAGACAATTTACTCTAGCAAGTAGGATGCAAGACAAGTCTATTTAGGATGCAAAACATGGCAGAGTAGGAAGCACAGAGAAACAACACAAGAAACAGCAGGTTTAAATGAGGCCAGAAACTACTTAAGACAAAACCGGTAAGTCCTCATGAGCATAGTTTGAAATTAGTCCCGAACTGAACAAACCTTAAGTTAAAGTTGTTAAACAGAAAGTTAACATGCACCATGACAATCTACACGAAATTCTAGTCAAGTTTCATATAAAGTTTGTTTAAAACGGAGCTACGGTCTAGAAGATATAATCAAGACAAGATAAGCATGGCAACGGTGCAAGATGCACCCAAACATCAAGCAACATACTCCAAAACATGTTAACAAGATGACATTATGAACCTACATGCAAAACCACACAAGTTTCATATAGGACTTGCTCAAAACGGAGCAACGGACTAAAAGATACAACCGAAACAAGAAACAATGCAAAGCTGAAACTAACAGCCACATAGCAACTTTGGAGCAATAATTATATACTCTACAGCATGCAAACATGGTGAAAAGAAGCATGGACATGAAGTAGTCATATCCTACAGCAAACAACTCCATTGGAGCATCTCCATAGGAGGCATGGATCAATAGCAACAAGCTACAACATTTTGATCATGACAACAAAAACCTGACAGTAATATTTTATAGCAACTTGGGAGCAAGAATTAAATATTCTACAGCCACCCAAATGAGCATGTGAGGGCATGGATGGATAGCCAACAACATATACAACAAGGAATGAACAATATCCACCCCAAAACTAACATGGATTTGCCTAGATCAACAAGCAAACATAGCATCCGGATATTACAGATTCCAGACTTAGTGAAATTTCACTAAGTGTTAAAACAGTAACATTATCATGGCATGTTTGTGAGCATGTTTAAGTCACCTCAAAGCATAACATGGCAATTGGTTTGCACCACAGCAAAGAACATATGATGGGGAATCCAAAACATATAAGCATGCAACATGGGGACAACCACATCAATAGCAACGAGCTCCTCAACTAGGCATCTCGTAACAAGTTTAAAAACCTAACATCCACATGCACTTTTGCAATGGAGATAAACATGGAAATATGAATTCTATCATGCATCCTATAGCAACCAACATGTAGAGCATTTCATGATGAACATTTGGACATATCATTTGCTTCATTTCGATAAACATGCATCAAGTTATCACATCTCAAACATGGCATCAAAACAACTAATAGCAGCAGTTTATATCCTATAGCACTCTTGCCATGAATATTAAGACATCTAGATGGACTCAAACATGCATGACACAATGGAACAAATCATAGTACACATCACCACGATCATTTTGACATATTATACGCACAAAACGGACAAGCACAGTAAAAGCTATCCTCATCACAAAAATGCATCAGACAACAAAAAAAAACACTAAAAGACTTAGGGAAAAAATATCAACCTCAGGGGTCAACGGGTCCGCGGGTGGTCAAACGGGTCGGAGCGGGTCGCGCGTTCCGGGTCGGCCCGTTAGGGTTCCAGGCGCCTGGCGCTGGCTGGATCGGGATCGGGCTGGTCCCGATCGGATCGAAGGCTGGCCGCGGCGGCGCTCGCTCGATCCCGGCCGGCGGGATGGTCTGCGGTGGCCGGCGGGATGGCCCTGGCGCCCGGCGGCGAGGACGGAGAGGCCGGCGGCGGGGACTGGCACCGGCGGCGGCGACGGAAGCTTCAATGGGCGGCGGCGGCTCGATGGCTTGGCGGCGGTGACTGGCGCGAGGAGCTCGGGTGGCGCGGTGGGGCTGAGCCCCGGCGGCGGCGTGCGGTGCTCCGGCCGCCTGCGGGTGGCGGCGCGGCGGCCGGCGCCGAGGAAGGAAGGCGCGCGGGCGGCGAGGAGATTTGGCCCGAACGGCGGTGGCGGCGGGCCGGGAACGGGCCCTCGGGCCCGCGCGGCGGCGGAGGCGGTTACTATGCGGTGGCGGACTGTCCGGCTCGAGTCGGACACGTCCGCACGGCACGGAAAACGAGGCACGGCTGGAGCTAGGAGGAGGACTAGGGTTTGGACGAGAAAAATGGAGGGGTGGACGTTTTTATAGGCACAAGGAGCTAGGAGAGTCCAAATGGAGAACGGTTTTCGGCCACGCGATCAGAATTCAACGACCGAGATGATGGGAAGGTTTGAACTGGGTTGTTGGGCTGTTGTGGAGGGGGTCTTGGGCCTCAAAGAGGAGGTACTTTTGGCCCACGAGGTTAACTGTTGGAGTATCAAACGAACTCCAAACGCGACGAAACTTGACAGGCGGCCTACACGTATCAAAACAACATCGCACGACAAGGCTCACACCATTCCGGAAACGTTACACGGCCAAACACGAAAGAAGGACTCGGGGAAGCCACGGGCACGTGTGATAGCGTCGGAACTTGAAACGGACAACGGGAAGAAATGAGTGGGACCGGATGTAAACGACAACACAAATGCAATGCAATGCACATGACAACATGACATGGATGAAATGCACACACGCACACGACAAAACGACGAAAACCTGAAAAGACGAAGAACCCGGAATGGAACTGATGAAGCCAAAGTTTATATATTGCCATATAGGGAAAGTGTTACATCCGGGGATTACAGGAAAGTATCATTGTGTCGATCCAACAGCTCATTCTGTTCGGTCGGCCGCATGGATGAGCTGCCTAACGAGGAAACATGGTTTAGTTTTTACTTCTAGCATTTGATTTGGTTGTGCCTTTCAAACCATAAAAGGAGTGATTCTAGAACTCGAGATATTAACAACTTGCTCACATGATTTAACCCTGAATTCCAAATATCGCGGTCGCTTGTGGCGATCAGCCACATTGATCGTTGTATCTTTTCTCCATCCAAACTAAAGCACGAAGTGGTGCTGTGTTGCCGCCGCTGATCTCCGTTGATGGCAGTAGATCGTTTCTCTACTCTACGTATAACCATAGTATTAATATATACTTTTTGATATCAACATATTATCGATATGGCCTGATACGATGATCCCTACTCCCTAGTGCATTAGTTAGTAGCAATTCTGAAGTTGTAGTAACATGTGTTCTCGGTGATAGATATAGATTTGGTCTAATATACTTATATTTTATTTATGTTTAAACAAAAGTTGAATAGAAAGAACAGAGCATATTGCTACTTTCAAGCGATTTGCTTCTAGTTCAAAATGTTTGTACTGAAAATTCAAATTTAACTTGCTAATCTTATGATCATATATGTAATCATCGAGCGAATTTACATTGACAGTTGCAAAACATGTGTTGTTTTCTTATACATTAATTAATACTTGTGCAACTATTGCAAAATATACATTAACATTTTACGTGAGACTTAATATATATATATTATTATGTGTGTGACATTTCTTTTTGGGTACAAAAAAGACATTCATCTCTTTCGCCCCCCTATGTTCAAATCCTGGCTCCGTCCCTGGCGGCTAGCTCGAGGTCGCTGGTTTGAGTTCAGCGGCCACCATTTCCATGTTAATTTTTCATAAGGTGGTGGTCATGGAGACATATGCTATGTAAGCCATCTTGTTTAGCAGGTCTCAAGCCACGCTACCCCGCAAAAAAAATGTCTCAAGCCACGCTAGCACACCACATGTGCACGCTAACTCAAATACAATACCTCGTCAGCGTATTGTATGTTACGGATGAAATTTGCACTGTATTTACACGCTCGTGCTAAATTATGAAACCGGTTCTAAGTATTTCGCAACTGCATGTAGTAGAATCATCCATTTGTGTTGATAGGTGGGACCCATAGAGACATAGCCAATGCAAGCCATCCTGATTAGTGGGTCTCATACCACATTAGCATGTCACATGTCCACGCTAGCTGAAATATGATGCTACATTAGCGCATTTTATGTCTACGGATGGAATAAACACCGTATTTACACACTCTTGCCAGGTTTTGGAACCAATTCTATGTATTCCGCAATTGCATGGCAGTAAAGTGGACATTCGTGACAAGTTCAAGCACCAGTGATGTAATTACGTGTTTCTAAAATATAATTGTGATAAAATGTTATGTTGGTTAGGATTGGTTATGTACAAAACAACGCAAGTAATTTTGTGACGCACTAAGTCGGTCCAGATAGAGTCATCACAAGCGCAACACTCGGGAGCAACTAATCAAAGGGTTTTCCAGCAAAGGTAACTTTATTGACCCGAGAGCGCGCCAAGTGGTGTGTCCAGCCACCGCCATATTGAGCTCGGACTTCTTTTGGATTTTCCTTCTTTTGTACGCGTTTTTGAGTTTTAGACAGGTCTTCAGGTTTTTTTTGGCTTGTGGTTTTCGCTTAGCTTTCCTAGGTTTTATAAGGAAAAGATTTGTTTTAAATCAATGCTTTTCTGCGACATGTGCTTCCACGAGTTGTGCTTCTCAAAGAAAAGGAAAACATAATATGTGCTTCCACGAGAAGCACAACCGTCCTTCCTAAAAAATGGAAAGCATAGCATGTACTTCCCAGAAAAGTGAAAAGCACAATTGTGCTTCCGGGTTACTCTTTTCTAGGTTGCCTGTTTTACCTATTTTCTGTCTTTTCCCCGGTTCTAGTATTTTGGGGTTTTTTTCTTCCAAATTTCCCTTTTTTGCCATTTGTTTTTTTTTATTCCTTGTTTTGTCGGTTTTTTGGTGAAAAATGATTCATCAAAGAGGTCTAATTTCTCGAAATAGGCTTTCGCCCTACTTTGTAAATAAATCGACCATCAAGTCCATACAACGAATAGAAAATCATCGATATAAAATGGTATGTTGGGACATCAACACAAGCACACCTAAATAAAACATAAGAGGAAGAAGACCGCCAAGTGGCCAAAATATCAGGGGTCTGCAGTGAAGAGAGGCGTCATGTAGAACATGTGATCTAATTTCGAAGATCTCACTGCAAGAAATCCAACGGTGAATCAAACTAATCCTTTTTCTAACTTCATTGAACTAACCAAGAACACCTCATGAGCCCCGCATCGCTCCGCACGAGTGACACGGGTGGCGAAAGATTGCGCCGCCGTACACCCTCCCCCTTTGCCACCTCTATCCCTCGCCCCCGCCAGGACGCACTGATGGGCAGAGCCCATGCGGCTGTGGCGCAGGTAGGGCTTCTTCTTCGTTGGCGGACGTCCTTGCACTCGAGGCTCGCTCATGCGGGAGCTGGCGCGGGGATGTCGCGTGGCGGCGGCCCATGGCTCACAATGCGATGATGCTGGCATGGTGTCGGGGCTCAGGGGTGCAGCGCCTGGGCGTGGTTGGCTCGTTGGTGAGGTGGCGCACCTATGCCTCGCAAGGTGCCGAGTGGAGGTAGATCTGGGTCTCCCTAGCCCAGATCTGAAGCGGTGGCTAACGGCCGCTATGGCTGGGCGTGGCGGCGGCCCCGGGATAGGCATGCAGGCGCGCCTCAGGAGGAGTTGGGGCGGCTTGGGTGGTGGCCGAGGCGGCGTTTTTCGGCGCCCGTGCGCGGCGGCGAGCGGGCGGCGAGCGGCTTATGTGTGCTTGCAGGGCACGTATTCTGGGCTGCTTCTCCCGAATCTGGTGCTTGGTGGACGTGACATTGGCCCCAGGGGGATAATTTTCGTGTTTTGACCCTTTTTTTGATACAAATTCAGGATCTGACCCCTGTTTGATTTTTTTCGGGATTTGACCCTTTTCCTACCGCCACTGGTTCTGGCGGTAGGGTTAGACAGCCTACCACCACGGGCCTTGGCGGTAGGGTGCGACGGAGGGGGGCGGCGCCGTTTGCCTATGCTGACGTGGATAAGCACCCTACCGCCGCCTCTCCTGGTGGTAGGCTATCTAACCCTACCGCCAGAGCCTGTGGCGGTAGGGTGTGGCTGGGTTTTGCCGCAAACCGTTCTGTAACGAAATATGCAGGGGCCCTGGTGGTAGGCTGTGTGACCCTACCGCCAGTGACCTTGGCGCTAGGGTCCTGTGTTTTATTTTTTTTAAGTTCATTTGCTTGCTTCTTTTCAAATTCAATATGACAGCAATATCACAACAAGTTTCACAAAATATGACAGCAATATCACAGATGTTAAACAATTAAACTTGGGCATCACATACACATTAACAAAACTTCAAGTGCATAGAACATTTCAAACGAACTTCAACTAATTAGTAATTGGAGTTCCACATAGGTTCACAAATAGCAAACACATAGATCCACAAATAGCAAACTCATAGTTCCACGTAGTTTCATAACCACTAGACAAAGTTCAACCAAACGAAGTTCAAACACATAGACAACCCAACTACAAGTTCAACCAACTATCGAAGAGCATAATCATTTGCTCCTTCCCCTCTTGGAGGTACGGTCCTCGTTACTCTTTGAACGAGTCTCGGTCTTCTTCCTGGGCCGTCGAGGGAGCGGTCTTTGGAAAGGGTCCGGACTCAGCTAATTCTTCTTCTTTGAATTCTTCTTCGGCATCTCTTCAGGTGATTGAGATGATTGGGTTGGTGGAGGTCCATAATCTTCATCGTACTCCTCCTCCTCGTTGCCCTCATCATCCTCATCCTCCTCCGCCCCTTCTTCATATGTGTCCTCCTCCTCCTGCTGCTCCTCCTCTTCCTCCTCCTCCTCCTCCTCCTCCTCAACCAACCTAGACGACGAGGGAACATGGCTCGATGAGCCGATGTGACCCTGTGTGGCTGCAGGTTGATAAGCTTCAACCGACCCAGCTCCAGCACAGCCAAGAAGGCCTACCAGCTTGCGACAACGCTTCACGAGCTTCTGCACTCACAATGAAACAAGGGCATGATCGTGATGAAAACTAGCTTGACGATAATTCCCATGTGTCCTCGGGAGCGCTTTCCTTTATATAAGAGTTTGTCCAGGCTTGTCCTTTGCTACAAAAAGGATTGGGGCACCTTGCTGCACCTTATTTACTTTTACCTTTTGTCCCTTGCTACCAATTACCTTATCACAAAACTATCTGTTACCTATAATTTCAGTGCTTGCAGAAAATACCTTACTGAAAACTGCCTATCATTTCCTTCTGCTCCTCGTTAGGATCGACACTCTTACTTATCGAAAGGACTACGATAGATCCCCTACACTTGTGGGTCATCAAGACTCTTTTCTGGCGCCGTTTCCGGGGAGTGAAGCGCCTTTGGTAAGTGGAATTTGGTAAGGAAAAAATTATATAGTGTGCTGAAATTTATTGTCACTTGTTACTATGGCTCAAAATCCTTTGAGGGGCTTGTTCGGGTATCTTCACCCCGAACAGAAGAGCAAAGAGTTGCTCCTCAACCTACTGCACCTATTGAAAATGTTTGCTTTGAGATCCCTTCGGGTATGATAGAGAAACTGCTTGAAAATCCCTTTACAGGAGATGGAACACTGCATCCCGATTTACATCTAATATATGTGGATGAAGTTTGTGGATTGTTTAAGCTTGCAGGTATGCCCGAGGATGTTATCAAGAAGAAGGTCTTCCCTTTATCTTTGAAGGGAGATTGCATTGACATGGTTTAGGCTATGCGATGATATGGGATCATGGAACTATAATCGTCTGAAGTTGGAATTTCATCAGAAGTTCTAACCTATGCACCAGGTTCATCGTGATCGTAATTATATTTATAATTTCTGGCCTCGCGAAGGAGAAAGCATCGCTCAATCTTGGGGGAGACTTAAGTCAATGTTATATTCATGCCCCAATCATGAGCTCTAAAGAGAAATGATCGTTCAAAAAATTTATGCTCGGCTTTCTCATAATAATCGCTCCATGCTCGATACTTCTTGTTTTGGCTCTTATATGATGAAGACTACTGACTTCAAATGGGATTTATTGGAAAGAATTAAACGCAACTCTAAAGATTGGGATCTCGATGAAGGTAAGGAGTTAGGTATGACCCCTAAGTTTGAGTATGTTAAAGCTTTTATAGATACCGATGTTTTCCGTGAGTTTAGCACTAAATATGGACTTGACTCTGAGATAGTAGCTTCTTTCTGTGAATCCTTTGCTACTCATGTTGATCTCCCCAAGGAGAAGTGGTTTAAATACCATCCCCCTATTGAAGTAAAAGTAGTTGAACCTATTAAAGTTGAAGAAAAGACTATCACTTATAATGTTGATCCTGTTATACCTACCGCTTATATTGAGAAACCACCTTTCCCTGTTAGGATAAAGGATCATGCTCAAGCTTCAACTGTAGTTCGTAAGAGTAATACTAGAACACCTACACCCTCTGAGAAAATTAAAGTTGAACCTAGCGTTGCTATGGTTAAAGATCTCTTGGTATAAGATTTAGATGGACATGTTATTTACCTCCAAGAAGAGTCTTCTAGAATAGCTAAACCCAATGCTAGGAATAAACATAAACCTGTTGTAGGCTTGCCTGTTATCTCTGTTAAGATAGGGGATCATTGTTATCATGGTTTATGTGACGTGGGTGCTAGTGCGAGTATTATCCCTTTTGATCTGTACAACGAAATTATGCATGATATAGCACCTGTTGAGTTAGAAGGGACTGATGTTACTATTAAGCTTGCTAATAGAGATACTATTTCACCAGTTGGGATTGTTAGAGACGTTGAAGTCTTGTGTGGGAAGGTTAAATACCCTGCTGATTTCCTTATTCTCAGTTCCCCACAAGATGAATTATGTCCCATTATATTTGGTAGACCCTTCTTGAATACTGTTAATGCCAAGATAGACTGCGTGAAAGACATTGTCACTATTGGATTAGGAAATATGTCTTATAATTTTAACTTTGCTAAATTCCGTAGACAACCCCTTGAAAAGGCACCACCCAGTAAGGATTAAATTATTGATCTTGCTTCTATTGCCGTGCCACCTAAGGATCCTTTAGAACAATACCTGCTAGACCACGAAAATGATATGCATATGAATGAGAGAAGGGAAATAGATGAAATATTCCTTACACAGGGACCTTTATTGAAAAAACAACTTGCCTGTTGAAATCCTAGGGGATCCTCCTCCACCCAAGGGTGATCCCGTGTTTGAACTTAAACATTTGCCTGATAATCTTAAGTATGTTTATCTTGATGAAAATAAGATATATCCTGTTATTATTAGTGCTAACCTTTCAGAGCAGGAAGAAGAAAAACTATTGAAAACTCTGAAGAAGCACCGTGATGCTATTGGATATACTCTGGATGATCTTAAGGGCATTAGTCCCACTATATGCCAACACAAGATAAAATTGGAAGAAAATGCTAAACCAGTTATTGATCATCAGCGATGGTTAAATCCTAAAATGAAAGAAGTGGTAAGAAAGGAGATACTAAAGCTTCTAGAGGCAGGTATAAATCTATCCAGTTGCTGATAGCCAGTGGGTAAATTCTGTCCATTGTGTCCCTAAGAAAGGAGGTGTGACTTTCATTCCTAATGATAAAGATGAATTTATCCCGCAAAGAATAGTTACATGTTATAGGATGGTAATTGATTTCCGTAAGTTAAATAAAGCTACTAAGAAAGATCATTACCCCTTTCCTTTTATCAATCAAATGCTAGAAAGGTTATCCAAACATACTCATTTCTGCTTTCTAGATGGTTATTATGGTTTCTCTCAAATACTTGTGTCAAAAGGGGATCAAGAAAAGACCACTTTTACTTGTCCTTTCGGTACCTTTGCTTATAGATGTATGCCTTTTGGTTTATGTAATGCACCTGCTACCTTTCAAAGATGCATGATGGCTATATTCTTTGATTTTTGTGAAAAGATTGTTGAGGTTTTCATGGATGTTTTTTCCGTTTACGGAACTTCTTTTGATGATTGCTTAAGCAACCTTGATCGAGTTTTGCAGAGATGTGAAGACACTAACCTTGTCTTGAATTGGAAGAAGTGCCACTTTATGGTTAATGAAGGCATTTTCTTGGGACATAAAATTTCTGAAAGAGGTATTGAAGTTGACAAAGCTAAAGTTGATGCTATTGAAAAGATGCCATGCCCAAAGGACCTCAAAGGTATACGAAGTTTCCTTGGTCATGCCGGGTTTTATAGGAGGTTCATTAAGGACTTCTCCAAAATCTCCAGGCCTCTGACTAATCTCTTACAAAAAGATATTTCTTTTGTCTTTGATGATGATTGTCTAGAAGCATTTGAAATTCTTAAGAAAGCATTGATCTCTGCACCTATTGTCCAGCCTCCTGCCTGGAATTTACCCTTTGAGATTATGTGCGATGCTAGTGATTATGTTGTAGGAGTTGTTCTAGGGCAAAGAGTTGATAAGAAATTGAATGTTATCCAGTATGCTAGTAAAAATCTAGATAGTGCCCAAAGAAATGATGCGACTACTGGGAAAGAATTTTTAGCAGTTGTATTTGCTTGTGATAAGTTTAGACCCTATATCGTTGATTCTAAAGTAACTATTCACATTGATCATGTTGCTATCAAATACCTTATGGAAAAGAAAGATGCTAAACCTAGACTTATTAGATGGGTTCTCTTGCTGCAAGAATTTGACTTGCATATTATTGATAGAAAGGGAGCTGAGAACCCCGTGGCAGATAACTTGTCTAGGTTAGAGAATATACTTGATGACCCACAACCCATTGATGATAGCTTTCCTGATGAACAACTAACTGTCATAAATACTTCTTGTACTACTCCTTGGTATGCTGATTATGCTAATTATATTGTTGCTAAGTTTATACCTCCTAGCTTCACATACCAGCAAAAGAAAAATTTCTTCTATGATTTGAGACATTACTTCTGGGATGACCCACATCTTTATAAAGAAGGAGTAGATGGTATTATTAGACGTTGTGTACCTGAGCATGAACGGGAACAAATCCTACACAAGTGCCACTCCGAAGCTTATGGAGGACACCATGCGGGAGATAGAACTACACACAAGGTATTGCAATCCGGTTTTTATTGGCCTACTCTCTTCAAGGATGCCCGTAAGTCTGTCTTATCTTGTGATAAATGTCAAAGAATTGGTAATATCAGCAGACGTCAAGAAATGCCCATGAATTATTCACTTGTTATTGAACCATTTGATGTTTGGGGCTTTTATTATATGGGACCTTTTCCTGCCTCTAATGGGTACACACACATTTTAGTTGATGTTGATTGCGTTGCTAAGTGGGTAGAAGCTATTCCAACTAGTAGTGTTGATCATAACACTTCTATTAAGATGCTTAAAGAAGTTATATTTCCGAGGTTTGGAGTCCCTAGATATCTAATGAATGATGGTGGTTCACACTTTATTCATGGTGCATTCCGTAAGATGCTTGCTAAATATGATGTGAACCATAGAATTGCATCACCTTATCACCCACAGACTAGTGGTCGAGTAGAACTAAGTAATAGGGGGTTGAAATTAATCTTGCAAAAGACAGTTAATAGGTCTAGGAAGAATTGGTCCAAGAAACTAGATGATGCATTGTGGGCCTATAGAACTGCATACAAAAATCCTATGGGTATGTCTCCATATAAGATGGTATATGGAAAATCATGTCACTTACCTCTTGAACTAGAACATAAGGCATATTGGGCTATTAAGGAGCTCAACTATGATTTCAAACTTGCCGGTGAGAAGAGGTTATTTGATATTAGTTGCCTCGATGAATGGAGAACCCAGGCCTATGAGAATGCCAAACTATTTAAAGAAAACGTTAAAAGATGGCATGACAAGAGGATACAAAAGCGTGAGTTTAACGTAGGTGATTATGTCTTGCTATACAACTCTCGTTTAAGATTTTTTGCAGGAAAACTTCTCTCCAAGTGGGAAGGACCTTACGTTATCGAGGAGGTCTATCGTTCCGGTGCCATAAAAATCAACAACTTCGAAGGCACAAATCCGAAGGTGGTGAATGGTCAAAGAATCAAACATTATATCTCAGGTAATCCTATAAATGTTGAAACTAATGTTATTGAAACCATAACCCCGGAGGAATACATAAGGGACACTTTCCAGAACGATTCAGCCTCCAAAAATGAAGAGGCACGTGATACGGTAAGTAAACCGACTCCAAAACAGTTCTAAAGGCAAATTTTCTCCTTTTTGGAATATTTATAAAAATAGAAAAATAAACCGCAGTCCGGAAGAGACACGAGGCGTCCACGAGGGTGGAGGCGTCCCCTGCCTCGTGGGCACCCTGTGTGTCTCCCGGACTCCGTTTTCTTGTGGGTTACTCCTTTTGGTCGGTAAAAATTCATTATATATACTCCCGAAGGTTTTGACCTCTGTATCACACAAAAATTCTCTGTTTTCGTTTCAAGTTGTTTCGCAGATAAAAGCAACATGTCGTCCCAGGATTCGGAGGGATAAAGCTATGTCGCTGATTCCCTTGCTGACCCTAAGGTCTATGGTGATTCAGAGCATTATGGTTGGACCACGGAGGAAGAAGAGGACCATGATCCAAAGGGGAAAGATTGGACCAGCTCAAATGAAGACGAATTCCCATCACCTCAACCGGGAGACATGCATGTGGAGTTCAAAAAGTCAAGCCTTCCCGACAGAGTAAAGGAACCCAAGATCGAATTTATGCCTTTTAACCTCTTGCAGGAAAACAAGCAGGCATTATGCAAGAAGATATTAAACCTTGAGCAAGAGATCAATGATCTAAAGGAGCAAAATTCTACCCTTAAGCGTAAGCTGAGGAAGAAGTCATCATCACCGCCCCCGAAGAAGGAGACATAATCATATGGGTATGGGCACTCCCCTTGGCAACTGCCAAGCTTGGGGGAGTGACCCCAGTATCGTATCACCATCACTCCTATCTTTACTGTTTTACTTAGTTCGATCATTTTGGTAGTATCTTGATCTAGTAGAATAAAGTTAGCATGATCTAGTTGTGAGCTTTTGCTTTGTGAGCTTTATCCTTTGTAATCGAGTCCGTGAGCTATATAATAAAGATTAGTGTTGAGTCAAGGGCTTGATTTCCTCACTTGGGTCATGATTAAAAGAAAGAAAACATAAAAGAGTATCAAAGAGATCATATCGATCTTATGGGAAGTAATGACTTCACATACAAGAGTATGATAAATAAAAGCTATTGGGGGGTGACAAACATAGTTTTGGTCATCATTGCAATTAATAGGAAGTAATAAAAGAAGAGAGGCTTCACATACAAATATACTATCTTGGACATCTTTTATGATTGTGAGCACTCATTAAAGTATGACATGCCAAAGAGTTGATGTTGGACAAGGAAGACAACATAATGGGTTATGTCTTCTTATATCTGAAATAGAGTATATTGTCATGGATCATCCAATATGTTGAGCTTGCCTTTCCCCCTCATGCTAGCCAAAACTCCTCGCACTAAGTAGAGATACTACTTCTGCTTCCATATATCCTTAAATCCAGTTTTGCCATGAGAGTCCACCATACCTACCTATGGATTGAGAAAGATCCTTCCAAGTAAGTTGTCATGTTGCAAACTCGCTAAAATATGTATGATTTATTAGTGTGGGAGAAATTAGCTTTATATGATCTTGTGATATGGAAGTAATAAAAGTGACGGACTACATAATAAAGGTCCTTATCACAAGTGGCAATATAAAGCGAAGTTCTTCTATGCTAAGACTTTGTGCATCCAACCATAAAACCACATGACAACCTCTGCTTCCCTCTGTGAAGGGCTTATCTATTATTCCTGTCTTATAAGTGTCGAGGTGAAACTCACCTTTCCTTTTTACATTTTATCCTTTGGCAAGCACATTGTGTTGGAAAGATCCTGGCATATATACCCACTTGGATGTAAGTTTTCATGATCTATTACTGTTGACATTACCCTTGAGGTAAAAGGTTCGGAGGCAACACCATAAGCCCCTATCTTACTCTGTGTCCGGTTAAAACTCCATAAACATAAGTATTGCGTGAGTGTGAGCAATTGTGAAAGATTATATGATAGTTGAGTATGTAGGCTTGCTGAAAAGCTCTTATAAATGTTACGATAAATTGCAATTGCTTCAATGACCGAGGCCAAAGTTTGTTAGTTTCCAATGAAGTTTATGATGCATACTTGATATTGTGGATGAATTGTTACTTTAGCATAAGAATCATATGACTATATTTATATAAGTTGCTATTATGAGAATGATCATGATGCCCTCATGTCCGTATTTTGTTTTATCGACACCTCTATCTCCAAACATGTGGACATATTTTTTGATATCGGCTTTCGCTTGAGGACAAGCGAGGTCTAAACTTGGGGGAGTTGATACGTCCATTTTGCATCATGCTTTCATGTTGATATTTATTGCATTATGGGCTGTTCTTACATGTTTTGTCACAATACTTATGCCTTTTCTCTCTTATTTTACAAGGTTCACATGAAGAGGGAGAATGTCGGCAGCTAGAATTCTGGGTTGGAAAAGGAGCAAACTCTGGAAACCTATTCTGCACAACTCCAAAAGCCCTGAAACTCAACAGAACATCGTTTAGGAAAATATAAAAAATATATGGCGAAAGAAACCCACGAGGGGGGCCACCGGCTGTCCACGAGGGTGGGGGCACCCTCCTTCCCAGGGCGCGCCCCCCTGCCTCGTGGGCCAGCCGGCAGGCCCCCGACACCCATCTTCTCCTATATGAGGTGTTTTGACCTGGAAAAAATCATAAGGAGGCTTTCGGGACCAGACGCCGCCGTCTCGAGGCGGAACCGAGGCGGAAACCAATCTAGGGCTCCGACAGAGCTGTTCTGCCAGGGATACTTCCCTCCGGGAGGGGGAAATCGTCACCGCTGTCATCACCAACAACTCTCCCATCTTGGGGAGGGTTATCTTCATCAACATCTTCACCAGCACCATCTCCTCTCAAACCCTAGTTCATCTCTTGTATCCAATCTTTGTACCCAAACCTCAGATTGGTACCTGTGGGTTGCTAGTAGTGTTGATTACTCCTTGTAGTTGATGTAGTTGGTTTATTTGGTGGAAGATCATATGTTCAAATCCATTATGCATATTAATACCCCTCTGATCATGCACAATATTATGTCTTGTGAGTAGTTATTTTGGTTCCTGAGGACATGGGAGAAGTCTTGCTATTAGTAGTCATGTGAGTTTGGTCTTCGTTTGATATTTTGTTTTGATGTATGTTGTCTCTCCTCTAGTGGTGTCATGTCAACGTTGACTACATGACACTTCACCATTATTTGGGCCTAGAGGAAGGCATTGGGAAGTAATAAGTAGATGATGGGTTGCTAGAGTGACAGAAGCTTAAACCCTAGTTTATGCTTTGCTTCGTAAGGGGCTAATTTGGATCCATATGTTTTAGGCTATGGTTACGTTTACCTTAATACTTCTTTTGTAGTTGCGGATGCTTGCATTAGAGGTTAATCATAAGTGGGAGGCTTGTCCAAGTAAGGTCAGCACCCAAGCACCGGTCCACCCACATACCAAATTATCAAAGTACCGAACGTGAATCAGATGATCGTGATGAAAACTAGCTTGATGGTAATTCCCATGTGTCCTCGGGAGCGCTTTCCTTTATATAAGATTTTGTCCAGGCTTGTCCTTTGCTACAAAAAGGATTGGGCCACCTTGCTGCACCTTATTTACTTTTACCTTTTGTCACTTGCTACCAATTACCTTATCACAAAACTATCTGTTACCTATAATTTCAGTGCTTGCAGAAAATACCTTACGGAAAACTGCCTATCATTTCCTTCTGCTCCTCGTTGGATTCGACACTCTTACTTATTGAAAGGACTACGGTAGATCCCCTACACTCGTGGGTCATCAGGATCTATGAGGAAGTCGGAGCGGCGGTTACAGGTGTCTCCTACGTGGTGTTGGCTTTGGTTGCTCGGGTGACAATGTCATCGACTAGGCTGGTTCGAGGCCTTGAGGCCGGTGTGGAAGTCGGAGCGACGGCTAACGGAGTCTCTTGCACATGGTGTTGGCTTTGGTCGCTTGGGCGGCAATGTCATTGACTAGGTTGGTTCACGACCTTGGGGTCGGTGTGGAAGTTGGAGCGGCGGCTCCGGAGCTCTTCGCAAGGGTGTTGGCTTTAGTCGCTAGGGCGATAGATACATCGACTTGGCTTGTGCGCGGCCTCGGGGCTGGTGTGGACGTCGGAGGGGCGGCTCCGGAGATCTTTGCGAGGGTGTCTTCTTTAGTCGCTAGGGCAATAGATACATCGGCTTGGCTGGTGCGCGGTCTCAGGGTCGGTGTGGACGTTGGAGCGGCGGCTCTAGGGATCTTCGCGATGGTGTTGGCTTTAGTCGCTAGGGCGATAGGGACACTGACTTGGCTGGTGCGCGGCCTCAGAGCCGGTGTTGACGTCGGAGTGACGACTCCGGGAACCAATGTGGGCGGTAGGGTGACGTATATTACCACTTAGGTGGTGATAGCGTCGACTCGACTAGTGCGCTGTCTCGGGGCTGGCGTGTGCGCTTGTCGCGGATGTATTAGTTTTCGGCTAGTTTTCCTTATAAAGTGGCCAATTATATTCTTCTTAATGAAAAGATAGAGCTCTTTCTGGTTGCTCAAAAAAATCCAACTATGAAAATGGTTCATGATTTAGATGCACATTTCAAGAGATAAACCGGTTTGAGTAAAACATATTAAAAAAAACTCTCAGGTTACGACAAGTGACGCACCATATAGTGTGGCACTTGTCTGTACCAGATAAAGGTGAAATGACCTTTGCAAAGGTACCCCTTAGTTAGTGATCTCGGCAACACTAGCTGAACATACATGCTGGTACAACAAAAATGCCCAACTTTGAGAAGATTCATTTCATTGTTGGACGTGGATGTTCTACTCCCGAGCTCATGTGAGCTCGGTTGAACAGTAAAATCAAAAAACTGAAAACAATTTGAAAATTTTTGGATGAAATATTGACAAAATGTTTGTTTACAAATAATGTCATATATGATGAAATTTTGCAAGCCAACAAACATTTTATCAATGTTTCATGCCAAAAATCAGGATTTTTTATTTTTTCAATAATGTTTTATTTTACTGTTCACCCGAGCTCATGTGAGCTCGGGCTTAGAACAACACTTTCACCTTGAGCAATTTAACATGCTCCCTGTTGCCCCCCCCCCCTCTTTTGATATGGGAGGTAAGAAGGTAAGAGTTAATCAAACCCACTACTTAATGCAATCAACGGCTCATATTTATTTTATATTCTTACCTCTCATGTGAAAAGGGGAGGTAAGAGGGAGCATTATAAAATACCTCTTTCGCCGTACGACCTCTAGAAAGTTTCAGCCTGGGCATGGTCTTCACCTTCATCACCCGTATATCTTTTAAATGTTCTGTTCAGTCTGGAACAGAAAATGGTCACTATTTTTTACGGTAGCTCAATCTGACCTGTTGAAATTGGCGCGCTCAAATATCCCGGTTTTGTTGAGCCATATCTTAAAATATTGGAGCCCCCCCCCCCCCCGGCGCGCACGTCGCCTAGCTCTAGCGACTCGAGGGTGAAAATCTAGCACCACGACCATCCCTCCCCCTAGCCCCTTCCCGTCTTGCCGCCGCCAGAGGCTACCGCCGGCAAAACTCGTGGAGGACCCAGGGACGGTGGCGGCGGGGCTCCGGATGGAGGGGCGCGGTGACCTGAGGCGCAGTGCCGCCGGCGCATCTGGCTGTGGTTGGCGGCGGTCTCGCCCGGTGTGGGCTGCCATGTGGTGGTGGATGCAAGGCAGTGGCGGGCGGTTGCTCAGCGGTGGCGCGACGACCGGATGACCTAGTTCTCAATCTGGATCCAGCGAGGTGGTATGGCGCTGGGCAGAGGTGTTGGGCAGCGAGTGTGTGCATGGGCTACGTGGTCGTGCTGAGGTGCAGCCTTGCCGGCCTGGGGTGCTCCTTGGCGCCCAGATCTGGTTTCTTCCTGCACCTCGCCTAGCCAGATGATGGTTTTGTTGCCACGACCATGGGGTCGGCGGTGGATGCTGACGACGGGTATTGACGATGGGGTGTGGTCCGCGGCAATGGCTAGGATGCAAGTGGCAGCCAACAACGACCTGACTCCGGTTGTGCATGTGCTCGAGGTGAGCTTCTGTGTCAATGGAGCCACGTGCTAGTCCTAGTATAGGGACGCTCTCTGTGGACTGGTAGGAGGTCCTAGTATAGGGCCTTGTGTCAATCTTGTTGGCAATGATAACAACGACGCCAGTCGCCGCTTCCCCTGCATTAAAGCGTCAACGGGAAGCTATTGTTGCCCTCTTAATCGTGTGCCCGGGCGAAAGCCTCAGATCCATCTTTGGATCGGGTAACAACAGCGTCACGATGTCGTTTCTCCTCCTTGGGGGCGTTGTTTCTAGAAGCCACGGATCCACGGTTGGCGGCTTGTTGTCTGGGTTGGAGTGCTTGTTGGGTTGTTGGTGTGCAGGGTGGTGGTGGTGGAAGTGATCTGTGGCGGTGACCAATCACTTGGTCACCTCGGTGCTGATGGTTGAACTTCTATCTCTTGCGGGCTTGTGGCGGCGATGAGCTCTCGGTGTTCGGTGCCCTTCGACGGTGTATGAGTTTTTGTTGCCTTGCATAGCGCTTTGGTTCTCTCTATTTGTGATCTGGCTATGGTGTGTGGCTTAGATGAGGTGCAGGTTGTCTTGGCGGAACATTGCCCTTCGACACGGTCTGTGGCTCTCTTTGCAGCGACGTGGCTAGGCAGTGGGATGCCCTTCGACGATGGTTGCGACTTCCTAGCTCTTCAAGGTGCAGAGTGATCGCAGGGTAGCTGACAACCTCTTCTATATGTCTTCTCGGTGACGAATCTCCTTTCAATTGATTCAACAAAGTTTGCTTCCGCTCTTCTCTACTAATTGTGTTGGGTGCTTGTCATAGCTCTCTTTCTGGTTCTTCTTCTGCTCTTCCTTCTGCATTATTGTGTGTGTTGGATGCTATGTGTTGCACATGATGTTTTGTGTCTTCTCTACTACTATTAAACAAGCAAACATATTCATCGCTAAATGTACCCAGCCTAGCCTACGCATGACAACACAAAAGAATTACAGCCTTCCGATCAGATCACATAATTTCATCTAACCGTTGAGATTACACTAACCCACATCCCCGGTCCGCAAGAGTAGCAACAAGGATCCCACACCGCGTAATTAGCGCTAACATTCTGTGTGATGAGAGGCCAAAGGACGTCCACTCAGAGATCCAGGCCCCTTGCGCGCTCACGACGGCGAACATCACGGTGCATCGGCCGACGGTTGCTCCAGTCGCCGCCCCTACTCCTGAGGGCTCCGCGCGCCGAGAGGTCAAGGTAGTGGCCCATCGATGTGGGAAACCAGGTCGCCACATCCGTTGCTGGCCGACCGAAGGGTCCTCGAAGGACGGTCGTCGGCGGGAGCTTCGCCACCCTCCCCGCCCCCTTGCTGGACCTCCCCGACTCCCAGCTGCCCGCACGCAGCACCGGTGCTCTCATGTGGCCTTGTCGACCCACACGCACACCAATCTCCGGTGCATAGCACTCACTTCGGTCACCGTCGGCCTCGCCTTCCACTACATGGCCTCGGCCCTCAACGCCCGACGCTCGCCCTCAGCAAGATCAACACGGCGGTCTCCACTGCTCGCCCCTCCACTGGATCGACGCCGGCCCGACCAGATTGAGAGACAGAGATCCCGTGGAGTCTATCCACTGATGTTCATCTTCATCACCAATGCGACGAATTTATAGGAACCTGTGCTCGAGGCGACACAATTACGGGAACCTGCGCGCTTTATCGAGGAGATGTACAAAGGGAACACGAAGAAGTGAAGATTGCCAGGGAAATCAACGATGCCTGAGAAGTTGAAGCTGCATATATAATTTGGATCTCTGGCCAATGATTTGGGGAACTAACATCAGATGATCTATCATGGCTTATTCAGTGTCAGGGTGCTATCCTCCTATACAAATAAAATAGTAGGTAATGCTAGCATCAGATGGTCTATCATGGCGTAGTGATCTCTGGCCAATGATTTGGGTTCCTCCGCCGCCGGTGAGTACAACCACGCTCTACTCTTATCGTGATTTTCTACTCTAGGCACAGTAATCGTGGGGTCAATGTGTTGCGTGTTTAGTTTGGGTGTTTTCTCTGTGTGGTACTGGTTGGGATTCAGACGAGGTGCGGTGGGGGGGGGCATTTTATCCTGTAGGTTAACACTCTAATCCCTTTTAATTGGACCAGGCATGGCAGATTCTGCTCTTGCAATCAAGTTTTTGCTACCCTTCATTTCCTTTAGCCGGATCAGTGTGGTTCTAAACTTTGTATACGCTTTTCGATTTTTGAGGAAAACAAGATGTTGGTTCGATTACCTCCCAGTCTGTACACCGGTACACACTTAACAACTCGATAGGTGGGCGGTGGCGAATTCAGTAGGTGAGTGTCCTTTCCCTTGTACACGTGTGATAATTTGTTATTGTTGATTAAGATTCTATAGGCAGTACATTCTTGAATATTGGAGACAGTGTTGACTGGTCCATATTAAACCTAAGGAATGATGTTATCTTTTTCGTTTGGTGTGACAATTTGGTTGTATTATTGATAGCATGCACATTTATTCTGAATTATTAAGTGATAGTTTTGGGTGCATGTCTTCAATAGAACAATAAACTGATTTTGTGTGCTACTCATGTCGACTATGTGCAGGAAGATGATCCTGGTGGAGGAGATCATGATGACCTACGTGAAGTCGGGGTGGAAGAAGGGCATGAAGGACACCTCCCTAAAAGGAATGATCTGATTTTTCTGGTATGTGAATATGTATTTTAAAATTTTACCGGGGTGTACTTTTTATATTATCGCTATAATCTTTGAAGTTATATTTCTATATTTCACTTATCGCATGAGCTGAGGCCCCATTTTATTTGAAAACAAGTTATAAATTTAAATTTCTGAATAGATTGGATGATGTTTCATGTGTCTAAATTGTTTTTTAGGTCAAATAAGTTTGCTAGGTGCAGAGGAGCTATGAGGAAAGTTGTTCAAAAACTGAATGAACTTATTTTTTTGTTCAGAAATGGAGATTGATCATGTATTAGAATGTGTCAAGTTCTGCAAGTTTGTGTTCTCCTATTGATAGCTTCTATGATTTTTGAGTTTTTTTCTTGATTCTTCATCCATTTGCATTGAAGGTTGTTCTTCCGATTTAAGGTTGATCATGTATATTCCTTTTAACTCCTCCTTGTTCTTCCGATTTAAGGTTGTAGATGGTTGGACACATCAAAAGGGAAATAACAATACTTCCAATACTAAAAGAGTTATAGCGTGAGCCATCTTTAGCAAGGAACCATTACATTGTTGTAGACGTCCAACTTGGTCAGGTCGGCGCCGGCCGACCAGGATAAACCTCCTAGCCAAGCCAGTGGCGTCAGCAAGGCGGATGACTGAAGTGATGTGGAGGTGCGATCTATCAGGTATCTCACTCTGTTTCTGGTAAATTGTTTTGGTTCATGAATACAAAATAAGCGTGAAGAGGTGAAGATAATGGCGTGAAGGGACCATGAGATGAGAACAGGCTGAGAACATATACTAATGCACTTGTTGCAAGCTTTCTTGTTTATCTAATATCTTTCATTGTGACAACCTCTAAGATTTTCATCGATCTCTTAATAGGTACTATAGGGAACTATTTTCTGAATTATTGGTGTTATCCCTTTTACTTTTCTATTCATACATTGTTGCTAATTTGGAGTAAATACAGTTAATCTACTGACTTGGAGGTCTTTATTATGTAGTCCAGTTTCTTCATGCTTGCATTTATCCATGTTTCTCTTCTATTTCCATCATTTAGAAGTTGAGATGTTAGCTTGGACGATATTCTGATGCTGGTTAGTTAGAGTAGGATATTCTGATGTTGGTTGATCGTTTTCAGGATAAGGTTCACTGGAAAATATATATTAGAACTACCAGCTATGACGCTAGACGATCATAACGGTTTACTCCGTTTGATGCGAGATGAAGCTAATCAGCGTGCTTGATCTACAAGGTTAAGATGCTAGATGATTAAAACGATCTGTTTGAAGATAAAAGTACACGAGAGATTCTCTCCTCGCAATTAGAACAACCACATTACCAAATATTTATTCACTTCGATTTCAATTTCTTAGTGATATTATTGTTTGTACTTTTTTGTCCATGTTGATTAGCGTAGATTTATGAGTTTTGTATTTAATTTTGTGATATTTTCCCGGTCACCACAAGTTTGGTCTGGCAAATTGACTTTGCTTGTTTTTTGTTCAATCATCTCTTTAACTCATGCAGATTACAGATATATTTTGTTTCGTCTTCACACCAATTGACAAGTCGACCGATGCGTATCCTTTTCAGGTCTCTGGACCAAACTAAATGCAGATGTCTATATCATATACTCTCTATTGTGTATGTGAAAACTAAAAAGTGCCATTATAAGATGTGTCTTGTAGAGACGTGCGTGCACGTGCAAGGCTATGGGTACTCCTATATATAATGAAAATGATTCGGGGCTGGCTAGCACCGTCAAAAATATTTTAAAATATTCTCCATTAATGCCGCATATTAGCATGCGCTTACTCGTGGACAAATACAGTGTGCTGCCACTCGCATCTTAGAGATACAACATATGGGCCTGGCCCACGGAAAAGACCAAAATTCTGTAGCCAGTGGCGTAAGTGCGTACACATAAAGCTCATGAGGTAGCCACCTATCAATCGTCGCAAAGTTTAATTGGGGTACGAGTGCTCAGACACAGATCACACTAGTTTAGTGAATGGAGACGAGACGTTCAGCGGTTTCCGCCGTGTCCGTGGGGGCGGTGGTGCTGATCCTGGCCTTGTCGCCGGCGGCGGCCGTAGCAAGCGGTGGCTGGATGGACGCGCACGCTACCTTCTACGGCGATGAGACCGGAGCTGAGACCATGCGTAAGCAAACTAACTACTCTGATTCGACCCTGCATCAGCACGCGAAGTCTTTACCTAATTAGTAACATTCTCCACGGGATCCCTGCATGTGCCATGCAGAGGGTGCGTGTGGGTATGGTAACCTATTCGAGCAGGGGTACGGGCTGGACACTACAGCGCTGAGCATGGCCCTCTTCAGCGGCGGCTGGTCCTGCGGCGGCTGCTACGAGATCCAGTGCCACGGCGACCCACACTGCAAGCCCGGCGGGGCGCCCGTGACGGTGACGGCAACCAACCTCTGCCCAGCCAACTACTCCAAGCCCTATGAGAACTGGTGTAACCCGCCGCTGTAGCACTTCGACCTCTCCAAGCCCATGTTCCTTCGCCTCGTCACCGACTTCCACGTCGGCATCATCCCCGTGCAGTACCGCCGCGTGCCTTGCGCCAAGAAGGGCGGCATCCGGATAGAGATGACGGGCAACCACTACTGGGTCGGCGTGCTCGTCTTCAACGTCGCCGGTCCCGGCGAAGTCAAGTCGTTGGCCGTGAAAGGGGCCAAGGACGGGCAGTGGCGGAACATGAAGAGGAACTGGGGACAGATCTGGGACGGATATGTCCAAAATCTCGTCGGGCAGGGGCTCTCGTTCCGTGTGGTCGCAAGCGACGACCGCTCCGTCGCCCTCAATGGTGTCGTGCCGGCAAGCTGGACGATCGGCCAGAGCTTCGAGGGCAAAGGGCAATTCTGATATAGATCGACCACCGTAGTTTGTAAGTGTAGCAATGCTAGTACAATAATTGCTAGTCATGTATGTGTTTCTGCTTCCTTCCATCGACATTTGCTACAGTAAGTCGTCAAACTATGGTGCTGCGTGAGTGCGTGTTCACTTCTGGTTCGAGGTATACATTTGTTGTTGTTTTTTACATTAATAATTTCAGTTACCCTAAAAAGATCAGTTAAACAATTCTACAGATAAATTATTTAGTGTATTTCGGTTACTAACATGATGGTATGGTATTTGGCTACCCATAGTGGGAGTATTATCTCTACTATTAATATCTCAGTTGGTGAATAGCCTTCATTGTTTTCTTTTTGTCTTGTTAATTTTTGTTTGGTTTATTTTCTTCTGGTTTATTTTCGTCTCACCTCCCACCACCCCTCCTACGTTGATGTTTTATTGTTCGCATTTAAAACCGAATCACGTCTGATACACCTTTCATTTATTCGTGCTTGCTTTGGCAGGTGTCGATTCAATTCAATCATGCAAATATTTGGTAATTAAGAATTCATAAATAATACCATATACATGAGATCATCTTTCAAACAGATCACCTCCCTCTTGTAACACCCCGAGAGTCATGCTACAGTAATTTCATGCCTAATGATGTCATGTCATCATGGTTAAGTTGATAATCCTCGCTTTGTTCCAATCCAACATCAAAATCAAACTTAAATTTCAAGTCAAATTATTAATTCTCCAAACAAAGAGTAAAATGTTCGAGTTATTGCAAATAACCCTCAAAACAATTTCATAAAGAATCAAATCAAATTAGAATTTTATTTTGGCCCTAGCAATATTTTGGTGGACCAGCAACATTTATTTTGGTCGTAGAACATTCGAACAAGTAGTCTTACTTTTCCCAAACCACTTACAACTTTGTGGGCCTCTCCAAATTAATGACCACTATTTTTGTGACAAGTCTCATGTTGAACAAAACTCATTTGGCAATATTTTAAAATGTGAAACAGTGGTGAAATGAGTAAGCAGAAAAGAAAAAAGGAAAAGACTAAAATCCTACTGTGTCTTTGGGCCCTATGTGACCATAGTGCACATGGACCAGCCCACCAGGCCTTTCCCCTATCTATGTATAGTGGGGATGTACAGGGAGGCAGAGGCATGGCGTGGCGGCCATCCATGCCGCCGTGGTCGCCGATGCCGATGTGTCGGCCATCCCCCAGTCCCCTCGGTGTATAAGGCCGAGCGCCCAACCCCACTGACGAACCCTAGCTTCTTCCCTCTTCTTCCCCGCGCCGCTATCCCTCTTCTCCCACGTCATCCAAGCGTCACCGTCGTCATGCCGCCTCCATAGGCGCGGCCACCACCGTCTCCGTCGCCTGAGACCTCGCCCGGGAGCTCCGCCGCGCCGATGCACGCCGATTCTGCCTTCCAACTCGAGCCCGCGACGCCCCCTCAACTGGATCGACCGTGCCCATGTCGTTGGTCGCCGTCGCTGCCCCGCCCCAAATCTTCATCGTCGGCGTTTCTTGGACTCGCCTAAATGATCCACAGGCTCCTCTGGGTGAGCCTCTGCCTGTTCCCCCTTTCTTTCCCTCTACCCGACGTCGTTAGTCGCCACCCCGCGCCACCCAAGTTCTGTCGTTGGCCATGGTCCGTATCCCGAAGCATAGCGCCTCATGCGCACCCTCTGGCCGCATCCAGCCGCGCGCCGACCGTCCCCTGGTCGCACCAAGCTGCTCCGCGCGCCGGCGTCGCCCCTTCCTCCGGTCGTCCGAGCTTGCTGTCGCCCCGAGCGCGCTGCACTGCGCCGGCTGCGACCGCAACGACCGACGACGCTTCCTCCATGCGTCACGCCACCTCCTCTGCTCCCCGCCTGCCTAGCTGCTGCCGGCCGCCGCACGCTACCGCCCCGGCCCGCTCCCCGCACCGGCCCACCCGCCGGTGCTTGGTCGCACCTGCCGCGCCACGGCCCGCCTGCGGCCCTGCCGCTGGCCGCTTCCGGCGCCCCGCCGACGCCGTGCCGTGGCCGTCGTCGCCCGCCGTTCCGCTCCCCCCCCCCATGCGGCGCCGCCCGGGTTCGCCGCCCTAGCCGCCGGCCGCGCCGGACGGCCTCGACCCTGGCCGCCGGCCGCGCCCCTGGTCATGCCGTGCCAGCGCCCACTGGCCTCGTCGAGGCTACAGCCTCGCCCGGGCGTAGTGCCCCTCGGGCACGGTCGCTCGCCCATTAACCCGCCCCGGTCTGCTGGCTTTTGGGCCACTGGCCAATGGGGCCCACGCCTTAAAAAAAGAGAATAAAAAATGTTTTAGTAATAATAATAATTAAAAAGGTTTAATTAATTAATTAAAATATTAATTAACTTATTTAAATTAGGTTAATTAACTTAACTTAATTAACTTGTCTGATTAATCTAGGTTAATTAGCTATAGTCTATGACAGTGGGTCCCACTGCCCCTTTCGACCAGTCAACCAGTCAAAGTTGACTATTGACCCTGCTGACATCATGCTGACGTCACCACTTACTACTCTGGATAATGTTGATTTAATTTAATTAAGTAAATTGCAAAAAATGTTTAAAACTTTAGAAAATCATATAAATAATCTATAACTCGGATGAAAAAGTTTTATATATGGAAATCGCTCAGAACGACGAGACGAATTTGAATCCGCGGTCCATTCATCCGCCACACATCTCTATCATACCGAACATGGAAAATTCCCCCTCTGTTTCATCTGTCCGAAGACATGAAACACTGGGGATACTTTCCCGGATGTTATCCCCATTCGCCTGTATCGTGTAGCACCGCATTATAGCACCCTAGCACTGCGTGTTGACATGTCGTGCTTCTCTATTGCATCTGTATGCTTTGTATTTATTGTTTCTTCCCCCTCTTCTCTCCGATAGACCGCGAGACTGATGCTACCTTGGTGATCGGCTGCATCGACGATGACCCCTCCTTCTTGCCAGAGCAATCAGGCAAGCTAACCCCCTTTGATTATTCCGATATCGCCCATTCCCTTCTCTCTTATGCTTGCATTAGACCTGCTACTGCTTTTTGTCTGATCCTATTCTAATGCATAGCCTGTTGTTGATACTGCTTTCATACCTTACATGTTTATACTAAACTGCTTAGTATAGGCTGGTTAGAGATCCACCAGTGACCCCCTACCTTGTCCCGACTGCCCCGCTGGATTATCAGAAGACCCAATCAACGGGATCGAAGACCAGGACCCGGCACCGCACATCACTTTCCCCTTAGTTGCTCGACACTACTGGGTTACTATCGAGTGCCGAGGGTGAGACCTCATCAGCACTTCTGATGTTAACCTTGTAGGTTAGTTCATCGGTTGTGGTCATCGAGGGTGATTCCTCTTTCTCCACTCCCGATAACGAAACTGTCATGCAACTCCTCAAGAGTGGACCTCGAGGGTGACTCCTCTTTCGTTCACCTTGACGATAAACATCAGGTGGAATTTCATCGAGGGTGATTTCCTCAGGTTTTCCTTTGGTGTCAGACACACAGTTACTATGGTTACTATGACTTTACACTGAACCTGGTTACTAAAGACGGGTCGACCCTGAGGGGTACCCGCGGGAGCTTAATTGCGAGTGATGTGTAGTCGGGTTGACGTGGAAGGTGCCCGCGAGATAAATACGAGGCGTGGCCGGGCACTCGCCTTTGCCGCAAGTCCTCGAGACGGGGCGATGGGGTCACATGTTCGTGAGTCTCTGCTCGTTACCGCGCGTTCCCAAGACACTAAACGGTTTGGATATTTGATCTGAGGGGCCTCTGGCCTGATAGCACTAACCATCACGTGGGCATAGTATGTGCGTTCTGCGTCGTATGCATCAGTCGAAGCTTAACTGATGTCATTGCGACTGAGCGGCGCGCGCCGGGTTTGACTGGTTAGGCTCCTACCTTTTTAAAGGAGGTTGCTAGGTCTGCTCACCGACCGCGTACGCAACGTGCAGGAGTTCTCGGGCGATTGGCCCATGACCCCTGGGAGCATAGGGTTTAGTCTGGCGTGCATGACCTTTCTATTAAGCCTAGGTCGGGTTGCGGTGTATTGTTTGGCCGAGGGCGGGCATGACCTGATGGTGTGTCCGGCTGGAGTTAAGCAAGCGTGATGGGTAAGTTCGTGCACCCCTGTGGGGAAGAAAACATATATCGATAGCCTGTCCTACGGTAACGGACACTTGGAGTTGTATCCCGATCGCTACAACTAGAACTGGATGATGAGGCACTGTTTGGATATGTTGCTTCGGGAGTCGAGAAAGGATCGTGGAGCATTGGAAAAACAACATAAATATGACTTACGTTACACTACTCTACTTCCCCCTCTTGCTGCAAGACGGTGGTTTCCAGAAGATGCTATTCTTTGATAGGACTAGCTTTCCCCCCTCTTATTCTGGCATTCTGCAGCTTAGTCCACAGATACTACCCTTTTCATTGATACCGATGCATATGTAGTGTAGATCCTTGCTTGCGAGTACTTTGGATGAGTACTCACGGTTGCTTTGCTCCCCCTTTTCCCCATTCTTTCTTCTTGCTGGTTGATGCAACCAGATGGTGGAGTCCAGGAGCCAGATGCCACACTTGACGACTGCTACTACCGCGAGGAAGCCTAATACCTCATGGAGACAGCTGACGCTAGGAGTAGTTAGCAGGTCCCAGGCAGGAGGCCTTGCCTTTTCGATCATGTTTTTTTTGCTAGCCTTCTTAAGGCAAACTTGTTTAACTTATGTCTGTACTCAGATATTGATGCTTCCGCTGACTCTTGTGTTTTTGAGCTTATGTATTCGAGCCCTCGAGGCCCCTGGCTTGTAATATAAAGCTTGTATTATTTTATTTGTGTCTAGAGTTGTGTTGTGATATCTTCCAGTGAGTCCCTGATCTTGGTCGTACACATTTGCGTGCATGATTAGTGTGCGGTCAAATCGGGGTCGTCACACCTCTCCGATTTATTTCTCCCATTGATCCCCTTCCATGCTTAGCTCCACTAAGGGGGAAAACACAACCGTAGAAGCCAAACCCTCACGTGATGACGTATCATAATGAGAAAATCTGTAATGAACAACTTATAGTCTTCGTTTCGTCCGTTTTTTTCGTCTCCCACGTAACAATCCCCTCGTGGAAAAAACGTGCGATGCCATCACGAACGAAAAACAGACGATC